>JAUDYJ010000008.1:16716281-17316281 GCA_030761175.1 Masticophis lateralis
CAGGGTTTGAAAGAATAAACATTGACCTACTCAGAAACAGTATGATCCCATGTCTTTGGACCTCTAGTAGTTTCTGACCATATGCACAACGTTGCGTCTTCCACTGGGACTGGGGAGCTTTGCTCATAAGGGCTCCCTTGTACTTGGGACATGGAACAAGTGCAATAACTAAAAATCTCTCCCCATCTAGAAAATCAGCTTCCCACAATGCAGAGAAGGATTACATTCTAGAACACTCAGATGATCACCTGACCTCACTTGGGCTTTCCAGCTCGTCTTCAATGAATTAACCTATTTCTCTTGTCATGGTCTGAGAACAAGACGGCTGTTTTTCAGAGGGATGGAAATGACAGACCTAAGCACCTTCATCAGCAAACAGAACAATCTCAAATGAGATGCCCCCACAACTGGAAACATTTGGGAGAACATCCAAGGCCAAGTACACTTTTATGAGAGGATGGCATGTTTTGCAAGTGACACTGCACACAGAAGGTCAATACACGTCCTCTGAAATCAGGGTGAAGACCCTGAGAGTGACCTCTTGGAAATTCAGCAAACCTACCTTTCTGGGCTCCAAAGGCAGCTGGTTTGCATCTAGACACTGTGTCCAGTATTTTCTTCTCTGCAACACTCAGAAGTTATGATACACAGTCACTTAGCAATGATAAATCAAGATGAAGAAGACATTTGGCTGTTCCCATGACTTGTGAAACCAAAGCTTGACTAACCCTTCCCTCCTATCTTGACGGCAGAAGCCACTGAACTCCTAGGCCACAACCCTTGCATCAGCCATGGCACTTCCGGTCCCCATGGGTGGTAGCCCCAGAGGTGCAAATCATGGAAGAGATGAGGCAGGAAATGGTGGGCCAGAGAAGCGATCCAAGCAGGGCAGGAGAACAAGCAGAGCAGCTGGACCTCAACCAGACCAAATGGGTCAATGATGGGGAAGGGAAATTAGAGCCACTTCAGGCACAGAAATGCTTTGGGGAAGACTTGAGCCCATCATCCCCTGAAGGATGCTGGGGAGCAGTGAAAGTCAAGGAAGACAGAAAAACAAAGCAAATAGTTCGGCATTATTCAGAGTGTTCAGATAAAAATTGAATCATCTTCACTCCCAGGCACAAATCTGTACCGATTCCCTTATTCCCTTTACAAAGTAATAGATATTTCAGTCTGGAGATTAGGCCTGGATTTGCTAAATAACCTTCAAAATGCATTCGCTTCCTTGTTCTTGGAAAAAAAACCTGCCGACTTCTTGTTAAATTAGCTGGTTAAGGACTGCAAGCCCTTCGGCATTTGCCACCAATCGCAACTTGCACTCACAATTTGCCTCTGTGCAAGGAAGAGAAAGCCTTCAGATCAGAGGATGAGACACTCTCAAGAAACAAGGCGTGGTCCCTTTTGGTATCAAGGATAGTAGGGGAACAAACCGCCCCCTCCATTTTATTCCAATTAACATGGCTTTTTAGTCCCTCTAAGACAGAGGTCTTCAAATGTGGCAGCTTTAAGGCTTGTGGACTTCAACTTCCAGAATTCTCCAGCCAGCTATGCTGGCTGGAGAATTCTGGGAGTTGAAGTCCACAAGCCTTAAAGCTGCCACGTTTGAGGACCTCTGCTCTAAGATCTCAGGCCTTTTGGCTCAGGATCGGTGTGTCTCCCCCCCCTTGCCCCCTTGCCAAGCGTGGGAGCCTTACGCTGCTCCTGCCTTTGCTCTTCGCTTTCCACCAAATCCCTCTGAGAAAGGCTTATTAATGAGCTCGCAAACGAGCACCCAACTGGGAAATGTCACAAACAAGAGAGGCTAATGCTCCAGAAAATCAAATAAGGGTACAGTCAGCTGATTGGGAGCCTTTCATATTTACAATAGCGCTACTACTAATATAGGACCCCCTTTAAATCAGATATTCTGAAAGGGTCAACACCTTGCCGAACAAAACAGCTCATTTATTTATGTTCAGAAATCTCCAGATGATAAATTATATTGAAGTTAATCACTTCACTGCATACTGGTGCAATTAATATCTGCACTCACCAGAAGCAGGCAGATTAATAGAAACACGAGGTGCCTACATTGGTTGGCATCTTCCTTTCTTTGTTAGACATAATTGGGCACCGGGTATTCTCTTGGTATAAACAACAAACAGAGGTTACAGCAGTTTCCCTGGGTGTATGTTTTCATAAGCATACAAGCAGGCATTACAAATATCTGGATTCTATTAATTATGACTCTCTTCTGCGATTCTCCTCCTCTGGCTTTAAGGGTTTGCTGCCTCCCCCCTCAACATGGCTTCACCCAAGGAGAGGAAACACAGGGGAGACCCCGGCACATCAAGCACAGACAGCAAGGTGGCCCCTCCCTCCACTTCACTTCTTTATCACAAGACTTTAATGATGTCTTCATCTGCTTCAAGGCTCCATTTCTGTTTTTAGAAGTGAATTTGCACACCATCACCTCCTCAACTGTGGATGTACACAGATCAACTGATGCAGACAGACGCATCTCGAAATGGCCTACGGTTAATGCCTATTCCGGCAGCTAAAGACCCCAAGCAAGATTCTCAAATCTTCTTTATCCAGAGTTATTGAAAGGGGGAAGGCATTGTTTTTACAAACATTTTGGCAACTGGAGAGCTGTACTTCAAAAAACCCAATTTATCTCTACGTTTTTATTGTGGACATTTCTTGATTCTCCTACCAACTTCTCTTTGGGGATATAGCTTTCTAGGAAGCTACTAGGTACAGCTAACTGGACAAGAACCTGAAGCTCCCTTGAACTTACAATACTTTGCAACTCGCCATCCTCTTTCCCAACTTCTGAAAAGCCCTTTATCTCTACCCTGGATGAACTTAGTAGAATGATGGCTTGGCTGGTGAGACCTGTAAAGTCAGCCCTGCCATAGTAATTTTGCCCCTGGACGTGTTAATGAAATACTCTGATGGGTGTTAAAGCAAGAATAGAGATTGTGGCCCTCAACATCTAAGTCAAGCAAGATAGCCAATGGTTTAACTTAGTTGGTCCTCTGTAGACTCCTGAAGGACAAGGGGAAACGGTTCCCTCCCTTCTGCTTGTAGAAGGGGAAACCATGCTGAACCATTCTGGGTTTAGGACAGCGGATCTCAAAATGCCACAGAACCCAAACACTGATACTTGGCCTCCAGAGGAAAACCCTTTGATTTAGGAACATCTGAAGCAGATCAGTTTCAGACCCTCGTGGATGTCAACAACATGGAGAAGAGCGTTTGGGACACATATTTAGTTTCAGTTCTCCCACTCTAATCTTTTTAGTTCTTCCACTTTAATCCTTTTCTTTGACAGGCCAAATTTCTCACCCAGAGGTCCTGCATGAGGAATTTTTGAATTTGTAAAGCAGTAAGGTTACTTCCAATGAAGCCACTCATGGCTTAGACCAAACTCTTTGAAATGACGTCATATAAAAAAGGCTCTGCTAGATGCAAAATGTAACTTCCTGCCTGAAAGATCTCTGTCCTAACTGAAAGCCTCCCTTCTCTCCCCTCGTTTGTATGGATTACAAATACCTTTAACAACTTGCTCCAAACTTCAAAATATTAACTATAGAATAGAATAACTGAGTTGGAAGGGACCTTGGAGGTCTTCTAGTCCAACCTTCCTGCCTTCTTTAACTATGAGGAAGAGGAACCATAAGCCTTGCTTGTTGTCCAAAATACCTCTCACTTTGCCATCTGATTTGATTATTGTCCTCATCACCCCAATATTCCAGCAACTCTTAGCTAGAAGTGGTGGGAGAAGGCATCAGCCCACCACTCCCTATTTATTAAAGCATCTTTATAGCTGTAGGACTGAAGAGAGACAAGGCATGTTCCAAGGACATTCCTCCTTGGAAACAAGAGGCTTCCAACATGCATAGATAGGAGCTCAAGACTAGCCTAATCACACTTCTTCTAGACATGAGCAGAGATTCCAGTTGTTATAGGCCACAGACCAACTTACTTGGATATGTGGCAATGGTGTTTGTGCAATCCACAGTTCACCACATTGAAGCTAATTGCTCAGGAAGCTTCTGGTGTTCTTCATTCATGCATGAAAAGTTGCCTTTTGCTCCTTCTCATATCAAACCTTCTTCTATGGCTCTACATGGATCTCAAATAAATGTTCTTCTTTTAAGAACTTGTTCAGAATCTTTTGCTCAAGGTGAAGGGCTCCTAAATGCCAGCCTCATCTACCCTGCTGCCATCTTTCTCATTTTCACTCCTCCTTCCATTTCTGTGCCAATGCTAACATGCAGCTGCCTGTTCAAGCCTTTGAGCAAACACGAATTAGCTCTCAGCCTTGAAAAAAGCTCCATAGATAATTTGAATTTCACCTACTAATACCTTCCTTTTTATCCCAGACTGCTACCTTCTGACTTCTATCTTCTACTAAATATGCCCACATGAAAAAATAACAGACTGTGACTGTGCATTCGTTGGTTCAGGGAAAGAGGATGGCAGGATCAGCTCACACCTGGGCCAGGCAGGGAGAACCGAGATCCAGGACCTTTCGTGTCCTCTTCCACCAGGTCTCTCTCTCCAGCTGCCAATTGGGGAGCAGAAGTTTGGATGCAGGCCTGCGGTCCAATGTTAAGACCTTCCTGGCTTGGCGTTTTGGGCTCCCCATGCATGGCAACAACAGGATGGTCATCTAACAGGTATGAAGTGATAACAGTGAGCCCAGCTCTAGGCTCCGGTTGCAAATCCCAGACCCCAACGAACAAGCCTTTGAGAATGTATTGTCACTGTGCCTGGTGTTTACAAAGTGTTATTTTTCTGAGCAGCTGCCAGGGGGGTGTAGTAATCTTGACTTCAAGCAACAGACAAGTGGACTCTGATTCTCTCTAAGCTGCTTTGGCATCAAGATGCCAAGAGAGAAGCAGGTAAGGTTTGGTTTAGGTAAGAGAGACAGAATTAGAGAGAAGATACTACATTCTTCAAATACCACAGGTTTCTCCACTGACAGAATTAATCCAAGTCATCTTTGACCTCAGAAATGTCCTGATTAGATCTCTGTAAATAAATAACTGCATGGCCATGACACTTTTGCTCATTACTCTTTGAGACGAAGCCCCTGGAATTCTCCTGCACAGTTCTCCCTGGTGCTGGAAGGATGGAGGTCCTGACCATTTTCCAAGGAAGCTCCGCTCTGCGTACTGACAGGCATCTGTAAGTATCTGGGAAAGCTCCTCCGATCAGACCCAGCAAAGGTGCTAATATGTTATTAAAGCTAATGGGGCTCTACCAGAAATGCTAATGGACAGAACGCTTGCATAAATGAATTACACATTAGCACAGTGACTAGGCCATCACAACCTGCCAATTTAGGTAATATCTGATGGTTTGGGTGTTTTTTTGTTTGTTTGTTTTTTCCCCATTATAGGGATGTTCCTTCCCCAATACTTTGGGGTAATATGAAAATTGTAAGCAAAATGCTCATAATGGAACAACATAAGGAAGCAGAAGAAATAAATTAGCACGGGGGAGGGTTCTTTGTGTAACGTTATGGTTGAGTTGCAAACACAAAAGGCAGGATCGTCCTGCTGTAGTTCTGCTCCGTGATGAAAGTGGCGGGCTGCTTAAGCCATGAATCCTTCCATGCTTCATATGGCACTGCATCTGAATGGCATTCAGACGGGATGGGGTGCATGCCAACCCCCGGGATGCTGGTCACAGCTGCCACAGCAGCCCTGGGCAATATTTCAAGGCAAGCAGCAAAAGGAACCACAGGCAGGGCCCAGATCTTTTTTGCCACCCTCTGGTCCTCTAACTGCCTGAAACAGGAAGCCACATCTTAGTGCCAAGCCAGTAATTTAACTTTGTGGATTTACAGAAAGTTATCCTCTAATGACAATATTTATAGGGTATGTAGTTATGCAGCATTTCAGCATCTAGCAATATTGGCAACAAAAGATTTGGGGGGGAAACAGCATAAATGGGAAAAGCAGTTGGTTGGAGAAGCGTGAACCACCAAGGAGCCATGCCAATGTTGACAGGGTCTCTGGAAGGGCTGCTGCTGATATTTCAACATAATTTGACGGTGAACCTGAACTCGCTGCTGCTTGATGTCTGAAGTGGCCCAGAACGGCCAGCTCAAAGGCTGCTGGCCACTGTTAAGATGAGAACTGAACTTCAGGAGGAGTTCATTCAACTTCAGCTTTAACAGAGCCCAAGGCCAAAATTGTTGTCTTGAGATATAATGAGGAACTGAGAAGACACAATGGTCAGAAGGCCAGAAGATACAGGAATCGTATTCCAACCCAACTGGAGGACCTCTACTGCAGGAAAAGTCCTCTTCAACACCATTCTAAAGGTTTGTTCAGGATTTCAGGGCTTTGTGGAAATCCATAACTATACTGACCCTCTGGTCTTACTTAAGCAGATATCCTCCAGATGTTGCTGGACTGAACCTCTCACAGATTCTAGCCAATGTGAACTATGGCTGGGATTTATGGGAAGCGTAGTCCCAAATTATCTGGAAGGTACCAGCTCATGAAAGTCAGATGTCTGCATTAAAATGACAGGCAGATTTGTATGATTCGCCCAAAAGTGAACAGCAGAACTTTTTCAAAAGAGACATGAAAAAAACTGCAGGAAAAGCTTTAAGCTAACATTCAATACTCCAAATATCCAACTTCAGAAAGGCAGACATAAATAGCATAGGCATAGAGTGAAGAGCTTGTGATCTTGGTACTCACACATTACATCAAGGTAGTACTTGGTCTGCAAGTCTTTAACGGCAGGATGGTCTACCTGACAGACAACTGGGACCCCATCATCCTCCCGCTTGACCTTTAGTAAGAGCTGGCTGGTCACTGTGTACATGTCTGACCACTGCTCCACTTCTGTTTTGCCTGCAGGACAAGAGAGACCAGGGAGACAAGAGAGAAGGTCAGCCACAAAGGACCACACATGGCCACCTCACTGCCTGCTATGCTCCTCTACAACCTAGTTGGAACTCACCACTACCCTGGAGTTTCCCACAGGTTTGTAATTTGGGGAGGGGGAACCCACTGGGGCATGTGTTCCTTCTGTCTTGGGAGACCTCAAAACACAGAACATCTCCTGATCTTCCACATCTATTCTGACATCCATTCTGGAACACCCCAAAGATGCAGACGGCCAAATCAGTTGCCTAGGTGTAAGCCCTACTCCCATCGAAGCATTTTGCCCACCTGCCTGAGTGGAGACTTGGATGAAGGAGAGAGTAAAGACTGAACTCCGAGGTCATGAATCTCCCCTACCAGCAAAATGAAGCTGGCCAGCTCGAGCTCTTCCTGGCTCCTGGATTCAAAGGGAAGGGAGACCCCGATCTTCGCCTCATGTTATTAAACATAAGATCTACAACCCTCAACCGCCAGGATTAGGATTCCAGGATGTCTTCCAAACACACAAGTCAACGAAGCCAAAAATCCTCTACCCTCTTCCTCTGATGCCACTGCCAAAAGCCATCATCAATAATTAAGAGGGAAAGTGACTCCATGGATTTACATAATTAAAAGTAGTAATTAAAATATTTAAGCACGGGTACTATTGAAGACCAGAAAAATGCAGTGGCAGCGGGTGGAAACGGAGACATCCCACAGGGCTCCCTGCCAAAAGGAAGGGGAAGGAGAAGGGCAGAACATGAGGAGGGCTGCGATGAAGGGAGGGATGGGTGGGGGGCCCCCACAGATGTGGGAAGTGCCACCGGCTGCCTTAGAGGTTCCTGGTCTGGAAGAGGCTGTCGCACTATCTCGGCAGGCAAAATCAACAGAAAAGTCTAATTAGAAAATCTGCACCCCTTGCATTGCAACTATGGACTGCTACACTCGCTTGGTAAAGATTTAGGGGAGAGACCAGTGAAGGCCACGTTCAGTAGATGTTATCCTGGAAGTCAGAGCATTTTTTTCTCGATGGGCATGGCAGCATCTGCTTGATCCTTGATGCCACTCTTGTGGTGAAGATCTGTCTGTTTTCAGGGATGAAGTGCCTCTTCTCAACTACAATGGTGGCAGGGAGGGTGAGATGCCACACTGAGATAGGCAAGCCTTTGAAGTATGGCATGGTAATCTTGGCTCAGTTACGCAGTTGAAACATTTGGGAAGTCTTCTCTTGACTAAGAAGAGCGGGGTGGAAGACAAGGCTAATAAGTAAAATGTGAGGGGTCAAACTCGGAAGGACCAGGTAATGGCAAGGAATGGACTTCACTTCCCAGTGCTGGCTTACCAACTATAAGAAACTACAAATGTGACCTTGGAAGGAGATGGATTAGATAGCAAAGAATGGCGTGTCTTCTGCCAGGGGTCTATAGTAAAGCTCGTTTTTCCCCATCAAAGCACCCCATCTTTTTTCCTAGGAGGAACTTGTGGGGAGAGGCTTTCTGTTGCTTCTGGATAGATTGTATTGGCATTTCAAGAACATGTTGGGTGAGCTGCCTAATTTCAGGTTCTGAGGTTGTCCTCAGATATTTTGATGGTTGGGTCTCAGGTAGGAAGCTCATAAGATGAGTCAATCCCTGGAGAATAAAACCAAGGTGATCAGCAGAAGCCACACCAGGCCCGGTCTCCACATCTGAGATCAGATCACCTCTCATCCTCATCCTCCCAAGGCACCTCTAAATCTACACCATTAAGTTGGTGGGTTGGAGGAGGGGGTGGATCTACCAAAGAGCTCCTTGCTGCCTTTGAACCATTTGATCATCGTGGCTGGCCGGCTGGCCATGGACGTGCAATTCAGCTCTATCTCTTCTCCTTCCACTGCAGTGTCCTTCTGGGATTCAATCCTCAGGTTACGTGGTGGGACTGGAACAAAACAGGTCAAAACACAAAAGGGGACAATCTCAGTGACTTGTAACCCAACAAAGCACCATCAAGAAACTTAGCAGGATTTTAACACCAAAGCAGTTCTTACCTGCATTTTCAGAGCTCCTTCCTGTTCTTTGACTTCTCTGGAGCACCAATTCTCCGTTTTTACTACCCCCAAATACTGAACGACATTACGTATTCTAGTGGGATGACCAAGGCTGACTAAGAGAAGAAGTATGATTTCTCTCCTAAAAAAACCCCAAACCAGAATGAACCCAGAAGTTAATTCTGATTTTGTGTCTGCCTCTATGGACGCAATGATGTAATGTCTTCATAATTAAAAGGGATAGACAAAAAACAAACCACAGGACTGATCTGGATAACTTTCCCATATTGGATTTACAAAAGAGACTTGTTAAAGCTTTGAAGAATTTTGTGAGAAGGGACAAAGTAGAAATGAAAAGAGATCAAATTCTAGGATGTTATTTGAAGGGACCAAAGATCAAGATGGTTAAAAGTAAAACGAAGGACTTTAAAGTTGGGTTTTTTGATCAAAGTTAAAACAGGTATGTTGTTATCTCTGGTAACCTTAATGGGCTTTGCTGAGGCTTTCAGGATTTGTTTACAGATAAGAGGTGAGATTTGGGAGGAAGAGATCATGTGTTTTTTAGAGAAGGTGGTAAGTTTTTATACTTGTGATGAAGGGGAAAGTCATTTCGCTATATATTTCTTTTGTTTTTCTTTACTCTATTCTCATTTCTTCTTTTCTGTTCCCCCCCCCCCCTTTCTGGCACTTCCTAGCTTTTGTTCCTTTAATTTTTTTATATTAGTTTTACCTCCTTAATAGTAAATCTTAATAAAATGGTTATTAAAAAAAATCCAGAACTTCAGAAATGACCCCCACCTTGTAAATCGCAAAGAGGCAGCATCTCTATGCCCAGAGGAGCCGTTATGGCAGCAGAAAACCATTTTTTTTAAAAAGAAGGGGGAGGTTTCTCCTTCCTCTTCAACCTTGCGTTCTGTGCAGGCTTCTTGTATTAGTGACTCTCAAAGCCGAAGGGATGAAACAAATCCAGCCGCGTCTTGAACTGAGGATAATCTGAGGCATAACTAGAGAACCGTGAACCAACGAAAACATCTGCAAGAGGACTCCCAATTCCTTAGAGAAGAGAGAGAGAAAGGGGGGAGGAGATGGAAGAGCTGGGCGGCTTCTACTTTTTAATCAGCGATCCCGGCATTAGGAGATGATTGCTGGCATTTAACAAAGCTCTGAAACAAAGATTTAAATTCATGTTGTTGCGAATAAGTGGTCTTTTTGGTTCTGATTTGTTCTGATGATGCAGTTGAGTGATTCAGCTAGGAAAAACAGGACAGGGTTGTTTTTTCTCAGCTGAGGAGGAAGGATATTCCCAAAATCATCTGGGGGTTCAAAAAAGCGGAAGAAGAAAAAAGTTGGCCCCCGACACCTTCCAGGTTGGGCAAGGACGCATCTCACAGCAGTCCAGTCGTTTCTCCCCAACTCTCCCAAGAAATGCCAGTGCTATTCACGGTGTGTGTGTGTGTGTGTGTTCAGCATGGAGGGTATCCCAGGAGATGCCTTTCACCAAGGCAGAAGGCAATCTTGTTGGGTCCAGGAAGGGAAGGGAGCCCAGTGTTGTGGTCCACCAACAGCCTGCGGAGCTGGCAGTGGAGTCGGACAGTGAGGAGGCTGAGGAAGAACATGGGCCAGTCTTGGAGGCTGGGGAAGGCCCAGATGAGGGCTCTGCCTCAGAGGCAGAGATGGGGCCATCAGGGAGTGATGAGCAGACTCCGGAGCCTCCAGAGGCAGACAGCAGAGAGGCAGAGGAACAGGAGGAGCCTGTTCCTAGCGCACGCATGCGCAGAGCTGCCAGAAGGCAAGAGCAGCTAAAGCAAAAAGGATGATTTGGGAGTAAGGCCAAGAGATGATTGGCCCCTCCCATAAGGCTTAAAAGAGCAGGAAAGGCTCTTGGGCTCTTTGTTGGAAAACAACGTTGATAAATTTGTTTCTTGTCTTGCTGCATTTATTTCTTGTCAGCATCTTCTGCTTCTGAACTTTTGCCAAGAAAAGCCTTTGGCAGGTTGCCAAAGTAGACCAAAGTTGGTGATAAGGCTGAAGAATGCGTGTTATGAACGATTTGTTTTGATTTAGTTTGATTCTATGCTGAGAATGAGTTAATTCTCAGCTGTTCTAATGAAGTCTGTATGTTTAGAACTGATTGCATCTGATAATACCTACTTGGGCCTGGGTCCACAACACCCCAGAGGAAAAGCACAGTCCTTCTCAGGGCTCCATTCTGAGCCAGGCAGGAAAGGAAGGCTGGCCATGAAGCCACACCAGGGAAGCAATTCCCAAAGCTGAAGTAGTCCAATTTGAAATTCACACTGCAGGCTAATTTTAAACTCTCATAATATAGTATCAAACTAAGAACTGAACCTCATGAAATGCAGAAGGAGAGGAGAACCCCGGTAACTAATCAACGAGAGCAATCTCACTTGGAGATTTCTTGCTGCAATTCAAGTTCTCTCATTACCAAGAGCGTCAGAGGCTGCCATAATCAGAAGCTGGAGCTCTTGCGGAATTCATTAACCACTATTGATGGATCCGCTCAGCCCACGGTTACTTTTGGGAATGACGAGGAACCGGAGGACAGGCTGGGAGGACCACCCCAGCTGGCTTGGTGGCAAAAGTAGGGCTAGACTTCCTTAGCCCAACAGAAAAGGAGGCGGGGAGGCGTTCGGAGATGGCATAAGGCGGGCTACAGCCTGAAGAGGAAAGAGCATGGAAGATCTGCTCCTTCAGAGAAGACCTGGTGAAATGGCAAAATTGACTCAAAGAAAAGAACATAAGTACTTTTTTTTCCACATGGAAACCGCTTCTGAACTTTGTGCTTGATGTGGAAAAGAATGAAACTTTGATTTTGGGTTTCCCAGATTGACTGATAAGATTTCTGTAGAAATTACTGGCTCATACAATTGTGGTAAAACAAAAAGTTGTGATTTATTGTTAATGCCTTATTCTACTGCAACAGATAAGAATGGGGTGTCAAGGTTTCTTTTTCTTTTTCTTTCCTACCCTTCCTTACTTTTCTTCCCCCCTTTTCCCTTCCCCTACACTGTCCTCTTATTTGCTTTTGTATGTTGTATTTTATAATACCTTATAACCTAATAAAAATATTAGAGGCAAGAGAAGACTGGGTGTACACCATTAAATGGCGCAGGCTTTCAGGTTGAAGGAGAACGTGTTTTATCTTCATTTTCTCTACATCCTGGCCCTAAATTATACTTTAGTTGCTTCTCCCAGCTTCCCCTTTTGTCACATTCGTCCTAACCCCCACAGATAATGGGGACACGGACTTCAGAGTGCAGTGTAAGCCGTGAGGATTTCTTTCAAGGCTGAGGAATGGATGGCAAGAAAGCCCAGGACCTACCCTGCTTTCTCCAACCTCCTCCTGATGCCTCCAAAAGAGCTGAAGATGGAGATGGGATTCTTACCGAGCACTGTAATGGTCATGTAGTACTCTTGTGGGGGGTCCGTGTAGAGCTGGCAGAAGTATCTTCCCTCATCCGAAATGGAGACGTTGGTCAGTGACACTCGGAGCTCGCTGCTAGAGAAATTCACTAACTGAAACCTGCTGTCCTTCAAGGCTGCGGAAGGAAGAGACAATGGGAATCAGGCCAAGGGAGCACAAAGGAACTCCAGAGCTCAAAGGGTTTTGACTGGCAAAAGCAACTGTTCCCTCTTCCCACATCCTCTCGTTCCCTATTGTTCCACTGCAATTTGGATTTAACCAGCAGGCTTCCTTGCCAATCAAGATAAACAAACAAATGCCCCTTAACAAGTACTTGTAATTACTTCCTCCAGCTTATCCCCCCTCTCACTCTGCTTGTTTAGCACACAAAATAGGTTAGTAAATTGGCTGCCCAAGATTGGGGGGGGGGGGGGTGTCCTTTGCTGGTTGGGCCACCTAGAGGCTGCAAGCAAGGCACAATTGCACTTAGACTTACATATCTGCTCCATAGTGCTTTGTTTACAGAGTCAGCATATTGCCCCCAACAATCTGGTCCTAATTTTACCAACCTCAGAAGTATGGGAGGCCGATTCAACCATCAGAATCAGAATCAGAATAGGGCTGGAAGAACCTTGGAGGTCTTCTGGTCCAACCCCCTGCTCAAGCAGGAAACCCTATTCCATTTCAGACAGGTGGCTGTCCAGTCTCTTCTTAACAACCTCCAGTGATGCACCCACAACTTCTCTTCCACTGGTTAATGGTTCTCACTGTTAGGAAGTTTCTCCTCAATCCCAGGTTGCTTCTCTCTTTGGTTAGTTTCCAACCACTGTTTCTTGTCCTGCCTTCTGTTGCCCTTAATCCTTCTCTTCTGTAGACTAGCCATACTTTGAGCTGGTCAGGATTGAACTCCAGGCTGTGGGCAGAGTTAGACTGCCATACTGCATTCTAACCACTGTGCCAACCAAGCCACAAGAAGATGAACCTGTGGCATGTAAACAATCAACCCCAGCAAAAGAACAAGGGTGCCAATTGCCATAGAAGGCTGATCCTGGCAGCCAAAGGGGGAGAGAAACATCCTGGGCCTCCCAAATCCTTCCCCAAATATTGAGATCGAAAAGGTTGGCCGCTGGCCTTGAACTCACGTCTGAAGTCTCTGAAATAAATAGTTTGCCTGTTGGGGTTCAAGAGCTGAATCACGGAGTCGTCACTGTTTTTGACTCTGCAGCTGATGGTGGCCACCTCTCCCTCTACCACGGTTACGTCCTCTGTCACCAAGTTCTGTCCATCCCCTAAAGAGGTGGGAGAGAAAGAAAAGCAGATGTCAACCTTGGTAGGTTTGGCTTTCTTGCCTAGCCCCTCACAGAGAGCAGGGCTGGCTGAGGGTCTTGGCTAAGCCAGCCATTCTGGCCCAAGACTGAGGTTCAGCACATTGTACACACTCAGCCAATGGTGTGCAACGTCAGAAGATTGTCACAGAATTCCCAGGAAAGTGGCACGTTAACTGTGAATTGAAGGTTGGTGCATGAAGTCCCGTGGCTGACTTAATTGACGTCCTTGCTCAGAATATTTTATTTTATGGAAGATTTTCCCCTGATTTGCTGGTTCAGATGGACAGCACCTGTCTTACCCCTCTGCTGCTAATCCCTCCTGCCCATCCACCAAGATTTCTCCTCAAAACAGAATTAGTGCAGCAAATGAGGCTCTTCGGTGAAGATTTGTCCAAGCTCACGCTGAAAATGGCTGGCAGTACAGGCATAATTATGTAATTATATTCTTAAAAATTTATATTTCACATCACTCCCTGTGCAAACCCGTTTCAAACAAACACCAGCGTGCAATCAATAAAAAACACACAGATTAAGTCCATATTCATTAAAAAGAGTGGGGGAGGGCAAGGGAGGAAAACAAGAAGAAAACCATTTAATGCAGATTTGGGGGGTGGGCGGGGAAAGGCTGGGTTAGAAGAGAAATCGAAAACACATCACTGTAAGTGCTGCGCAGGAGAGGGTGGCTAGGGGGTTGCAGGGAGCCACAACAACTGGGCAAGGCAAATTTCTTTTTTCACAGTGAAGAGTAGGAGAACAACTGCACAACTCCAGACCGGTTCTCAAAAGATGGCAAAGGGTTGCTCCCAGGTCCTCTCCGTGTCAAAGCCTCTCCTCCCTCCCCCCAACCTCATCCCCCCACCCCAATAAATCCATCTTCAAACCATGTTCCATTCCTGGCCTCTTACCCATCTATATAGTTTTCTTGGCATCCTAAAGATGCCACTTATGGTCTTTTTCTGAGACAATGATTGATGGACAGGAGAGCACCCAGTCCATCTGCAGTTCAGAAACACACAGGTGGTCCCCCTCCAGCTTAACTGATCTCAGATCAGAAACGGTCCAGGGAGTCCCCCCCACCCCTCAGTTGAGTCTGTGCCAAACCCACCCAATGCACAAATCCGAATTAATGTTGTCCTTTGATAGCAGCCGGCAGCTGCAGAGCAGCCAAGGGAAAAATTTGCACAAGAGATTTGCCTAAAAAGCCACAAAGAAGAGGGGCTTCGTTGGACGGCATTTGTTTCCAGGCCTGGCTGTCCCTTATTACATTTACAAGAGGAGGGGGTGCTGCTAAAACCCAAAGGCCCAGAACAAAGGAAACCAACATTCATGGCCTCTCCATGCATCGACTGGCTGGGCAACATTTCGCCTTTTCTTTTCCTTGTTAGAAATAAAACACCCGTAGAATTTCAGGCAGGTTTTACTGAGTCAGTCAAGGGGACCAGGAACATCTGCATGCTTGTACTTGGCCCTAGGAATTCAAAGTTCACTTTGCTACAACAAACACAGGAGTGAGCTAAAAATATAAGAAACTCAACAGCAAACTCCAAAATGATTATCAGGTTCGCTCCAGAATTATTGATTGAGACTCATGGCTTGTTTTAAAGAATGCTTCTGACCTTTGTTTGCAAAGCGAGTCTGTGCTGATTTAGCGGTATATAAATAGAATTAACCACAACAATATCCATTTAATCCCCAGGTTTATGTCACAGATTGACTGTGGACAGATCCGGAGTGCAGTGCAGCTTAAAGGCCGAGAATGGGCAACCGCTTGTCTAGAGGAGAAATCCAGGCTGAGGTTGCTAAATGCATGAAGAGATGCCCCTCTGTTCTTTCTCATAGGACTAATAGCACAATACAATAACACAAATATTAAAACAAACATTCCCCCCACCCCCCAAACATTACAAAGATGTAAGGTGTAAGACTTTGGATGCCTATTAACCAGGATGGTTCAGAATCCAGAAATCCCCATCAAATTAGATGCTTGCAAAAACTCCACCTCTCCAAAAATAGTATGCAAAAAATATCTGGACCTCAAGAACCTGTTATACATAGGCATCAACTTATGACCGTAATCAAGCCTGGCAATTACGGTTATAAATAGTGATGGTCCTAAAGCAAGTCATTCGTGTGACTGATCCAATTTTACGACCTCTGTTCGGAGCCGTCGATAAGCAAAGCCTTTGTAGCAAATACTGGTTTTTATCAGTCAGGTGATTGTGGGACCCTGCAAAGGGTCTTAAATATGGGCTGGTTGCTGAGTGCCCAAAATCTGGTTAGGTGACCATGGTGGCTGTCAGAACTTCGGAACTGGGTCTTTAGTACCTTTTGAGGAGTCTGTCCTAACTTTGAATGGTCAGTAAGCGAACAGCCATAAGTCAAGGACTATCTGTAGGGAAATGAGGAGATATCTTGTGAACCTCTGGGCAGAACTTACTGGCCCATGTTAGCCTGCTGGACTGCCGTTTCAGTCCCAATCTACTGCAAGTTTTGTGTTGCTAATTTGTGTTGCTAACTGCTCACAAACAAAGAGAAAATAATTTCTCCAGCGCAAGCCTGCAGAGCCAATAGCGGAATCTTTCATAATGCTATCAAACCAAAACTAATGAGTACTGCAGGGAGGGGAAAAAATTCTGCAGGAAACTTCCTATTTTTTTCATCAACCCAGAGCTCACAGCAAATTAAAGTCATTAAGATTTGATTTCCATCTCAGCCATTATCACCATATTCTTTTAAACATTTACTTGAAGACAATCCTATCTTTCAATTAATTAATCTCATCCCCCCATTTACCCAGTTTTATATCAAATCAAAATCCTATATGAATTAATAAGAATTTATGGGGGAAACTAATTTGGGAATAGATAATCTGAGGTTCCGGACAGTGAAGTTGTTAATTGAAGAAATACCCTTCTCTGTATTGGAAATGGCCAAAGGATTTCTAGGGCGGTAGAAAAGGAGAAGAAAGCACTTCCAGGTGGCCATTCTTGTATGTTCAAAAGTTGTTCTCAGATATAAATCTAACCACCAAATACTCACTGAGGATTAGAATTTGGACTGTTCCCATGATATCTGTTGCCCTCAAACTTCACAGGAAGCTTCCTATGGGATCTTGGGAGGCTGTTTCCTGCCAGGATCCCATGAGATGGAAATGCCTTCCTTTAGACTATTGGGAGAGGCATCTATATAGAATACAGAATCACAGAATTGATTCTATCCAGCCCCTTGCTCAAACAGGAGACCCTAGACCATTTCAGACAGGTGGCTGTTCAGTCTCTACTTAAAAGCCTCCAGAGATGGAGCACCCACAACTATTGAAGGCAAGCAGTTCCACTGATTAATTGTCCTCACTGTTGGGACAATTCTCCTTTGTTCTAGGTTGCTTCTCTCCTGGATTAGTTTCTTCTTGTTCTGCCTTCAGGTGCTTTGGAGAATAGCTTGACTCCCTCTTCTTTGTGGCAGCCCCTGAGATATTGGAACACTGCTATCATGTCTCCCCTAGTCCTTCCTTTCATTAACCTAGACATTCCTGCAACCGTTCTTCATATGTTTTAGCCTCCAGCCCCCTAATCATCTTTGTTGCTCTTCTCTGTGCTCAATATCTTTTTTATGTTGTGGTAACCAAAACATTTGCAGAGCTCCCCATATCGGCTTCTTTGCTGAAGACCTGCTCCTCTTCAGTCACTTAGAACAGGCAGATGATGCAGGCAGGTGGTCCTCCAAGCCTCCTCTGCAGACCCCTTTGGAAATTGACTTCCTTGAGGCCTTCTAGTTCAAAAGGGGGGTGGTGGTTTAAAGTCCCCCTACATTCCTGCCTGCCTCTTTCTCTCTTTAAAAAGTTTTTTTTAAAAAAAAAAATTAAATCAGCAATGCAAAAGAAAATTCTTTGGTAAACCGTAAAAACATCACACAAGAGGTACATTTTGGACTAAGGATGGGGGTAGAGAAGTGGAATATTTCTGGCAGATATTCACAATGCACATTTTCCCCCCAATTAAAGTTAATTATGCCCAAATGGAACACATGGTAATCTGTATGCTTTCTTTTTCACTCTTTCTTTCGTTTAATTAATCTGCTATTGTAATTTTTAATGTTAAGTTAGAATCCTATCTTCCCAGCTTGGATATTCACCATAGAAGCTTCTTGATGAGTTTTAAATTCCGAAAGGTTTTTAACTACGCCGTTTAAAGATGTAAGTCACATAACAGTCCATAATAGCTCCTTTGGAATCATTAGAACTCAGAGTAAATACGAGACACCCTGGCAATAGTGGGAAATGCGTGCTGGAGGACGGCTCTGAACGCAGAAGGGGCGCCCTTCTGCGTTCGATCAGCTCCATGGGCATCTCCTATACTTCCTCATAGTATCTTCCTGATAACGATTAAAGGCGATAGTCTCCACTGATTGCCTGAGAGATCTTCCTGCTTCATTTGGTGCGGCAACAAAGTAAACCCATCAATGCGAAAGCAAAAAGGTTCAAACAAATCCAGGAAAAGAGCCAAATTTGGGGAAAGTCACCGGTCAAGAGCAGGAAAATCCGGAAGTCCAGGCTGTTGAAATGAATGAAGAGGTTTACTACAAGTTTGTGCTCCTTACAAGAATCTAAACTACGAATGGTCAAAACAAATAGGCGGTAGATAAGAGTCGATGGGATTTAAGGTGGGCTGGATTTAGATCTCTTGAGGGCATGAAGTGATTCACTGATGCACTTAACCCCTCCCTCCAAGGGATTGAATGTGTGGTCCAACAGACCAGCTTCGAAAATGGCTTCCCACCACCTGGTGGTGGCATCTAGTCTATTCTGGTTGCTTCTTACTTTCTGGTGGGGAGGGAGAGAATAAGGAGAGAATAACCTGAAGGCCATTTTTTCTCCTCCATGACCCCGCCCAAATATCACAGGGATTCCAGAAGAGCCTCTTGGGTGGCACAGACCCACCCTGGGGGGGGGGGGCTCTTTCTCTTCCTGCTCCAAAGAATGGTGGTGAGGCATCTCAGGAGCCTAGATGACAAACGTCCCTTGCGAATTGGCTTGCTCACTTTGGTCTTTAAGATCTTCTGCTTCTTAATGCGTGTGTTTCAATTCTGATATGGTGCTCATTAGCTTTTAATGTCACTTTATGCTGTTTTGATGCTTTGGGGAGTATACTTTTATTTTTGCTTAATGAAAGTTAGCTGATGGGATTGCACTCTGGCCGGAACAAAAAGCAATGCGTATTATCCAGCATTATCCTGAAAAACAGAATGTCTCAGGCAGATGGTTCGTGTATAATTTTTTTTTTAATGATTTAGATTTTGGCATAAATACTGAAAGCATTTTAAAACTCACCCACTCCCTGAAAGAGATATACTTAGGGTTTTAATTGTTCTACCAAGCACTGAACTGGGTGCAACTGTAACAGGCTTTCCTTCGGCCACAAGAATGCCCTTTTAATCTAATCTTCATCTAATCTAATCTGGGCTTCCAAAGGAAAGGATCCCTTTCCCAGAGTCTGCTCTCTTTGGCTTACATTCCAGAAAGCTCTAATCACTAAATGAAATCCACGAATGTAAATGGCTGTCAAACACAATATAGTTGCTATGCTTTAAAAGACCCCGCACTTATCATGCCTGAAATATTATGACTGAGATGCGCTGGTGAGTTTAACAAATTGGAGAAATGCAAGCCTTGGTTGATGTAGCAACAGGGGAGAGGGAGGGAGACAGATTCCGTTTGCACCTTCTCTTCATTGGCTCTGCGAGGGAAGGAAAACGGGAGGAGGCTTCTCAGCTGTGATGGAGATTAAAAAAAAAAAATCTGAACAGCAGCTCGAAGACTGGACGGACATCTCACAATGGCTGGTTGCAAGTTGCCAACCTTTGCAATGGGTGGAACGGGGACATCGCTTTTCCTAATGTTGGTCTCTTTCCTAATTGTGTTTCCTCTGGTATAATGACAAACCAATGCTTCCTCTTTCAGGCTGCTTGATTGATGCTCCAGCAAAATACAGATAGGCTACACAGGGAGAGTGAAGGTAAATCAACAAACAGGAAATTACTTCTGGAATTTCTTGAATCCCAGCTCATAAATGAGGATGAGTCTTTTTCTTCCAAAATGAGATCAATGGAGGCTTTGCGACAGCTAGGCCTGCAAAATAACACAATTTGTTTGGGTCTATCTGCGGAACTAAATTGTGCAGCAATTCAGCTGGCACTGAGGCTATTCTTCTAGTGTGTTCAAAACACCCCCATCCCTTTCTGACAGGTTCTGGAAAACCGGTAGCGGAAATTTTGAGCAGTTCTGAGATCTGGCAAATAGTACCTCTGGCTGGCCCCAGAGTTGGTGGGAATGGAGATTTTGTAGTATCCTTCCCCTGCCACGCCCACCAAGCCACGCCCACAAAACCAGTAGTAAAAAGAATTGGATTTCACCACTGGCGCAATCTGCCTGCATGAAGAAGGCTGGCATTTGCTGTTCCGCTCCCCACAACTCTTTGTGATTTGACAGATGTCCATTTTAACTGATTAAGAGAGTTGGAAAGGACCTTGCAGGTCATCTAGTGTAACTCCCTGCCCAAACAGGAGACCATACATCTGCCTCTACCTAGGATTGAACTCTCACCCTCCTGATTGTAAGGCAAGAGCTCCACCTCTAGGCCACCGCAGAGTCATCACTTGACTGGGATTGGCTGTCAGCAGCTGCTCTCAGGAGTTCTTGTGAGCTCCTACTTGTGTCATTGTTGATGGTATCTTCTCTTCTGGTGGCCTCTGTTTTGATTGCCTTCATTTTTCCCTAGTATTAGAATCCGCTCTTATGACTCTTGTTTTCATGCTATCTGTCCACAATATTTAACCTCAACTTCATTATTAGTACTTCAGTGAGCACACTGGCCTTACATCTGGTAGAACTGAACAATCTGTTCTTTTTGCAATCTAAGGGGGCCTGGAGACATTTTTCCCACACCAAAATCCAAAGTCATTTCTTTTCCTTCATTCGCCCTTTCTGATGACTCGGATTTCACAATCCTGCCATTGTGACCCCAGCAACATGCAGAAGGCTTCAGAAAAGCTAAGTGGGATCAAACCCCTTCAGAACGTAGATGGAAGATATCCCATGAAATCTTAGAGATCTCCCACCCCAGTTAGGACTGGGAAGCTAAAGAAATATCCCCTAACAAGGGAGCAGTGAACAGCTTCCACGGTGCTGTCAAAAAAGTTACATGAGGTCATCAGGCATGGAGACTCAAGTGACTTTTCATAGGCTTATAGGTGGCAACAAAACCTTAGCAAAGTGGTTTCCATTCCTTTCTCAAGGTCAAGTAAGGAAGCCCCTCGGCCTTTCACATAACTGACAGCAACCTTGGTCTCCCTTCTGCCTTAGATCATAGCCAGCTTTAACTTGGGTCATACTCAGGTTCTCCTGGAAAGCCTAGTAGTGTTACGCATACTCTGTCACACCTCTGTTCCACGCAGGGACAGAGGTTTCTTTCAGAGGAAGCAATGAAGGGCTTTGCCCAGAGGGGAAACACTCCAGCTGCCTTCCAGTTTGACACTTGGTCCAAAGAGCATCCAGGGAAACCAAGATGGCAACCGGCAGAGAATTTTTGTTTGTGAAGCTGCTCAGAAAGGATTCAGTTGGACAATAAAGTGAATAAATTAAAAAGTACATCCCAGCTCCTGGTAAGAAAACCAAGTCTCTATCTGAACAGGTCCCATCTGGGATCTTGCCTGAGGCATGCACAACATCTGTGTCTCCATCTCTTCCTGGGTTCTTTGGTGAGAGACATATTCAGGAATCAAAGCCGACTTCTCCAACCTCCTCTGATCTACAGTGGGACCGTCACCCTCTGAGACGCAGAGAGCTGAAATAGGAAGCTGGCTGTGAAAAGTTGGGGGAGGAAACTGCCTCTGAGCCACCCCTTCTGGGCTTTGTTAGACTATCACCACAAGTTGCTCCATCTGGGTGGGAAATCATCAGGCTGTTTTAAAAAATGATGCTCGATTACAAAAACTGAAAGTTTTGAGAAGAATGGACAATGTATGCTAATTATGCTGACAATATAAAACATTCTCTTTCAATGGAGTTAATTTAGTGACATCTGTTCAAGTCCAAGAAAATACAAGGGGCGATTTAAGACGAAGCTGTCGGGAAGAAAACATCAACATGATGTGCCTTCCTTTCGCTTTTTCCGGCCAGAATTATTGCAGGAAAATAGGAATGACAAACCCGCCTGATGCATTTTAGCCTTTTCAAATATGCAGTAGCAGCAGGACTGACAAGGCCACATGGGTTTCGTGAAGGAAAAATGCAGCAACTGCTCTCTAGTTATGGCCCACGTCATCTACATGGATCGTCTTCAAGCAAGATGGGAGCATCTTCAAGCATTTGGCAGGAGCCACAATGAGGGCAGAGAAGGAAGAAGGGGGCTTTGGGGTTTGAGGAGGAAGAGGGTGGTGAATGAAACCAGGAGGACACTGACTGTGCCAGAGCTCCTCCTGGCCATTCATTACTATGCTTTTCAGAAGCTTCTGGTTGGCTTCCCAAGAACAAAATACTGAACAAGAAGTAGAGAGATGGTATGTTCTTGAGAACTTCCCTCAATGTGATATCTTCTGGATCTGCTGGGACTCTCCTGCCCAGAATTTCTAATCATGGTCCTTGTAGTTAAAGTCATTTTAGAATTTTATTGACCGTGATTCCAAAACATTTGGAAAGCACCATGTCAGGAAAAACATTTTTGAGTATAACTTCTCACTCTGTGCACCCCAAACGCCAACCTATGCTTCCCCAGATGATTGTTCAGCACAGGATGAATTCCACAGCAGGTACCAGAAACAAGTCCTTCACAAAATGTCCACTTCATGACATCCGATTGTTCTCCATAAAGAAGCACTCATCTCTTTCACAAAACACTTTTTGCTTCTTAAACACCCTGATGAGGACACTTAAAACAGAAGATGTGTTTGATGGCCCGGCGCATTTTATGAAATCTCTTTTACCTTCATTATCTGAACAAGACCTTCTCTTTCCTGAACTCAAAGCTTCAAGTTCAAAACACTTAAGAGGGTCACAGAAGATAAGCTACAATTCTCTTCTCCAGTGGACCCGCAATGTTTATTTTGCTTACACAACACATGGAAATTAAGAACTCCTTTTCATGCCATCCAAAAGCTGGTGCGTCTTTCAATTAAAAATGCTCGCCTGCAATGCTTCTGAAGTGATATTATGTGGAATGTCATTTAGCTGAACCACCTGAAGATCTGAGA
The DNA here is from genome assembly GCA_030761175.1 of Masticophis lateralis. Classification (NCBI taxonomy): domain Eukaryota; kingdom Metazoa; phylum Chordata; class Lepidosauria; order Squamata; family Colubridae; genus Masticophis; species Masticophis lateralis. The sequence continues at coordinate 16,739,178 of JAUDYJ010000008.1, forward strand.
TAACATTTTCTGTTGATTTGACATCTACTCAATTTCATTCACTGAAGAACTACCTTATTGACAAATAAAGAGGAGACGCTGCTCAACTCTCCTCAAATGTCACGCTGAAACTGGGGGGTGGGGGGAGAAGGAGAATCACTTCTGGTGAAAGGTTACGAAGAATACAAGCGTTTAAGTGAAAAGGCACTGAAGATTTTATTGGCTTTTCCATATCTGTATCTATATCTATTTGTAAAGGTGTATTTTCAACATTCACAACTACCTCGGCCAAACACCAAATTAGGCAAACCATCAGACAAATTTTATGATTTTAGAAAATCCCACTGATGAAATATGCAACCCTAGGCATGTTCACACAATCTTTTGACCATCATCTATATGTTAAAGATAAAAAATGAGCATTGTTAAAAGTATATTTTATTGTTTTTATCCCTTTTTTTAAAAGTTCCTTTTTAAGAAAAAAATTGGCATTGCATAGTCATCCCAATGATTCCTCACCCCAAAATTATCTCTTCCAGCCATTTCATGCAGAAGTTGAGCTAAATGGGAAGAGACAGAAGCCATGTAATATCCCAGATGGGAGCAACTATGGGCTCAACATTCTTCCTCACGAATAACTAACCGGAGTTAGAGAAAACGGGAACATAAAAATCAAGGAACTCTAAGCAAGGAATCCACCTCATATCTATCAGCCAATGTATTATGATCATCTAGTCTTTTTTGAGATGACACAGAGGTTAGTCCCCAGCTGGAGAACCCCCTAGGTCAAACCCTTATTGGAGACGGCAGTTACTTCTCCCAGATGCCCCTTTGAGCTACCAGATGACCCAATGAAGACAGAGCTAAGAAGCCCCTCATGGAAGTAACCGCTGAGTACCAAGACCTCCTCAAAACCCATGAAGCTTTCACATGACGTGGAAGCCCAGGCTGAGCAGAGACCTCGCAATGGCCCCACTGAACAGTCTCTGAAGAAGTTTGGCAGATGGCATGACGGTGACTAATGTTTCCCTAAGCAGGAATCAAAAGACGGAGACAGAGGCATTTGTAGAAGACACGGCCACTATTTTTGACTTCAAACTCTACAGTACTGAAATCTAAAATGAGGGTCCTCAGAGCTCAACAAAGCATGTAGGAACGCCAATGGAAGTTTTTGCAGACAGAGTTTATTGCAGCTGCAGTCACCTGGGTAGTTTTGCTCTTCTTAAAAAGCAGTAAAACTCTGGACTCTGTTTACCATACCTGCTTCAAGGGCATTTTTAAGGCCAAGAATCAGCATGTCCGAAATCTGACTGAGAGGAAAATCTGTCTGCGTCTCCCAAGTCACTTCTCCTGCCAACTGGAGGCCCGGAAAGTGTCTCTCAGCTCATATCGAACACGGAGAGCAGGAAGGGATCGTGTGGAACGCTACCAAAGTAGGGGGTCACCATCCATGGACATCACTCCAAAACTGCATGAAATGTGGGTGGGGTGGGGTGGGGAGCAAAGGTGAAGGGAGAGAAAGTGGGTCTGCCGCAAGCAGATGGAAAACAGGACACTTTGTTCATGAGACAGGTGTAAACAGATGATAATGATCAGGCTGAACAATACCACAAGGTGAAAATTGCGTTTCTCACAAAAGGAGCCAAATGGGTCTGGATTATTATGTGAAAGGGGCAATTTCTTAGTGGAAAATTAGGTTTCGGTGACTCATGCCTGCAAGCTTATTGTGATGGGTTTTCATCCGCATCGGGGGCCATTCAAACACGCAGAAGCTGCCAGAGTGAAGACTCTGTTCCCACAAACTTCTTCTTTTCAGCTCTGACCTGAAACCCGAGGCAATTAAACCAGTAACTGTGAGGTTCAAAGAGACACCTGCATCTCCGAATCAGAGAACACGATGGCTCAGCTGGGTACACAACTTGCACACAACCTGCTCTGGCATCACCGCTGATGAGTGGGGAGAGTTTAACCAAGTTCACTGGCAGCGTTTGGCCCTCCGGTTCAAGGGACACCGAACACAGCACAGACACACAACTCTTGGCTTCTGTAAAAACTCCTTATAATCACCGCACTCATAACTATCCCAGGAAATGCTTTCCAAATACTGAAAGGCCACTCAGGACAACCAATAAGAAAAAAGTCCCCTTGATGGTTTTTGAAAGTCTTGAACCAAAATCTGGTTTATAAGCAAGTGCCTGGTGGAAGAGCGAGGCAGTGGCTGATGGTGGTGACAATTCACACATTATCCTGGCAGTGAGTCATAGATATGCCAGGACATGTCACATACACGGCCATCCCCACACTTGACACAAAGTGTATCGTGCTAGAATGAAAATAATTAATCAAAGGGGTTAACTTTTTTTGAGAGAGGGTGGGAGAGAGAGAGAGAAAGAGAGAGAGAGCTTTCATTTCCTAAAGCAGAATTTCCCTTTAAGACACATGGACTTCAACTCCCAGAATTCCCCTGTCTGGGAACCCTGGGAGATGAAGTCCATAAGTCTTCAAGTGGCCAAGGTTGAAAAACCCTGTCCTTAAAGCATAAGAATACATCTAAGCTTTTTTGGTGTGTGTGTGTGTGTGTGTGTGAAAAATCCACCTGCATGTTCCAAGACTTTCTTTTAGTGGATCCCCTTCCCAGCAGAGGATTAGGTTAACTGCTGGAAGGAACCAACGTGGCTCTCAGATTTCGAGGCCATCCTCTCGGTTCCCCTCCAGTTCAGGTGATTGCAGCATTTCCCACCTTCCTGACCACAGCTCTCCATTACCTGAATCCAGCCACATCAAGTTTAGATTTATGACTTGCCAACTGTGTTGTGATTAGGTGTCATCCCTGTCTCTATGCTCCCCCTGATATTGATAGATAATATTCTATGGCAGTGCATTGTCTGACCTTTCAAAGGTTACTGCCAGTAGATACTCCAAAATCAATATGGATCTTATCTGTCACAACCCTCAAGAAAAACATTACCAATGAGGTGGGCCACTATGGATTCAGACAGAATGAAGAAAACACTTGGTGTGGAACCGTTTCGTTCCCCCCCCCCCCCACATCCCCACCCTAATTCTGCTCTGAAGACCCAGTTTTTCATTTTTATTCCTTGCTGGAAGAAGAGAAATACATTTCATAGTGAAGAGAAAATTTGTCTTTTATACTCGCTGACAAGCTCATGTTCCTGGATAACATTAAAAAATATGAACTATGAGCTTCAACAGAGTATACGTAACTATCGCGGTAATGTCAGGGAGGTTAAGAAAGGAAGACACTCTAGGTACATAAGTACATATGTTCCTACTGGGTCAAGGGGAAAAAATCCCTACCTACAGACTTTCCCAAAATAGGTATTTCAGCCTTTTCAGGTGACTAAGGAGGAAGGAAGAAGACAAAAAAGAAAGGAAGAAAAGAAAACTGTCCCTTCTTCAGCTGAAGGACCATCAACCAGTTGTCCTCTCCCTCCTGCAAGGGCCTTCCTTACACATTTGCATGCCCATGCTTGTGCCTAATATTTGACCCAGGCAGGAACAACCTACCGCTTGCCATGAATAGAACGAGATGGGCTGTAGCTTCCTCGGTCCCTGAAATAGGCCATGATTCTACCGGGAGAAGAGATGAACCAGAAACCAAACTACCTTTAGCCACGAGAGACCAAGTGGAGAAAAAAGAATGGCAGCCATTGGGGAGGCTTTGCTTCTATGCATCAGAAAGAGCGACCGATTAAAAATCATGCCGCTCCCAAGCCCAGGGGAAGCAGAATTTTCTCCAATACGTCTCTGTTTCTGGGGGGAAAGGAGCCAGTGGCAGAAAAGACAAGATTAAATATCCACTTATATTTTTACAGAGGCAAGTATGCTTGCCTGCAAGACTTCCCACCGGCAGACATAATTGCAAGTCACAGGAGGACTCCCACGTGGTCGTCTTATGCCTGCAAATAAGTTTTTGAAAACTCAGTTGAGAAACAGATTGCCAGCCAGGCCTGAGGAGCGCAGAGGAACATCTGAGCATCCAACGTGCCACTGGAATCTTCCAATAAGCCATTCAACAAGGCACGCCAAGGTCACCAGCTAAGATCCAAAGTCAGGGGCAGTCAGAAAAGATTTAACGGCCATTTTCAGTTAAGGTTCTCGCTTTGCTCTTTTGCTCACCAAAAAAAGCACCAAGATGAAGGGGTGAGGCGGAGATTACAGTTCCTAGTCCCAAGAACTCCATCCTCAGAAGCCTACTGCTACCTCTCCACAGAGAGGAGATTACGACTTTTTTGTCTCATCTACGACCAAAGGTGCTTTTTCTGGAGGCAACTGGACTTCCTTGTTTTTTTGCTTTGAAGATGTTTCACTTCTCATCCAAGAAACTTCTTCAGCTCTGACAGGATAGTGGGGAATGTCAGAAGGATCCTGTCAGCTGAAGAAGTTTCCCGGATGAGAAGGGAAACGTCTTCAGAGAAAAGAACAAGAAAGTCCAGCTGCCTCCAGAAAAAGCACTTTTGGGACAATCGTGACCTGAAGGACTGTGAATCTCTACAGTCTCATCTATGGCTTTACAATATTGGTACATGGAGATGCTTTATTCCTCTGCAATATAGAATTGGGTTGGAAATACCAACTGGATTATATTTCAAAGTCAACTGAGAAACCTGAACAAAGAATCAATCGGCATCAATTCTGGCCAGAAATGGCTCTTTGTTGCCTCCAAAGGATAACAAACTCCCCAACCCCAAGCAACCCCAAAGGGCTGATCTTCAGGGGACCCAGCTAGTAGGACAGTTCAGGAGAGGGGAAATGGGTGAGAAGAGAGTGCCCTAAACTTGGCTGGTTGGCATCCTCAACATCCCAGCATTTTACTATAGATCCCACTGGTGCACATCTCTCTAGGAAAGAAGGAGGACTGTGTGGGCACCTCCAGAACAACACTGAAGTGGCTCTTTCTGTGGTTCATGCGCCAGACAGTAACTGAGGTGGCCTGTGGAGTGTTGTTTTTAAAGCACCACCAGAAACAGGCAACTCAAAACAGAGGATCGACCAAAAGGGCGAGAGAGGAAGGGAGGTCGCCCCAAGAAAGCAGCAAATGTGGAGAAGAACAGCTGCCCTCTTTAGCCTATCACCATCAGGGCATCTTCTTAATCTTCATTAGACTCTGTCTTTTACCCATCTGAACTAATTCAGACTTTTATCTTGGAGTAAAAGGTAAAATGCAGAGACGGCCACAGAACCCATCCATCTTGCCCCACACTGTATCTTCCTCGTGTTTGAATTAGCACGCGGAGAATCCCTGGGTTAGGGGTTATACCTGGTGATTTAACACCTCAGAGGGCAAATAAAGGAGAAAAAGAATTCAAGACAAACACACATAAGCTGGATGCTCAGTTTCCACACCGTGGCCCCTGCAGATAAGGATTTACATCGGTAGCACAAAGCAGTTAGACACCACATCTCAAGGACTCTGCCCAGTCCCTTAAGGCTTAGGGCCTGGGTATTTGGGAGACCACCTTCTGCCGCCAATAGCCTCCCACCGGCCAGTACGCTTGCACAGAGAGGGCCTCCTCAGGGTGCCGTCGGCCAGACAATGTCGGCTGGCAACCCCCAGGGGGAGGGCCTTCTCTGTGGCGGCACCTGCCCTCTGGAATGACCTGCCCCCGGAGATACGCAGGATACCAGACCTCCGGACTTTTCGTTGGGTCCTTAAAACTCACCTACTTCATCTAGCCAGGCTGGCTTGATCCCATCCTCTGCTTTAATTGTAACTGATTTTAATTGGGCTGTTTTAAATTGTGGGCTGAAATTATTTAATATCTTTTAAAATTGTTTTAAATTTTGTATACTATGTTTTATCTTGGCTGTTCACCACCCTGAGTCCTGTTGGAGAAGGGCGGTATACAAATCAAATCAAATCAAATCAATAAATAAATTTATCCCAGCACGTATGTTTCTGTGTTTTCTTCCAATGCTTGGTTAACATAGCATGGGGGGTGGGGGTGGGGGGGAAGGGCAGGCTGGCATCTCTGCAATGTCCATTTCGTGTTTTTTTTTTCCTCCAGAATTTAAAGCTGCCAGCCTCCCCTTTGCAGGGATACAACTTAATGAGAAATCCTGTCAGGCCGGCTCCTTTGTCAGCCAGGATGAATCCCTAAGTTGGCTTTGTCAAGGAAGTCGCCAGAACTACAAAACAGTGTCGAATGGCTGGCTGTCTCTTCCAAAGGTCAGAATGAATATTGATGCTGCACAGCCAGAAGAAAAGGGAGGCTATTTGACTGTTCTTCCTTTCCCTTTGGAGAAACGGATGAGGGGGGTGGCAGGGCCCTTCAAAGGACCCCCCCCCTCCTCCTCCTTCTTTTCCTCCTGGAAGCTCAATTGGGCTTTTAAGATAAAAGACCCTCTATCAGCCACAGGTACCAATCAATCAATCAACTTTATTACAGTCATTGATCAATTCTAAAGAGAAGACCAATTCCGAGACATCAGATAAAAATCGAAATAAAACCAAATAATAGAAAATTGATGTGGTCCAAGGGTTGCGTATTTTACAAAAATAGTAGAGCAAAATTTGGATGCCTTCTACAAAATGAAATCCCCAAGTCAAGGCTACAATCAGGAAGTCCAGCCTTTTAACACGGTTACGGCTGATGAATGTTGCTGGCATAGTATCTTTTGCTCCTTCCCATCTTTCAAAGCCAAAACATCTTTATTTTAGGGGGCAGCACAAGCCGGAATGTTGGTAAAAATGCCGTTTTTCTTTAGGAAACCTTCCGTTCTGTCAATACTTTATCATATCTGCTTTAAAAATGATGAAACCGTGCCATCCAAAGCACTGGGGGAAAATACAATTAAGGTGCAGTATGGCCTGTCAAAGTAATGCAGGAGTCTCATCATAGGAAATTAATGGGAGAAGATTCCCCCATGAAAGGCTGCCTCGTTATCTTTCTCGTGTGTTTTTAATTGATTCGCTTATTGTGAGTTTTGTATCTTTTTCTGCAGTTGCGTGAGCCACCTCGGGCATCCCTGAAGTGGAATGGCAGGGTGTAAATTCGATAAAGCCAACATAGCATTCAGCCTGTTTCACCACCAAGCAGGGTGCACACAACTGATTTTGGCACCTCTTTTCCATCATGTCTTTTCTCCTCTATTCAAAATTGTTCAAGCTTCAGAAAATGATCAGCTCTTCCGAAGAACGATTCAGAAACAGAATGGGGACACAGTTCTGTCCGAAGGGTTAAAACCAAATAGTTACCAGGATTGATAGAGAAGAGACTGATAATTATTTGGGGAGGTGATTAAAAACCCTGGCTGGTTGGGCCAAGTGAAATAAATTTAATACAGGTGGCTGAACTCCCAATGGCTGTGGCTTCTCCAGTTGATGGGAGGGGTGAAGGGAAAGTCTCCACTTTGCCCAGATGCAAAAGCAGCTTCTCGGTAGCCCTCGGCCACTGGAAGATGGACAAGCCACAAACACCTTCTCCTGGGGGGCTCCTCACACTCCAAGAAAGACACTAACACCCACATATTTGGTGGCTGCTCCTCTCCCAAAATCACGTGAGCAAATGAACTTGTTAAGATTCTGCAGTTCTGCACGAGGGGCTCTGCTGAAGAGCGGAGGGGGAGGGGGGAGAGACACTGTGCCAATCAAACAGCCATGATTAAAACCTACTAATTTAAATTTTTAATGAACCAAACAGCAAAAGCGCAGGAGAACATCTTATACTAGATTAACTGAAATTCATTAGCATTCCATTGGCTTGTGAGACCCTCCGAGTTTTCTTGGAATACAGATGGGTACGACGGCTTCCAAGGCTCTGGATATAGGCTGGTTTTGCTCACCACATTTCTTCCGCAAGTAAATACTCCGTGGGACACACCCACACCCACACGCACGAGATCTGAGCCAGACACAACTGACAAAAGTGTCGCCTTTTCTGGTTTTCAAAGAGAAAGCGATCCATGGCCTCCGAATGGAAAGAGTTGGCTAGAAGAAATGGTGACAGAACGCTCCTTGTTCTTCACTAGGAGAACAAAGGAGAGCAACGTTGGACATTTTTCATCACATCTGAAAAGACACAGACGGGAAGAGGAAGGACGGGGTTTTCCTGCCTCTTCTAAAAGCAGCACCTGAGAAGTCAATTGGGTTGGGAAGGAGGATCTGAAAGATTCTGGGTGAAGACCTCTATGGCTTTCAATGGTTCAAGGGAAGGCAAGCAGGAATCCTCTGTGTAAATCAGACCCTCTACCTCCATATTACAGATCCACGGATTTACCTCAAACCAGGGATGAAATCCAACAGGCTCTGACAGGTTCTGGAGAACCGATAGTGGACATTTTGAGTAGTTCAGAGAACTGGCAAACACCACCTCTGGCTGGCCCCAGAGTGGGGAGGGAATGGGGATTTTGCAGTATCCTCCCCCTGCCATGCCCACCAAGCCACACCCACAGAACCAGTAGTAAAAAAAAATTGGATTTCACCACTGCCTCAAACCACTAATTTTTAGTGCAGAACAGAATCAACCAGCCAAGCTTTATTCTTTGCGTCCTTAAGTTAGAGTAATGTGCAACCTGCACACAGCTTCTTCTCATGCCTGGTGAAGATGCCTCCCAATGATCCAAAGCAGGTGCATGCCATGGGTTGCAATGCCCTGTGCTGGGGATAAGGCCCCTGAAAAGTGCCACAAAAGGGGTCGTACAACTTGTGTGACTTTGCAGGCTTAGGGATGCCGAGTTCTGCTTGGCCAGGAATAAAGCAAGTGCAAAGAAACAAGAGCACTTTAAATATCAAATCAAGCTCGGCGGGTGATGAAGGGAAGCTCCAAAGTCCATCCATTCATAAGTTTTAAGCTCCGTTTGTGATTTGATTTATTCTTCTGATAAAGGCTACATAAAGCTACTTTGCTGTATTTATTATTTGAGAGAGGATGGGAGAATGTTGATTTAGTCCTACACCTGCCAGTGCTGAAGTTATAAATGTAGGGAGGAGATTGATGCAGGGGTCTTACATATTAATCTACTCACAATACAATTTGGTTTTTCCATTACACAGAGGACACAAAAAGAGCTGTTCTCTGCTGGGAGGGAGGGAGGGAGGAAGGAAGGAAGATGGGAGGGAGGGAGGGAGAGAGGGAGGGAGGGAGGGAGGGAGGGAGAGAGGGAGGGAGGGAGGAAGGAAGGAAGGAAGGAAGGAAGATGGGAGGGAGGGAGAGAGGGAGGGAGGGAGGAAGGAAGGAAGGAAGGAAGATGGGAGGGAGGGAGGGAGGGAGGAAGGAAGGGAGGGAGGGAGGAAGGAAGATGGGAGGGAGGGAGAGAGGGAGGGAGGGAGGAAGGAAGGGAGGGAGGGAGGAAGGAAGATGGGAGGGAGGAGGAAGGAAGGAAGATGGGAGGGAGGGAGGGAGGGAGGGAGGGAGGAAGGAAGGGAGGGAGGGAGGAAGGAAGGAAGATGGGAGGGAGGGAGAGAGGGAGGGAGGGAGGAAGGAAGGAAGATGGGAGGGAGGAAGGAAGGAAGGAAGATGGGAGGGAGGAGGAAAGAAGGAAGGAAGGAAGGAAGATGGGAGGGAGGAGGAAGGAAGGAAGGAAGGAAGATTGGAGGGAGGGAGAGAGGGAGGGAGGGAGGAAGGAAGGGAGGGAGGGAGGAAGGAAGGAAGATGGGAGGGAGGGAGAGAGGGAGGGAGGGAGGAAGGAAGGAAGGAAGATGGGAGGGAGGAAGGAAGGAAGGAAGATGGGAGGGAGGAGGAAGGAAGGAAGGGAGGGAGGGAGGGAGGGAGGGAGGGAGGGAGGAAGGAAGGAAGGAAGGAAGATGGGAGGGAGGGAGGAGAAAGGAAGGAAGGAAGGAAGATGGGAGGGAGGGGGGGAGGGAGGGAGGGAGGGAGGGAGGAAGGAAGGAAGGAAGATGGGAGGGAGGGAGGGAGGAAGGAAGGAAGGAAGGAAGGAAGGAAGGAAGATGGGAGGGAGGGAGGGAGGGAGAGAGATGGAGCTTGGGGTTTTTCAGATGCAACAGATGTCAACTCCTACAATCCCAAAATATCATAGTGCAGTTAACTGGGGATAGCAGTTCATGGATCAGAAGAACAGAATTCTAGTCAACCAAACAAAAAAAGTTAATCATTATTAAACCTTTAAGAGAAATCTGTCATTTCATTGGGAACAATCTGGATGTGTCTAGAGCAGCGGCATCCAACAAGAGATCGGTTCCGTGGAGAGAGTTTTTTCCATGGGCTGAAGGGGGCATCTTTTCGCATGCTGCCTGCACCCCATGGATGGGACTTCACTTGTTTGCGTGGCCTGGTTGCTGGCATGCTGCGGCCTGGAACCCATCCATGAACCAGGGGTTGGGGACCTCTGGTCTACAGGTACACTCGGCCAAGGGCGGAGAACTACCTCAAAGAGGGATTTTAGACCCTGTCATGTGACTCAGTCCCCATGCTCAGGAACAGCCGTGTGATCCTGGGCAAACCAGCTTTGTCCTGCGGTATTAAATTTCACAACTAGAAAGAGGACACAGACAAAATAGCCAGCTTTGGTCCTCTCAGCACAGGAGCCACGAGGAGAAGCTAGAAGATGAAAGCAGAGCTTCATCAAGAAGCTTTCTATCTTACCAGGAATGGCCATCTAGGGTGTCCAACCATGGGCTGGCCGGGGAAATCCTGAAAATTGAAGTCCACAGGTCTTAAAGTTGCCAAGGTTTGGCGACCCCTGATCTAGATGGTCATTCCTGGGGAGATAGACAAGCACCAGTTCATAGTCCAGCACCATGGAGCAGAACCTGGTGGCCTTCACACAAATCTTCAAACACTGAAAGCTCGCTTGGAAGAGATGCAAACACCACTGGAAGATGTGCACATCATGGTAAAACAGCTGCCAGAAACCATGTCTGCAGCCTATGGGCCCGTCAATCATTAAGGAATGCAGAATTTCCAGTCCAGCTCCTTTTTGGCAGTCATTCGCACCTTACCACCATTACCACCCAGTGGGAAGGGCATTCCTGCTCCTCCTTGGCCAGGAATGCAGGAAACCTCCCAGGAAGAGATAGGCAGCTGCTCCTGTTAATATGGAAGAGAGAACGTTTGGCTGAAGAAAGAGGGAAGACGGCGGATGCCAGAATGCACCAACTGCAACCCAGGGAAAGGAAACGGACCTCCCATTTCGAAGCATCTGGGGGCTCTTGAGCCACCAATTGTGGGAAGAAACTACAGGCGACCACTTACGACCACAACTGAGCTCAAAAGTTTGGTTGCTTTGGGACTTTGGGAGGTCAAAAAGGGGAAATCACGTGCCCCCCACCCCCGGACACTGTGACCGTCATAGACACGAGACAGTTGCCAAGCGGTCACATTTTGATCGCCGACCATGGGGATGGTGCAAAGGCCCTGAGTGCAAGAAAACGGTCGCAAGTCACTTTTTTCAGTGCCGTTCTAACTTCAAACGGTCACTGTTGTAAGTCGAGGACTATCTGTATTCCAAAGAAGAAGATCAAAGGGCCAAATTATTTTGGAGCTCATCCTGCACAAAAATAAGAGCTCCCACTTCAAGTTGGAACTCCGGTGGTGCTGATGCATTTTCTGGGTCGAAGTAGACCCTGGCATTTGTCATTTTATTATTTTATTTTATTTTATTTTATTTTATTTTATTTTATTTTATTTTATTTTATTTATTTTATTTTATTTTATTTTATTTTATTTTATTTTATTTTATTTTATTATTTTATTTATTTTATTTTATTTTATTTTATTTTATTTTATTTTATTATTTTATTTTATTTTATTTTATTATTTTATTTTATTTTATTTTATTTTATTTTATTATTTTATTTATTTTATTTTATTTTATTTTATTTTATTTTATTATTTTATTTTATTTTTTTATTTTATTTTATTTTATTTTATTTTATTTTATTTTATTTTATTTTATTTTATTTTATTTTATTATTTTATTTTATTTTATTTTATTTTATTTTATTTTATTTTATTTTATTTTATTTTATTTTATTATTTTATTTTATTTTATTTTATTTTATTTTATTTTATTTTATTTTATTTTATTTTATTTTATTTTATTTTATTTTATTTTATTTTATTATTTATTTTATTTTATTATTATTTTAGCTGCACTGCAAAACCAAGCAGCACTTCCCTTTGGTAAACCTGATACGCTAAACTGTGTTTAGTTTTTAATTAAGCCTTTTTGCTCGTATTCGAAGAAATGTGGAGGCCTTGGGGTTTAAATGGTGGTTTTAAGCCAAGTATATGGTAAATGCCTTTTTGCATGCACCACCATTAAATATAATTACGCAGTGGGTAAAACACGTGCCACTCTAGAAATGTCATTTGGTTTTACAGTTATAAACTCATCAACATTTATCAAAACAGCGCCCGGAGACAAGAAGAAAAAAAGAACTGACTACAGCAAGAGACTTACATTCTCCTCCGTCTTTGAAAAAACAGGCTTTAAGGCAAAACAAGACAGCAAAGGGGTGGGGGGGGAGAAGGCTTCGCGTTTCATATTCTCATCTCCTTGACTGAAATGTTAATTTCCTCTTACAGGTCTGAATGCAGCAAAGGAAAGGAATATTAAACGGATGGCATCTGGGGAAGAAAGTGGCACCTTCCTTGAAGAAGGAATCTGCACAGCCCACCCAACACACCGAAAGATTTAGAGCCGGTTGCAAAAGGAACCTGGACACCACCGGTTTCCACGGCCAGAAATCTCACTGGGTGGATCTCTGCCCCTGGACCTGGGTGCGGAATCACTGTGGGCCTCAGGTGACTAAAAGAGAAGCTCCACAAAGGAACGAGGTTTGCTCTTAGTCTGAGACACATGAAATGGGCCAGCCACAGCACACGCCATCCTTGTGCATTCAGAACTACAGGATAACAGAGGGGTAAGGGACCTTGGAGGTCCTCTAGTCCAACCCTCTTCTCAACCAGGAATACCTATACCCATTTTAGGCAGATGGTAGTTCAATCTCTTTTTAGAAATTCCAGTGATGGAGCACCCACAGCTTCTGGAAGCAAGTTGTTCCTCTGATTAATTGTTCTCATTGTCAGGAAATTTCTCCTTCATTGCTTCTCTCCTTGATTAGTTTCCATCCATTGCTTCTTGTCTTGCCTTCTGGTGGTTTGGAGGAGAGGCTGACAGATACACACCCTCCTCTCTGCGGCAGCCCCTCAAACATTGCAAGACTGCTATCGTCTCATCCCTAATCTTTCTTTTCATTAAGCAAGACATATCCAATTCCTACAACTGCTCTTCGTATGTTTTAGCCTCCAGTCCACATTCTAACAGCAAAGTCAGGAGCAAGGACATATATGTCAGCATGGAACTTCAGGGCATCCCTGTCCCCCAAACACAACCAGGGCTGGCAACTCAGACATTAAGCTAAATGGTTGCTAAGTGAACCCACAACTGTGCTTACAATCTTGAGTTTTCCTTTGCTTTACAGACCCACAAAAGCTGTAGACGCCAGGAAGTTGCTTCTTCAGCATTGACATAACTGTGAATGGCCACTAAATGAGGCAGTTGCTAAAAGAGGACCACCTGTCCAATTAGGGCCTTGTAAGCTTCTAGAAGTCGTGGAGTATGTTTAGAGCTCCATCTAGAGGAATGTGGAAAACCAGGGGCCCAAGGTGGCAACCCCTGAAGCGTGTCTCATTCTTTTCACACACAAATGTTAGTCTAGTGAAGAGAAGGACCAGGAGAGACATGATAACCATCTTCCAGTATCTCAGGGGCTGCCACAGAGAGGACGGGGTCAAGCTATTCTCCAAAGCACCCAAAAGCCAGACAAGGAACAATGGATGGAAACTGATCAAGGAGAGATTCAACCTGGAAATAAGGAGGAATTTTCTGACAATGAGAATGATCAACCAATGGAACCGAAGTTGTGGGAGCTTCATCACTGGAAGTTTTCAAAAAGAGATTGGACTGCCATTTGTCAGAAATGTTGTAGGATCTCCTGCTTCGGCGGGGGGTTGGACTAGATGATCTACAAGGTCCCTTCCAGCTCTGTTAATCTGTTAAGACCCCATCCTCACAAGCGAGAGCTATTCAGCTATTTTTAAATACCCAGAGAAGGACACCACGTGTTCGGGGCCATAGGTCTGCTCTGTGGACATCTGTGCAAAGCATCTGAAGGAATATTTTGCAAAGTAGGTTGGCACGAGCCAAGAATGGATGTGAAGCTTGTGCCCATCTGCTTGGCATTCCTCTGGATCGTTGCAGAGCCCCAGGGCTTAATAACTGTCTGGTTCCCTCGTTTACTGGCTAAGATGCCTCCTCAAGAACTGTGGCGGTGAGTCCCAAAGCAGGAGCTTTTAAAGGGTGATGCCCAGTGGGAGCCTTTCCTTTTTTAGAATGTCCTTGATCACCGAAGGGAGATGCGAAGAAGAAAACAGCTGGTGGAGAGAAGCAAGATTTACTTCTTGGCTGGAAACTCTTTGTGAATGTTTGTGGATTAATACAGAAATAAAAATAATAGTGATTCACATGTACCATCCCATCTCCAGAACATCTGGCAACGGAAGCTTCTGCCAAAGCTGCTGGAGGCTGAAAGGGGAGAGGTTTCAGACTGAAACAGTCTCTTTGATGGACTCTGAAAGGGTTCAAGGTGGGATCAGTGGAAATCCAGCCATTACCTTCCTTCATCCCCGTTTCACTCTTTTGGCTGCCAAGCATTTTCTTCTTAGAAGAAACATCTACCCAGGGGCACCCAGCCCACAAAGGAAGCTAGCAGATACCACAAAGCCAGGAGTTTTATCTCACTCAACGTGTTTTCCACTGCTAGTTTAACCTCCCTCTACAAACTAATAAAATAAAAAAAATGGAAGAGGAAGGAAAACACGAGTTCATGTTTGTATATCCAGATTTCATGTTCCGTCATGACTATGCAGCTCTACTAAGGGCCTCGCCTGTCTAGAAATGCCACTCAATTCACGGGATCAGAGGTAGACCAGGTCTTGGAAGTCTTCTCCTAGAAACACTTCTAGAGCAATTTCCTTCTGGATACAAGAAATACAGAAGAGAGTGAACTGCCCCCCAACCCAAAGAGATGGACTATTCCATCTCTTCTTGAAGATTAACCCCTAGAGATGGGGATTACAGTCCAGTTTAGAAACTGGGGAGGGAAACTGCCCTGGAAAATTGGATCTATTGTCCCAATTTTTTTCTCAAAAACTGGTTCCAAACGTGGCCATTGATCCATTCGCTAATTCTGAGCCACTGACACGCTATGACTTATTGCTAATTAAACTTGTATGCTGCCAGACTTTTGAAGGTTCTGAGTGCCTTCTGATTTATCTATCATTTGCTATTCTTTCAGGCTTCTTTGGCTTTTCTGGAACTGCAGCTACCCTGGTCTTCCCTTCCTGTTTCCCTCTGGAGAGCTCCCAGTATCTTCTCAGTAGCGTCTGAGCCTTTTGGAGAAGCTGTCCATTCTTGGGAGAAGGAGATGCACCCTAGGCGCTTTGAATCGTTTTCTCCTCCTGCAGAAACTGTTCAGTGGGACCCTCTCTAGACATCTTCAAATGTCTCTTGAAATTTTCATTGTGCTTGGGGTACATTCACGTCTGAACTATGACTGAGCCTCCAAAATGTAACATGCATCATGGCTTGTTCAATAAATGAGCTGTCAAGGCTACCCTTCCCTTCATTTGTGGGTGACTGTTCTTTATTTTGTTTATTGGGAGTTTATTTTAGGGAGGCTGTCTTTGCAAAGAGCCAAGCAGAAGACAATGGAGACACCCCTATTTAAAGTTAAACATTCCTTGTTTTTACCCAGCTGAAAGCCATACTTAGAAAAAAACGCCCTCACTGAGCTTATTAGAGGCAATTTTCAATTTATTCTACCTTCTCGGAGCTATGCAGCATTTTAAACACAGGCAGTTATCCATTTCATGAACAAAAGTCAGAGAAGATTACTTATCTGCATTAACTGTATTTAATTTCAGGGCTTTCTGACTCATAACTTTAAAATGAAGCAAAAGAGAAAAGAAATATATAACTGCTCTTTCTTTTCATTTTAAAAAAAAGCTTCTCTGCAGCGATTATATAATGTGTCAAAATGTGCTTTAATTCTCGTTCTTAGAGGTTAAGGAACAGCCATGGTGGAGCGGCAAAGACATTCTCACTCAATCCATTTGACATTTCAGGTGTAGTGTGTGCTTGCTTAAAATATCTTCAATACTTATTAAGCAAGAGATTGGCAAAGCAGCGGGAATTAGGGGATCAACTGGCCGGCAGTCCCTCGGCAAGGTTGTTCGGCAGCAAAGGGGTGACGGGGGCACGGAAATCAGCTCCACAACCAGGGTCACACCACTGCATGCATTTCAAGTTGCTACACCTTCACAAGGGCATCGCAGAACTGAAAACTTAAGGAGCCTTGGTGGCGCAGCAGACTAAAGTGCTGTTAAAGTAGCACTTAGCTGCCAGCTGCCTGCAATTACTGAGAGTTCAAATCTCACCAGGCTCAAAGTTGACTCAGCCTTCCATCCTTCCGAGGTAGGTAAAATGAGGACCTGGACTATGTGGGCAATAAGCTGACTTTGTATAAAAAAGAACACCGCTTAGGGGTACTAAGCAGGTATATACAAAAGTATGAAGGCTATTGCTTAACGCATTGTAAGCCGCCCTGAGTCTCTGGAGAAGGGCGGCATATAAATCGAACCAATAAATAAATAAATAAATAAATAAATAAATAAATAAATATAAACAAACAAACAAACAAACAATAAACTTCAGAAAAGGAGACCCCAAGCAATGTCCCCAAGCTCCAGGCGATGACACACTGATAGACATATATAAACTCATGCATGGTTCAAAGATTTGGTTCCTTGGCTGATCGTGCCAAAAGCCAGCAGAAGTCAAAAGGGAAGGACTTCTTCCCACAGCACCAGTCTCATCATGTGTTGCTATGTTGTGTTGATAGGCCTTCAACCCATCAGCACTAAGAAAGCTGCATCTGTCTCACGTCCTACTTGTGAGCTTCTCCAGGCATTGTCTGGTCTGCAAAAACAGGAATCTGGGCCAGCCAGGTCTCAACTGCATCAAACACTCCATAAAGACCATCATGTAGAGTGTCAACATCTCATAGTAGACCAGCGAGGAGAAGTCAATGTGAAACTACGCTAGATGGCACGTCTTTGTCTTCCAGTAATTCAGAGTCGTGAAGGAGGTCTTACTTTAGGGTGCATTATTATAACAGACTCGTGAATTTTGAGATTTTCTGGGCCTGCTGCTTTTTATGGATTGTGCTGTACCCCTGGGAAGGCCAGCTGCAGAGCATCTCCAGGAACAGCTGCACATCTGGACACAGCACCCAGCAAGAGGAAAGGGTTACTGCAGACGAGGAGACCAGCCAGACCTTGGAAACGAGAAGAAGATTCTGCGCAATGTACAGAATTAAAGTGGCCACTCGTGACATCTGCAAGCTGCCAGCAGCCACTTAATATAATCAACTTTCAGATGGAACGATGAATCAGAACAAGCTCACTTTCAATAAAATGACAGGAAATGCCAGCTGCTTTTTGCTGTATTACAGTCGCAGAAACGGCGTCTGGCAGTTCAGTCGAAGGGCAGCGTGGAACAGGAGCTTCCAAATTACAGAGCCCTTTGTGGCTCCAACAGGATGCTCTGCCCAGTTTCTTCAGGAGCAAAAACTGGAACTTGGAAGAAGCTCGAGGAAGGAAGGACAGAAGGTTGCACACACTTTTTAAAAAGAATGTTACTGGAAGTTATTTTTAAAAGAAGACAAAAATGATGTAAAGAAAGGAAAAAGGAAAAAAAAGAGATTGAAGCTAAAAATGGAAGAAGAATGGGGGAAGAAGCAAGGCTGGCTGGGGAATTCTGGGAGTTGTCATCCATACATCTTAAAGTTGTCCCTGGTCTAGACAATTTCTCTAGAGTAGCAAATGCCAACCATACATCATTTTCACCCACTTTATGATGTTACACTTTCCAAACAAGTTCTCCCCAGTCTCCCCAAGCCTCCTCAGGGCGACGCATTCCAGGATTACTCTTCCTCTGATGGCTACTGGGAATTGTTGAGCTAATCCCAACACCCCCTGTAGCAGGGGTGAAATGTTCCCGGTTCAGACTGGATCACCTGATCCGGTAGCGATGGTGGCGGGTGATTCGGAAAACTGGTAGCAAAAATCCCTGCCCCCCCCCCCATACCCAGCTGAGCCACACAATCATCAGAGGCTTTTTTTTAAAAAAAAAAACTTTTAAAAGCATTTTTTCTATGACCTCTTCGGCCGAAAAAATGCTTTTAAAAGTAAAAAAAAAGCCTCTGATGATTGCGCAGCTCAGCTGGGATCGTCAAAGGCTTTTAAAAGGAAAAAAAACTTTTTTTTTCTTTTAAATGCTTCTGAGGATCCAAGCTGAGTTGCTTGATCGGCAGAGGCTGGGATCCTCAGAGGCATTTAAAAGAAAAAAAGCCTCTGCGATCAGGCAACTCAGCTGGGATAGCCAGAGCCTTTTGAAAGCATTTTTTAACAACCTCTTCATCGAAGAGGTTATAGAAAAAATGGTTTTAAAAGTAAAAAAAAAAAAAAATTGGCCATGCCCACCCAGTCACATTAACCCCCCCAGACACCAAGCCATGCCCACAGAACCGGTAGTAAGAAATTTAAGATTTCACCACTGCCCTGTAGGCCTGGAGGTGATTGATCAAAGGCTCTTCCTCCTCAGAGGCCTCCAAGTCATCATCCCGCAATTGTTTTCTGAGCCCACAATAGTAATTTGTAGAGCTGAAAACACAGACCAGAAAGTCACACTGCTGAGTGTTATGTCATCCTGCAGTCTGGAAGGGTCAGCCTGCCCAATGAGCCCCCAGCAAGAGGGGAGACAGCCCTCGTACCAAGCACCCCCTTTTCATCCCCCACAGCGGGCACGGCTTCTGAGGCAGCATCGCATCCTCTAGGCAAGGGAGAGGGGCAGGAGAGAGATGGCTAGGGAAGACGGAATAGCAGAGCGAGGCAGGTTGCTCACACGGATGAAGATTTAGAGGTTCCCCAAGAGCAGTAGAGTTTACGCTGCTTCATGGGAAAGGGGCCTCCTCCCCTTGGCATTAAACATGGGGGAGAAAATGGTCCAGGCATTGACTCCTTAATTTTAGATTCTCAACTAAACTTAGAGGGCCTGTGGGGTGCTTGATGGCCTCTGAGCTTGGTTGTTTTCTTAGAGACATTTCATTACCCAACTAGGTATCCTCATCAGTGCTAGCCAAGATCTGGGGGAAAGCTTCTGCCTTAACCTTCACTGTAACCTTAACCAACCCATACAATGACCAAGAGCTCTGAGAGGCTTGCTTGGTGGATTATCAGTGGCTACAGATGGCTAAGGAAACCTACAGAAGGCTGAGGCTGCCCAGGCGGGAGGAGATGTGGAGCTCCAGGCCATACACCCACATCCATACACACACACACACACCCTGCGCGCACACACACACACACACAGGCTAGGCAATGAGCAAGGAAGAGAATCAGGAAAAGTCAGAGTGGAACAAGAAGGAAGGAAGAACAAGAGTAGCAGCTCTTAATGAGATGGTTTTCCTAGATTAAATCCTCCTACACATGATCTTGGAACAAATGTTACACAACAGTCCAGGAACAAAGCCAAAGATTGGTGTTCTGCCTAATGAAAAAACACCGCCACCGAAGCGGCCAAAGTGAAATGGCTGTTCAGCATCTCGGCTTCCCAATAAAGAGAATAAATGCATGTTTGTTGACAGAGCCTGATTTTTCCTCAGTTTCATCATTTTTCACTCATTAGAGATTTTCCTGTCAATGTTGTAGCTCTCGGGCTAATTCTTGGGCAGCCCTCTTGACAACTGGCATTTCAGACGCTCTCCCGATCTGTGGATCAGAGCATCAAGCCCAGGAAAAGGAGCCGAGAGAGAAACAGGGGCCACTGGGCTTTTTCGGCCCCCTTGAAAGGAATTGCCCAAAGACGGACTTTACATCACCGGTGGTCCTTGGCTCAATGGGAAAGAAACGTTTGGGACACGTCTAGGTGGCCTCACTGTACTGATGCATCTCACTCTCAAAAGCCAAGCTGTGGCTGACCCATTATTTTACATATTGCCATATTTCTACTCCATCGATCCATCCTGCACGGATATTATTAAGCATTTATTATTATTTTTTCCTCACTGCTGATGCACGATCTAATAATTACTTTGCAGAATTTCATTCTAATGAAAAATCCCTGCCAACTTCTTATTACCTAAACTAACAGGAAGGATCACAGGAGAAAGAACACCAGAGTGGAATCCCTGATCCCATCAAGAGATCACCCCAGTATCCCACATGCCTGTTCAGACAACCCAATGGGAAAGAAAGCAAACCACCTCTGGAGCCAGTTGGTTCTGCATTGTCCACCTCTTTCTGGAAGAGCCAATTTCCCGTAATGTTAGACCAAAATCTACTCCTGCCATTTTCTTTTCTGAGTTTTTGTTCTGCCTACTGTGGCCCAGAGAACATGAGCTCACTCTACCTCGGGCCCAGCTACAAAACACCCCCTTTGAAGGTAGGATCTTGACTGTTCTTCGTCTTCTTTTCTTTCCTTCTAGGATGTAGTTTCCTGCCACTTCACCCACCTGGTTATCTTCTAAATCCTTCACTGGATTTGGTTCATGTTATCGTACTTCCATTTTGAAACCTCAATTCTTGATGCTGAGGTCTGTAGATTAGAAGTGGCACAAAGAGGAAGCTGGAATCCGAATTGTTCGCCAATTCAGCGAACAATTCTGTGTGCCAGTCTTCCCGCAAGGGCCTAAACCAGGGGTCTTTATAGTAAGAGGGGACCAGACTGGCTCTATTCACAGTTATCACTTTCCCATCCCTGGGCTGAAGGGATGAAAGAAGCTGGAAGCCAGGAAGGTGTCTGCACCATCAACAGAAAGCTCTCAGATGATGAAGAGGGGGCTCAATAGACGGAGAAAATCAAAGCATCTCTTTCAGGAACAGCCTCCAATTCCATGCAGTCTATTTAAATGAAAAACTAATTGTAATTGAACTGCTTTTGCCAACGCCGAACCATCGTTCTACAATCTCCATCACAGAATCGGTAAGGAAAGGCCCAGCTACGAGGCCCCTCCATCTCCAATTGGCCAAGATGAAGTAGCCTTCAACAAAAGGCTTAGACCCTTCCTCCGATTTTGGACGTGCAGCTAGCTGATGAAGAGCCGTCTAGGCTACTGGTGAGGAAGGCCTTTCTTGACTATGGAACAAGCACCTGAGATTCTAAGATTGCTGAGTTTTCTGAAAAATGTAAGTCCTGCCTGACTCTGGAGATCTTCACCTGGTCCTCTCTTGCTTCCTCTCCTTATATTGAGCCAGGACAATGTTCTCTGCTGAGCCACCTGCCAATTCTGATCCACTGATAAAATAAATGGGGAAATAAAAATTTTGTTGTGCAGATTGAAGTGTGTGTGTGGTGTGTGTGGTGGGGGAAACCAGACCTGAATGCAAATACCTGAAGAGTTGTTCCGACTACAGTAACTGCTCTAAAGAGAAGATTAGCACCAGGCACACTTTTTTTCCCACCCATAATTTAACTTACAGTAGGCTCCGATATTTCCTCCTCCTCCTCCTCCTCCTCCTCCTTTTTTCCTGCAACAGATAAGCTAATCATTGTATTCTTTCCTCCAGAGTTTTGCCAAAAGAGAAATCTTTTTCTGCAAGCAATATCAGCTTGCGTTTGAAAAGATACAAAAAAGACTAATGCATGAAATAAAATTTGGATTCAGTTACTAAAAGCACCAACCTGCTTATCAATCTAAAAGCAGCATCTTTAAAGGTCAGGAGAGAAAGAAAATCAGATACTCATTCTCATTCCCAGCAAACAGGGGCTCCCTGCTCAGAAAGCCTCACTAACGTGACCTTTCCCTCACAAAGAGAGGCAGGTCTCTCTCTCTCTCTCTCTCTTGCACACACGCACACTCACTTCCACCCCCTTCGCAAAGTAAATGCACCCACACACAGAAAAGCACCTTCTGTACATTTTCCACAGCCCGGGTTGTTTTGGGGTAGGAAACACAGCTCTGTCTGGAGCATTCCGAATCTTAACATTGACCTCTGGAGGGAAATGCTGGCTTCAATTCATTTCTTCCTTAGGGATTGGCAGAACGCTCTTTTCCGCTTCTCCCCAAAATGTGGGACCCACGAGGAAAGGGGCTGGTTATGAATTGAACGGATGTCAGACCCGAAACCAAGAATGACACGTGGTGATCCTTCCAAGCCCAGTTCTCTATTGTCTCACACCTGTAGACAAGATCTTGCCAGACTCCACTATCTGCATCTACCATATACTTTGAGAATTATTAGGAAGGGGCTGTCCCCACCCTCTTTCTCTCACATGCAACATCCTGAGTGAGTTGCCTCTTACTGCTAATGGACTGCACCCCTCATCCCTGGGAATCAACCATCCCATCCAAGAACATTTACCGCTGGAGCACCAACTGGACCCACAGAGGTTGCCTGTCCCCAACGCCACATCCCATCCTGATCACTGTGGAGGCTTGGATGGCCTCCGTAGATGCGCGCAACATCCTCTTCTGCCTGCTCCCAGCCCACAGCGGCCACAGCAGAAAGAAAAGCAGGCATGAACGAAGGAAGGAAAGTGTTGGCTGCCTCCTCCTCAACTCTGGAATCGAGGACTTGCAAAGGAGAAGAAGCGGAGCCACTTCCCAAGGCAACTCCGGGACCTCTTTTCTCACCAAACCTGCCCAAGGAGCGATCCCGCCCAGGAGCAGGAAATGCAGAGCTATCTACAAACCACGAGGAATCTATTAGTTCAGGTGGTGGTGCCTAGGTGTGCTTTGCCCCAGCATGGACTCTTCCCGGAGGAGGGCAACAGGACAGCAGCCGGGCTCCATCCAGCAAAATCTCCCCACTTTTTTGGAGAGGAGATGACTGTCTGGCTTAATTACCGTTTCCGAGACAGATGGCCACTCTTGCTTAGAAAACTTTCCTTCTGGAGTCAACAAGTCGCCTCATCTTGTGTGCAAATTGAGCTCCATATGTTCGTGAATAATTGACTGCAAGATCAGTCGTCCCAACCGACTGGATACATTCACACATCGGGGCGAAAAAAGGCCTGGCATGGAATGGAAATTTTGCAAAAAAGCCCCAGAGCTTTCTTATGTTGTGGCTTTGCTTCTCTCAGAACCAGCTGCATTGTTATCCACTTCTGCCAAGGCTCGGTGGCTGCATTTGGGTCTCTCAATCCCATCTTGGCAGCCTGTTGCAAGTCAAGTTGGCCAACTCTCCTGCCTCAGCCTGCAGGCAGGTCTTCCTGGAGGAAGCCCCTGGGGTAGAGACCTTCTCTCGCTCAGTGATGGAGGCTGTTCTTGGCACTGGGTCTACAGGGCCGTGTCATGCTTGGAGCCCTTTGTGAAGGTTGGGGTGGGCCGCTTCCATCTCAAGGAAGAAGACTCAAAACCTCATGGACTTCTCTGTCACCAGCTCTCTCTAAAAAGGGGCATTTTCTTCAAAAAAAGGAAGCAAACTAGGGTGCTTGAGGGAAAAACTGCTGCTATCCCAGAAACGTGGCCCCAAACAACTCAAGGGCTGCCTCTCCCCAGGTGTCTGGAGAGATGCTTTTGAAAGGTCTATCTCAAACACTGAACTGTGTTAGATATTTTGAAAGGAGGACAACAGTGTCCCAGTGGCAAAGACAAAACTGGGAGATGTGATATCCCTGAACTATGAAACCTCCAGAACTCAGAAGGGTACTAAAGCATCATAAAACATTAAGGTTTGGAGGCATCATGTTTGGTCATCTCCATGTTTCTGTTTAAGGCAATAATCACAGAGACTTCAAAGCATCTTTTTGGGATTCCTGCTTTATTATAATTTTCAATTCAGTATGAAAAATTTGGCCTGGTTCTTGCTGGAGTTGCTGTGTCTCATGGAGCAAAGCCTCAGAAGAACAAGATACCTTCAGAAAAAACCCATCAACTTTCTCATCAGTCCCACTGGTGGACGTGAGAAAGACCATGGAGAAATGTCTATGGAGATTCTCCGTCCTCCAGGTCATGGTCAAAGGTAGTTTTCTTTAAGAGGCAACTGACTTTCTGGTTTTTCTTTGAAGACGTTTCGCTTCTCATCCAAGAAGCTTCTCCAGCTCTGACTCTTAGGACCCACCATCCAGTCAGAGCTGAAGAAGCTTCCTGAATGAGAAGCAAAACATCTTCAAAGAAAAACCAGAAAGTCCAGTTGCCTCTTGAAAAAAGCATCTTTGGGGCAACCACGGAGAAATTGACTCTCTTGCTTGAGTTGTTGGAAGTGAGAGGACACAACAAAATTCAGCAACACCTACAACTCTTCAGTCATACAGAAATGGAAGCTCCCTTGCTTGGGTTAGGAAATGTTATACCAACCCTGGAATGAAACAACATTCCGCTTAATATTTAAACACTTGCAGGCAAAAAAAGAGACACGTTTAGGAATAATCTTGCATAAAACCCCTCATAATTCTCTTCTGATTGAAAATGAGAAATTCACATTAGCTACTTTAACGGCACTTCTTTTGGCAAATGTAGCCATTTTTCATTTCACCCAAGTTAAAATTAAGCTATAAATAGGGAAGGAAAAACATGCCAGATGATTTAAATGGGCAAAAATAACTGGCTGTTCATATTGTGTGAATACTTTTAGAGTGAATTATTGCTGGCTTCAATCTCTCTTCTGCAGGATCTTAAAAATAAATCGGTGCGTGGCCCACATTGGCACACCTTTTCCTTGGAGGGGAGGTGGAAAGAGACCAGGCACCTCTTCAACTGATGCCCATGGATGGATTACTCAGCTGGGCCTTCTCAAGTGCTGGATCCCAGGAAGAGATGGTGCAGGGGTCCCGATGCTTTGGCCACTCCCACCCAAGGCTTCTCCTTGGAAGCTGCCCAAGCAACCCCACTGCCTTTCCAAAGATGGAAAGCCTTTTCAAGAGTTGTAAGGCAGCCAGTTAACTGTCTTTTCAAAAGGGTGCAGGAAATGACACCCACCCTTTCCTTCTACTCCAGGTAAGCTAGTGCAAAAACAAGAATTAGTCTTTGCCTTGAGAAATCTTCCTGGGGAAAGAATCAAGGCTGGTTGTGAGGAAAGTCACCCTGGCACACCAAGCTTGGGCACTGCCAACCCAATCCCACTGGGTTCAAAGCAGTGGTGAAATCCAAATTTTTTTACTACCGGTTCTGTGGGCGTGGCTTGGTGGGCATGCTGTGGCTTGGTGGACCTGGCAGGGGAAGGATACTGCAAAATCCCCATTCCGACCACACTCTGGGGCCAGCCAGAGGTGGCATTTGCCGGTTCTCCGAACTTCTCAAAATTTCCGCTACCAGTTCTCCAGAACCTGTCAGAATCTGCTGGATTTCACCCCTGGCTCAAAGTCTGCCTTTTTTGAAGGAACTCAATTGTCACATTGGGTTGCTGGGACCAATAAAGGAGAGGATTTGTAGCTCGGGGTTGAATTGAGGGGTCCTTGGTGCCCTTTGAGCTTGGTGGTTTTCTTGCAGATATTCATTACCCAAACCAGGTAGCATCATCGGTGCTAGTGTTGGTGTTATTGCACTGAAGCTGTTGCACATCAGTTGCCCTGATGAGGTTACCTAGTTTGGGAAATGAAAGAAAACCACCAAGCTCCGAGAGCAACCAGGACCCCTCTGAGTTGCTGTAGGCCAGGCTAGGTGAGAACCAGGAAACATTTCCTATCTCCCTTCTACACTCCACAGAAGTTCAAGGGCTCCAGTCAGCAGCCACCACACCTGGCCAGGGTGCACTGCCGCCAATACAATGTCAGGCCAAGCTACACACTGTCAGCATTCATGGGACGGGACCTGCCAAGCAGAGGGTCCAAACTACATAAACATGGCCTCCAGCTGTTCCCTCCAAGACCCAGGGAGGTGCCCCAAGCTCTGCTCGCTGCCCATCCAGCCCACCCTGTGATCTGAGGGACCTGAACCCCTGCCAGGCGCACCCATTTCCTCTCCTGGCACCTGAGGAGAAGAAACCCTGCGCTGCTGCGTGAGTGCCCTCCTCCAGGCTGGCTGGGTGGTGAAGGGCAGCGCCACGCAGCAGAGGATGGGAGGCACAAAAGCTTTTCCCGGTTGGATTTGCAAAAGAAGGCTGTTGGTTTTTTAGTAGGTGTTGCTGCTTAGAAGAATATTATGTACAAATTGCCTGGTTAGAGTAATAAATGCAGGGTTCACATCATGTCAAACATGCCCAATCCAGGGATCTGCACCCCAGCTCGAGGAATCTTTGCCTGCCAGGAGATAAACTTAAGTAAATAATGTTTGCCATCAACTCCAAATGAAGAATGACAGTTAAATTTTATAATCATCTTCACCGCTTCAGGCCTCACTTTATTTTCTAGGGCTCATGACCCGGGGGTTACTATAGCAACTAGGAAATCCTACCTTCTCAGACTCCTGCATTTACATTCCATGTGGCTGATTTCTTTGAGGAATTAAACCAATCACGGTCCTCTATTCTCCAACTAAGAATTTAGGATTATCTTACAGAAACAAGGATCAAAAAGCTTTATCTAAAACACGCAATACAAACCTAATTTGACAGTGCATTTTTTTTAAAAAAACAGACTCACCATGGAGCAAATAAGCTGCACTTCCTGTCCAGCTCTGCAACAGTGGCCAAAGCAACTCAGTCCGCAGAGCTGAACCCGGACAGTTTCTCCCTTAATTGATAGTTTTCTAAGGCTGATGGAGAAGGACAGCAACAGTTCCAGAAATTTGTGCAGACAGAAATGATAGAATTCTATGGAACTCAGTGGCTGCCCCTAAGATGTGCTGGGGCATTTCTCTTACACAAGGAGCCATAACTTTACAAATAACTTTACACAGGAAGCCATAAGCTACCAAGTGGGAACCTTTTGATGATAAAGAAGTCAAAAGACATCCCAGGTCTCTGTGCAATTTGAAACACTGCTTGGTTCTAGAGTTGCCAAGGAGTTCTGGGCTGCTCAACCTGCTTAATTTCTTTCCAATGTTGGTTCCTTACCCTACAGATTCCTTTTGTCCCTTGAGGCACATGGATGTATAAACTAAGCATCCATCAACAGGCCTGACTTCATGAGAAACAGACACTCTCCTTTCCAACCCCTTCGCTTCTGTCCACATGAGAACTGGCCTCCATTTCTTCTGGGCACAAAGTAATAGAGTTCTCACACACCCTCCCCCTTCAAACATGAAACCTCACTGAACTAGCAACCGGAGACCGTCAAGAAATTACATTCTCTTCTTGCTACTTTTCTGACTCTTCACTCACTTGAAGTGCAGAACATCTGAGCTACTTGCTTGGTTCAGCTGGTTGCGTCCAACGCAACAGGGCCTTGGCTGAGTTATTTTCAGGAGTTGGGCTCTTGATCCACCTACTACAGGTCAGCCTTAGAGAAAGCTAGAAATGCTGAGAAAGCAGGATTCTTCAAGGCTTTGAGGATGCCCCAGTTTTGGACTCTTGTGATGGTTGGTCTTCTGGAGAGGTTGTATCCTTCACCTGCACCCTTGAGGGTTTTTTCTTGTTTTAAAAAAGGGACCAGGCAACAAATGAGGCACTTCTCTATCAGCTGCCATGATATTTATATCATCCCAAAGGCCAACCATCAACCAGAGAAACGTCTTAAATCCACGGACATTTCCTGTTTCAGCCTTTGATGAAGACAGCCTGCTCTCTAGTAATGAAATTCATAAAAGCTAAACCCATCATTACTGAGCTAGAGGCATGCAAGAGTTTAATTTGGTTAATGCACTTTTTATTCATTATGGGTTCTTTATGAAAGACACCCAGCCTCACTTGTGGAGTACATTGCTTAATTACCCATGCTTCTCTTAAAAAGGGAGAGGGGGGAGGGAGGGAGGGAGGGAGGGAGGGAGGGAGGGAGAGAGAGAGGGAGGGAGGGAGGGAGGGAGAGAGGGAGAGGGAGAGGGAGAGGGAGAGGGAGAGGGAGAGAGAGAGAGAGAGAGAGAGAGAGAGAGAGAGAGAAAGAGAGAGAATTTAAGTTGTCCATCAATACTCCATGCAGGGCAGAACTATGATCGATTGATGTAGTGAGTAATGCACAGTTAGAATGTCAAAGGAAGTTAGCATCATGCTGTTGCATTAGAAAGACTTAAAGAGTATATATTAAGCGAGACAATCAAACTCATTTCAACACTCTCTACGTTCTCCCTCTCTTCCTATTGATTTGTGTGCTGGGTTCTGTACAAGGGACAGGGCTAAGGCAGCGTAAATCTATTGGCTGAGCGTGGAGAAGCATTTCCCCGGCCCTGGGACTCAACTCCTCTGTTGCGCACAAGAGAGAGGAGAGAGGAGGAGATAAACAAACAGGCAAATAGCGATGCAGACAATCTCTGCTCCACCTACTCCAGGTAGATAGTTCTGTTCTTGAATTCAAATAAAAAAGCACCCGTGCCCTGGACTGCTGGATATAGTATGGAAGAGCTCAGCAGAAAAGGTCTTGCCATTTAAATGAAGAAGAAAACCTATTCAAAGGACGTAACGACTGCAAAACCACACTCATAAAATGAACAAGATGTTTAAGTTTAATCTTGATATGCCCCATCATCAGCCAGGAGCAAGACAAGAGCCTTGACGATTGAAGGCAAATATATGTCTCCCTGTCCCAGAATAGTGTTGCAGGCTCCAATCTGGGTTGCTCACCGGGACCAGAGGTTTATTCTTCCAAGCTTTCGGTCTTGTGCTGGAGCCCATCCTCGTAATTTGTCAACCTCTGGTCCCGGTGACTCAGACTGAATCCTGTGAGAGCTTTTCCTTGAAACATTTCAGAAGGATAAATTGAATAAGTAAATGACCTTCAGCACAGAGGTTGGCATTAGTAGAACCTGCCCAATGGAGGCAACGAATAAAAGAGCTGTAGCACATCAAAGAGATAGAGAGAAGAAAAAAAAGAATCATTTCCTTCCTTCCTTCCTTCCTTCCTTCCTTCCTTCCTTCCTTCCTTCCTTCCTCCCTCCCTCCCTCCCTCCTTTTGGCTGCCTCTGGATGTCTGCACATCCACAAAGCTGACCTTGGATGATGTGACTGATGGAACTCTTCCCAAGTAAAGGGGCTTGTGATTTCCAACAAGAGCTGCACTGAAGTGGAAGCACCAAGGGAGCTGGACAATTCCCATCTTTTACCCCAAGCTCACCCAACTTTTCCTAGCAAGTATCAAATTATCTTGAAGGCCTGGAAGTAAAAACCAGGCAGCAGAAGTGGGACTCGGGAGACCTTCTCCTTAAATTTCTTTGCTTTTCTGTATTTTCTAAACAGGGATGGATTTTTGTGGTTGATCAACAAGCTCTCCAAATTGAACCAACTGGCTAGCTTTGCCTCACCCAGGGAAAGGAAGCAGCCACACCCGCCAGTCAGGCAGGGACAGGCGGCTTCTTGAAGAAGATGGACCACTGGCCTCCTGAGGATGGAGATGATGGTGGCTGCTGTGCTCCTTCTAGACAGACTTGGATTTCAGGGGCTTCATGAATGACTCCCCCGTTTTAGCCATGCCCTGGTCAAGGGAACTTAAAAAGCTGCTGCCACTTTATGCTAGAATATAGAATAACAGTATTGGAAGGGACCTTGGAGGTCTTCTAGTCCAACCCCCTGCCCAGGCAGGAAACCCTACATCACTTCAGAGAAATGGTTATCCAACATCTTCTTAAAAACTTCCAGTGTTGGAGCATTCACAACCTCTGGAGGCAAGTTGTTCCACTGATTAATTGTTCTCACTGTCAGGAAATTCCTCCTTAGTTCTAAGTTGCTTCTCTCCTTGATGAGTTTCCACCCATTGCTTCTTGTTCTACCCTCAGGTATTCCTACAGTATTGCTACGGTAGCAATGCAGAAATTGGGAACAACTGTGAGATCTTGTACTTCCAATCTGGCCCTCCGGATTTTCTGCCTGCAAAGCTCACCTGGATCAAGATTGAATCAGGTGAGAGGACACAGGCAGTCCAAAGACGGGAGCAGAGAAGAGGGGAAGGGATTCACTTCATAGACAAACACCAAGCCTGTTTCGACAGGGAACTCGAGAGAAACGTGATCGGAATCCTTGGGCGGATTCCAGCAAAACGGTTGCTAAGGGGAAGACAGGGGACAGTCAATTAAGAAAAGTGTCAACCGCAACAAGCAAATAAATAAATAAATATTCAACCTAGCAACTAATCTGTAAATCTTCCTCCAACTTAAGACATCACTCACGGAGAAGGTGAAGGAGAAGACGGGGTCCTTCTCACCACTCTTTTCTAATGCCGACAGCGACTTGCTATCTCTTCGCTAATCTCCCCAATAAAGAGAGAAAATTAAATCAATAGCTCTCCTCCCATTTGGAAGCTCGTCTGTCTCTGTGGGTGCGTTTGAGTATGCATATGTCAAACCAGGGGTGAAATCCACAAATACCTTCGCTACCAGTTCACAAATGGGAGCGCGCTCACACATGTCACCTCTGCACGGGCACAGAAGCTTCTGCACATGTGCAGAGCGTCAAAAACGGGACATGACGACATCCAGGCGGGTGGATGGAGCCTCCCGTCGCCAGCGCTACCGGTTCAGCCGAGGCGGATAGAACGGGCTGCATTTCACTGCTGGGTCAACCTCAAGGCCCTCGGGTCATATCTGACCCATGGGGTGCTTGAATCTGACCCACAGGGCCACCCTGGAAACACCGAAGGACTGGCCTGCGGTGCCTCTGCCAGCGAAAGCGGAGCTCGGAAGGGCTGCTGGCAGAAGGTCGCATGAGGCCATCACAGCCTCCCGAGCTCCGTTTCCACTGGCAGAGGCACCATGGGCCACTACAGCGCCCCCCCCAAGACGAGTGATGGCGAGCTGGCCACGCCCACCCAGCCCCAAGATCAAACACAACCGTGATTCGGCCCTCAATGAAGTCCATCTAAATTGATGGAGGGGGGAAAGATTCAACGTGCATACTCTTATTTTTCACTCCAAAATCAGGAGAGAAAGAAACAAATGAAAAAAAAATGCTTTGACAATATTACCTGGAGAGGCTGTTACCTGTTCTGCTGCTTCTCTAATCCTCTCCACAACCTCTAAGCACCCTTCCCACTTCCTTTGTTTGAAGGGTCTTCTGCTGTCCTGCTTAAGCCACACATCTAAACCCACAAACAGAAGCCGCGAGAAAGGTCCCTCCACCTCCCCACCGTCTCCTGAACAAACCCAAACCCGCCAGGGATTCGAATCATTCACACTCCCGGGTTTATTTAAGCAGCTCCAGTAAATCACAGCCTTTCCATTTGTTTCACCGTCCGATAAAAGGGGAAAAGAACCCCAGTGTATTAAGTAGGGAAGCTGTAAGGAAAAATAGTTAACCTACATGAAACAAATACTCAGCTACCACTTTCTGGACTAAAAATAGAGAGCTGAGTGATGCTACAAGGTTTACAACAGATCCTTCAGGGTTTCTACTATGGAATCTGACAAAAACAAAAAGACAAAAATAGCCACTTAGCTATTTATAGATCAAGGCATTTCTAAGAATAATTTCAATAAATAAAAACCACCATTGAGCAATTTAAAGAAAACAACAGGAACAGAGCAAAGGGGAAGATAGAAAAGGAAACCACGTCAATCAAAACAGAAGCCAGGGTGCCTTCCAAAAATCTTGAATGAACTATGCAATTAGGTAATCAAGAAGATGTTGCCCAAAGGTTTCCCCCAAATTATGGGGGGACTTTTCAAGAAAGCGATTACCCCTCTGACTAGGAACTTACCACTGTTTTCAATTCAAGGGCCACACTTAATCCCAATGAAGGATTGGGACCTCTTGAGACAAAACAAAACAGGTGGAGAAGATAAAAAACAAACCCACAGATATTGACCTTATATTAAAGCAAATAAATACACCTTGGAACCTTCACTTTCCGTGTTCACTTTTTCTCTTCTGTCGCAATAAAGCCACCAGTTTAGGAGGGGCTCCTCCCCAGCTCCTGTTCAGAAGCATGCAAGTGTGAGTAGATCAATAGGTACCACTTCAGTAGGAAGGTAAGAGTGTTCCGTATGCCTTTGGCGTATAGCCATGCTGGGCACATGACCACGGAAATGTCTTTGGACAACACTGGCTCTCTCAGCCAAGAAACGGAGATGAGCACCCTGCCCTAGAGTTGGACCCAACTGGACAGGGAAACCTTTACCTTAGCTTCCCAAATCTTTCAGGTTCGTCTGGTTCAAAAGCACCGACCCTCACCCTCTCTGAACAATAGAAAAAGAACAGAATGGCACATACACTTTCTTCACATAATTTGGCACGCCCATACTGTTAACTGCTCCTGCCCAACTAACTAATAGTTCGAAAGCATGCAAATGCAAGTAGATAAATAGGTACTACTTGAGATTTGGGCTGTGTATCTTCAGAGAGGCCATGAGAGAAAGAGGTAGCCAAAGTGGGGGTGGGGGGAGCAAGGCCACCAAATGTGGGGGACCTTGGGACAAAGAGAGGTTAAGGTGTCCCCGTGGTTTACTTAGAGGCAATAACAGCCATTCTTGCTTTGGCCCTTCATCATAACCCACAGCTGGGGGCCTCCATCTCCGTCCTTTCTGTGCTAAAAGAAAAACGGACTGACCCCAATAGGGGGGACGGGGGGGGGGGCAGAGAAGAACTCATGGGCAGGAAGCCTCGATTCCCGGCTCAGCTTCGCTGCCTGCTTTCCTAACAGTCCTGTTTGGTGTTAGGATTTTCCTCTTGGTTACCTGACCCACAAATCAAAGCTGCCAAAAGCAAAGAGCAGAAGGATAAACACCCACGGATCAGCGCTGTGACATCCCCGCCACGGAAGGATTGTCACAACATTTGCCCATCCAGATGTGATGAGCGGCAACGCTGGGCCGGGAGGCTCAGAGCAGCAATTATCCATGGTGGGTTTTTTTTTCCAGTTCTGTAGTTTCTGCCCATTAATGGAGCATTGCTGGGCATGGAGCCCCAGGAGACCCCCGGGAGGGAAACCCTAACCCTCTCAAGGAAAGCGGGGAGAGGGGAGAGGGAGAGAGAGAGAGAGAGAGAGAGAGAGAGCGCATGCAGAGGGAACATCAAAAGCCCCGGCAAATAATGGCTGAACAGGGCTTCGTATGAATGCTTGGGTCAATAAAACAGAACTTATATCAATGTTTCATCGTCTCTGAGTTAAAAATTTTTTTTTAAAAAAATCACAAGGTCTCTAAAATGTGCTTTTCAAAGCCCAGCAGGTTTTCATGTCTCCTGTTCAAGGCTGGAACTGTGGTTTAATGCCAATATATAATAATTGTAAAGAATTATTAAGACATTTGCCCCTCCTCTGTGTACCTCCGGGCTAAATCAAAGCCCACAACACCACAATATAAAATTGCTTCTTGACATCCGTGAGGCCAGAAGGATTCAAGCAGAAGAGGTAAAATATGAGGCCGTAAGATGGGAGTTGAGCAGTCTATAAAGGCCTCGGCATAGCAAACTTTCATGAACAGGCACTGCCAAAGTTTGAGCCTCTATACTTTATGCATTCATGTTTGAAGTTTTAAAAAAACCGTAATCTTAAAGAGAGGTTCTTACTGCCAGAAGGAAACATTAGGATGCCTGGAGTCACCAGCCATTTATGTCAGCTTTAAACTTCAGCAGAGGTTAACAAAGCTCATCGGCAGCTTGTCAAATCTGATCTATCGCAGAATTCTCACTGTCTACAATCAGCCAATGGGAGAGAAGCTGGAGGCGATAAGGATCCGCATTTCTTACCTGCAAATTAAAAGAAAAAGAAAAACGGTGAGTCTTTAAGGTTTCTCCGAAGATCTAGGCTGTTATTCTGCCAAAGCATCAACAAAACTATAAAAAAATATTGCAGGCATTATTATCAGAAGGCAGCCAGACTTTCATAAAATGGAAGGGGAAAAATTGGAGACTCATTAGCTCTTTCTCTCTAATGGGAAGCGACCAGGATTTGGGCAGGACTTTCAACCAGCCAATTTTATAATTAGGTTCTCTCAGCAGTCCTCGGTCCTCGAATAGAGATGCCTGTCGCCATGGCTTTTCGGTAGCGTTACCTCCTGTGGCCAAATGCCAACAGTAACAGTAGTAATAATACCACAGGAACATTGCAAATTCTCCTTGGTTAATGTTTTAATGTGCCGCAATTTGTGATTCTCCTTTCTGGACTGATGATGTCGTGGAGACGCCAAGCCCTTCTTCCTTCTCTTTTGTCCACGGATGCCCACCTGGGCACCGAGGTTTTATTAGTTGAGAGTCTCCAATTTATCCCCCATTTTTTCCCCTCTGATTCCGCACACAAAGCTTTCTTGGAAAGGTTCTTCACAGCACAGCCCAACAACCCACAAGAATGAGAAGTTCCTGAAGTCAAATCACCCACGTAGATCTCGGCCTGACATGGGCAATGCTTCAAAGCCCATGAAATCGGGGGTGGTGGGGGGGTGGGAGGTGGGGGAGGGCTTCGGCATGGCTGGATGCACCCAGTGTTTCCATCCGAAGCTCTCGCTTTCTTGGAAAGGCTTTGTCCTGCTCACAGGGTGGGAAGCTAACGGTGGCCCTAAGAGCCCACTGTTGCTGCAGCCGTTGTGTTACCATAACAGCTGTGTCGCTAATTCCCCACCCGCTTCCATCATGCCAACCCCGGGCTCTGCGTGGAGCTGCCCTGCAGTCATTATTCACCAAGCACTCCCATTAACAAACTGCCCTTAATTACAGAGCTAATTGCAAAATTATTTCATAGTAGCAATTATTCCTCTCGGCTCATCCCCAGCTACTTGAAGTAGGAGAGCACCTACAAAGGTGGCACTGAGCCAAGTCATCAATGACCACAGACCACCTTTAAAGTTGGTCTTCCAGAAAAATATACCAATGAGTCCCCTTTCCTTGAGTCAAATTCCTTCCTTCCTTCCTTCCTTTCTTCCTTCCTTCCCTTCCTTCCTCCTTCTCCTCTTCTCCTCCCTTCCCCCCTTCCTCTCCCTTTCTTTTTCTTTCCTTCCTTTTTCTTTCTTTTCTTTCCTTTCTCTCTCTCTTTCTTTCCTTCCTTCCTTCCTTTCTCTTTCTTTCTTTTTCTTTCTTTCCCATCTCTTCCAGCTGAGGTTCTCAGTTAAAGAGGCACATTTTCAATTGTTTTTTCCCCTACTGCTAGCAAACGCCTCCATACTTAACATCCCCTTTAGCTTGAGTCTGTCCAGGCAGCTCTGCAGCTGAACAGATTCATTTTGTTTCTCTCAAGGGTGGAATGGCTATTCATTCTTCCTTTAGGGAGGAATCCTTCACACTGAGAACTAAAGCCAAGCATTTGAAGAGGGAAGCCTTGGTTCCCACCAAGATGTGGGAACCCACTCCTGTTTCCGACAATCATACTTCCTCCCTCAACCATCGTAAGAGCCAATCAAATCAGAGCAGACCAATCATTGACCTTCACTTCCCCGTACAAAAATGCATCAGTGCTGGTGGTGTGCTCTAAAAATCCTGGTGGGGAGATCTGTTGAGGGGAGAAGGGACACCAAATGGTCATAATTCACCATTTTAGGTTCCAATCTAAAAGCAGAGGCCACCTGCTTCTATTTTTCTCCGTACCTTTCCATTTACCTACTGCAATCCCCTCAACTTCTGCCATGCCCCAATTTCTACCCCCCACCTTGCATTATTTGAAAGATGTACCCCATGAAGTAGGGTCTTAATGCTCAGTTTTAGTGCTGAATCAGACCCACAAGCATGTGTCCTGCCATGCGCACAATCCCTTCTCCTCTAAGGAAGAGGCAGGTCTTCCTAAAGGAAAGCATTTTAGCTGGGCTGCTCCTCAACCCGCCAACCTCACACGCCAGGAGAGCTTTTCAACTGCCAAAAAGGACAATCCCCAAGTGGGAGCCAGGTGCAAATTCAGCCAGGCTACTTTCAAGGAGGAACACATAGAAATAGCGTAGAAATAACCACGATGGTAGAACACATGTCAGGGAAGGAGAAAAAAATTAAGTTGCAACCTACAAGCAATCCGAACTTTGCAAAATTCCTAGAATCAAATAAGATGCCATGGAAATTTCTGTAAGAGGTTTAACAAGGCCTTTTCTCCTTCCTCCTTGGTCCGGCAAAACAAAGTTTGAGGTCTGCCACCGATTCCCAGAAATGGTTTTGTTCCAGCGTTTCTTCCCGGGCTCAGATTTAATATCAAACTCCCACAAAGAAAGCCACCCCCAAGACAAATGAGGCTCACATGTGCAAAGCAACCACAGTTAGATTAAAAACTCCTCATAGATCAACGTGGAGAGCCAGTGAGTGAGTGTATTTCATTTTGATTATTGCGCATATGGCACTGATGAGAAAAACCGAGGCAGATTAATCTGCGCGCTCATGTGGGGAGAGACATGTTAGGGGGTCTTTCTTGGAAAAAAACAGGCATGCGAGATGCTCTGAACAAGGATTGTGATTTGGGCTACGGATGCCAACTTCTTCCTTAAGGAAGGTCCATCTGGTGAGACCCTCTTGATGGATTCCGTGTAATTTCTCTGCCCAAATGTCTTTATCATTCTCTCTCTTGCAAATATATTAGCTACGAGAGCAGTTCTGTGAAAAAGGTCTACTCTGAAACTCAAGGGCTTTCCACAGTCAGAGAAAGCCAATATCATAAGCCATAAATTGACATTTCTCCGTTATTGTCATTTTTTCTCTTAAGACAGCCATCATAGTCTAAAGCACCTTGAATATCAAGCTATGAGATCAAAAAAGAAATGCACACCAGAGTAAAGGTTTTTTAAATCAACCAGTGAAAGGAAATGCACAGCTATGAAAACAGAATTATCCCTGCAATGTTTGATAAATTTAGTTAGCCTTGAGAAGGAGAGAATGAGGCTGGATATGATATACCCTCTTCACCTGGGAGAGGATGCTTCACAGAAGGTTGAGCACTGCTTTTCATCACAATGTCTTTAAAATACAGGAGGGAAATGCCAACTGAGCCTTAAGGAAAACCTTGCTAACAAGGGGAACCGTCCAGCCATGGAACCAACCAGAGACCTAGGAAAGTGGGGAATTGTTCTTCACCAGGAGACTTCAAACAGACGTTGGTCAGCCATCTGTCCAGGGCCGGATACGTGCAACCAACGTTGATACGTGTTGCTGCAGAGTCTCCCCCTTCAGGGTCTTTTTGTGTGGGTCAGGGGGGGCAGAAATTCTGACTTGGGGTTTGCTTCAGCCTCCTGGTACGAGGCTTTGGGCGAAGGCTGGAGGGAAGCACCGCTGGTGGTGAAGAGCTGCAGCGCCTTGTTCCAGTGCCTCATGGCCTGGAACTGGCTGACCACCTCAGCCCGCTGAGCCTCCAGGTGCCGGTACCCTGTCTTGCACTCCTGCAGGTCTTCCCTCTGCTTGGAAAGCCTATGCTCCTAGTCCTCAGTGAGGTGCTTCTGCTGAGCCGCCTTCTCGGTCAGATCCCATTTGAACTGAGCCAGCTGTTTTGCCAATTCTTTCTCATAGTGCCTGCTTAGCTCCAACAACTGCTTCCTGTTGGGGCCCTAAGGAGCCCGGGCAGGGAGGCAAGGAGTGGCTGGCAGAGGAGGGGCGAGTAGAGGCCGGCGAGGTGCTCTTCAATGTGACATTGAGTTGGCCACGCCCACCCAGTCACATGACCATCTAGCCATGCCCACCCAGCCGGTCATTAAGCAGATCATATTAGTGGTCCGCAGGATTTAAAATTATGTACTTAGTGGTCCTCGAGGTCTGAAAGGTTGGTGACCCCTCGTTCAGAGGGTTGGGCTCAAAAAGTTAGGTGACCCCCTTCTCTGTGATGCCAGGGCAAGGAAGAAAAGCCCGGACCACCAGCAATGGCACAGGGCATGCTCTAAATCCCTTGTGTTAAACAATGCCACCCTGAAACAGCCTCCCCCCAGAGGGACCCAACCCTATTAAGCCTTTGACAAGGCACTGAAGGCCTGCCTGATCCCTCGGGGATCTGGGTCGGGGTGGAGATGAGCTCTGGGTGGCTCTGTTTGGGGGTGTGGCTTATGTTTACTCTTATAACATAAATGATACGAATATGATAAATAAATAAATACCGGTACATGATCCTGGGGAAAAGGGTGTATTTGTTTTTATGAATTACTGTGAGCCGACAAGAATGAGCTAAATGGCCCTATTAGTCCTCGAAGCAAACAAGTGAATTTGTCTCAGAACTAGACGGGGCTGGAGGAGGGTGGGGGGTTTTAAGGATGAGCGTTAACTGGCCCCACCCATTCGCTATTTTTCCAAAATGTTCACCGGTTTCTCTTTTCAAAGCCATGCACTGATTCCCAGGGAAGCAAGCTGTGGGCCAAGCAAATTGCAGGCAGTGTCAATATGCTGCTGACCTCCAACCTGCCTGCTTTCCTTCCTCAATGAAGGATGACAGAGGGGAGGGGTCCCACCAGCAGCCCATCCCACAATATGCTGGAAGCGCAAGGACGTTTGATGGTCCTGAAAGGCCCGTTTTGCCTCCTGCTTCCTGTAGGTGGAAGCAAACGCCTTGCAGAAAAGACGAGGCTACCAAATGCTCTAGCCTGGAGCATTTACACGGGTGCTCTCCTTCCTTTCCCTGCGTTGGCTGACCAAGCCATACCAGAGCGCTTCACATGGGCCAGCAGGCCACGGGAAAGCCACCCGAAGCCATTGAAAGAGGCCAGATTTCCAGACTCACCCTGGCAAGTCAAGAAACAGCTGGATCTTCAAGATGAACACAACTGCTTTCCTTCTAAAAGTCCACCCTGTACCTCAGAGTGAGCGATCCCCAGTTATGTTTCCTCCTATTGGACACGTGCAGAGTTTCTAAAGGCCTCAGGGGTCATTCTGGGATTCTCTAATCAGCCCGTTTCCAACACCTCAGGCCTCGGGGACAATGGGGAGAGAGGATACCTCGACATGCTGAAGATAAAGGTTCAAGGTCGGAGAGAAGCTGGCAGAGAACAGGTCAGGGATCACCAGGAGAAGCAAGCTGTCCCACTCCTGAAGCCAACAGTTCCCGATTCCACTGGCTAATCTAGTGGGGTTTTATTAGGGAAAGCAGAAGGAACTCAATGTAGATGAATGGGATAAAAATGCTTTAACTAACTATGATGGACCCAAACCCTAGGACCGTTGCCACATCACACATTCACTGTGTGCCACTGAAATGCAGGTGAACAGCTGAGTGTCGCACTGATCTGGCTTCGCCCTTGGCAAGCCACTCTTCCCTTCTCCCCAGCAGAAGGGTTCTTGCAACACAATGCATTTCCTTAGTCCTAACTCTGGTGAAAAGTGATGCAACCACGCCAGGAGCATAGATTGGTTCACCACCAGCCAATCCTCATTTATTTCCATCGATGATCGTAACTAGGAATCTACACCAACAAGACATTGGAGAAACCCAACTGGGACGCACCCCCCAGTGCCTTTTCTCCCCCCAAAACATACTTCCTTCTGCTCGTTTGACCATGGTGGTCAAGAGGCATCTTTCAGATGGTAGATCTTCCTAAATCATGTCAGGTTTTCTCACCAGCCACAAACCCCATAAGCAGATATTTAGATCCTACATTCTTTGGGTTGAAAAATGTAATTCTCCTACTTTTTAGGATATGCCGTCATGACAAGATGGCTTAAAGGCCTAACAAGTGTGAAAATGTGAGCACCCCAAGATATTAATATGAGTTGTTTGCTTTTCCTAGGTGAAAAAGACATCAATTTGCCTGAAAACTGCCATTTTTCCAGCAATATGTTCTGCATTTTTGTTCTCTCCTCTCGCAAAATAATAACCTAAAATTATTTTTGAAAATAAGTTGAGAAAAAAATGGGGAAGAGGAAAAGATGCACAAAATATTCGTTTTTTAAATTAGCCCAATTTTCTGAAACCGAAGAACATTTTCTTGCAGCATTTTCTACTCAAATTATTTAATTTTATATCATCTTCATCAGATCTAAAAACAGAAGGTTTCTTGGCACTGAAGAGAAGCTTTTCTATTCTTTCACACATCTATTTCTTGATCTGGCGTATTTCTAAACACATCTGAATGTCTGTAACGTTTTAGGTACCGATTTAAAAACCAGGAAATATTCCAGAAACATTTTATAGGAAGAAGAAGCCGGGCGAAAATAAAAGCAGCATCTTGAACAACATCACCCACTTCTCCCCATGCAGGGACATCACCTGTTTTTCCAAAGTTGAGTTGCTCCCAAGACAGTATATTATTTATTACTTTATTTCTTTGTAATTAAATGCTGCTGGAAGAACTCCAAAGAGCTTACATTCAATCAATAAAAGTGACATCGTTTCTGCTTGCAGACTTGAGGTCTACAAAGCACAACACAAAGACAGAAAAGGATGGGAGGGGAGGGGAAAAATGCCAAGTCAGATGCTAATTCTTCAAATTAAATCATCCTTCCCTTGGGGGAATGAGGGTGGAGGGAGGGCAGGCTCTGTTGGAGATGTCTATCTTAGCCAAGCTGAAGGAGCTTGGGTCTCCTCTCCCATCTCTGTCTGATGAAATAGGTGGGTGGATTTTGAAAACAAAAATGCTGCTCTCGCCTTCTTCTGTTTTTCTGAAATATTTCACAGGGCTCAGTAAAACTGAATCCAGAAGAAGGTGGCTTCAACGGAAGACCTGCAAGCTGGAAGTGGGGTGGGGTGAGAGGAGGCTGGACCAGAGGAGACCCAGGAGCTGCCTCTCTCAAGCCCTGCAGAGACACAGCTTTTCTCCCAGCTCATCTTAGAACAAGGAATCTGCACCAAATTCAGCAAAACAATAAAATATAATAAAATAATCAAGATTAATTGATTCACCCATGCATGTAAAACAATACCCATGCAAGAGTAAACCAGACAACTCCTCTCTCTCAGACTTCTCA
Source organism: Masticophis lateralis (assembly GCA_030761175.1). Taxonomy (NCBI): domain Eukaryota; kingdom Metazoa; phylum Chordata; class Lepidosauria; order Squamata; family Colubridae; genus Masticophis; species Masticophis lateralis. The sequence continues at coordinate 16,779,941 of JAUDYJ010000008.1, forward strand.
GCTCCATCACCAAGCTTGATTATGAACAAAATTGAATTACACAAATATTTCACTAAATAACTTTTTAAGCCTCATTAATATTAATATCAAATCTCCCTCCTTGGCGCTTGGCATTTAAAACCCCATTTAAAAAAAAATCTCTAATTTAAGGCAGACTAATTCCAGCATGAGAATGAGAAAAAGCACTTGCCTAGGCCGACTCCCTCAGTTCCTGGAGAGGCCCACCTTCTGCCCAGGGTCCTCCTGAACATCAGTCCAGAAGGAAGGAGCTTAGAAACCAACCTTGGGCTCCTTACATGTCCCAGCTCTGAGCTGTGAAGGCCATTCCAGGGTCTCTGAAGAAGACTTGAGCACCTTCCCAACCCTGTGACTCTCAATGGAGCTACAGCCAACATGGGACACTAGAAATGGAGCAGTCAAGGAAGAGAGGTAGGTCTGAAAGGCAGGAAGCCCACGCTAGGCTGCCCCCATCTCTCCTCTCTCAATTCAGCGCAAGTTACTCTAATCTAGTTGCTACCATCTCTCGTGAATTATTTCTTGTTGTGGCGATGGTGGTGCCTATTCTTTGTTGTGGCTGTCTTGAGAAAGAATTTGCCTTTGCAACTAACCTTCCCAACGAGAACCTCAATAGTCAACCAACAACTCAAAGATAAACCGGTTGGGGGAATGAGGAGCAGTCTGACAATCAGGGCACTCAACTACCACCACAAGATCACTTTCCCTCAAAGGAAACATGTGCAGTGTGGAGAACATATACCAAACAACTGGAAAGTCACCCTTTTCTTTTAGAGAAGACAAAAGCCCACCATTTTTTCCAAGAACTCTTGACCGCGTAAACTAGCTAGAGAATCTGGGTCAAAGGAGGAACCAAGTGAAGAAGTGGGTTTTATTTCAATTTATTCTTTTACTCAGACGGCAAGGAACAGGCCACTAAACTGTGCCTTATCAGACATCATCTTGCGACATCGCCAGGGTTACTTGGCAACTCTTAAAAGCCCCAGAGACGTGAAGAGACTCTGCAGGCTCCAAATTCCTTGGAGAATCTAGGCCAGGAAAAGCAACAGCCACCATTCCAGAGGTCTCCCAACCCAGCTCCCTCTGGCTTTCTAGGGTTATCACCAATTGGGAGTATCAAAAATCTCATTTTTGATTGTTGCTTGTATCCTTACGATTTATATTGATGTAGTTTCCTGATTGCTTATTTGTACCCTATGACTATCATTAAGCATTGTACCTTATTATTCTTGACGAATGCGTCTTTTTCTTTATGTACTCCAAGAGCATATGCACCAAGACAAATTCCTTGTGTGTCCAATCACACTTGGCCAATAAAGAATTCTATTCTATTCTATTCTATTCTAAATTCTATCATCAGGTTGGTCCTAGGAATACAATCCAGTGGGACGACTTAATCAAGAGAATTAAAACCCAGAAGAAAAGAGGGACATTAAATTAGAGCAGGGGGTAAGATTAGGTCAGGGTCAGCTGGGTGGGGAAGTCTGGGAGTTGAAGTCCACAAGTCTTAAAGTTGCCAAGGTTGGACACCCCTGAGTTGAGAGAAGAACGAAGCACTCAAGCGGCTTGGTCTCTTTCCTATCATGCCACCCACCCCACCCCAGAAGCTCTGCTAGCTCCCTCCTCCTGGATCTTCATGAGCTTTCCGAGAGTCTTTGAAGAATGATCCCCCCCCCCCCCCCCGGTCAATTGGTAACTGTTTTTGCTAGGTATTATGTTATTTATTGAACTGCCGTTTCTGTTTATTAGGTAATGGGATTGGAGGTTTGTTTTCTACCTGAACATTTTATCCCGCGTATTGCTATTGTAAGCTGTGGTGAGTCCAGAAGGAGTTCTGGCACAAAGATTTCAATAATGTAATATAATTGCAGTCCTGCTACTAAATAGCTAAGGACTTCCAACTGTTTCAAGTAGCCAGCGCTCCTTTTTTGATTAACCGGGGCCCCTCCCAATAAAATCTGGGTTTGAAGGATATTCGCAAGATAAAACTCCTAATATTCCCGGGATTTGTTTGCGGGAGCACTCTTGACATCCTAATAGGACCTCATCTCCCTGGTGTCTTTCATATGCTCCCCCACTCCTATGCCTACAACTCCAAGACTTTTAGCCTCGCATGAGATTAATTAGCACACCAGTTGCCTCCCTTTTCAATGCACAGAGAAGCTCTGTTAATGAGCGAGTCTCAGCACTTTGGTGGCCCTTTCTCAAAGAAGGACCAATTACGAACTGTCTTTAGTCTCTTCTCCCCAGTTAGTTTTTGTTCCCCCTGAGATGGCCTCTCATAGCCAACACCTGCTCCATGCCAGGCACTTGAATGAACATCCAGAGGATTCCCTCTCCAGATGGGGTCAGCTGCCTTCAGTTCTCTGTCCCCCTGCATTTCCTGATGCAAGAGTCTTCCCTGTTTCATGGTCAGGCCTCCAGGCAGGGTGGAAACATCAATGGCCAAGAGAAGCAACGAGGAGGCATTATATATTGCAAATGCACAGAATCGTGGCTGCCACTCTTGGATCCCACTGGACATAACAGACAAGACAGAGTACACATTAAAGCAAACCAAAGTGGGAAGAAGGTGGAAGGAGAGAGAAGACGAGGACAGCCAGCAGCAAGATGGATGGACCCAAGTTACAGGGACAATGGGCCAGGGAGAGAATGTCTACATGGACACTAGGAGCTGGACACAGTTTGAAGGCATACTGATTATGTGGCATTCTCCATCATGGGAAGATCTATCAAATTTCCATTCAGGATGTAGAGCTTCTTCTTGGTAGATAGTTTGAAGGTGTCAGCTGCCATCTCACTCTCGTTTGTGCTTGGATATGTGCGGCGACAATCTGCCATGGACTACCGGGAGGATGGATGGGAGGGGGGAAAGTGAGAGGAGCTGTATTCCCCCCCAAAAAAAGACTCAGCTTGCTGTATCTCCCCACAACAGTGTTTCAAGGTCAGAAGAAGGTAGCTGCATACCAACCTCCGCTTGAAGTGACCATTCTCAAAACATCTTGAACCTGATTGGTTGGGTGGGGGCAGTGATGGGAGGCAGCTGAGGGAGCGGAAATTTGAACTTAGTATATTGGGGCGCGATTCTCAGTTCTGGCTATGCGCTATTGCAACACACTTGACTTCTAATAACACTATAAACCTTTCTCAACAAATGGAGCCAATGGTTTCTATTTAGAGGTTTAAGCTGCAGCAGATGTGACAGAAGGAGACGTTGAGCCTCACAACAAAGGCTCAAGTTTCGCTTGAATCCTGATAGACTGAAAGGCAACCTGGAGATGGAGCCACAGGGAAGCTCAGTCCGGCACCCAGAAACAAGCCTTCGACAGCTGCTCAAAGGAATTCCACATTCCTCTGACCTGCCGTTTCTTTTTTTTCTTTTCTTTTTCAGACAAGGCTCCCTTGCCATCCGGATCAGCCCAGATCCAGGGCTGAATGGGTCCAGATGGGTCAGGAAGCAAGGAGTTCAGCATTCAATGCAGTGGATAATGCCACATATTGCATTATTGAAAAATTGCATTTTTCAGCTTGATAACGGCACAAAAATGGATGCTGAGGTCCAGAAACTGGGCTGATTTCCATAACTGCAACCCTCTTGTCGTTTCCCGGAATGATCTGCCCTTGAAGAGAAAATCATTGCAGGATTAAAAGACAACACCCTGCAATAATGATTCCTGGGGAGTTTATGGCCCAACGAGACATTAAATAACCGTCCTGACCTCCATGCACATTAACTAATCTGGCAATGGAAAGTTACCACGATGGCATTTCAAAAATTGAATTTTACGTTAGTGTAACAAGCTAGAGCTGAAATCAGTGCAATTTACATTTGGCTTGTCAGCTTTAAACACTCCGGTACCTAATTCAATGTTCCTCAACAAAAATTTGATGAATTTCAGGAAGAGTTTCGTTTCATACTGATCAGCCAACTCAAAGGAATTATGCCAGTTATTTGTCATGTTTCTCATTCCTAAGATAAATAAAAACTGAAATAACTTTAACTTACCTTGAGAACTATGGTGACAATGCAACATCTCTGCGAGCAAATTCTACCCTACTCTGGTAAGAGATTACTTTAATCTGATTCCTTAGAAGTCAGTTATTAGATATCCCGAAAAGTCTCTCTAGATGAAGAGATGCACAACATGGTTTTAAGCATGACAACATGATCAAAGCGCACATTATTTTGAAACTACAGAAGTCAAAAAGAAAAAAAAAACTCTTGCGTGGAAAATAAGGCTGGAAAACTCAGACTCTGTTAACTAGATGTTATCCTCCTGAAGGATAACAGCTGAACCCAAGGGACCTCGTTTATTAAAGACAATGGACTAAGGGGAGAAATGACAGGTCTGTTGTAACAAACATGGCCTCTAAGCAGAGATTAACAACGGGGAGATCTGGCACACAAGATAGCTCTACCAGATAAACAGATTCAAGTCTGTCTGTCCAGTCTGATATCTTTTGGATCCAGCACACCCATGCCAGCTTTCTTCAGCTTTCCTCTAAAGCTGTCTGATCACGTGTCTCCACCATGCCTCACCCACTCGGCTGGCCAGAGGGAAGACAACTGTTGTCCAGCATCTATAGAGGCTCCTCACTAGGCAGCTGATTGCATTACCGCCTACCTTTCCTTCAAGGGAGACTGACAGGTCCTGCCTGTGGTCTCAGAAGAGCCCTGGGTGGGAATGATGGTCGTGGGAATCTGTATGGTAGAACAGCTACTAAATTTCATAGCAGCAGCTTTTCTTTGGACAAAATAAGCAGCTTTTCTTTGGCTTTCCCTTCATTAGCCCATAAAGAAGAAGAAATGGAATGGTGCAAGGAGACAAGGATGCCAGAGACGGTTGCTTTTCCCTGTCTGACCTCTCCATAGGACAGCTGTAGGCTTGGCTGGAGAATGGTGAACCAATCCCGTTGCCCTGGGGCCCTGGACTATCCTGGATGAAGGTGAGAAGGAGAGAGAAGGGAAGGGGAACAGAGCTTGGCTGAAAGCCCTCCTAAAAGTTAGGAACTTGGCTGCATTCCAGTAATTACCACGGCAAACTATCATTTAGGCAGTGCCACTTAGATCAAAGAGTCCCACAAAAGACACTGGGAGAGTCTAGGATTGTAAGGAAGGGGAGGGAGGCTTGTGGTGTGCTTGAATACCAGCCATGCTCTAAGGGAGCCTTTGTACCCTTTCCAAAGAGATGTACCAGCTGGCACTCCCCTGCGCAAATTCACTTTAAGACTGTACTATCTCAACCGCTGAGTAAGAGAGAGACGCTTTAGCAGAGCAGGGAGCCTTTTTTGCAGCTTTAGCCCCAGAAAAACCTCATCTCCTCCACGCACACGTGGCCCCCTACTTCGTGTAAAATAATTCCAAATACTGTATTGCAATCCCATTAAAAGCCATTCCCCAGTTTCTTCCTTGCTCGCCTGACATTCAAGAAAGTGTTGAGCATTTTTCTGGGGGGGAGGGGGGAAACCCAGCCTAACAACAACAGTATGCATTGGCTGAGTTCCGAAGATAGAATCTTATTTATTAAACTAGGTGGGTTGAAAAGAAAAACAGGAGGGGAGCCAGAAGACTCTGCTGAAGTTTAAATAACCCCAGTGGGAAGTTTCATGACATGGTCCACAAAAGGAAGCCAAGGGGGAGGGGGCGTCCACCTGGATTCCTTGGATGGCATTTGTCCTACCAAAACCCACCCAAGCTGCAGAGGGTCCCCATCCAGCCAGCCAGCCAGCCAGCCTTCCATCCTCCGGAGGCATTTGCTCAAGACAGCTTACACTGAGGTCCGTTCTCTTCTATTCCCTGCGGTTGCCCTTCTGCAGGAAAAAGTATTATTGAACACCAGCCATTTCCCCACAAACAGACCTACAAAACACAAAGATACAACCATGTTGTTTTTCCTATTTTTGGAAACCTCACAATTCTATTAATTCAGCTACGAAATAAAGCAGATTTTTCCATTTTTCTTCACGGCGGGGGAATCTGTCTGAAATGCATCATTTCCCATTCTTCATAAGGATGGAAAACATTAGCCAACTTCGTTAAACATAGGATCAGGCTGATAGCCCAAGTGAAATCTGGAGATATTTGAATCACTCCCAAATATTATCCAAAATCAAATGCCTACTGGACCTTGAAGGCTGTGAAAATCCCTATTAACAAACCTCTGCTGCAAATATTAAAGCTACTATTGTCAAATAACAGAGGGGAGGGGAGGGGAGGGGAGGGGAGGGGAGGGGAGGGGAGGGAGGGAGGGAGGGAGGGTGGGAGGAAGGAAGGAAGGAAGGAAGGAAGGAAGGAAGGAAGGAAGGAAGGAAGGAAAACAGAAGAGGACTAACTTTTTAAATGGGACCAACAGAGCAGCACTGATGTCTTTTCATGAACCAACTGACCAAGTGTCAATTGGACGGTGGCTGCAGGGACCCCCTCGGTCTCTTAAGGCCCACAGTGTAACCTGTTGGTAAGTACAAGTTCTGTCTGTGATGGGAAGACAAAGTCAACAGAAGATAGATAGAGTTGATCTCTGCTGCAGACTCAACACAAGCATGTGTTTTCTCTGGAACTCTATTATATTAAAAAGAGAGATGCTAATGTGACATTTTAGCAGCACAAAAGGAGATTCTGTTCTAAAATTAGGGCATAAATCAAACACAGATATTCTCTCAGACACACAATCAACCCCAATTTTACTCCTCCTCTTTCTACATTGAGGGTTGTATTAAATTCCAGCCAACATGTTTCAACAGGAGATGCTACACTTTGAAGTTCACAAGAGGGCCAAGAAGAGAAGCAGTCCATGTGAGCTTCACTTAAACTAACTGGAGAAGAAAGAAAACAAGAAAAAGAAATGGAAAGAGAAACCCAGGGGAGGGGGTTGCGCATCCCCCACACCAGGAATTGGGAAGGGTCCCATGTGTCCTTCCGAGACCCCGAGGGTCATTTTGCTTTGGGCTTAGCACCTATGGCAACCCAACAGTTGTGTTTCCAAAGCATCTTCTTCCAGCTCAAGGGTACCAGCTGAGGATCGCACACTACAATGTTGTGGGTGGATGGTTCCAAGACAAACACTAGATTTGATTTCATTTACCTCTCAATGCAATTAAAATTGAATTAATCAAAATGAATATGATCACTCCCCAGTTAAATATTTTCCCCTTCTGTCTGATTAACTACAATCTGGGAGCAACTTCTGGTGATCTCTGGAGACAGCAGAATGTTTTTGGAGGCTGCTCTAGAGTTTCTGATTGCACCATTGATGGCTTAAGTGTGCAAACCCAGCCAATGATGACTTATTCCTAGTGTGGTCTCTTCAGAGAGGTCAGAAACAACGGAAGAAGAGGTTGCCTTGCAACCCAAGGCTTCTCTGTGGCCCATGCTGAGTCCCTTGGGGAGGCCACCGTCACCAGTCTTGGTCCCACTGCAGGAAGTCCTCTCTTCTCCTGAATCCACAGGCAGACAAAGAGTTTGGCTTCTACCACTGGGCTCATTTTGCTCTGGGAAAGGGATTTTTCTTCCATTGTTGGGGGAAGAAAAGGCGGCTTTTTCCTTTTATTTGCCTCACTTAGGCCTATTTAAATAACTTTGACTATAATTTGCCATTCTGTTAATATGCAAATGTTAATGGTTATTTTCTCCCCTTCTTTGTACATGATGCCTTCAGTTTCCTCCACTTGGTTTTTCTTTCAGTACATAAAGTTTGGGGGTGGGGGGGGGTGGGAGGAGGAGGAGGAAGAAGGAAGAGACAACCTCATCATGGAAGAAGCCTAGGAGAAAAGAGCCCAGCCTCTCACCCACTCTTCAGAATCCTGAAGGCAAGAGGAGAAATTAATTGATATTGTAAACAAGTGTGAATGAAATATGGAGGAGTGGTTAAAAAGAGAGAGAGAAAGAGAGAGAGAGAGAAAAGCGAAGTGTTTTACTGAGCTTAATGCATTAGAAAAACATCTCCCAACCATCCAGAAACGCAATAACTAGACTTAAATAGGCCACAGGGGTTTTTTTCCCAAAGAGGAAAAAAATATCCAAGGCTTTATAGTATGGGGGGGGGGGGACCCACAGTGCATAAATTAGCATCCCTTTTGTTTTGAACTCAATGAATTTATATCAGCCTTCAACACTGTTTAGGCAAAGCAAATACAAACAAGAAAATCACATTATTCTTTCCAATCCACACACAAAAATGATCTGGATATTCACATTTAAAATTGCTATCATGGATTAGCTTAAGGCAATTATTTCTCCTGCTGCATTCTTTTTTACAATAATTTTAAAAAGAATTCATGTCTCTCGCCTAACAAGAAAAATGAAATCCCATTAGTTGAGTCTCCAGTGGATATTAACGCTCCTTTTGTTTACAAAGGTTAATATCTCCCAAATAAAGGAACACACACTGCCTGTTAAAATAATTACATCATGACATTTCAGAAAGGTTGGCAGATAGACATGGTTTCAAGCAAAGAAACAAACAAAGTAAGTAGGGATATGTTTTAAAAAAAACAACAACCCTGTGATTTAAACAAACAGAAGCCATTGGTTATTCTGTCCCCAGTGCTACTGGGGTGCTTGTCTTAATATTTCCCCCATCCCACAGGACCTACACTTCTCAGAGTTAGCATTCAGAAGGCCACAGTGATGACCACCAAAAACCAACCTTCTGAACCAACAGGCTGTTGACTTACAAGGGGTCAGAATTTTCTTCATCTCGAAGGAATGGACTGCCCCCTCCCATCTCACATCAGAGGGTCTTCCAGTTATTTGTGATGACAGCCGGAGCAGCTCCAGGGCTGGACCAAAAGACCCTCTGTGGTTCTTGGTAGCCTTTCCAGCCTTGTTGTTGGTTTACATCAAGTCCAACTATAAGGATACTAACATGAGTGTGCAGAGGAGTTTTGTTGGAAAAGGGTGTTGGTCACTTGAGGCTGACAACTTCAATGGTGTAACGGTGACCTCTACTTTGTAGATTGCATTATTTCCTTCCTTCCTTCCTTCCTTCCTTCCTTCCTTCCTTTCTTCCTTCCTTCCTTCCTCTCTCCCTCCATTCCTTCCTTCCTGCCTTCTTGTGCCATAATGCAGTTCAACATGAGAAGCAAGATGATCAGGAGGACCAATGACTCCTGTATACCATGGATCTACATCTTCCAGGGGCAACTAGAGGGGCCATCTCACAGTCCCTCACTGGCAACAGTTGGGCATTTCAGAATGAAATTCGAAAGTGCTCCGAGCCCTGAGCCCACATCCCCTGAAGCCAAGGCTGGCTATGACTTTCCAAAATAGGGCAAAGAGATCCAAGCAGAGACCGGACTCTGGGCTGCAGCCTCTCTTGAATGAAGGCAATGTTGCGCCTTTAGTACTTCCGAAGTAATGAAGCACTGCAGTCAACTCCTCAGAACCTTAATGTAACATTAGCATATTAACAGAAAGGCAAATTATAGTCAACGCTATTTAAACAGGCCTAAGTGCACTCAGCCAAATAAAAGGGAGCCCACCTCTTCTTCGCCCAACAATGGAACAAACCTCCAGAGCTTGTCAGGGCCCTGTCCAATTCCGCAGCCCCTCACCTGCGCATTGCCTCAGCAACCAAGTGGCGCCCACGCCAGCAGCATTATGCACCGGCGGGGTGCTCCCCGGCTCTGCGGGGCGCGAGGAATTAGGGACTTGCAAGGAGCTCAGTGGGACGCCAAACAACTTGCCCTTTTGTGTGCATGTTAACACAACACGTCAAAGTAAATATTCTGAGACAAAAGCCCACCAGCCCGGCTTTGGGGATGGCGGAGCGCTTGCATGACTAATGGAAAAGTGCTCAGGCACTTATTTTCATGCAAATCTTGAGAATGAATTTAGAACAGAATTCTAATCCAGCCCCCTGCTCAAGCAGGAGAACCTACCATCTCGCACAAGTGACTGTCCAGTCTCTTCTTAAAAGCCTCCAGTGATGGGAGCGCCCACATCTTCCATCTTCCCTGGGAACAGGCACTTCACTCAGAACGGGGAATGCCCGAGTGATGCCGATGCGCTTAGGTGGGATCTGCCGCATTGCGCCATCCAACGACCGGCAAGGAGGCTTCCCCACAACCGGCCATCTGTGCAAATTGTGATGCCCCTCAACCCAGAGGGCCATCCCAATGGCCCAACAGAATTCCGGGGAGGGGGGGGGATCCCTCATGTTTTCCTCAGCCCAATGTCATCTCAATGGCCTCCCCTGCCCCCCCCCCCCCCGAGTTGGAGTGCAATTACAAGTAGGAGATCCTCGGGACTGTAACCAAGGGCACCTGCTGCAGGAATCCTGCACCCGAGAAAAATGGCATGGATCAAGGTGAGACTCTTGGCCAGAGCAAGGGAAGAAGAGGAGGTCAACATGAAGGTGTAGCAGCCCAGTAACCACCATGATGAACTGATCATATTCTCTCCTCTCTGGGGTCCAATTTAACAGGGAGATGGCCAGTTCTTTCCATCCAGGCTTAACAATGGCTGCTAATAAGCTCCTCTTGTGCTTTATCATGGAATCTCATCCATGCATTGCATCTCCTCTGGAAAGGTCACTGGTCTCATTTTTCAAGCAGAAGAGAAGTTTCTCCAGAAAATTCAGGGGGCTGGTGGCTCAGCGGATTATAAGCATTGTGATTAACACCAGCTGTCTGCAATTACTGTAAGTTCAAATCCCACCAGGCTCAAAGTTGACTCAGCCTTCCATCCTTCCTAAGGTAGGTGAAATGAGGACCCAGTTTGTGGGGGCAATAAACTGACTTTGTATAAATATACAAAAGTGTGAAGGCTATTGCTTAACGCATTGTAAACCGCCCTGAGTCTCTGGAGAAGGGCGGCATATAAATCAAATTTTTTAAAAAATCCCTTATTTGTTCGAAGGACAGATTGCCACCATTGTTGTTGGGGTCTTTTTTAATCATTATTATTTCGTACATATTGCAAGAATAGTGTCGCATCTGCCTTACCCATCAAATGACAGCAAATTTTGAGGAGAGCAGTGTTCTACAGATGTTCCTCTCAACTAAAATATAATTTCCACGTCAGGCTGACAATTTTCCAGCTGACTGGTTGAACATGCAGCTCGGAGGCTCTGCCCTGCCGACAGAGATTGGCTGCAGATGGCAAGGTTAGCAATCCCTTTCTTCTCCGATTAAAACTTCTCTTTGCCACCATAATATTTTGTAAACGTACACCACAAATGGCATCCCGTAGCAGTGGAGAGAGGAGAAAAAGCTAGCTATCTGCTGCAATAATCTATTTTTAATGCCCTTGTTATAGAGAGCTACCTTCCAGACAGATGTGGCTTCTTTCCCAGATGAGCTATCGGTCACATCTGCCTAGTAAAGAACTGCCAAGGGTCACTGGGTCTCTAAACAACTGACATCCAAAGTTTGTTCCTGTCTGACATGGCCTACAATATTTATTTTTTATATTAAAAAAAGAAAAAGTCCATCTAGAAACAAGAGCCTTGCAATTAACTGCACTCCTTGCCCGGGCCCAAAGCTCAGCCTGTTTGGCTCAGGAGATGTTCAAGAGATTATAGTATCAAGGCCAAGTGGCATTAGAACCAAAGCGGCTCTTAGCCTGTCTTGGCTGATCTTGAAGAAGGGAAGGTCAGGCTTCATTAGTGCCTGGATGAGAAATCCCAAAGCTGAAGAAGCAAAACAAAATCCCCAAACGTCAAAAAACAAACAAACATCTTAGCAGCAAACCGTGGCAAAGCCAGGACAACGTCCGTTGAGATCAACGCAAGGAAAGCTTCTCTTCTACAGCAAAGTCCCCATGGAATAACCTCACCGGGGGGGTTTCAAGAAGAGACTGGGCAGCCACTGGTCTGAAATGGTCTAGGGTCTCTTGCTTGAGCAGGGGGCTGGACTAGGAGACCTCGAAGGTCCCTGCCAGCTCTGTGGATTCTGTTAACATAAACGACAATTGTGTCTATATTAATGGGCAGCAGGCTGAAGCCTCAGATAAAGCAGATAAAGACTTCTTGGCAACTGCATGGCTGGTTTGCTGGCAGATTCGGCAGAGGACATTTGAAGGATCAGAAATGGGTATCAGAAGGCACTCTGGTTCACATGTGTACCCTGCTTTCTATGGCATGGATGTATTATATGGCTATATAATCTCAGTGGACACCAAGAATGGATCCCTTGCATTCTTTTCACCTTTACTAGCCCCCTCGGATTTCTCCTCCGTGCTAAAGCAACTCACGTGACCTTCTCTAGGGGGTGAAGTGCAGTGTCTTCTGTTTCCTTGCTTTACTCTGAATCATTGTTAGAACATCCACATCATCACTCTTCAATCCCAGATTTAAAACTGCCAAAAGAGGCCGTGTCAAGATATGGGTTTGGAAAGTTATTACAAAAATATATTTTGGGAAAGAGGTGGTTAGAAGCATCTAGAGAGATTTTACATTGGATGGATGGATGGATGGATGGATGGATAGATGGAGACAGACTGAGAACAAAGCACCATACAAATTACATCCTCTATTAAATTATGGGAATTAATACTGTCACCAGAAGAATATGGAAGATAAAAGATTACAAAAGACAGAAATCCTTCAAAATTTCATATTTCGCCTGTTGCGAATGTTGGCACATTCTCTGATTAAATCGCTGATGTGATGCAAAGGCAGCAATTCTACCTCTACTTCTGCTGATACTTACAAGTGGACGATGGGCCTTGGATGGTTGATGCTGTCAGGAAAGCCCCAAAGCTTTCCCCCTTTTGGAGCAGCCCCCACGGTGCCTGGAGACCCACCAGACAGGCCTTGGAGAAGCAACACTGATGAGCTCCATTCCTTGAGAAAAGGCTTTCCTTCTCCAGAACCTTCAGAAGAAATGAGGGGCAGTGGAAGGGGAAGGACTCTGTGCCCAACTATCCTTTATCCATCCAAACAGCCCTGCTTTGATGCTCTTGCCACGTTCCAGTCTAAAAATATCCATTCACTGAAAGATCCTTTCCATCCAACAAGCAACCCCGTCTTTCAACTTCCCGGCCTTTTTTTAAAGCTCAGCCAGACTCTTCCAAGAGCCAAGTCTCAGAATTGAATATGGACATGGCTTCCTTCCGACAGATCGGCAGGAAGAAAAACCACTTTAAGTCCATCCAAGATTTGAGTGCGGCTCTCTGAGCATCCAAAACACAAGATTAGACCTCTCAAGCACCTTTGAATGGAGACACGAGACGTCCATCAAGGCCCAAGGTCTGCTGGAAAGCCCACTTTTATGAGCCGCTTCTGCCAGCTCATCTTCAGCAAGTGGAGACACAGCCAGAGCTGGTAATTCTGGGGCTCAGGCTGACCCCGGTCATCTCTGCAAGCCTCGGATTGTCCAAGCAGCTTTCAGAAGCAAGGAAGCCTCTCTGCGGCACGTGCCAAAGAGCTGCACAAAATCCACTACTGCAGAGACAGCCATAAATAAATATTTGACCAAAGAGGAGGATTTTTTTTTTTTTTGCAAAATTGCAATACACATGTTGCATCTAAATCCTTGCAGAGACAGATGGTTCAGACTTCTATTAGCAATGAATAATGAGATGTGTCGTGAAAGGTGTGAGCTTTCTATTTAACCTTGTTTTGCTTGCTATTTTCCCCAATAAGTGTCGGAGGCGCAGCAGTTTCCAATTTTTGCAATGGTGGGGTGGAAGGGGGGGTGGAACTCCAGTTACTGCAATAATCCGATAGAGCAGCCCGGGCTGGCACCTTCTCCCTCCAAGAAACTGAGCAGCGCTGGGTAAAAACCGAACGGCCCCTTTCTAACTGCCCCCGTCCCTCAGGAGAGTGCTTCCCTCCCCTCTCCCCCCCTCCCCCAAGGCTAGTTGGGCATCGGCTTCTCTGGCACGGAGGAAAGCCACTAAGCTGCTTCAGAAAGCTTTTGGAGGCCTAATGGGGTTGAGCTTCCATTCCACAGGAGTTAGTTGTTACGGAGAATGAGTTTCCTCGGTGGGATGATGGATAGAAAAAGATTTATTGTGGTGGCTGTTATTGGTTTTCTATTTTGTGATATAATTTTTATGTTACCTTTTTTTATTGTGCTCTTTCTGCGTTGCTTTTAGGAGAGAGACTGAGTGGCATATAAACGCAGTAAATAAATAGCGTGATCGTAAGCGAGCTAGCTGGTACCAGCCCATTTCTGGCTTCTTATACACGATTACAGTCCCTGAAAGTGGTACATTTCTGCACCATGCAACAACTCAGAGTCTGCTGCTTGAAAACGGGTGGAATTCAAAATATAAATGCAAAACCTCACAAGGGACTGGCAGACAGCATCATCGAATACTGAAAGAGGTGATAGACCTCTCCTGCTTACATCACTTCCCCAGACGGTTGCACATATCTAGAAAGGCACTAAAACAAACCAGCATTTCAAAACTTATTAGGGAACTTGGTACCCTTCAAATGTTTTGGGTTCCAATTCCCATCAGCCACAGATAACACACCAGTCTAGAGGGCAAGCAGCGGTTGCTATGCAACGGGAAAGCTTGAAAGAAAGAAAGGGAGGTTGAGTAAATCTGTACAGATCGTCAATAAAAACACAAAGCCCTTTTCCACCCTGGAAATCAGTGACCAAATCATTCTTGATACTCCAACCGATACATGGCTCCTAATCTAACCTGAGTGGCTATTTAAAAATCCACAATCACTGGCTTCTCCTCCACGGAAACATTTCAGGTTCCTTCTTGCTAACATAGGTAATCTTGGTCAGATGAGGAGCTACTAACAAACTGAGTCTGGCTGTACATACGACACAACCCATCTTCCCCTTGTTCTTCTTTAGCAAAGCACTTGTGGTCCTTTCCTCTGACTAAGATGGACCTCGGTCCTCTCTGCTTCTACCCTTTCCATTCCCAAACTTCGTTGCCCACCTTGGCAGCTCCAGCCCCTTCACGTTGTGAAGCAAAAGAAGTGAACAATAGGGGTACTTGCTGCAGTGACCACTCCTGAGTGTTGGTTAACTCAGATGAAGTGATGAAAAATGCAAGAAGAGGGAAGGACAGGGCATGCTGTTCAGTCAATGAAACAGAAATTCACCCTCAAAGCCTTCAAGCCAAGACTGTGCTGAGCTCAAACTGACAGAAGGGCAGGTGCAGGTGGACCAATGTTCCCATCCCCGGCCTTCACCAACAGTCAGTGGGCAGCCTTGAAAAGGAGGAATATGGAGAATACCACAAAGTGGAGAGTACATCATACTTATTTTCATGAAAGGAAACACCGGATTTTCTCCAGTTAAATTGCTTTTAAAATGGCAGGAGCTCCTTGGGTTCGTGCAGAAAGTAATGGTGGGAGCAATGTAGGGCTTTCCTTGAAGGGGTGTGGAGCATGGTGAAATCCAGCAGGTTCTGACAGGTTCTGGAGAACCAGTAGTGGAAATGGTGAGTAGTTCAGAGAACCAGCAAATACCACCTCGGGCTGGCTTCAGAGTGGGGTGGGGATGGAGATTTTGCAGTATCTTTCCCCTGCCATGCCCACAAAGCCATGCTCACCAAGCCACACCACAACCACCAAGCCATACCCACAGAACTGGTAGTAAAAAAAATTGGATTTCACCACTGGTGTGGAGGAGTTCTTTTGTTTAGTTGAAATGTCATCCCCATCATCCTACCATTGTCTATCCACTACAGGAGGAAGGCCTCTTCCACATGTTTCCAAGCCATACAGTCCTGAGCTTTCTTTGGCCAAATGGACCCGCCATATTTGCTGATGTTGTCCATCCGTCTTTCATGGACACTTTTTATCAAGTTGCAATGTACTGTATGGAGGTCTAGCAGCAAGGAAACTCTCATTGAGTCTTGAAGCAAAGACTCCAAGCCAAAAACAGCAGAACTTCCCCAGATATTCAGGCCAATGTACTTACAAGAAACAAGTAATGGAGTTGAAAAGTAGCCTTTCAACAAATTTATGTAGTTTAAGCATACAGTATTTTCAGGATAGGCAGCTAAGTACAACCCTGGCCACATACAGAAGCATCACGTCTACAAGACATTGGGCCTCAAGGTCTGTGGGTGGAAGGCAGGTTGAATTGGGCTGAACCCCAGTCAGCTGGAAGGGGTAATGAGCTGTTGGTCTGACTGGCAGGTGGGATCCGACACAAAGGAAGCTAAGGCTGAGGAACAGCCTCGGAATCACACAGAGCCTCCAAATTCTCCCCAAAGAATGGGAAATTCAGCCTTTTAGTCCCTGAATCAGATTTGTATCATTTAAAGGTAGAGACTTTCCTCTACTCCCTTGACGCTGATGGAACCTACATACAAGTATTTTTGGCTAAATGAGTCCCGAAATGTAGACTCAGGTAGAGCCTCAGAGATGTTCATTAGAGTAAAAATGAGTCACCAGACTCACGGAAGGCGAGCAGATTCTCTGCAGCCGGAGTTTAGTTACAAATGTTCTGTTAATGCCCTTTAAGAAAGGGCCATCTTAGCGCAACACCCCAATTACAATGAAAAATTACAGGAAAAAAACAAACCTACAGTAGACAACGGAAGAGAGGGAGGGAAAACACAGCTACTGTTGCAGCAGCTTCTGCTCCAGCTGCCTCCATCTTGCTAGAAAACTACACTCCACCGGAGAAAATCAACCATCTACAACAGGGGTCTCCTGGCTGGGGAATTCTGGGAGTTGAAGTCCGCCAGGCTTAAAGTTGCCAAGGTTGGAGACCCCTGATCTACAACATCTCCAGAGGCACCTTAACCACCATTGCCATCGGGGAGGGGAGGGGGAAGAAGTTTGTTTGTCTGTTTTGTTTACGTAGCAGCACCAGCTTCAACACACATGACCTCCATGTACTTACCTGGAGCCGAGGAGAGAATGCATTCCTGCTCACAATGGAGCCTCTCAATCCATACCCTCAAATGCTATCGGTGACAAGGCAGAGAAGGGGACAAAGCCCTTTCAGATCCTTCCCAAGGATTCATTCATTCTCTGTGTTAAAAATAAACGAGGATCTCGGCCAGCTACATATTGGCATATTCACACATTGACTGAGAAGGATTGAAAAGGAACCGGTGCTTCTCTTTCTTTCTTTCTTTCTTTCTTTCTTTTTGTCATTTCTCTCTATTTTTATATGACGAAATGCAATCACAAATATACCATTTTTCTGAGCAGTGCCAGAGATATTCGGTGAGCAGCTTCTCACCAGAACGGAACTAAACGAGTTTGGGATAAGCATTTTAGTTTTTATCCATGGGCTGTCAGGCTCCTGAATGAGAAATAACATCATAACTATGTAGTATGATGGACTTGCAGGGCTGGTGCAACGTGTAACATGTTCACACAGGTGCAATAGGACGGGGTGTTTTGTTAATATGATTTATTGGGTTAGGGATTCTCTGTCTTCACTGCGAGTTGTATTGTGTTCGGGGGGGGCACTGAGGGAGCTCAACCAATCTCATTGTATATATGTTGTGCACCGACAATAAAGATTTGAATTTGAATTTTGTTAGCCTGCCCCCAAAACAGCCCTATTCTGGGACTTCTCTTAGCTGGCAAACAGTCCAAATGCATTTTGTATCTAAAAAGGAGGAGGAAAAGGAAGGAGGAGGAGGAGGAGGAGGAAGAGGAAGAGGAAAAGGAAGGAGGAGGAGGTGGAAAAGAAAGGAGGAGGAGGAGGAGGAAGAGGAGGAGGAGCAACTGCTCAGATCTGTTCCATTGCCCAACTGCCTGACATCCCACACTAAGTCATTACTATCAGATGCATCTCTTTTAACGCTGCCGTTAAAGAAGGCATTTTCTTTTGGCAGGGAATTCACTGCTGCCAGTTTCTTTCTCTAAGATAATTTTTACTCTCTAATCCCAGCTTCAGTGGAAAAGCAAATTAACTTCTCACTGCAGGTAGGACTGAATCCCGCAAGTTTTAAGTTCCATCAGGTTTTCGGCAGGTGACAGCAAGAGGCAGCCAGCAAACCCCGAGTGGTGGAAAAGGAAAGGATGCGATCAGCCCCAATTTGCCAGAAATTTCTATCTGTTCCATTGCTTCACATACACACACACACACACACACATAGCTGCTGTTCTGTCTCTAGGCAAAAACAGTTGGAATTGAGGGCAAAGGACTGAAGCTGGAATGAAATGGCTTTCGGAGGGCTTCTTCTGGTGGGCCCAAACTCATGGCCCAAAAGCAGATGTTTTCTTGGACAGGATGAGCTCTGCAGGGTTAGGGCCCTCACTTTATACCCCGAAAATCTGGGGGTGGGAAACGGCTCTGGAGAAGGCAGGGGAGGGCCGACGAAAAGGCCCCCCAAGGCCAAGGCGGCCCAAGGCAAAGGCATCACCATTTGCGCAGCTCATGTGTGTCACTCCTTGCTAATTAAAACTATTCATGCACATTTGTCAGGGGAAGGAATAAGTCTCCATCTCCTTGTATGAAGTCCCCCTTTTCAATTTAATCCGGCATGTTTTGACAAAAGCACTTTGGAGAGGCATTTGTCACTAGCCAACTTTAGACAAGGTTAATGAAAGTTCTGTCACGAGAAGGCCCGGCCTGCTTTAAATTACAGATGTCACCCGCCATGACGAAAGAAAGGGCACGCTGTTACAGTCCCATAAACTATCCTCTCCAGGGACACACAGGTAATTGCATAGCTCATTAAAAACTGTTTTAATTATTAATTGACCGTGTCAGAGTTGTCCTTTAAAGTCAATTTTAATTCTTCTCTCTTTTTGGTAAGCAGAATGGCAGCTGACCTACAGAACCTGGTGTACCAGCACAAAGGACCAGCAGGAAAGGTGTGGAAGGCAGAAGATGCCATGACAACCACAGTCACCTGGCAACCTGACCATGGGAGGGTCTCTTTTCAACACTCAAAGGGATGGGAGGGTCCATTTTGTGTGTCAGGAGAACATGCGTGTGTGGACATTCTGAATTGGAGATGCCAAGTGGGAAAGAAGGAACAGATTGACAGAAGATGATTGATTGATTGTTTCTGTGTTAGTTTATCATCTTTGAGGCATTCTCATTCTCTCACTTCAACTGTGGCAAGCCAAAGTCAACCCCACTGGGGCTTCAAAGCTAAGAAGAATGGGGGTGGCTAGTTCTGGGTTGGGAGCCCACAAGAATTCCAGGCTGCCAACTCAAAAACATTTCTGAAAAGATAGGAGGAGGTTGCATTTATGAGCCTGGGAATTCATGGGCATTCCATCTTGCAGACATCATAAGGCGCACACACAAAAAGCATGAGCTGATGGGGTCGACAGATCTCCTAGGACCACCTATTTGAAGAAGGGAGAACTCCTGAATTTATTAACTAGCCACCCAGGTGGCTCTTCAAGAAAATGGGGGAGAAAGGAGCTGTAGAAGTAGAAGGAGGCCCTTCTACTGGAGACAACAGTGGTGAGCTTCAAGGAGCACTTTCATATTTATAAGAGATAAATATCCACCCGTGATGTCAGCTGAAAAAGTGCTAGAGGGTTTATGAGCAAGCTGAGCCTTTGAGGGAAGGGAAGGAGCACTCCCAGATCACCCCCTTGGGAATTAATGGAGAGGGTCCCACCACAAACTTCTGCCCACCATTAATCTCCAAGCCTCAAAGAACACTTTGCCCCTCACCACAGGCCACAGGGGCACCTTCCACCTTGTGCTTCGTATCAATCCAGGTTGGGGCAGGTGGCCAAAGTCAACAGAACAGGGCACATTTTTATCCTAGATACTGAAGTTGGGTTTGGCATTTGTAAACAAAAACATAGGATGCTTTTTCCAGGATGTGGCACTGGGACCAGAACCTCAGCAAGGGAGGCTGACTGGAAAAGCTCCAAGGCCTGAGCTGCACCATCAGCAAGTGAGATCAGTGATGTGGCTTGTTATTTATCACTGCTGATGGGTTGGGGGAGGGAACATATTGATGTCTTTTGAGGGAATCACTAAAGTATGTCTTCCTCAAAGTCTCCTTGCTCCCACTGTGGAGGGAGGCAGCTTCCCCAGACACCCATCCACACCCTAAGATGGTAATTCACGGTTGACAGCTAAATATTCCTTGTCGTGCCCATGGGTGAAGCTTGAATACCACACGCTGTGCCACCCGAGAACCAGATTTGCCCTTCCTCTTGGGTTCTGAAGCTTCACTCGAGCTTGGAGAATTTCCACTCGGCATTATCCAGCGATGGAGCCCAGAGGACACATTAGAAGCAGGGATGTTGGGGCCCAAGGCTTCCGTCGCACATCTCAGCTGCACAGCAGGCACCTGGATAATTCAACTCCAACAAGCAACTGATTACTCCAATTTGAGTAATACCCAAATTACTTTAATTGGAAAGAACCTACAATTTCAGCTTTTGCTGAAATGAAGCCCGCAGATCAGATGAAAATGGTGGAAGCAAACAAGGATCTAACAGAGGGTCACTCTGGGCAGATGGAGATGTCCAGCACAGCTCTCTCTGGGTCTTTAGCAACAAAGGGATGGTTTATTATGCCGAAATTGGAAAAGAACTCAAGCCTGGCAATTGAAAAGGAGCAGGGTAACTGAAAAACCATTTGAGAGAAGGATTGAAAAGGAGTGACTAATGCATTAGTCATGTGCCCATAAATACGCACCTCTCAAGAAAAGAAGTTTACTATATCCCACCATCCTAAGGGGGAGAGAAGAATAGATGAAGAATATAAAGCTCAATTATTCCAACTGGAAAGTTGAGCAGGCAATGACTTCATCCCCTTGAAATAGACAAATGGTGAAACTTGATTTCTGAGCCATTTGTGGGATCGGGTACTCAGTGCACTTGGGGGACAGAGAACGGAGGGAAGCGTATCAAATTATCAGCAGGGCCGGGAGCTCCATTTATGAGAAGCATCCTTCTGAGGCTGGGCGAGGCTACCCAAAGGTGTGGAAAACCAGAGCCGAGATGCAGGGGTTGCCCTTCATCACGCCTGGGAAGAACAAACAGACATTTAGCCCGGTGGAGCGGGAAGATAAGGAAAGGCAAAGCCAAACAAAGAATGGGGTTTTCGCGAAAAACCAGAATGTAACACATTCGCAAAGAGCGGTGTGCAAAGTATAATTAAAATATTATCTGCCTGATAGAAGTGCAATATTCTATATTCATCTTCACTCAAACCAAGATTAGCTCCCATTCAATTCAGAGACACTCAAAAGAACAAATTGTTCCTTAGAAATGGATAACGTAGATCAGGTACTACACAGATCTGTGGCTGCGCAGACACCTGAGAACAAAGGATGCAGGTAGAGATAAGGGGGAAAGATGTGTTGCCCCTGATAGAACCTGCATCTGGCTTCAGGTGCTCCGGAATTTCTCAGAGGAATAGAGGCAGCCCCAAAAACAGGCTCCATGGCAGATGCTTCAACCAAGAAATATGACACCAACCCGTAAAGCAATCAGGGTTTTGGCCAAGGAAGATATGAAGCTTTTATTAGTGGATAATTGGTACCAAGGAACGGATGGAGAGAATGCAAACATCTTACTTCCCTAGACGGATGGACGGATTAGATGTATAAGGCTGTCCAACTCAAACAGTTTGACTCTGAGTAGCCTCAGGGATGGACAACTCCACTGATGGTCAACTAACAACCACCTGACGCTCTTGGATTCTTCTTCATGGAAGTAACTGGAGGCTCCGTATTGCTGTTTACCTGAGGCTGTCCTAAAAGGTGGTCCACAGGTTTCAAATCCGAGAGAAATGGGACTGTCCTCCTTGCCTTCCACAGTGGCTGTTTTGCTTATTCCTTTCCAATCCTCATAGGAGGAGGAGGAGGAAGCTATTCCTTTTAAACCCCTAAATGTGTGAGATCCTTGGTGCTCTCTGACCTTGGTTGCTTACTTGAAGGGTTTCTAGCACAGATGATGTTCCCTGGTTGGGTCATGAAACTTCTGCAAGAAAAGCACCAAGCTCAGAGAGCATCAAGGAGCCCTCAGTTGAACACTGGGCTAAAAATCTTCTCTTGTATCGGAACTGAAAATGCTTTGCAGCTACTCGCAGCTACTTCCCAAAGCCTTTAACGTCATCAGAAGAGGTTCTTCTTCTTGGCTCTCTGGAGACAGAGATACTAAGACGATGAAGCCCCAGTTCCTGTGATCACACATAAATGGAGTACTTTTCCACTGTAACAAGCTTCGCCATGATATTAATTGTGCATAATTCATAACAGTGCTAGTCTGCTGATATGTTTTTCTTAAATGGTTTAATTTTTGAAGACGACCTTTGGAAAGTGGGTATCCCCAGAAGGCAGCAGAGAAAGGAATCCAAAATTGGCCATTTTGCTTTTTATTAAAAAAAAACCCTGATTTAATTAATAGCTTTTGATCACGGCTGGAGACTGATGGATCATGAAGTGCTCCTCTTGCTCAGGTAAATGAAGAGTTGGGGGAAAATACTTGTTATGCTGAAGATCACCTCTGTAAGAAATATGATCACAATGACAGCAGAAGATGACAAGTATTAAAGATACTCAATTAGTTTTATTAGACCACCAGTGAGCACAAATTAGGTTGATACAACCAAGCTTTGTGTCACTGACGCTGGTCCTCCATAGCTTCTGGAAACTACACACACACACACACACACCTTTCTCCCCACATCTGATGCTAACACAGTCTTTGTCTAAATGTGTACCAGACTCCTGGGTGCCAAATAAGAATCTTATTTTCCTGATAAAGACTGGTAATTGTTGCTCTATTTTAACCATTGTGCCTTTGCGTTCAAGATATTTAGTTATCAGATCTCTGCAACAGCTGATGGATCTGGAACCTCAATACTCAGATGCAACCACCTCTTGCTCTGTTATCCTCTGATTTAAGAAGAAGGAAGAGCTTCAGACTTGACCTCCTTCAGTATATTCAAGCCATCCTCAAATGTACAAATCAACCTTCAAAGACCATAGAAGCCACTAAAAACTGAAGATGGAATGATAGTCACCAAAAAATGGCAGGAGGACAACCAACCAAAGGAAGAGGTACATTTTTAATCTTTTTTTTTAAAGATCTCATGAATATGAGATACTTGCCCTGGAAGGAAGGTGAGGGGGCTTGTCCATTCCCTCATGAGGGACCTCAGGAGCATTCCAGATGCTTCCCAGAGTTACCCGGAACATCACAAGTCAATCACAAAGGGGAGGGACACCTACAAACCCTACCTAGCTGCCTGCATCAGCCAACATTTTTTCCTAATGAATCCATCCCTCTGTCTCTCCCCCTGCCCCCGCTCCTCAGATATGTGAAAGAGAAAAATGAAATAGGTTTAATGATCCCCAAGTAGTAGAGCTGCGTTGAGAAGCACTCGGTGAGCAGGCAAATCCAAGCCCACAAATTCACTTAAAAGTAAAAGTAGTGCAAAGGTGAGCTACAAGGGCCTTGTTTGGCACAGGAGGCAACTATGCCTGTGTGGTTGGGAGAGTGCAAAGGGAAAAGCATCTTAATGGCTAATTAGGCTCTTCTATTAGCTAAGCAACAAAAAGCAGAGAGATTTGGAGTATTACTGAATCACTGTCATATTGATGTTAATTCCGGTGGCTGGTACACCATTGATTTTTTTTTTTTTAAAGAACCCTTGCAAATGAATAGTTCTTGCAACTCATTTCAAAGCACCCACCTTAGCATTAGTGGCTAATTAACATGCATATTCAGTAATGAAAGAAAGCAAGACACAACCCTTTTGCACACACACACACACACACACACACACAATGACAACTTGCCTGAAGGCAACCAAGTGTAACAGACTGAATTACATCATTCAAGCCAAAGCAGAGTTTGGGACTGACATCCTTCCGCTAAACTAACAAACTGCTTTTAGTGATCAAACCTTCCCTCATTAACTTGTACAACCAGTTGTCTAATCATCAGCTGTATTCCTGCATCATCCCTGACCAACATCTCTGGGTCTTGGCAATCTAAAGAGGGCTGGGCTTCAGCTTGACCAAGTGAATGATAACCTGCGTTTATTGTATCTGCCTACAGCTGTTTAGAAACAAGACCCACCCCCCCTTTTCATTCACAGCGTCCCCTTCACAAGTGCCCTCTTTCCTGGGTGATGGTGTTGGTGTCATCAGAGAACATGGGTCCTTCAAAATGCACCAGAAACATGCTTGGACCCTGCTTGGGTTTTTAGAGCACATCATACCAGCAAAGGGAAGGAAAGAGCAACGTGAAGAAAACCCGAATCCCAGGCCGAATAAAGCCAGCCAGCCAGGCTAGGAAAGATCACACCCTAACAACAGCAGCTTGAAAAGTGGGTGGAAACCAGCTAATCAAAATAATGTTTTCATTTTAACCTGTAGAAATCAGCAATTGATATCCCGGTGTCCCACCCCACCCCTCCTTTCACCAGCTCTGATCAAGCTATTTGCCAACTTAATTGAAGCTTTCTGCGAGAGTCTTTAGATTTCATTTCGTGTTTGGGGTACAAGGCGCCAGCAAGAAGCCTCCCATCCATCTTTCTTTGTGCGCCGTAATCCGAGCCGAAGACGCAAAGGCTCGTGCGGGTGATGGATGGCCCTCCTCCTCGCTATGGTGGGGCTTAAATCAGGCTCTCCAGACCCCTTATTAAAAGAAGTGGCATTCAGACTTATTGTAGCCTTCTCAACACTCCTGGATATCATATATACTTATTATAGTTCTGGGTAACGAAAATGGATTTCGCAAGCGATTAAAGTGGGAAGGGTAGAGAAAGGATCGAGGGCAGAAGAAAAGACATCTCTTTAATATAGAGCCGGGCTTGGCAAAGGGAGGGGGCTTCCAAGCTATCCAAACAAAAGCATCTTCCCCCCCCACCCCCCAAATAAACAAGAATGTAAGCCAGAACACGTCCAAGCAGTGAAAATTCCACAGTTGAATCCTGTAAATGTTAAAAGATTCAAAGCAGCCGGGGGAAACACCCCTGGCCTCCCACAGACTGCAGGTTTAATCTAAATCAATCCTGTCAAAAGAAAAAAGAAAAAACAAAAAAACAGCAGCCAGGAAACAGAAGTTGTTGTTTTCACAGTTAACATTGTTTTCACATATCTCCAGAGGACACCCTTGTCCAACGTGGAACAAAGCTCTTTTAGTGGAAGCAGTGCAAAAACTCTGGCTCCGTTGAGTGAATCCAAGCTCTGAAACAAGTTGGATGGCCAGACAAGACATGACGCTTTGGTCCTCAAACACACACACACACACATACACACACACACCCCTCACTTAAAGATAACCAAGAAAAAGGGATCAAGAGAAGATGCCTCCCCTGGGGTCTCTCGGGCCACACCAGATGAATGAGCAGCTCCTGAAGGAACCTCATGTCATGTGGCTGCTCCAGGTCTTGTGCTTTTCAAACAAGGGTCTCCCTCCCTCTCCCCCTCCCTCTCTCCCTTCCTGTGCCTCAACCAAAGTCAAGTGGACCCACTTGGTGGAATCTATTGCAGCCCTTGCAAGCAAACATAATGTGTACAGAAAAAAAAAATCCGTCCCCTGGATCTTCCAAGGAAACATGCCAGTAAATAAATTCTTTTTCCACTGAAGACAGTTGAAAGTGTCTGAATTAGCCAATTTCTCCAGATCAGCCCAAAATCCGGCAGTGTTTTTTTATACACACACACACACACACACACACACATCTAGTGTGTGCATATTGAGTGTTGGGAGTCATTACAATGAGAATTGCTTTACCAATAGAACTTGCAATGCATTTTTCCTGCTGCTCAAAAAACAAAACAGAACCACCAACCAGCAAACAATTTGCTTTTACAATCAAATGTTGGCTGGGATTTTATACAGCAGAATTTATTGTAGCCTTGGTGGATAATGACAGAAGTACTACATTACTGCAGCATGATTATATGTGCACATAACCGCCCATCATAGGCTTTCCAGAGCCTCCTTTAGAGACCTTCCCCATCAGACAGCTGGAAGAGGGGCATCTGAGCTTTGGGCCACACAATTGCTCAGACGGGGTCATGCGGTTGTCTAAATGCTACACGGCCTGGAAGATACGCATCTCTTGTTGCGTGATCCTCAGCTTCAACTGTCTCCATCTTCATCTGTCTCCTTCTGAAGGGTGTGACGAGGAACTGACATCCTCCACCACCACCCCTTCTGTTATGGGAAGTGCAGCATGGCTTGTCCCCATTTGCATTCTAGACAACCCACAGATTTATAGGCCTAGAAGGGGAGCTTACAAGGCTGCTGATTTTATTAGAAGTTTGACAGATTAATATTTAATCCAGATAACCACTCAGTTTAAATCCACAGAAGAGCCAGGGAATGGATAATCAGTAATTTGTACCCAAATCTTGGCAGTTGAAATCTGAGAACAAACACAGTTTGCATTAAGAGTTAGTTTCAAAGTTTTGCCCTTGCACCCCCAAACCTTGTGAGTCCAACACATTTGCAAAAAAAAGTCCCGCTTCTATTCAGTGAAGTAGCTGATGTGATCAAAACAACACCTTAACAATTCAAGTAACTCAGAGCCACATAAGATACTCTAGGCCAAGAATGGAGACTCTCCACCCTAGAGCCTACTAGAGGACATAGAATTCCTCTCTGTTGGCCATACTGGTTGGGGGCCACCAGGGATTGCTCCAACAACTTCCAGAAGGGCCACCAGTGGCCCTCTACTGCAGAGAAGACAGTCGTTTGGTGTCAGGTATGTTTGCCAGCAATCAATGAAACCCAGCTTCCAAGAAGAACCATCCCAGTCTTATTCACACCCATCTGGCATTTGCCCAGAGTAGAGCTGAATCAATGGGTCATTCGTGAGGAAAAGAATCCACATACTCTATGTTGTGCCTTGCAACTATTAACCTATCTGCCTCAGACTGTAAGAATTGGGCACAACTAGATGTATGTATTAGATCAGGGGTCTCCAAACTTGGCAACCTTAAGACTTGTGAAGTTGAAGCCTACAAGTCTTGAAGTTGCCAAGTTTGGAGACCCTGGTTTAGATCATTCATCAAGTGAACAAAATAAAGCACTTCATCCTTAGAATATCCTCGTTTTCGAAAAGGATGGGGCTTTTACTGTAACCCTAACCCTCATGACGGTGGGGAAGGCGATGAACCATTTATCCCTAAATCGATTGCAAAGAAAGCTCCAAATTAAGCAGCCCATGGTGGAGTTCCCATCTTAAGATGCGTTCTTGTCATCAGTCACACGAAGGATAAGCCGGAGATTCTTGGCTGAGGCCAACAATGGGCTGTGAACGTGTCAAATAGAGGAAGAGTCAAAGGTGGCTGCAGCCTTTGCATAAAAGCACAATTGTGATCATGCCTCAATGAATAATTCAGAATGGTTTGTAGAGCTTCCGATGGGAGTCACACACAGCCATCAGACGGAACCCGAAATTCTACCTTAAGAGTATTAAAGAAATCTCAGTCAACCAGAAAACCTGGATTGATCGGCTCCTGCTTTAAACCAAGTGGCAAGATTGATCGGCTCTGCAAGGCCTTCCCTGGCCGGTTTTTTCTGGTCCAGCTCTCTCGACCCCACCCTGATGGCTGCCAATAATGGTGTGTGTGGTTGTCGAAGGAAAACAAAAAAGGGAGGCTGCCTAGAATTGGGGTGCCTGGAAACCCAGCACTCAGCACATATGTACACTCCTCATAGAGAGAGAGATCTGATGTCCAAACCTTCAGGGCTGAAGGATGGTCAGGGCTCAGAGGGTTATACCATCTCCCCTCTCCATCCAGGGAAAACGGATTCCTGGCCACCAGGTCCAAGGAGCAGTCCCTTGGGTCCCTCGGCCCATCATTTGGAGGCAAACAGTGGGCCCCTTGAGATGAATACATCACAGCAAGGTTATGGGGTACCAATTGGATGGAGATGTTGAGGATAAACCACACAAGTAGAGGGACTGTGTTTTTCAAACTTGGCCCAGGCTGGGGAAATTCTGGGAGCTAATGTTCACATACCAAGTTTGAAAAACACTAAAGACCTGTCCAAAGGAAAGCAGACCATCAGAAAACTCGTTACTAAGGCAGATACTTGGAAGTTAGTTCCCATAAACCTGAGACGGCACTTACAGGCAGGACACAGCCAGGGTGTCTCTTTCATCCTGGTCTGTACAAAGGAGCCCCCTAGATCTCCGATGCTCTGATTATTGCTATTAACCCTAAATAATAGGAATGCTGAATCTTGCCCTTGGGATTACCAATGTTTTCATTTCCAGCAGCTTCTACTTCCCTCTCCCAAACCAACCAACGGTGTCCAGGGAGTGTGACCAAGAATCTCAAAATGGCGTCCACGATGGCACAACAAAGCTAAAGAATGGACAGCGATTCAATGCTTTGTGGTGGCTGCTTTGACCCTATTACCCAAGCTCCGATGGATGGGATTAGGGCTATTGGGGCTAAAAAGCCCCGGACTTTCAGTGACGGCCACCTAGGGGCCTACTTATGGATGGTTTTCCTTTAAGGAAAGGATACCGTCACCTTTTTTTAAAGCTACGTCTGAACAAGTAAAGAAATGAAATGAAAGTTAAAGTCACCATAAAAATATTCATTGCTTCCATGTTCACATTTCATTTTCTCTGGCTTCCATCATAAAAAGCTTAGTGTGTGCTCATTGTTAATCTTCTCCGAGACAAGGATTTTTTTAAAGAGTTTAACAGCAATCCCAGGGCATTTGCGTTATTTTCCCTTAAGGATGTGACAGGAGTTAAATTCACTATTTCAAATCCTAACCTCCCTGAACACCAACAATGCTGCTGCTCAAACAGGAACAGATTACCAACAAACCTGTAATAGGAGCAGGGAGAACATTCCTTCGCTCCAGAAGCTCCCTTCTCCTAATAGAATGCAAAATCTAAATGGACCTTGCAATATATCACCAAATGCTGCATTCTAGAGCTCTGGCTATAACCGTAAATTAGGGAAATGGCTTCCCACCTTCAGCAAGAAACTCCCCACCCCTCATTAGGCAGAAAAGTAGCTTTCTGATAGGAGCTGGGAAGAAACTCTTGACAAATATGGGCTCTTGACTGGAGATAGACAGTCTGGAGAGAGAAGATTTCTGCCCCCAATTCCTGCCAGCCGGCTGCCCAACATCTGAAAAGCCCATGCTCCACTCCAGACAAAGACATGCCTCCCAATGAAAGCCAAGCAGCCCCCAAAGCTTGCTGGTGGCACAAGGTGCCCGTCCAGCCCTGTCCTTCCCTGGCATCGAACGCTTCCCA
Source organism: Masticophis lateralis (assembly GCA_030761175.1). Lineage (NCBI taxonomy): Eukaryota > Metazoa > Chordata > Lepidosauria > Squamata > Colubridae > Masticophis > Masticophis lateralis. Next base: position 16,809,023 of record JAUDYJ010000008.1, read on the forward strand.
GATGCCACCAAGGTCTGTTCAACAAGGCCTCTCTTCTAAACTTCTGATCCACAGACCCTAGCAACATCTCTAAAGGCTTTCCTTCTCCCCCACTGGACACGCAGACTCCGGTCCTCTTTGGGATGCGGCTGTTTCCATGGCAACAAACTGGCCGTTTGAAGCCCCGCCACAAGTCTTCTCCCCAACCAGCAGCCAGTCACTCCGGCTCTGGCTCTGGCTCTGGCTCGGCTGGGGAGGGGAGGGGAGAGGAGGGGGGACGGGTGATGAGCTGCTTCTTCTGTAGGAGTCGTGGCAGCTTGAAAAAGAAAATGGTTTGTAGACATTGTGCGGAAGCTTGCCTGAACGTGAACCTCTGAACGCCAGGCCTGTAACATTATATTTTAATGCACTCTTGCCATTTAATCATCCTCGGCTGCAGGCACCGGTCGGTTACCATGGGAATGATCGCAGCGCTTATACATGCAATGAGCTACCGGAAAGCAGGCGAGGCATCATGGCTAACTCACTCTCGGCATAATTAGGAGCGACATCGGAGTCAGAATGGAGCTCCGGGCAAACTCACATCCCCCTCCTGATCCTGCCCCCTTCCCCACGAGGAAGAGCCACGGATTCCCACAATGCCTGTTTGATGGGGAGCCCTGCTCCAAAGCCCACTCACGCACTCATAGCCACACAAAGGGGCTTTTGTGGTCTGTGTCCCTGCGCGGCTACACAAAGTGGCTTAACAGATGTGTCCACGGAAGAGGTCCACGCCGGGAGACCGGCTGTTTCCTCTGCAGAAGCTGATTTTCCTGAAGTGCCCTTTGCCCTTCTTAGCCCACAAAAAGGAAGCCTCTCTTGGAAGGGTGTGCCACGCACGTCAAGTCTTTGTGCCAAACTCTCAGCACACTGCTATTTGCACGGCAGTCCCAATGCACCAAACAACAAGCAGAAAGAACTTGCCACGGAATCGCCTCTTGGTTTTCTTCCTTGGGTGGCCTGGCCAAGGCTCCCCAAATGGGGCTCATCCGAAGGCGAACCTTTCCATGCTTTGTTCAACCTGAACCTCCAGAGCTGCCCTTGATGGCCCTCTGCAAAACCCTGCTGAGAAAGGGGTGATGGTTGTGGGAAAATCTTTGGCAGCCGGCTCCATTCCACACAAGAAGTATTATAGAGTCGGTGAGATTTAATATGGCAACTGCAAACCTGGGAGGAGGGAAAAGTGAACTTCCCTGGATGAGAGGATCCCATCTTCAGGATCCAGGGACTATTTCACACAGGACAACCAAGGGGGTCTGCCACATCTCCCACCCCAACTGGTAGGATTCAGACAAGGGCTCCTCTGCAGCAGCCCCTTGACTGGGAGCTCCCTATCCCCAAAGAGGGGGACCTTTGAAGGTCTTCTGTTGCTGCCAGGAGAAAATGAGCTCCTTCTAGTCTTCCTTTTTAATTCCCACTGTACCTCTTAGTTCCACACTTGGCTTTCGTGGTACGGTCTGAAGGTACTTTGGACTTTTAGGGGACTCCAGTCTGCCTTGAATGGAAAACTATTCTTTAATCAGGTCAATCAACGAAAAAAAAGCCTCCATCCTTACGTTTGGCTCAGAATTGTGTTCTGCAAAAGCCAACAGAGATACTATCAGGCCATGGCCCATATAGGAGAAGACAGGAAGGCCCATCTCAAAGTGGTTGCTTTTAAAATGCCAACATCAGATGAACATCTTCTCCGGAATGCATAAAGAACCTACGAAGCAATGCACATCTTCTACACACAGAGACACACCGTTATTCCTTTTTAGCTTTCCTGGTACAGGATCTTTCTATTACTTCTTTCCATCCACTTCTACATGGCTACACGCGGCAGAACAGGGCCAGAACAATTGGCACACCCACAAATTATTCACTTATCTAAGGGAGAGAGGGGGGAGGGAAATGAACTATTAGTCCAAAATATGTGTCTGATTGCAAAAGCTTGCAGCAGGACTGAACATTTTCAGCTCTGGATAATAAGTAGGGAGCATTAAGAGGCCTTAATGGGTCCCTGGACAGAGTTCACACCACTTTCCTTCTGGGCTCTCTCAGGTGGTAATGGATGGGGATCATTAAATTCCCAGCAAACCTGCAAAAAGCTACAGCCACACAGGTGCTGTATGACTGTCTCTGGGTCCTACTGAAACGGGGACACTCCCAAAAGTGGGGACTGTCCCTCGTAGGCCATTGAGTGAGGATGGGGATTCATGTCCTTTGGACTGGAAAAAAAAAAGTATTTGGCTTCCTTTACGAAATATAACAGGGTTTGCCTCCACGGAGTTCACAGCTGTAGGAAACACATTTGCCTGGGGAGAAAAATGTTTATTGCAAGTGAGAGCGAGCGAGAGAAAAAAAAACCCATCTTGAACCCTCTGGAAAAGGTGGATTTCAAAATGCTTCACATATTGCTATTTTCAAATCTAGGGTAGCCATAATCCGGCAGGAAACATGTGTGGGAAGCTTCCTCTGAAGAAGTCTTGCAGATTGCAAAGACGGGGCCAAGGGTTTCTCTGGAAGCTGAGGGGTCTTCGGGTTAAGTCCCAGGACAAGGTCTCCTAACAAATGTCAGCACTGAGAGGCTGACAGCCTTGCTTTCTTTGTTCACCTTTTGGGGAGTGTCTATCTAGGTGGAAGCTCTTCCACATCATCTGGCGGGGTTTGGGAGAGGGACCCTGCAGGATGACCCCTCGTCAACAGCTGCTTCTCTGTGGAGCACCATGCTCCCTGAGGTCAGGTTGGCTCCCACCCTTTCATCACTTCAAAGGGCAGTGAAGGAAGTGGATATATCTGAAGAGGTGAGAGGAAATTTTAATGTTGACTTCTACACTGGAGTTCTTTTAATGATCAATATTTCAATTTGCCGAGGGTCTGGCGAACTGCATTAGACTCACCCTGAGAGGCCCTAGCAGCAGAATTTACACTTCCTGCTAAACCAACACCCCAAAGCCCCATTTCACCTCACCCTCAAACACAGCAGGCCTCGTGTCGGTTTGCCAAAAGAGACACCATGCTCCTCCACCGCAGCAGAGAACAGAGAACAAATAGAGATGGAAAAGCAACATGGTTCAATTTTAATATGGATCAAAACTCATCTGCACTTCTCAAAGCAACTGGCAAATCGGAATATAATTACCCTTTGGCTATCACATTTATCTAAGTTTGGCGGTGTGGTTTCCAATCGGAAAGTGGGCATCGGTGGAAAGGTGTATTAGAGAAACCTGCTTGCTTGCAAAAAAAAAAAAATTGTGTAAGAAAATCAGCATGAAAATGAGAACAAATGTTCAAGGAGTACAGATTTTCAGGGAGACCCCACAATGGAAAGAAATTCAGGCATGGGATGACCTTGGGGAAAGGATCGTAGCTCATTCAGTAAGCAAAGCCAATTCTTCCTCCCCTCATCTGCTAATCCTGACTGTTCAGACCTCTGGAACAGAACATTTCTGTTGCTCACATGCCTATTGAAGATTTATTGGAGGCAAAAACATACCAAACATGAAATCAGAATAATTTCTTGTAAGGGCAAAACGGGCCCATCAATCAAGAAGGATGACAGGAACTCTAATATCCCCTTTTAAGGCTCTGGTTACACTTATTAATTGCACATCTAATTGCCACTCATTAATATCAAATGCCACTTTCTCATACGTGTCTCTGACTCACTGCTTTCCTTGATTAGGCTTATATGAGTAAGCAAATATCTCTGATAAAAACCCGTTACAATTTTTCTAATAAAATACAGAAAGGAATCTGAATCTGACATGGCTGCATTGTTCTAATATGTGCTTTGTTTTGTTTTATTCCCCCCACCCCCACCCCCTCCGGGCTTTTAGCACAATCTGCACCATCCATTGAGCTCCATCCTTTGAGTCACACATGCCTTATAGATTAGGATCCAGATCAAATGTCCCTGTCAGGTTCATTCTGAAATGCAAACCTGGCTCAACTCTTCCCCTCCCGCCCCCTTAAACCGAATGACCTATCAGGTGGCAGTAGATAAAACGGTTCTTTTCTGCAAGCGGGAAACAAAAGGCAGCTCCTTTCCCACCATGAACGGCATTCAGAACTCGCACTGCTACCAACCATGGTTGCTCTGGGAAATTAAGGCCAAGGCTGCTTAATCCCGAACTAAAAGGGTTGGAAGAAGCACCGCAGACCCTCCAGGCCACAGCAGGCTCTCTAGCGCCAATGCTCCTGGAGGGGCTGACCGGTGGCTGCCCACCGTCTTCTTCAGGCCCTTGGTGGAAGGAGCCTCTTCTTCCTTGAAGACCTTTGTTCCACTGCCAAACAACTTTTCTTTACCGGAAGAAAAACAGAACACACACACACACACCCTCGTCTTCCCTTCCGAAGCCACCAGAGATCAAGTCAGCAGAACACTTTTTCAAATATTTTGAGGGCTGTATTTATGCCCTGCATTAATTTTCTCTTCCACCGTCTGCCGTGGGATTTGCTTCCCAATCCCCTGAGCTTCCTGACTACTCATTTCTGGACAGAGCCAGGGAGACTCTGCGGTTCAGGTGAGCCAGCCGAAGATTGGCTTGATCTGCTGGATTATCAGTTTGTTATCCTGTAGAAACGCCCAGATCCTTGTGGCATCCTAAGCCAAGCTTTTTCTCATCCTCTCCCTCATCGATTTCGCCTGGTTCCTTCTGGTCCAATCCATCAGAAACTTCTGTATCTTGATGAAGTCTTACCATGAAGGCAAAACCTTCCTAGCGTTATCTCATTGTTCCCTTCCAGAACATCCTACTGGACAACATGGAAGGTCTATATCTAGTTCAGCCTCCAGAACGGAACAGAACAGGGAAACAGAGCTGGAAGGGACCTTTGAGATCTTCTAGTCCAACCCCTACTCAAGCAGGAAAGCCTATTACAGACAAGTGGCTGTCCAGTCTCTTCTTAAAATCCAGCTTCCAATTAGGACAGGCAGAAGTTTTCAGGAAATCCACAGGCAAGACCTGAAAATTGTGCACACACAAACACACACACCGCTTGTTGACTGTGGCAACCGGGATTTTAACTCCAGCAACTGAGTTTCATTGCAACACATACTGCTAGCAAAAACACATCTATCTCCCCTCCTAACCTCTGTCAAATCTCTCCATAAAGACACCTAGGTTAATAACCAGAGTCACATGTGGCAGCCATTTCACTGGACTGCAGAGTGCCTAAAGGGCAGATTTTCCTTCAATCTAATTAGATGAACTTGAATTAGGCTTAGCAGTTGTGGACTTATCTCTCTCTCCATGCTGAACGGTCTAATCATGTTTCCACCACAAATCAAATCAGCAGATAAAACAGGCCACGGGGTTGTGAGGCCCTGGCGAGCCCACGTTAATCATTCATGGCAACGTGGGCCCGATCCACCCTCAACGTTGTGCCCTGGGTAACCCAGTTTTTCCTAGATTTTTTTTTTTTTTTGGAAGTGAAAATGAAAGCATTCAACATTAATATTCCAACCATTTTCTCACCACGCGTTGTATCATTTTTAGTGCGGTTGATTGGTTCCTATATTAAGGAAGTTGTTTGAACCCAAGTCGGTGCAGGCATCGGCCGCTGCGAAGCGAGAGAAGCCACAGACAAACACACATTTCCTTGCCATCTTGCAGCTTTAAGCAGGAGAAACGAGGGATCCTGTCAAGCATCATTTTATGTAGCAAGAAATAGATCACGCCTGGGTCCTTTGCCTCTTTGATCCAGCCAGGCAGATTGGGTGGGGGGCGGGGGGGGAACCTTACAATCCACAGGAAGACGAGGCAGAGGCCACTGCAGGCAGAAGAGAAATTATTATTTCATGCTTTCTTCTGCAGCCACAATTAGCTTTTAGCGAGATATGCTTTATAAATGCACTGAGCCAGTTTCAAGTTGATCTCCAATTCACTGCTGGATTTATACATATTAATGTCAAAAAGATTGCGTGGACCAAATGCCAAAGTTTATCAGCTACCCCCAAATTAATTAGGAACTCCAGAGTTAAGCATCCTATTGAGCATTACATGCCTTAAATCCAAGTCAAGGAGACCCTGACAACACATCTTGGAAGATTAGGCTTCGGCTGGAACAAAGGCAGCGGCAGGATGGGCTCAAATGTGGCGTTTTCTGGAAAGCAAGATTCGAAGTGGAATCTCTGCAAATTCAAACAATGGAAATTACCAAGGAGTTCTAAAACTGAGCTCCAAGAGTCAGAGAAATAGCTAGATAGAAGCCTATCATGCCACTCCTCCTTGAACAGGATTATTGTTTTAGGAGCCCAGAAATATTTATTGACCATTTGGATAGCATGCTGTGGTTATCATGGCCCCTGTAAGTTTGTGGAGGGAATTTGCATGCATTCTTTACATTCTCCATCCTGCTTTCACTGAGCCCTGGACTGCCCTCCAAATAGCTAGCAGTTTTCCAGGATTTCAGACAAGCATTTTTTCCAGAACCGTGGATCTGAACTGGGAAGCTTCCCATTAACACATGACCCAACAGGAATATACGACTCGTTCTTCTCCTTAAATTCTATATATTCAGAAACCGAAATAAACTGGTCCCAATAAACATTTCATCTCATTCCTAATTACCAAAAAATATTAAATTTGTTTTTTAAAAAGCGGGGTGGGTTTTTTTTTAGCATAATCTCTAGAAAAAGCTGCCCAAATACCCGTTTACAAAATTATAACCAATTCAGGTAGTGGGTGTTCTATAAACTCTCGGGGCTATAAAACTCTATTAATGATATGCTCTAAATGTTATGAGGAGATAACGGAGATCAATCTTTTCATGTCTTTTCATGTCGTTAACATCAAACCGTCAGATTCCACAATTAAAACATAGCTTAAATTCTATATTTAGTATTTGTAAGGGTTGCCTCTCTGTGTGAATGTCTATCACTCTTTCCACTGGAGTGAAAAGCAGAAGTGTGGCATCTGTAACAGCTTGTTAAACTACAATTCCCATCAGCCTCTGCACAAACACAGCCAACAATTACCAAGTTATTCTTCAGCAACATTGGTTTCCCAATTTTGACCGATGGAACACAAAGCCGTTTGAAAAGACAAAAACAACACCTGACCATGTTCTCTCTGGTGGCCTGCAAAATTTAGGAAGAGCTGAGGAAGTTGAGAGATGATAAGTGGTCCCTGAAACGGTTTCCAAAGAAGAGGCTCAAACCCACCTGCCCATCGTCTTTTCCAAAGCTACATTCATGCAGGCATAGCTTGCAAGTTTTAAACCAGCAAATCTGTGGTTCCCACTGAACCTCAGGTGGTAGACATTTAGGGGCTCCATCAGCCCAAAACTTTTCTCTGGAATTTATCTTCAACAAAGCCTCCCTTCCTAAATCCTGGAAGGCCCCTTTGCATGGAGCCAAAGCCAGCAGTGCTCACGGAGACCCAGAGCACCCCATTCCCCCATGAGGCAGAGGGAGACAGTTGGGTCTCACTCCTGTTCAACAGGCACAGGGGTTTTTTCCTGTGGTTACAAAGGCCAAGAGATCAGGTGTGATGCATTTTCAAACAATAATAAAAGTTTCAAAGCTTGCCAAACCAGTTAAACAACCGAGCGTCAAATAAGCTCTGTGTGTGTTGTTTGAAAGATCAGAGGGAATGAGAGCCCCAACGGCAGAGGTGGCCCAGTTCTAACAGGCAAAAGCCAGACAGAAAAGGAAGCTACATTTAAATTTAACGGCTGGAAAAGATGGCAACCTCAGAGCACATAACAAGAAGGGGTTCGTGGGTTCAAACTTTTCTTCAGAAGCAGCTCAAGTACAACTTTTGCAAAGCATGTTTTGGTCTGAGCTCATAGGGACCATCATGTCTTTCCCAGTTCTGCCCCCCAGCCCTAGGAAAGAATGATGGGAAAACAGAGCTGCTAAAAGGGAAGCAGAGGGGAGAAGTTGGAGGTAGCCCACCAGAAGCCCCTCACTCCATGCTTCCCGTATCTGCCTCCACCTCTCTGCTTTTCCTTTCAGCTTCTCTACATTTTGCTATTCCAAACCCTCCTTTCCACTCTCTTGTCCACACCTTCTGTTTGTACCCCCAGCCGACTTACAAGCAGACAGAAAGTGCTCTTATGGGGTTTTTTCCAGAGAAACAGACAATCCAATATTTGGGCTACGGTTGTCCTGACACCAAGAGAGCAGTGTGCCACTGCCTTATCCCCAAATCCACCTTCCAGGACCATCCCTGCATTTCAAACGATTTGTGTCTATAGTTACAAAAGGCAGAACGGAACCCCTCTTCCAACTTGGACCAATTGACTTTCAGTCATTACATCCGAAGTCTTAACACAGTGAGAAAAAATAAGCTCTTTTCTCCATTTCATCCTTTATGCTGTTAGGTGTTCCCAAAACTTTAGGCTGATTTGGGTCATGCCTCTCCCAATTTTTGGAGTTGTGGCACTTGATACGATTTTTTCAAGAACAATATGGTCCCTGAACTGACCCATCACTCTCCTGGAATATGACAAGAACAGTTCTGGATCAAAGGCCCTATTCCATTCAGAAGGTGGGAAATCAAGAAAGGGAACACAACCAAGGCCTCCTGCTCCTGGTGGCCACAAAACGCCTTGGGTCAAGAAACATACCCAGATATTTGTCCAAATCACTTTCACGGTTCAGATTCTAATACTCAGCATCCATAATTTTGTTCACCAGGACCATAATGTGACTTTTCCATGGCAACTCTTGCCCTCTGGAAGATCCTTTCCCTTGAGATCCAGCCAGCCCCTACCTCTTCCCCTTCTGTAAAGGCCCCACCCCCAAGGATGTTGAGGCTGGAGGATCAATTGTAGGTTGGTTGCATCAAGGGAGATTGATGAGGGCATCAGGATTCTTTGTTTCTGCCTTTTTTTTAGGAGGGGGGGACTTTATCTTTTTATGGTATTTGATTCTCTAGAGCTGTTGTAAGCCCCCTAGAATTGTGGGTTTTAAGAGAGGCGCCCATAAAAGTTTTTGAAATAAATGAAATCTCAAAGACGCTGGGTGGTTCTTTTCCCACCGCTAGTGAATTATTTCAGCTCATCTTTGTTCTTGGCAACCCTGTTTTCCATTTTTCCACCTCATTTGCCATAGTCTGGGGTCCACCAGCGACAGTCCACCAAAAGGTGCTGCCTCTGCCAGTGGAAGTTGGTTGTGCCAACTGGAGAAGAGCTGGGGAAAAGGGGAGGCCATCAGATCTCTTCTTGTGGTAATTTTTTTTCTTTTTTACTTCGTTTCTGAACTGCAGGGACTATAAACATGGGCCTTCTGATCTTTTCTTTCGTTTTATGTTCACGTCTTTTTCAGCTACTCCTTACAAGTTAACCATTTGGTCTGGCCAGGTCCAAGCCAGAATTCAAAAGGTGTCTCAAGTCAAAGTCAAGGATGCGCCCACTGGCATTTAAATTGCTTCTTTTGATCTCTTCTTTCTACCAGCTGCTTATTTTCTTTGTTTGCTTACTCTGATATCAAGGACAATGGAGTTCCTTATCTTAATGAAGAATGCAGTGTTCTTTTTATGGCTCTCTCATGCTGGCAGATTGTAAGTTTCCCAGCTTCTTGTTACGCTACTATCCTTAGAAGAAAGCCAACAGAAAGAGAAGGAAGGTCACGAAAGCAAAACAAAATTGGGAATTTGTAACAAGATCCAGGTTTTTAGAGGCCCAAAGCAAGAGTCCTCTGGCCTCTGACACCCTTCCTATAAACAATACAACAGGAGTCCCCAACCCCCCCCCCCCGTCCGTGGCCCATTCGGAACCAGGCCGTGCAAGTGGTGGGTAAACACACGTGGGCAGCTCCATCGGTGCGAGTGGTGGGCACACCCATGCATATGTGAAGCTCCATTTGCACGAGCTGTGGGCACGCCCGCCGCTCACACCTATGGAGCTTCACACGCATGCGGGAGTGCTCGCTGCTCGTGCCAATGGAGCTGCACATGCAAGCCTGCTGCTCACACGCAACCATTTCCCTCCCTCCCCCGTCAATCCGCAATGGCTGGGGACCACTGAATTATAGAAAGCAGAGAAAGATAAGGATGGACCCAAGATTAGTCCAAAGTTCACAAATCCCAGCATGAAGAACAGTATTTTCAAGAATCTTTTTTAATCTACGAGTTTGGAAGAAGCACACAATCAGATGGTCCCACAATGTCACAAGGCTCACTTAAATCACCAACATTTATCATTTGTTTATTTACAGCAGTTTTGGGCATGTCTACTGAACTGGACATACGGAATTGCCAAAAGAGACCGTTTTTAATCCTGAGCGATACAGGCTCATTGCTTCTATTCCATCAAGATCGTAAATTACATACACGAAGAGCCATTGAATGCATAAAAACCCTTTTTGGGGGGAACATAATGGTGTGAAAATCTGATTAGGCGTCCTTTCAATTAGCAGCTGCAGTCAGTTCCGAGTCTTGCTGGAGCCTCTTTTTCCCCAGAGTCTTAGAGATGACCACGCTCACCTCTTTCACGGCAGCCTCCAATTTCAAATGATAAATCAAGTCAACTCCAGGAGGAGGACGCGCAAACCTGTAAAATAAAACCTTCCAGTGAGGCAGAAGCTTCAGGGCATTAAAGCCTCCAGGAAAGCATGAAGCAGCAGGGATTCAGAGGGCAATCCCAGCCTTGGCAGGCAAGGAAGGTCAGTTTGGGGCTGTTGCCACCGATTTCCATCAGAGATTATTCCTGGAAAATGTATTTGATAACTTCAGAGAACCCTGCATGGATGACGGGTTTCAGAAGCTCCAATAACCACAAAAAAAGGTCTTCTGATTCAAAATGATCAAACATCACTTAAACATTTCTATACAAAATATTTGATGTCAGAGGTTCAGAATTAATGCATTTATACATGTCTGCTCGTAGGCAAATGCCCGGAGGTTATTCTCTCAATCCATTCATCTACAGCTGTCTTCTTGTAATGCTTCATCTTGCTTGCCATCTACATCTGGGCAATTAAACTTCAAAATCTTGCTACAGGCATTCGTTACTTCCCAAATAAAAACAAATGTGAGTTTTGAGGAAATCTCCCTATTTCGCTTAGTGTGTCTCAGCCGCATTAACACAACTTCACGAAATGCGCATCTTTCCACGGTTAAGCCGTCACTACACATTATGGATTCCGTCTCTATTCTTAGGCAGATCACCGGGAATTTGGGAGAGGAAAGGTCAGCTTGGACTTTCCTGCTTCTCCCGTAATAGCTACACAGCCAAAGGGTTCTTCTTCTGCTGGGCAGCCAAAGCATCCAGGCCCCGGAATAACATAGGAAGCCCCCCCCAAAAAAGCCTCACGGCTTCCGGCCCTGACGAAGAAAAGAGACACGGTGGCTCTTCTCAAAAAGAAGGAGGCGAAGAGCTAGTAACAATCACAACATTCCTAACATGCATTCATTCTTTTGCTTTACTCACAGGTTCCTTCAGCTCTACCTGGAGCACTTGGCTGCCTTCAGAGCAAAATCCCCTCTTGCACATTTAATAGTTTTATTATTGTTTTATTGCTTCGCTGTAAGCCAACTCGTGGGTCCATTGTGATGCAAAGGGAAGACATAAATATTTTAACTGCTGCCCTTTAATTTAGCACTGGCTTCTTGTGGGTTGCAACCTCTTCTTGCATGAAAGAAAGCACCTTAAAACAGAGATCATAAGCCATATTCCTGACAAAACGGACTAGCCATTCCATCTTCTCCAGCCTGTCAGCGCTAGGTTTAGTGTTCGGGTAAGGTGCCGTTCACCTGTTCAAGGGCCAAACAGCCCAGCAGTTTGAAGTCCTGGCCCTACACAGTCACCACTCAGGAAATGTGCCTGTATAAATGATTTATTATGGCAACTATGAACCATTTTATGAAGGACTAGTCACAGGTGGAGAACCTTTATGACCTCAGGAATTTCCCAGAATTCCTGAGCCAGCATGGACTACCTGGACATGCCCACAAAACAGCACAAACATCCACCCATTCGCACACACCTCTTTTGAAATGGAAAGTAACAAGAATCAAGAAACTGGATTTCGGAGTTCACAGCAGAGAACATTCTATGTCTCAAGTATGGTTCCATGAGCAGAGATGCTCTTCCGAGAAGGACTCCATGTAGCAGATCTTGGCTCATGAGATGGAATAAGCAGAAATAGGAATGTCTGAGAAGGTCATTAAGTCCCACAAGAGCTCCTGTAAAAGAGCCCCCAGCCCCAGCCCTAAGACCCAGCAGACGGAACCGTGTCCTGGCACATGACTCCAGTTTGGCCCTCTTCCACAGCTGGCACAAGATGGCATCTCTGTAAACCTCACTACAGCAAATCCTTCCTGGCTTCTTTATTACTGTTTTTCATTTGCCCTACACCGTACATCACCTGGGTTTCTTGGGTGATTGAGGTGGCTTATAAATTGAACAAATAAATAAATACATTTTTTTTAAAAGGAAAATAAATCTCATTGCAGGCACTTCTCTGCAGTTCAGCTAAAAACTACCTTTGGTCTGCTTTACAAGACTGTACATGTTCCTCCTCCTGCGGAAGCAGAGGCCGTAAATTGTGAGACAAATTGAATCCAGCTTTTGCGAGACCAAATAAATGAATATATAAAATTCCCGAGCGTCAACTATCTTTATTAAGAGAGACGTCAATGTTTGATATGTCAAAAGCTACAGTGAAAAAGATTTTTCTGTTTGAGCAAAACTGGTGGTAGTGATATTATTGGGTATTGCTATTGTTATTTCAGTTTTTATCCTGCCACTTTTCTATCCCACAGACGCTCAGTTAAAGAGGGAGAAAAGATTTCCTTGCTCATTTATGATCGACATGCAGGGTCTCCTCTGGGAAGCCCTTGACCCAGCTATAATGGCAGCCAGGATGGCACCCAACTCATAAAGCTCAGCACTGACTACTCAGACCTAAGAATGAAGCCCAGATCTTGCTCTGGAGTGTCTAAGCGGCAGGCACTGAAATCCAGCAGCTTCTGACAGGTTCTGGAGAACCGGTAGCAGAAATTTTGAGTCGTTCGGAGAACCGGCAAATGCCACCTCTGGCTGGCCCCAGAGTGGGGAGGGAATGGGGATTTTGCAGTATCCTTCGCCTGCCACGCCCACTAAGCCACGCCCACAGAATCTGTAGTTAAAAAATGGAATTCCATCACTGCTAGGCAGGCTAAGGGCTGGCAGGGAGCCCCCCCCGCCCCCCCCCCCCCCCCCCCCCCGCTGAAGACCCCTGCTCTGTGGTTCTCATCCCCCTCAAGAGAAAAACCTGCTCGCTTTAGCAAGGAGATCCACTTTCCACCTCAGCTTCTCCAGCCTTTCAGCCTCGGAGCAGGAGTAGGACATCTCCCGCTCTGCTCGGTGGCTCGTGTAGAAGTCCTGCTCCACAAAAATAGAGGTTCTCAGATAAAAATCACTGACTAGAAACACCATTAACCTATATTGATTTCCGCGCCCTCCCCCCAAAATTACTTCCAACTCATTTAAAATATAACTGGCCTATATATTTAACAGGGCTCATTCTATGTATTAATCTCCGTTGTGATGTGCTCCTCCAAGCGTGACTGGAGTCAGTTAGGGAAAAGCTGAGAGATGCTGATGGAGTCAGTTCAACACGGCAATAACAGGGAGGCAGCCATGGAGCCGTGGGGGCTCCTGTCCCTCTCGCGTGGGGCCAACGTTCAGTTGCCACAGAAACTCTGCATACAGCAGCCACAATCCGCCCCATTCCTCCCGTCTCCCTTTCTCTCTGCATCAGAGTGCTTTAAGCTCCCTGGGGTGCTGGCACTCCCTGGAACGGCCCCCACACACACACATACACACCCACACCCACACCCACACATACCCCAGTGTGGTGGTTCTAGTGCAGTATCCAGGCTGCAGCCATTAATCATTCCCGCTTTCCGAGCTGACATATCGAGGTGGGGAAACGGCAACCTAAATGAGCTTGGCTGATTACCTGGGAAAGCAATTCTTCAAGATAGCACAGCTCACTAATAGCTCCATCTGCTACACAGACGCATCCTACGGCATCAGGATACGGGGAGCGAAAGGCTGGGGGTGCCTGCCAAGTTCAGAATCCCCTTGATGGCAAAGACAAAGGAAGAGGAGAAGTAATCATGGAGATGGCACCGGCATGCCTGGGGAAGCTTCCTTAGCCGCTCCCCTCCCCCACTCCCCCCCAGTTCTGAAGCCACTGATGGCCACTGATGGACGAAACGCAGGGTCGCTTGGAGAGAAGGAATTCAGTGAATTCTATGGCATTTCGGAAAGGAACTCGGGATGGCCAAAGTGGAGAAGCACAAATGAGGATCCTCAGGTGGCCAGGCAGAAAAGATTGACCGAAGTGGACTTCTATCCCCATTCCTAATGGAAGCTTGCTTTTCCGCGAATGAAGGTCCCAGGTTCAACAGCCAGCCTAGCGCCTAGCATGGTAGAAGGTTAAAAACTCTTGTCTGCAGCTTCGGAGGCATCTCCCAGTCGCGTTAACCATCATGGCTAAACTAGCCACGCTCACTCGCTTCGTCTCAGCCTGTGGCTTAGCATAGCTGTGTGTGGGTTGGTGACTTCTGAGGACTTATTGGCAAGGGGCACTTAGCAATTAAAGAAGCCATTAGGAGGCCTACCTGCTGTTTTTGCCAGGGAAAATGTCTCCCTGTGGATGGACACTTCCAACTACACACAGCGAGAATCAATAATACGGCATTTCAATACCACAAATGCACTCGGCTCACGTCCTTCATCCTGATGTTTTGAGAGTCTCTTTTTTACTGACACTTGAGTTACGTAGAACTTTGTCCTCAACTTTTCATAATAAAAATTGTCTTGTGTGGTTAAAGCTGTTTTATCTTTCCAAGAAGGTGCCAAATGCAATAGCCTTAGAAATACTTAAGACAGAACAGCAGGACGGCACTCGAGCGTTTCTAGTGATATCTGCTTATCAGGCAATTATTTACATGGCATCTCGAGAGTGGAACTGGGAGAAAGAAATAGGTAAACACGGAAAGTGTGATGGCCCCTTGGTGGAAACAGAAGAGCTTTTTACTCAGAAGGACTCTGAAAAGGGAGGAGAAGATAAGAGGTAGGTTGTTTTTGAGAGAGAGAGAGAGAGAGAGAGAGAGAGAGAGAGAGAGAGAGAGAGAGAGAGAGAGAGAGAGAGGCTTATTCTAAATGTGAGTCACTGTGTGGGAAATATGTTTACACTGCTCTGCACAACAACACATACCAACGATGCCTCGAATAGGAGTTTACGGATCTTGTGGTTGGGATCATTCAACAGCGTCGCCCATGGTGGGAGAGGAGAGGACGGGGCCTGCTGTGGAACAAAAGCCCCATTGAAGACAGCGGCTTTCCCAATGCTCCCAAAAGAGACTTAAAACATGGTCACACCCTTGCTGGGTTTTATCCCAAGGTTGCGTACATGTACTCCACTTTCCAGAAAAAAACCCCAAAATGTTATGTAAACAATGCTCAGAATCAGTAGTGGGTTTTAATTTAGTTTGCTACTGGTTCGCTCGTACGCATGCCCAGAAGCATCCGGGCGGGTAGGCGGAGCTTCCGTCCACCGGCACTACCGGTTTGCCTGATCTGGGCAAACTGGTAGCAACCCACCACGGCTCAAAATGCAAGCCACCTATTGTAAATGGGGAGTGTCCAGAGTGGGAATAGTGTTTCTTCAAAGAGCAAGAAACCCAGAATCTCTGAAAGAGACCCCATCATGTCTTCTTTGCCGACGTCTGTCAAAGCCAAAATGGGTTTCTCCCCTCCCTGCCAAAAGCCCCCGGTGGGGTGAGCCTTTCTCCCAGCCTTGATGGGAGGCAAATGTGGAACGTGTAAAAAGCCCTGCAGCTCAGAAGAACAAGGAAGCTTGTTAATCTGCAACCAACCATTCCTTTCCTCTAGTGGATGGTGAGGAATCAGCTGGGTAGAAGGGAAATAAACGCACATCTACAGACACACCCCGATGGCGCTGAAGAAAATGCAAAGCTGAAACTCCCATTTTCTCTCGGTTTTTCTGAGAAGGGAAGCAAAGCAAGCAAGCCACTGTATCTTTCACCCACTTCAAAGAGAGACATGCGCGCCTTCTCCTCTCGTTATGCTCCCACCTGTTGCTAGGTAACCGCCAGTGTGACTTCAGCAGTTCAAGCTATTATGCAGCAAATGCGCCTCTCTTTTAAATGGGGGGAGCCCCTCTGAGCAGCAAGCAAAGGATTTTCCCCCAGAATCATCCTCTGGTTTGGCATTGGGCTGCTTCTCCTTCATAAGCTTTTCATTCTCTGAAGTCTTTTACAATATTTTCCAACACTGCAGATTTTAATTCTTACCAGATAAAAGCAGATCCTTTCCTATCATTTCCGTAACAATCATTCCGTGCACTCTTAACAAAACAGACAGGAGCGGGAACGGCATCTTTGTTAACTAAGGCTGTTCATGTGACGGAAATTGCCCGTGCCGCTTTCTCAAGTCATGTCCCATCAACTCTGCCTCTGGGGAGGACCTCTTGGCCAGCCACACAGTGGGCACCAACAGGCAGACCTTCTCCTGTGGATTTGTGCCGCTGAAGCCTGTCTCTCCCTTTCCAGGGTGTAAATACAGAAGCAGGGAATGTCTTCTGGGCTGCCAATGAGGGAACCATCAACATCAACAGTTGCATCCTCCCTTCAGAAGTAAAAGAGAGACCCATGGGCATTCCTCACTACCTGTGGTTTTCTCACCTGTGCTTACACAGATTTGAGTTTAACCAAGATCCAATTAAAGACTTTTTGTAGCTGTAGATTTGGTCTTGGGTTGGTTTTTGTTTTGTTTTGTTTTTTTGGTTTCTTTTTTTAAGCACGAGCAAAATAGCAGATGCATACTTTCTAAAAGACAGTGTTGAGTCATCTACACAATACACACTTCCCTCTTCTCCATATTCAATTACACCAGATCTCACCGTGCTCCCAGGGGATCCAAGCTCCCTGTAGCTTCTTTGGGACACCTGATGATCTTCTCCCCCCCTCCCCACCTTCACGTGGCTGGTGATGGAGGGGAGACCCCTTTCTGTCCAGTCATGCTGGTCTCTCCACTCCCAGCAGCTCCTTGGCCATCTTTGAGGAGAAGTTTTCCAGCAAGACTGCTGGATGCCAGCATGGGCAAGGAGCTCTTTGAGACTCACCAAGATGGCTGTGGGGGTTGCTGAGATTGGGCAGACCCCTTACCTCTGACCAGGACTCTGGCAATTGTGGCTTCTGCGGTCTCTATGGGAGGAAGAGGATGGCCATCAGTTCTCAGTCTCCTTCTTCACCATTTCAGGCCGGAACAGAAGCCCACATCTAGCAAGGGCCACCTGCTCAACAAGCAATGTATTGCAGACATCGGGGAAATGAAAATTCAAGCACTGTAGCCTGGCAAACTTATTATGAAGTCAAACATTTCTCCAATCTAAACTATGTCGACATTTATTTATTTCTCGGAGGCAAACATTCCTCTCAGAGTAAGCTCTCTTTATCTAAATTGGGCAAATCTCTGACTTCGCACCTTATAAAAAGGAATCGTCTTGGATTTGTGTTTTACAGTGAGAAAGCTATTCACAGTTTACTGAAGTGGTGGCAGTACAGTGTTATTTATGGAGGGAAGGAGATGAATTATGGAGAGCTGCGACGAAAAGCGGAATGCCAGTTCAGGTACAATGCACACTGTTTCCACAGCCCAAGAGAGGAGGCTCAGCCCAGGCCTGATGCAGCAGAAGAGATTCCAGGCTCAGATGCAGAAGAAGAAGGGATGTTAGGAGGGATAAACAGTAGGGCTGGAGGCCCCACGGGACAAAGCCTTGACCTTCCTCTGGGTGGTGACTCTGCTCAGTTGACCAGAAGCCCCTCTGCGCAGGCAGAATAGGGCTGAGCCCAGCAGAGACATGGTCCTTCTAAAAGGCCTTGAGATTCACTTCAAGGTATTTGAGACTGCTGGAAAGGTGAAAAACCAAATGAAACTTCGATAGGACATACAAGACTTGAGGTTATCAGGCCATTCCTAAGAAGATACGCTATCTAAGAACCCCACAGCCAGACTCCTCCCGTGCCTTGTGGAACTAAGAGCAGGCATAGCCTGTCTTCTGTGGAGATGGGAAAACCTCATTCCATTCTCACATTTTCACCACTTTTAACTCCAACCTGCAGTTAAAACGCAGCAGCATTAATATCATTGAGTAAATTTCCAAAGACTATTTTCCATCGTAGCTATTTGACTATCTAACAACAAGCGGCTCTTCTCAAACACCATCTCGCGAGACTCCAAAACAGCAGGAATTCTCAGGCTGGTCAAAGTTTTGGGATGTTCTGCCTTTCCCTGAGATTCTGGAGCAGCGTTTTCCCTGGGGACATCCTGGCAGCCAAGAATCTACAGCACGAAACGGCTTGCACCTTCTCAACCAAGAAACTCAGAGGCCGGCACTACCACCACCGTTGGGGATGGGGCTGGGCCAGAGAACGAAGCTCGTTCAGTGGGAAGGGTCTTAACTGCCCGTTCCTCATTCATTAACCCAAGGATTTCCCCCTCCCCCATTCTTCCTTCTACCACTTTGGGTCCAGGAGACGCCTTGATTTCTTAAAATTCCAGAAGCTACTTGGATTCAGATTCTTCCCTTCCTCAGAAATTCTGATCAGAAGCAGCCACCTCACCCCTGCTTCCCACCTTCCAGGTCCCCTTGAATGAGAAGAAAGGGGGGGGGTTCATCCTGCATCAATCCACCAACCCTGGCCATCCATCTTCCTGCCGCAACCAGCAGCTGTTTCTTCTGCTATCAAGGTCATGTGAACAATGCAGCAGCAATATTATGCTTTTATTTTATTTTATTTTTAATTTCATGGGTTGTGTTGACTTCATAGGTTCTTATAAAGACAAAACATTAGTGAAGGAAGAAATAAAGGAAGGGTAGAATGTGGAAAAGCCCTCTGGAAGAGGTTGGAAGGACAATCTTCCTGTCTGATCCAGCTCAGCCTCTGTGATCATCCGCAACATAGGCAAACAGAACGAAACAAATGGCCAAATGAGAGCGTCTGACTTGTGAGACAAGCCTTTTCACATGCGGTTTATTTTATTATGTTTAAAACGTGCAAGCCAAAAATTGTCAGGGCTGCATTTGAAAATGGCCAGCTCTTGAAACAGAATTGAGTAGCTGAACGCAACATTTACCATCGACCGTTATAAATTTGTCTCTAATCACAGAGACAGTGTCACTTCTGACGTTTCATATAAATGAATTTTATTACTTAACATTGTGCGTGTGATTTAATTACGGGAATGGCAGGAATTATGATTTGGTGTTTAGTGCTGGGCAGGGAGGGAGGGGGGGAGTGAGGGGGGGTAAACATGTGACCAGAAGTCAGTTGTTTACATTTTACCCAATCTGCTCTTGTCCCCATTGCAGGCTTTGGGGGAGTTGTGGGAGAGGATCCGACAATGCTGTGTTTTCTCAAATTAATCTTGAAGACTGTAATGGAAAGTGCTGCTATAGGGAGCAACCTCCAGATCTCAGGAAGAGGCCTGGGACTCAAGGCAAGCTGCACCTGGAGAAGATCATCAACAGCCCATTCCAGAGGAGCAAAGGATGAAAAGAGGAAGGGAACATAAGTCTTTGCAGAAGCCATGAGAGTTTGGGGAAGAGGAAGGAGGAACTGGGCTCCTGAACTGGCAGGATGACTTCCCTGCTCTTATTAGTCCTTTTCTTTGGCCAACACCATCATCACCATCAGGGCTTCCAAAGCAGCTCCTAACAAAGCACAAACGCTCTGGTCGAACACAACCACAAAAGAGTTGTGTTTTCACCCTTTCTCTGCAAAAGGGTCCAGAGTGGCAGATCAGCTCAGGGGAAGAGGGCATGTTTTGCATGCAGATGGCCCCACACCCAATCCGTAGCATCTCCGGATGCAACTCAGGAGAAACTCCGGTCTGGAAGAAGCATTACTATTTTGCATGGGCATCCTGCGGCTCCTTCCAACTCAATGGAAGGAAGCAGGTTGTAACCATTTGATTCCTTTTCAGTCGGAGGAAAGGACTCAGGGGAGAGGGAAGGGCGCTAGAAGTTCATCTCCTTCTACTGAGCAGACAGGGTGGTGGAGTGGGCGATGCTCACCAAGTCCAACTGAATGACATCTTATTGTCCTTTGAGTCAGGATGTAGCAAGCATTTGTTCTACGCCCAAGCAAATCCAATTTGGACTGACTGGTAATTGGATCAGAGTAAAGTAAAAAAATCAAAGTAAAGAATTTTGCAATGTTCAATGATATGGAAGCCTTAGAAAATGGCTGACAATTCCCAGCTTTATTTAATGAACAACAGCGTAATAACATTCTTCAAGCAATGATGCTTCAAGATGATACACAATTTTTCTAAAATGAAACCTGCTCATTAAAATCCTGGGTGCTGTATACATTTAAACTATCTGGTGAAATATGAGTCCCAACCTGATGCTTGTGAGATAGGTGCCAGGACCATCTTTTTGGAAGGAGATGTCATACAAAGAGTTCCACCACCTTTCCCTTAAGAGAGGCGCGTAGAGGAGGAGCTCCCAGGAAGATCTCATGACTGGGGCTCCAATGTTTCGGTGTATCCTTCAGTGTGTACCAACACACCTACTTCAAAGGTTCTCTGATGCACCTGGACCGAGTTGCCGAGTTTGGAGACCCCTGGTTTAGGGAATGGCCATTGCTCCGGCATTCCTCAAAGGCCAAGAGACCTTCCACAGAAGAACAAAGCATTGGAAGAGTGCAACAGATTAGCTATATTATAACATATAGATACTGTCTGTTATACGCTGACTCTTTAAACTGCTTAGAAAGGGCCGTAAAGCACTGTGAAGCGGTATATAAATGCTATTGCAACAAGTGTATACCATCATTATAAGCCACAGTTCCAACAAAGCCCCAAGGCCCCGCTCAGCAACCGCACAAAAGCAAATCCAAACAACCACAGCTCTCCTGCACATACACCTGAAGGAGACACCACGCCCTCTCCCACACCCGGGTCTCATGGCCCACACCTCTCTTCTCCAACCTGGCCACGCAGCGTAATGTTGAAATGGCAATTCAAGCATTTTCCTCTCGCAGCTTAATTAACATACCCCAACCTGGCACATGGCCGTAATCTTGTGTTTTCTTAAAACTTCAGCAAACTCACAGCTTATTATCATCTAAGTCAATTCGATCGGTGAGGGTGCCGAAGAGTCAACCTCTCAATTGGCTTCTCAAATCAATTCAGGACATGGGCCGAAAGAAGAAAGACCTTCATGAGGATACAGAGATTTATTTATGTATTTTTTAATTTATATCCCCCCTATAATATTTTTATAAATAACACAAGTGGGAGAACATACTCAATACCCCTTCCTCCTCCTCCTATCTGCCTCCCCCTCCAACAGCTCCCTGCCAGGTGGGTTGAGCAGAGAAAGAGGGACTGGCCTCAAATCCCCAGCCGGATTTTGGTGAAGCCTTCCCGGATCAGTCCCAAGCGATCTGTGGCTGCTTCCACAAGGGAGCCCTGCTGTGTCTGCAGCCCTTCTGCTGTGGGGCCCAGAGGGAAAGCCTGCCTTTGCTCTGCTCCCATGACTGCCCTGGACAGCCTTGCACAGAGCAGAATTGCCTTTCTATCCAGCCGAATGACTGTGTTTTGTACGCTCTAATCCTGGCATGACCCAGTTCCCAACTACCCAGGCCCACCCCCAGTGGCTCGCATCCCCGGCAGCCACTGCCAACGAGAGCTGAAAGATGGGTTAATAACCAAGCGGAGGGGGGCATGGCTGGGGTATGGAGGGGCCGCTGGTGGGCACGCAAAGCTGAGTAGAAAAGAAACCGCTTGCTTGCAGGGGCCTCCCCCTTCTCCAGCCGCTCTTCGCGGAAGACCTTATTATGCTGAAAAACAAGTTGGGCTAGAAGCAATGTTTACAAGCAGTAAAACAACAAATCTGGAGGAAAAGGAGCTGTGGGGGAAACCTGCAAGTCCCATTTATCAGATAGTAACTCACTACACTGCTTAGAGAGCAGGAATGAACAATGTGCAGCTTGGGGTTAAGCCCAAAGGCCACAGGAAGCCAGCAGATCACGTGACCAGCTGCCATCCCAACTCTCCTGGAGGAGTTGACCCAGCTAAGCCCAAGGGAGGGAAGAGTCAAGCATGTCATCGGTCTCAAGGTCCTTTGTACCTACAAGAGATCCCACCTTGAATTCTACTCTTATCTGCCACGAACTTGTTTTGACCATTAGTAGCTCAGATTCTTGTAGAGAGCTTAAGCATACAATAAACCTATAAATTCATATGAACTGCCTAGACTCGTGCACTTGACATCTCCCTACCCTTAACTCATAGCATGCCAATCAATGTTGTTGAGACTTTCTCTGACCAACGGGTTTAACCCCACATAGCTGAACCATAAAACACATCATCCTTCCATGGAGCTACTCAATGTGCATTGGCAGGCCACATACTCCTTCAGCAGAGAAGGTCAGCGCCATCTCTGGCCCCTCAGGAAAGCTCTCCATGCTTCCCCATCATTCCTGTCTGGAACCAAGAGAGGAAAATCTTCCATTGTCATGATGCTAGCAGCATGACACCTGCGATTTCAAAAACCAGAAGTGGGAGGATGTTTCTCCACAGAAGGTGAGCCTCCTGTGGCACAACCCAGGATCAAACCTACATGAGACCCCAAGTATGGGTGAGAGGGCCTCGTATCAGGATCAGAAGAAGGGAAGCTTCATCAGGTGAACTCTGGTCTGACATTACCTAATTCAGCTCCTTACCAGTCCTAACACCTGACTCTAAAGCAGGGTTCTCCAACCTTGGCAACTTAAAGACTTGTGGACTTCAACTCCCAGAAGTCCACAAGTCTTAAAGTTGCCAAGGTTGGAGACCCCTGCTCTAGACCATGCAGTTTGGCCAGAAAGGTTCAAAACAACAGATTTACATTTACACTCTTAAGTTTAGTTTTGTCTAGACTTATACATGGCATCCTCCTGCATAAGGAACCTACTGTATGTTAAATTGCCATGCAGCCGAGAGAAGAGGACAGCACCGCTCTGTGAAGATTTCGGCATGGCCCCATGTCGGGTTCATCCACCATGGCTCCTCGGCCCCCTCCCTCGGTTTGCAGCTTGGCTAACTGTCCCGGTGAGGCACATGTGAAAACGGAGGTTACCAAATTTCTGTAATGAGTGCAGAAAAAAACAGAATCTAGGCTGAAATACGTCTTGGAGCAGTCTGACCATTACTTTAATGTTCCGTTTTGCCCCTTCCTAGCTCCTTTAATCGTAGAAGAAGGATGAAAAATGCTTTGGGAAGAACAATTTGGTAATTCTATTCAAAAGTCACCATTCACCTGTGCAGCATGGCTGACAGCTAATTTAATGCTTCTAAGATAAAATAAATTACTGTTACTTTTTTAAGGAAAAGTCTAGCGTGTTACATATGCATTAGGAAAAAATAATTAAAATAAATATGTGCGCGTTATGAAGATAGCCTAATAAAAGGAATAGAGTTGCAATTTCAGAAATCTAAATTCTGCGGCCAAGATGCCAGCAGCCATCCCAGCCAAGCCACCGCTCCTAATTCAGATCCTGGCTCCGTTTCCCTCTTTCCTTGGCATTTGGAGCTGCCAATCTGCCCATGAGAACTTCTCCGTCCACAATTACAATGATTAGAAATGAAATTCCATCTTCCAAGCAGGAATAAAGGGCAAGAAAAGCTGAACAAACAAGATATAAAACTCGGAAGTGTCCAGGCCAGCTTGGCGATTTTGTTCCCATGAGGGATTTCATCCAGCCGAGCAGCAGCAGCAAGTTGTAAATACCTAATTTCTAACGAGAACTGCAAAACAAACACTAAACTGTGGTTTTCACTGGCTGGCAAGGACGGGATTAAGTACAGAATGCCACAGTAGATGAATCAACATTATTTTCTTTTTTGCTGGTCTTAATAGCTAAACATGATTCCATTCTTGCTGGCTCGGGAAACACGACGAAAATGCCTCTGAAAATACACAGAGAGTGTCTTTCCCATCCGGCAAAGAAAAACACGCCCCTCCTACCCAAGTATAAGAGAATGGCTAAAATACAGATGCCGGTTCTCCAAAGGGCTCTTTCTCCAGGCAAAGCCAGATTTAGGAAGGTTGGAGGTTAGCCAGTTTCACCCAGATGAAAGTGTCCTCATTGTCCAACTAGCCGAGTCCGTCTCCTTGAGAATAAAGCCACTGCAGACACCACCAACCTCTCTCGCCCACCGTCACCTGATGGCCTCCGTGAAAGATCTGAAACGTTTCTCCCCCACTGAGGCATGGATTGTCTAAGGCTCCCTAGATGATTTAGTCAACCATAAAGTCAGCTGACTCAACCAAGCAAATGATCTAGATTTCAGGAACTTAAAACCACCCCAACCTTCCAGGGCAGCTGCGATGCTCAGCATTTCTAGTAAGGACACCACATTAACCTCAGTGCCCCATCAAAAGCTTTTGTGCTTCTCTGCTTCTCCTTGCTTTGCTGGTTTCAGCTTCAAGATGACACAGTACACAGGTAGGATGGAAGTTATGCCCGTTGACCACCTGAGTCATTCCTCTATTCAGGGCTGAGGAGGTGGGGAGCAACCATCTTGGCTGGGAAGTCCCTGAGCCTTTGCAGGTGGAACCCTTCCATTCACTTCAAGCTCAACCAGGAATGGTCTATCTTTGGTAAGGAGGAAAGGCATAAATTTCCCCCTTTCTAGAGATCAAGCCACAAGCACACGCACGCACACACACACACACACACCCATAAGACAGTGGGCCCCTCTTGGTTATCCTCCTCCAGGCAAGATTATCCTGCCTCAAGGCAAGGGGGCCTTGGCTTCCCCCTACCTTTGGCCAAGGCCCCTGCTGTAACAACCCATCTGCCTTTTTTACTGGCTCAGTGGGACGCCTGTCTCCAGGCAGGGGAGGGAGCCTGAAGACCCCGCACTCCTGACTCCCCTTCTGTGATGCTCTCTTCTGAATCCTGCATCGTAAGCAGCCAGGAAGCAGAATCAAAGCGGCAAGGATACATTTCAAGCCCTCGTTCCCAGGCAGGAGAGGGATGCACACCAAGCACAATGACACTTTCCCTTCCTAGTGTGAGGCTTTTAAACATGTGCATAATAAGGAGATGCTATCAAACCACCTTTCCAGATACAAACCAAGCCATTATGGCACTCCTACGTTTGACAGATATCACTGCAAAGTGCTTTTTCTTCATCTCCCCAAAATACACACCGGGAAGAGTTCAACAATCACCACCTCTTTCTCCTTGCAGAAGACACAGTGGGGAAAACGTCTCTTGTCCTCCAGTAACGCCGAACAGCCCCGCCTTCTGCATCCAGTCCCAAAGGACATCCAACTCCATCAGGCTCTGCAGCGTATTGTCCAACGTGATCAAAGGAGCCCTGGGCCAACGCTCCAGAACTGCAGTGATTCCACCCTGGCAGCTTTAGAGAATGACGTGGCACCTCACCAACTGAGGAATTCAAGGATGGTACTCTTAAACAACCCCCCCCCCCAAAAAGAGGGGAGCCCTTTTGGGACTTGGCACAAAACCTTAGATTCTTCCAAGGATCTTCCCCGACAAGTCCTCTTCTCATCCGCTGACACTGGGTACACTAATTCTCAGGGCAGCCATTTCCTTAAAAATAGAGCCGCACACACCGGAAATGGCAGCACTGCTTTCCTCCACGTATATTTTGTGGACAGTTAATTGTTCAAGGGAAAGAAAAACCCATTCTTTGGAAATAGGAGCAATGCAAGAAAGCCTCCCCCCCCCCCCGAGGATCAAAGCCTCTCATTTCTTTTCAAGTGCTTGTTAGAGCAAATGGGATGGTGACTTTCCTAATTAAACGGGGAAAACCAACATCTATTTCCACTCGAATGATCTAACAACACCCACGTTACTGCCCACAACATTCGATTTCTGCACCAAACTGTGGCAGAAAAAAAGAGCTGCATTCTCAGTTTATCTTCTGTCCAAATTATTGCACCCCATTTGTGGATACTCTGCATGGAAGGCATCGTATCACTATTTTAAATAAAACTAAAATGCAAAAATACAAACAAACTTAGTTGTTACTTCCATGTAGGGGTAGCACTTTGGGGCAATGACCTCGCTCCGGGAGCAGTGCAATGTCAAAAGAGGGGTGGCTTACCCTATGAACCCCCACATCATGGAAAGGTAAACTTCTGGCCTTCTGCACAAGACGGGAAGCCACGCCCTGCCCTGAAATGCTACCCTTACATGGAAGTAAGGACTCAACTCAAGAAAAATAATCTGAGATGCGGCCCCTCGTGTTACGACCTCCAAGCTGCCCTGCTGATTGATAGTTCCCAGAAGGAATGCATGAACACCCCAACCAGTCCAAGGTCATCCAGAGGATGGGCGAGCCAGCTTTTTATGACTCCCATCTCCCTGGTGGACAGGCGGATGAGGGAATTCTCTGCTCTGGAAATACTCAATTATTTTAATAGGATTACATTTTACACCGAGAGGGTTTGAAACAGCCCCTTGAATTCATTAGCCTGCCAGCACTCAAGAGGAGTTTTTCAAGGCAAACATCTATATATTTAAGTAAGCAACTGGAAGCTCGCCAATTCCTCCCATCCCCAGAGAGGTCATCAACTATGACACTACATATCAAACAGGGAAAAGGTTCAGGGGGTCTCAGGGAAGGGATTCAAACCTCTCACCCCACCCCAACCCCCCACCCCCGTAATTCCTCATCCGAGCAATGCTTTCAAATTAGGCTCTCCCTTGACAATCCACAAAGGAAGACCGTAAGAGGCTTCGTGTAATCAGGGTGACTTACAAGAGGTCGAGCATAGCTGCCTAGGGTTGGCCATAGAAGG
The DNA here is from genome assembly GCA_030761175.1 of Masticophis lateralis. Classification (NCBI taxonomy): domain Eukaryota; kingdom Metazoa; phylum Chordata; class Lepidosauria; order Squamata; family Colubridae; genus Masticophis; species Masticophis lateralis. The sequence continues at coordinate 16,835,823 of JAUDYJ010000008.1, forward strand.
GCATTGGGTAGCCTTTGTTATCTTCTTGGCCTGGGCATCTCCAGGAAGGCCCTCTATGGGATGCAGTGTGCCCACAAACACAACCAACTCACAAGAAAACTAAGGAAAGCTCCTTAAATGTGTAATGGGGGAATATGTTAAACATTAGCATATTAAAAAATTAAAAAATTTCCTCTACCGGTTCTGTGGGCGTGGCTTGTTGGGGGGGGAGGTCATGTGTCTTGGTGGGCGTGGCCAACTCGACATCACTCATATCAAGGGGCTTCTCACCAGCCCCTCCCCTCCCAGCCACTCCTTGTCGTGAATGGCATGAAAATGGGGAGGAGAATATTCCTGCCACCATCCTTCCCTCAATCTGTGCTGAGATTGAGGAATAGATGACAGACAGGAAAATCCCCTTCCCCATTATCCTGCCCCTCACAGAAACGGCTCCATTCTAGATGCTTCCCCCACATCCCTCTCCCTCCTAGGGACCACTTTAAAAGGGACACACTGCAGCAGCTCCATTCTGAATGGAAGGAGAAAAGTTAGCATTTTCTCTGCTGCATTTAACAGTGAATTCTGTGGAATATCAAGTGGCCGGAAGAGGTGAACGGCGACCGGCCGGGCGTGGGTTGGTGGGGCCAACGAGGGGTGATTACTACCAGTTCGGCGAACTGATCCAAAAATCCCTAGAGATTTGCCTGAACCAGTCCGAACCAGTAGGATTTCACCCCTGGATCAGCCCTTCCTAAAAGACTTATAGTACCCATCCTCTGCCAAGGAATCTAACAATTTGATGAGCGAGTCACTTCCTATAAATGCACCTTAGCAGACTAAGGGAAGAGAATGCCTGAGGTTAGAAAAAGAAGAATATGCTCCTTTCCCACGTATTTGGCACTCAAGGCTATTCTCAAGAGTGATGAGAAGGGACAGGGCAGGCCCACCGCTCCAAGCTCGAGGGTCAGATCAATGGCCTTATGAGCCAGGGCTCCAAAACAAGGGTGTTGCAACATGTACTATACATGACCAGACCAAGATACCATTCAAAGCAGGAACATGAAATAGAGGCGGGAACCCTGTTTCAAGTCTGTCCTCAGTCACTGGGTGCTGTGGACCCACGGCCCACAGATCGACCTCCCCACAGGGTGACTGCTGTGGATAAAATAAAGGCATGAATGGCAGGTTTGCTGCTGGGGATGCTTCTAAATTATACATAAATGCACGCACAGAAATCATGGGGGATGGGTGGTATAAACATACCCCACAACATGCTCACCGCTCCAACAAATTTCATTTTCTCTCAAAAAACAGTGTCCGGTTTTTCTCTGCGCACACTCATGTTCAGCATTAGCTTCGTTCTGCACGTATCAAAATAGATTTCCAGAGCTTTTTGCTTTAGCTCCACCTAAGGTAGGCTGATTTCTTCTTTGATTCTGATCAACACATTTTTAAGCAGATCAAAGCACAAATCCATCTACTAATCATAAAGAGGAGAAAAGGGGCTTTTAATGGCCTTGCAAAATTCTCTGAAGCCAAGTTCAACATGAAAAGTAGGCCTGGATGCTAGGGCACCCTCCTCTGCGCCAAATTCTGTAATCCTGCCTGCTGCCATCCAGCCCTTCCTGGCACAGCCAGAACCGGGCCCTTTGTTACATCCTGCACAACCACAAGATAATACACCAAGAGAAATGGCAAGAGATGCACAAAATGGGGGGGGGGGGCGCTCGGGGAGAAGGGGTTGATGAAAAGACTTTTAGCAGAACAGACACTGTAGCAGAAGGGAAATATGGCATTTATAATTGGATCGTTGCTGGCAAAACAACTCTGCCCATCAAGTCTTCGGCACGTTTGACTTTGGGGTCATGGACAGTTTTATAAAATATATTTCATTTGCGGTGCAGCATTTCCCTTTCCCTTCTCCAACTGTGACATCTTTATGGCCTCCCTAATAGAAGGAGAGGCTATTTCCAAGAGGCTGTCTGGGAGGGAGCCCTGCTACACCATATGTTGTTGGCGCAAACAAACAACAAAAACAGGATTTATGAAACTACGTTCATTATGAAGAATCTGTCACGTTCATCTAATGGCTTCTATGTGCAAACAGAGGGTCAAAGACCAGACAAAATCAACCAACGTCCTCATCTCTTCTGTCCTGCAAGCATCTCCCACCAGGATATTCTAGAACCATCTACTCCTTCCTCTCCTTCCACATTCTTTACGATGATCTTCTTGGGGGGCGGGGGGAAGCAACCTGTAGGTTTTCTAGAGACTAGTTAGAATTCCACCAAGCAGATTTAAAAACTTAAGTTGGAGATTTAACAAGCTCTTCTGGTAAAAGCTATAGCAGGCATTTAACTGGAGCAGTTGGAAGGTTTCATGGCATCAGAACATCTGGAAATTGATGACACTCAAGAGGGCTCATAGTTAAAGGAAGCCAGTTAATAAACATGTTTTGGGCCAAGGACAGACAGATGGATGACCTGGAATGGCCGGGGCTTCTCTGAGTCTTCTAAAGATGCTTAGGCTCCAGCAGGTACAACACAGGATTGCAGGTAGAAAAGGACAGGTGGGGTGACTGGTTCCACTGGGGCAAAGAGGAAACAGAACAGAGGGTTTTAAATTCTGCCCCTTGCCTCTGCAAAATAATGACATTACTAGTACCAAATAGAAGAAAAATTTCACCACGTGGCATGTTAACGAGGTTCAGCTTGCAAATTCACGGATATCATTCTGCCCGCATAAGCCCTCTCTTACTTTGGAAAGAATATAATCTTCCAGTTGCAGAGTAGATTAGAATGTGAATACGCTAAGACTGTTCACCGAAACGGGGTATATTTCCTTTCCTCCTTTACATCTGGGAGTAATGATTCACACCAGTTACCCGGTAAATCAAATCAAAATATTCGCCCACTGTTTCCTATGGAGACCTTTTTAACGTTTAGAAAATCATTTCCTTGGCCAACATTACTGTAGGGTTGGGTGTCAGGTAGCAGTAAGAATGGAGTCTCAGCTACTTTGGAGCTTCTGGGCTGAGGAAATCAACAGGTGAGGAAATTATTCCCAGTTTCTTTTGTTATTCGGGCTGGAACCCTTGAAAAATGTAAATGTTCTTCTGTCAGATTTTTCCAACAGAGTATTTTAAATGATGCCGTTTTTGTTTTTTTTCTAACGTGAAACAAAGCATTTTTCCCATTTTGTGCACACCCCTGCTGCCAAAGCCTCTTTTGCATAAACCAGGGGTCTGCTATTGTAGGGATTTTAACATGGGCTTTCTAAACCTCCTCGGTCCAAAGGTGACGATAGGTTGTAGCCTGCAGATTTTTAGTGTGGAAAGAAACCAGGCAGGAAACCAAAAAGTCTCCTCGGAGGAGCCATATTCAAGTACCAAGCCAGTGGCTGCTCCTTGCTATTGTGTCTGGCCAACAAACCAGAGAGGAACAAAGAAAGGACCAAGGCACCATATAATTTCACTCGCACACTATAAAACAAAAATGTCAGTGGGATGTTTCCAACAGCTGCCAAAAGAAGCTCTCCATCAGCCAAAAAGGGGAAAAAACCCAGAAACAAGGATCTACGCATAACTGAACAATACAAGAATTTAGATTTTTATCTCCCGATACTACAAAAGAAGAATTTTGATAAACAGGATCAGGTTCAAAAAGCTGTTTTATCCCCCCAATATTGCATATTTCACAAACCCAAGCCTGCAACTTATAAACTTCCCTTGATAAATAAGAGGATATTTCTTCGGCAAGAATTTCTTTTAATAAAACAGCTTTCTCGGCACTATTAAATTGAGTTGTTTTCCAAACTGTCCAGTGAGGTCTGCTGCAAACTCAACCTCTTGCAACAGCATCTGACTCTGAACCCACCCTGACATCTTGAGAGAAAGGTGCCACAGAAGGGGCCATCTCTGGGCAGAAGGAACCATCTATGAATCCAAAGACAAGGAGGTTTGTCTCCATCCAAGAAAAGAGAGAGAGAGAGAGAAAGAAAAACACAGAGCCATGTTCTTGCCTTTAGATTCTTGCCTCAACAGAAGACAATAGGGAGTAAAAACAGGGGAAGCCAAGAGAAAAATATCTATATAAAAACGAACGTGTAATAAGGGTACAGACCATTGGGCAGCTGCCAGAAAATGATGGAATGTAGTATAGTTTACTTATTTCTTTTTAATGGCTCCAACATTCCACCTGAAAAATTGGTCCCGGAGCTGTATAATTGGGGATAAAAATGAAATGACAGTTTCCATTTGTCAGCATGAGAGCTGATCACTTTCATTTTCCATAGAGATGTGGAGGGGGTCCTAAGAAGACTTGACATCTCGGATGGTGCAGATGATTAGAAACGGGGGCAGGAAGTGTTCCCAAATGCCCCATGTGTCAGGCTCAAGGCTGCCATCAGCAAAAAGCCTTTTGTCCTTAACGCAGGTAAATTTATTTATTTATTTATTTATTTTATTTTATTTATATGCCGCCCTCCTCCGGAGACTCAGGGCAGCTTACAATGCATTAAGCAATAGCCTTCATACTTTGTATATATTTATACGAAGTCAGCTTATTGCCCCCACAAACTGGGTCCTCAATTTACCCACCTTAAAAAGGATGGAAGGCTGAGTCGACCTTGAGCCTGGCTAGGATTGAACTCGCAGAAATACACCTTCGACGCACCCAGCACTGCAGATGGGAAGATTACTGCAGGACCAAATATGGCCTCTCCTTGCTTATTAACACAACAGCCTGGATCTTCCACCTCTTGGATGAAGACACAAGGAACTGAATGAAAAATTCATGCCATCTTCTGTGCATTTGTGCGTGCGCACACACTCCACTCCTGATAGATATGACAAGCAAGGTTTATTTACTCCCTGTACTGCAAAGAGGTCTGTTTTTCACCACACGATTAAAAGAGAAGGAAACATGGCTGAGTTCTGCCATCTCCACCCACGCTTTTCATCTCGCCTCACGTTGCTTGGTTGATTCGCGGGCGTTCTCTGTAGGCTTTGAAACAAAAGTTAAGCTTATGCCTAAGAAGAACGCGGCAGGGAGGTATTGACATCTCCAGAACGTTCCCACAACTCAGGATAGCCTTCTGCCGAGGGTTATCAGAAGGCATGTTCACTCCTTCCCTTCATCCCTGGCCACGGAGAAGATTCATCTGTGGTTTCCTTGATTGACATCAAGCTGGACAATGACTCCAAAAATCAGAAGTAGTTCCTGCCAACCACAGTCCACCAGGCCTTCTGCCCCCTCAATCCCACTCACTTTAGGAATTTAGAACAGGAAGCCAATAACCTTTCCATTCCCATTAGAAGCCCCCACCATCACCAAAAGAGGAACAATAATCACCTAACCATTTAGAGGGTTTTCTTAGATCAGGGGTCAGCAACCTACAGCTCTGGAGCCACATGTGGCTCTTTCACCCCTCTGCTGCGGCTCCCTGTCACTCAAAATAGGCATCACAACCGCCAATGTGCAACACCTGCCGGTACGCGATTTATTGAGCTTTTCAACCCTCAGGAAGCCAACCATGGATAAATCCAAGAAAAGTTTCAGAAGAAAACAGAACGTTTACTTCAACTACATCTGCTAGTTTTGTGGCCGCTCAAGAAATAGTCAGGTGATCTGTCCCCCCCTTCAGAGACCCACAAAAACACAGCCAGTCGAGGGTTAAGAATCACTTGGCACACTCCACAGTTCTTATCTCAAACTTGGCAGCGATATGCACACCGTCTGCCAAGGACTTTATTAGTTTACACAAAAAGACAATCACCTACGTAGCTTTGCCGTTCATCTAGCTTCCAAGACTACGAGGTTGCTATGTTTGTTTTGTTTGTTCGTCACAAACATCTTGACCCACCATCCTGTCTTATATAGGCTCTGGGTGTGGTCCAGTGACTCATTGATCCTGTGACTCCAATCCAGTGACTCAGGTCTATTTCCTCATACGTCGCCGCAGCTGCAGTAATCTTTTCTCTCGCCTTCTTTGGCGTGCATCCAGGAATGACGTCTCTCCCTCACTCTCATCTGAGACACCTGTTTCCCCACTACTTGGCTCTCTTTCAGCTGGCACCTGAGACGGTGCCAGAGGGGGGGGGGCTGGGAGATCTGGCTGGCTCCTCTTCCTCCTGCTCAGAGCTTCCTTCCTCCAATGGGATAGGCTCAGAGGGCGGGGCCACAACATCAGGCACGGGAAGGGTTTTGTGGCTCCCGGTGTTTTCTTTTCTGTGGGAAATGGGTCCAAATGGCTCTTTTGAGTTTTTAAGGTTGCAGACCCCTGTCTTTTGACTGAGGGCTAGGAACTAAAATTCTTCAGGTGCAGTTATACTCAACATGCAGTTCTCAACATGCAGTTATAATAAACTTTGTTTTTCAACTCAAAAAGCTGCTTACAATTCAGATGCATAGGAGGGGTCCCTGGTGTTCTCTGAGCATTATGTTTTCCTCTTAAAACCACAAGGTTTCTTTTTCCCAGATGCCACTTAATGCACTAAGGTTGGCATTAGGCATCAGCCACAAAGTCCTAGGCCAGGGGTCAGCAACCTGTGGTTCTGGAGCCGCATGTGGCTCTTTCATCCCTCTGCTGCAACTCCTTGTCACCAGTTAGCTCTATAATTGATAGAGCTTTCACTTAGGATAGGTAGAGGAAAAAGGATGCCGCGCTAGGAGGGGACACTTTGTTGGGGGGAACCGGACTTCCGGTTGGCTCCAGAATTGAACGGGGGGCTCCCAGTTAGGGCCTTTGTGGCTCTTTGAGTGTTTAAGGTTGCCGACCCCTGTCCTAGGCACAGCTCCCATGAAATTCAAAGGAGAGACATCCCCAGAACTAAAGGAACACAGCAGCCCAGTCCTTGAGAACCCGAGAGACTCACTGAGCGAAAGCCACAAAACTCTCCTGAAGGTTCTCGTTAGCTCAAAAACTTGCCATCCGGCTATTTGCGGTGGCTTTCATAAAACCAAAGGAACAGGAAAATGAGATAATAAACCAACACCAATTACAGTATCCAAGATGGATAAACAAATAATAAAACTGCAATACTAAAACCCTTGAAGGTTCACACTAACTTAACTAAGAATAAGAACCTTATTAATGCATTGCATAAAGCCATATTTGTTGATATAATCATAAAACAACTTCCCTTAATGGTCAAAAGGAAGTGTTTCACCGAGACAATGATGTTACTGGATTTTACTGGGTGGAAAGCCACAAAATGGTTGTGCTTGTATTTATTTTATATCTTAAAATCTTACTTCTAGACTCAGGAACGTTTTGGTTCAGTGAGAAAATATAGCTATCTTCCGTCAATCAATAAACCATGACAGGAAACCCATTCTGCAATTGCTGTGGCACCTTTCAGCTCAGCAAAGCCATCACACGGGCCAACTCCCAGCCAGCTGCGAATTTCCCATTATTTTACCTGCAAGCCATGCTAATTGATTTTAGCATCTTCCCCCATATAATCAACCAGCCCTTGTCCAAGCAAGACTCGCCACTTGTCAACATCTGGACAGGTTAATTGTGAGATGTCAATGGCAGAAAAAACGCCAAGAACATAGATCAAAGGCAAAGCCTTGGGTTGGAGAATCAAGCAGCTCATCCTCTCAGTCACTGCGGAGGGGAAAGGCTGTGAGCAGGTAATGGCCTAGCCTGATCCTTCTTGCCAGAAATGAGGCCGTCCAAGAACTATTTATTACTGCAAAGTGTTAAAAAGTGGGTGGCTAGGGCAGAAAGTGCTTTTTTAAGCCCACAAGGCAGAAGCAGGCGTCAACACTGAGCCATGTCTCTTCCAGTCTCCCTTCTCAATTCTTCTTTTGCCAAAGCTCTGAACGCGGCCAACAACTTATTCAGAAACATTATTAGTGAAGTGAAATTACCCGCAAAGTTTAGACGCTCCTGAAAATTTGTTTAAAGTCAACATAAGAAAACCACAAAAATGGCAAAGTGAAGATGTTTAGATCTTCTTTCTTTAAGTCAAAGTAGCAGCTCTGTGACATGTCTTCTCTGCTTGCTACATGGAATCGTCTTCCATCTTTCCTTGAAGAACTTAGCTAGCTCAGAAATAGTCTTAGCATCACCCTGGATCCACTGAAGGTGTGAGATTCCCTCCAGCAGGAGTCAATTGGAAGGATGTCCAAACTTCTTCACCTGCCACAATTCTATTATTATTAATATGACTGTGTGAGCAAATGACAAATGAATAATAAGATACGTTCAAACTGGTACAAAAGTTTTGTGCCACGTAGAGGTTATGTCAGTTTCTATTCACTTCAAGGGTCACTGAATCACACTCTTTGGCTGGGAGTGCCAATGCCTTTGCGTACAACACAGCTGCCACGCTAGCTTACAGCAGTCTTTTCTAGGTCTGGAGGCAAACTAGGCTGCCCCTGGTTAATCCTGGAACAGTACATCACCAGCAGAATCCCAGAGCTGCAGGTCACACTGGACAATTGAAAAACATCCCAAAACGCAGCAACAAAGTCCATATAATCACCAGAAGACGAGGGAAAGACATCTGAAGCTGACCCTTCACGTGAGAGGAACCACAACTGCATGAGGTCTATCATGGCCAAAGGCCAGGAAGCTAAGGCAAAAAATGGATTTTTTTGCCTCAGCTTCCTGGCCTAAGGCAAAATGGATTTGCTCTTTCTCCAAGGATGTGAAATAAATGCAGCTTTTGCTTTACTTTGAGAGAAGAGAAAGCATTAACCCACCGAGGGAAGGGGTCAGACCTCAGTGTGACCAAGAGGTCAGTGGTGGTGCAGTCCCATCTCCCCAGGGGGCAATTTGCATTTCCATTGCTGCTGCTGCTGTTGGCAGATTCTTAGTGGGACTCTTATCTCGGCCTGTCAAGGCTGGGTCAATATTTACAGTTGGGCATTCGGAAAGCACCTGGATTACTACAATACTTAGGGCAGAGAATGTTGCAAATGGAAGAATTCTGCAGTCCCTATTTGACTGCACCCTCTGCTTTCATGGAGTTATAGACAGAAGGTAGCCAGTATCACTGTTTAATGCTGGCCATTCAGGATAGGATTCAGAATCATATGTGGGCAGTGTTGTGGTCCACCAGCTGCCTGCGGAGCTGGACAGTGAGGAGGCTGGGGAAGAGCATGGGCCAGTCCTGGAGTCAGGGGAAGGCCTGCATGAGGGCTCTGTGTCAGAGATGGGGTCAGGGCTATCTGGGAGCAATGCACAGACTACAAAGCCCCCAGAGATGGACAGCAGAGAGGCAGAGGAACAGGAGGAGCGTCTTCCTAGTGCATGCATGCAAAGAACTGCCAGAAGGCAAGAGCAGCTAAAGAAAAAAGGACAACTCGGGAGTAAGGCCAGGAGATGATTGGCTCCTCCCATAAGGCTTAAAAGAGCAGCAAGGGCTCTTGGGCTCTTTGTAGGAAAGCTACGTTGCTGTATTTGTTTCTTGTCGGCGTCTCGTTTCTGAACTTCATGGGGCTTTGCCAAGAAAAGCCTTTGGCAGGGTGTGAAAGAAGACAAAGGTTTGTGATAAGGCCAAAGGACTTTTTCTGAAGGACTTGTTTTGGAATTAATTTGGACTAAGCTGAGAATGAAGTAATTCTCAGCGGTTCTAATAAAATATGTTTGTTTAGGACTGATTGTGTCTGGTAATAACTACTTGGGCCTAGGTCACAACAGGCAGTAAGGAGAACTCCAAGTCCAACCTGGTAGAACCCATGGCTATGTCCAACAAGACGTATTCAGACAATGCATTTTGTCTAAAGAAAGGGAGAGCGTGGAGAATGTTTCCGTTAACACTTGGCAAGCAAAGCCCACAGAACACAGATGAAGAGAGATAAGCTATAAAAACACCATTTGGGCTCCCTTGCTAGAATAGCAGCTTGTAATCCAATTCCAAGTCTCGCTGCCAAGTGTTACACACAATATATCTGCCTATCATATTCTCTTCGCCCACTCTGCTGAGAAGATTAACCAACAGACGAACGAGCTGCAGCTTCCAAAACTGGGGATGGGGATGGATGGGGACAATCGCTCAGAATTTATGCCCCAGAAAAAATGGTGCCTCCCTTTAGTGATTTCATTTCCTTCTGCATTTGGGGAGCGATCCCTTATTCGAGCGCTCATAACGTTAAAAAATGGCTTCTTTAAGGTCAGTTCCAAAATGCAAAGCCCCAAAGAAAGACTGTAGTAGGCACTGGTGATACGGTCACCATCTGTCGCTGAACACCTATGGGGAGAGCTGGGCTTTTTTTCAAACCTCTGCTAACTTTCATCTTATAATTAATTAGGAATTAATTATAACCAGATCTAAAAAGATATGCAGAGCCACCTACTTTACCAGACCTGGAACAGCGAGAACATAAACATCTAAAATTATTTTAGCTTTTGCAGAATTTAATTATTCATGCAACATGTCCAGGGTACACAAAGCGTTTAGAAAGCAACCCGAAAGATGAAGGGCTGGGCAGGCTGTCACTGTGCACCCTGAAGGCATCTTGGACGGATGGAGCTCCCAGCCTGCTCTGAAGTGTGAAGAGCGCATTTTCCTCTGATTTCGTAGTGCTTCTCTCCCTTCCCCGTTCCTCCTCCACACCCACCCAAATTGCTATGTAAGCTGCAAATATCACTTTTGGGCTCACACTGGCAATGATTCCCAAATGGGTTGTCAGTCAAGTTTCACTGCTTTTACGCTTCTCCTCCGAGGCTTGGATTTGAAGGAAACGTGACTTCAGTTACCGGAACTTTCTTTAACAGTTTTCCCTGCAAAGGGGGAGGAGAACATTCTCTCTGCAACGACTCTTGGGCAGTCAAAAGGAGGCGGCCCCCTGATGCCCAAGGCCAAGTGAATTTGAAACCAACTTGTGTCCAGATCTAGCAAGCAGCAATGCATCTTCTGCATAACTGACCTCTATTTTCTGCTGCTCACGCTTTGTCCTGCCATCAGGACTCCTTCTAAATGAGGCTTAGCAGTCCTTATTCTGCATCTCTTCTAGTTCTGGGTGCACTGACATAAGGAGTTGGGAAGGTCATAGCATTTGGGGTATCATCATCGCCATCAGCCTTTCGGTCTTGTCCAACCCTCGGCCACTCTGTGGATCAAGCCCCTCTGCCTCACGACGCCTCCTTCAGACTAACCCAAGGAATGATTTATAGAGAGGTGAAGGAAGATTGTGCTGCAAAAGAAAACTCTTTGCTCCTCACTCTGTGGGTGAACCTGGAAATTTCCAAATCAGAGTTTTCTGTTTTGGTCTTGCCAGCGAAATAAATCTGGGTCCAATTATAGGACCTACAACAGGTGGCATCCCGAAGGCAACCTTCAGTGGCCAAAATGCTCAAATTTCTATTGTGATTTTTGAGGCTTTCTCAAAAGAAAAAGTGAGGGTGGAGAGGGAAAGGGAACTGGAAGCCCCCAGGAAGCCATCCTCTATTTCCCCCACACACAAAAAGGCCCCCCACATTTGGGGCCACCTGGACCGCAGGAAGCGAATGGGAGAACAGGAGCACTAACCTATCTCACCCACCCCAAAAAAGAAATCATCTTCTGAGGCTTCAGGAAGCTAAGCTGCAGCTCCCAACACATGGAGACCGAGGGAGGAGGAGGAGGACATCGTGGTTCAAAAAAACAGGCAAGCGCTGTCCTTGGTCTGGGATTTAAGGCTGGCTTCACTCGTTTTCAGAAGTCCAATGTCTTCTTGATGGACTAAAATAAGGACATCTTAAATCCCCCTATTTTTCTTGTTATTATGTTGGATGACACAGCAGGCAGAGAAGGCATGGGAACCAGCTCCTGCTCAGGATGATGACAGGTGATCCTGTTCTTATCAAGGGTGGAACAAGGATAACTAAATTCTACTTTATGAAGACGTGCCTGACCTTGGGGAGAGAGAAAATTAAAGAACAGAATTCCTTCTGCAGAGTCTCGGATCCAATTGCTCTTGAGTCAGGCATGTCACTCCAAGGGCAAAAAAGTATTTTTATGATACGCTGACACAGGAGGTAGCCCCAGCGGTTATCCCAGGTTAGAAAGCAGCCTTAGCCTCCCTCCTTCATCCATCAGGAGGTCTAGGAACAAACTTCAAGGGATGGATGACCTCTTGGGATGGCGGAAGACAAGCAAGGCTGAGCTTCAGGTTCATGCCTCCTGGGGGTGGGGGGTGAAGATGTGTCCTTCCTTGAAACCAGGAAGCAGTCATAGTTTCTAGCCATCATTATTATTATTTCTATGCCGCCCACTCTCCGAGGACTCTGGGCGGCTTACAACAATTGACAGTATACTAAATAGCATATTGGCCCCAACAATCTGGGTCCTCATTTTACCCACCTCAGAAGGATGGAAGGCTGAGTCAACCTTGAGCCGGTGAGATTTGATCCGCTGATCTGCTGAAGTAGCAGTCAGCTGAAGTAGCTGCAGTACAGCACTCTAACCACTGCGCCACCTCGGCTCTTACAACAGCCCAGGGCATGAGGGCAATTGTTCATGATTCACACAAGGTCCAAGCTGCAGCTATACAATCAGGTCTCCTCAACTGCTCAGCAACTCTGTTAAGGACTTCATGACCTACAGCAACTGCTGGACTTAGCCTGCCTTTCTCCCCCAATTTACAGGGGCGACAACAGCACCAAACCAAAGCTGGGGGAAAGGTGGAGGAGAGCCACACTCAAGCGAAAGGAGGCCTTCTCCTGCACCGGGATCTTCTTGCCTCCAGAAAATAAAGTTAACTAACTAGAAAAGCAGAAAAGATGGAAGGCTCTTTTGCAAATCACAGCCTTCTCTTTCCCTCCCTTGCTGGGATGCTGTGAAGCAGCAGCAAGTGCCTGAGACGGGCTCTGCTGAACACAACAGATTGAAAGATCACTTGCAGGCACAGAACTCTTCACACTGTTCCTTAATTGTGGCCCACCCTCCATGTTGTGACTTAGCCGTGGCATGCAATTAATGCAAATGTATAACACTGTGCAAGAAAGCAGAACGCTAGTAAAGCCCAGAAAGTTCGAAACACAAAGGATTGGCCGTGCTTGGAGATCTTCCGAGGATACTCCTCCCTAAGGTCTTCTTACTAAAAGGGCCTTCTCTACTTGTGGGGCCTATTTGATGTTCTTCCTGACATATTTTTTATTTTTCCAGAGCAACTTGAAATCGCCATAGCATAATCTTAGTCCTTTTGCTCATTTCATCATCAGTGTTAGGGTTTTACTGTAGAAGACCATTCCAGCCACGGGTCAAGACACCTTCAGAGGGAAGCTTTTGTACGCCCAACTCCTGTCTTGAATCAGCTCATTCGGCTTGTAGAAGTTCAGTTTCTAAGTATCCTAAGCTTCTAAGTATTCCTAATAGCCTTAGGCAAATCTACTACTAATCTTTGGGGAGGCTTTACACATCTAATTTATGCTCCAGACTAGAAGCCTCCGCTCCATCAGGTGAGGTCACAAAACCACCACAGTGGAAACTGTGAGTAGGAATGCTGGTATTTTCATTTCCTTTTTTCAAGGATTAAAATTATAGTTTGTTTGTTTGTTTGGTTGGTTGGTTGGTTGGTTATTCCTCATCTTTATATAAAGCCAAGCACTTTATCTATAGACAAACAAAATGAAAAAAAAATTAAAAGCATAAAATTAAATAAAATCAGATAAGCTGCCCAAGATAGTTATAGATTTCCCAAATTCCACACACCAAAAACTTCTCCAGATGAGGGTAAACCTTATATTATCCCTGTATATACATTACTTTATGCATTTATTTTTATTATTATCTCTAATAAAAGACGTATCTACTTATTGTAATAAATTATTGTCAAATGGGATCAAATTCAGACCAAATCTTAAACCGTTGAAAATGAACCGTTTTATTTCAAGGAAGCCAGCATGTCCAGTTTCTGCCCTATTGTGCCTCTGCGTTATCAAATGCCCTTCAATGTTTTTAAAAACTTTGCAGTAACACACTTTTTATTCTATCAAGCGCAATTGTTCTGGAAAGTTATATGCCTTTGAAAAGGGAACAGTGAAATGAAAGTGCCACCTCAACCATAACTCTAATATATATATATATATATATAAAAAAAATCTAATGAATAAGCACGAACCGGCAAGGATAAATAAAAAATTGCAAAGTCTTGATGTGGACGGTGAAGAATACAGGAAGGTATTCAAGTGACTACACATCAAACGAAGAATTATCCATATTTGTGAGGAATTCATTCCAGCAAGAAATTGAACCAGGAGCCCTCAGCATCCGGCGGCACTGAGCTGAGGAAAGAAGATTCCCCTGGACTGTGACCGGGTGAAGACTGGCGTCCCAGATAGCATCCAACAGGCTCAACCGCCAATGGAAAACACACTGACCACCAATTGCAATAGGAAACAAGGAGCACACAGGGCCGCTGACTGCTTAGTCAACCCCACCTTTCTGCTTACAGGCCAAAGCCTTCCCATTAGCTCAATGGTGCATTCTGGCACATACTTCAAAACCCACCGGTAGCAACAAGAACAGAGTTACTGCCCAAAGGCTTCTTACTGTAGCTGCACAAGAAGTTACAGGGAGTACAGATTCCATTTCAATTGCAATGGGAAGCTAGGACAATAGATGATGGGACATCAAGTTGGTGTTGACTCTTAGCAACCGCATTAATAGGTTTTTCTCTATCACTATCTGTCCCTAATCTGGTCCTTCTGATGTTCCAACAATGCGCCCATCGCCAATGCAACTAATCCATCCCTTTTGCTGCTGGCTGTTCTCTTTCCTTCCAGCTTTCCGAGCTCTGTAGACCTTCTCCAAAGAGCTAGGTGTTCACATCATGCGTCTGAAGTAGAACAATTTGGGGCTGTACCTCAAACATGAACTCTGGACTGACTTCTCCCAAAATCCACTTGATTATTTCTTTGCTATCCATGGTATTTTCAGAACATCCAACATCAACTTTCAAAATGGTCAATATTCTTTCTATTTCTGCTTCTTCAAAGTCAACATGTTGCATCCTTAAAGGGTCATGGGGAAAAACTTGGGCTGCATAATTCTGATCTTTGTAGACAGAGGCACATCACAGAACCTGAGTATCTTTTCCTACACCTTCATTGCTACCAGCCAAGTTCTAGTTCTTGACTATTATCAGTTAATAGATAGTCCTACAAAGCAGAAGCTATCTGACATTTCGGTATCTTCATTATCAGTTGTAAGGCTGGTTGCTGTTCCTGTTATCAATAGTTTGGTCTTCTTCATAATTTAATCTTACTTCTATTATTTACCGGGCTCCTTTACTTTTCTTACTAAAATTTCCACTACCCAGAGTAGTGTTATCAGTACTGCACAGATTCCCTCCTCCAAATGTAAAGCCACGCCCATCTTCTTCCTATCCAGCATACAAATAGCATGAATAAAGGGAGAGCATAGCGCTTTGTTTCACTCCTTGGTGAAACTGGAGCCAGCCAGATTCACCTCTTCTCTCTAGACAGGGGTGTCAAACTCGCGTCGTGACAGGGTTGTCACATGATGTATCATGACTTTTTTCCCCTTTGCTAAACCGGGTGTAGGCGTGGCCAGCACGTAACCTATCCATTTTGATACCCCTGCTCTAGGCTGTGGCTTCCTCTCCTGGATACAAATT
Organism: Masticophis lateralis; assembly: GCA_030761175.1. NCBI lineage: Eukaryota > Metazoa > Chordata > Lepidosauria > Squamata > Colubridae > Masticophis > Masticophis lateralis. The sequence continues at coordinate 16,851,377 of JAUDYJ010000008.1, forward strand.
TCCCATAAGGACAAGTGAAATATTCTGGGATGCCCATTTTCCCAAAGATATCCCACAGCCCAGCATGACTGACACAATCAAAGCCTATCTATAATTGATGAGGCACATGTTGACTTCTTTTTGATATGCTTTGGCTGTCTCAATTATCCAGCAGGCATCAGCAATACTGTCTCGTGTTCCTCATCTTTTTCCAAAACAAGCCTGAACATCTGGCATCTCCTTGCATGATTCTAATCTGCAGTGGATGAGTTTAAGCACTTTTGACAGCATGTAAATTAAGAGTATTGTGCAACAGTGTGAATATTCTGTTGATATCCTCTTTTCTTTGTATTGGTATGTAGCCCGACCTCTTCCAATCTGCTGTCCTCCCAATTTGCTGTCCTTGTTTGATTAGAACCATTATTGATTCTTATTCTCGTTTGTCCCAATCCTGTAGATATTCTATCAACCCCTGTAGCCGACTGACCCACTCATGATCGAACTGCAGATCTATCATCTTGTTGTTGTTAAGAGAATCTTCGATGCTGACTTACCTATTGCCCAGAATTTCAGTAGAACCCTTCCATCTTTCCTTGATCTTCTTTGAATTAGTGATTATTTACCACGGATCCTTTATCATATCAGTTTGAGGTTATGACCTCCTTCTGAGTTCACAGCCCTTCTATTTTGCTGTGTCTTTTTCCATCTTTGATGCCTTTATGGATTTTTGTCATAAACATGCTTCCTGTCTCTTCTTATAGCTCTTTGAAAAATGACTTATTGAAAATTAATGATGCTCCATTTGCAATGTTCTAGTTAGTATACAGAGAAATGGGTGTACTTGGCTACCAACAGTTCCCAGCCAGACTATTAGTAGTTTGTACTAGTAGCCAAACTATTCACAAAATGTTAAGAACTTATGATATTATTAAACTGAGAATTTATTTTTAGAATGAATTGTATCTACCATGACTTCATTCAACCCTATAGGATACCTTTATGCTCCATAATGCTGCCACTAACAAGGCAAAGAGAGAAGTCCTCTTAATGATAAACCCTAACTTGCTCCCCACTGATTTATCCTACATCTCAGGCAGAGACATTCTTCTAAGCTGCTAAGAAGTGGGGGGGAGGGGAGAGTTGTGTTCAGTAAGACAGAAAATGTTTTTTTGGGATTGGCAACAGCACCACGGAGGTTCTAGCTGGCATTATATAAAACCTAATCAAAAAGTCACCGGTTCTGGATCACTCACTGGTCTTTATTCGCCCTTCTTGGTTGCTTATCTCCCAGATCCCCAAATGGGCTAAAGCAGCATCTGGTCCCCAAAAGCTGTCCCTTATACAGCACAAAGAATACCCCAGGGTGGACACTCCTTTTGGAGAAGACCTGGTGACACAATTTCCCTCCACTTATCCGGCATCTCACCAACACATCCAGGTCTGCTGGGACACTCAAATCAGGGCAAATATGACTGCTTCACAAAGCTTCTCTTTGAAAAGGAGGGCCCGAAGAAGCTTCCCCTCCTTTGATCTGCGCTGTCAATTCTACCTTACAAGAATCGTAATTCCATTAATCTCTTCCAGGTAAACAAAGGGGCTCTTGAGTACACGAGAGATGCACACACACCACGGAGAAGCCGAAAAGGGGTGGGTGTTTTCCCCAGGGAAAACAATGAGACCTATTCAATGTAAAAAAAATATCTTATGCCAATTAAATATGTTTGAGTCGCGTAATTATAATTGCAGTAATGAATGGCAAAGAGCAGGGTTGCTTGCACAATACCGGTTTTCTATTCAGTTTGATGCTTTAGTTCCCGTCTTCGTTCAACTAACCTTTTGTGCATCTTCATATCAGATCTCTCTGCAGATTACTTTCAAAGCTCAGGGAGGAATATTGCATTACCTGCGTTGAGAAATGTTAAACACCCTTAAATTGTGCCTCCACGTATCATCTCTTCAAAGAGTTCTGCAGCAGAAGCACTATTTTCAAAATATATTTGATTAACCTGCGGCACTCAATGAATGCCAAAATGGCTCCAGAATTGATATTTTGTGCCAAGATGAGGCCGAGAGGAGACCCAGGCCAATCCGGAACTCTGGTAGTTTTACCTTCTGAGGATTTTACCGCCTGGGAAAAATGAGGCTTTGCTTCCTCCTTGGCAGCTCACAAGAAGCCCTGACCAGAAACCAAACTGAAAGATGAACCTCAAAGAACCTTGAAGAGCCTCAGATAGCTCGATGGGCCTCAGATAGCCTCAGATAGCTCGACGGGCTAGATAGCCTGTTATTAACACCCAGCTGTCTGCAATTATGCGAGTTCGAGGCTCAAGGTTGACTCAGCCTTCCATCCTTTCTAAGGTAGGTCAATTGAGGACCCAGTTTGTGGGGGCAATAAGCTGACTTTGTATAAATATACAAAAGTATGAAGGCTATTGCTTAACGCATTGTAAGCCACCCTGAATCTCCAGAGAAGGGCGGCATATAAACCTAATTTTTTAAAAAAAAGTTCCTCGACATAGTTTTGTGGACGTGGCGCCAACAGGACTCCACAATCCGCCCACCATGGCCCACAGTGAGTGGATCACTTGGCTGCTTAAGATAAAATGCTGACCACAGCTTCGAGCAATCTCCAGGTCTTCATTTTTTCCCCCCTTTCTATTGAATCAATTAACAGTGTTAAATATTTAACACATTAGTCTTATGCCACTGAACAGCCGAGAAAAGTGCAAGACAGGAAATGGACCGGAAGTGGAGCAAACAAAATGAACTCAGGCAAAATGAACATGTTAAGATGAACACATAAACAAACAGAAGGACTCGAGTGACTGAAGTAATAATGTCAGTTCCACCCCCAACAGCCTCTAAATCCTCAAGGCCTCGTGCTTAAAACAGAGCAGAGCTCCCTAGCAATGCACTTAAAGATCCCTACCAGAATCTTCCATCAGTGGGCTTTGCAATTTTCTGTCTATGCGGCTGGGGGCTGAGTGTTGCGCCAAAGACTGAGCAGGACAAGGACAAGGGCCACCACATTTCCTCTAAAGTTGCAACATTAGTTTTCGGATGAATAATTTGATTTGTGCATAAGCCCATGACAGAAGTCACTCTACAGAAACAAGGTGCATGTTACTCCTCTGGTGCATTTATGTGGAGGGAGAAAACTTGGCTAGCCCAAGAGTGTGAATGGTCCAGGCACCAATCCAAGCAACAGTGAATCGAACCGGCTAGGGGACCAAGCAGAGATTTTTCATTGCATGCATGTCAGACCCACTGAAGAACTATGAAGAGTCCTCCGGTGGTGAGATAGATGGCAGAAAAATGGATGGATGGATGAACAAACGAATGATCGATCCAAAACACGGCAGGGAACAGACGGCCTCTCACTCTTCCCTTTCATGTATGCAAACAGACACCAGCCCATCTTGCTTTTCAAGAACCCAAAACCACAAAGGCAGCCGCCATTTTGCCAGATCTCACTTGAGAGACGAGAAGCGAGTTGCATGAAGCTTCTCTCCAGCTGCCTGGATTGAGGTGGAAGGAAAGCATGGAGGCTCATCATTGAAAGAGCATCTTGCCCAAGCAACCAAGCGGCCTGCATTCCGTGGATAGATTCCTGACAGTTGGGAGCGAAGACTTTTAGACCCTCGTGCTCACCTCTGCCCCTTTAATGAGAACGGCTCCTCTGCAGCCCCTCTCAAGTGCCATTCACCTCTTGCCTCCAGTGATCAGTCAACTGTTGCAAAATGCATCTTTGCCACAGGAGGAAGAACCGGTCACAATATGCATACCGAAGATGGTTTATCAGAAACAAATGGTTGTGCTGTGGACAATTAGATGACACAATGCAGTCATTTCTTAGCTGGCTGCATCTGTCCCCCTCAAAGCCAAATGTCTCAACCCTGCTGGATATCAGATAAGTGAGAAGAGACCCATTCCTTCTTCCGAGGCGCCCATTCACCTGCAGCCCTCAGAGAAGGCTTCTCCCACTTTGTGGTCTACCACAGTCAGTCAGTCCTGCTCTAAGCCCTGGTGACCTTCAGCAAGGTCAAGGGCTCCCAGAACAAGGAAAGCACGACCTTTGGATGTCCACTTACTCCTCCCTTTCACAAGGATGCCCTGAATTCATCTTGAGACCAAAGGGTCTTAAGCCACGGGAACTAACTCAGCAGAACAACAGTGCTGCACAATTACACCCAGAGCTGCACTGCGGAGTCGCTCGTCATCCAGCTGGGGGCCTTCCATGTAGAGTTCTCAACCCAGTTCTTCATCTTGATCTCAGGCTCATTTGTTCGCCTTCAATTCTATGGTACAACTCACTTTCTGCTGGATTGCTTTATAATTGAGCGAGGCCCAGGCAGAAAGCCTAAACACACAGCAGCCACAGGTTGCCAGTTCCAAGTCACTGCATACAATCTCTTGAAAGTGCAGAGAAATTGGATTCAAGGCTTCTCTCTGCACCCCAGACCCCCATCACCTATTTTCCTCTCTCTCTCTCTCTCTCTCTCTCTCTCTCTCTCTCTTTAAGTATCAGCGGTTTCTTGCTGCCAAGAGGAAAGAAAACAGAGCATTACCAACTCAGAGCTTTTTGAAAGGTGACTTGGCTGGGCACCCAGAGAGGCTCCTAGTTCTGAGGGCTGTTTCTAACCCCTTGGTTCCCAGACAGCAGACCCAAAATCCCAGCTGGGAGGGCTGACGTGGAAGGATAGCATCTCATTCAGGCCTCACTGTCGTCCCAGGTGCATTGGGTGTCAGTTCTGGGCCAGGAACCGGGAATGAGATGCATCAAACAGGGCTCTTTTGGTGCCCCTATGATGGGTTTCCACCCTACTTGGAATTTAAATTTCATTCCCTGACCTGACAGCTCCAGGTTGAAGCTAATTCAGTAAAGAATTACGTTTAGCAAATCTTGAAGCATAACACTGCTGCTGACTCACATAGGGATTTTACAGTACTCGGACATCCAGATTTTTCTGAGCCACACGTATTCACCCGCAGCAGCTAAATGTTTTATGCCACAACATGCTCCACACAATAACGTCTCACAGGCATCAAATATTAATGTCAAATTCGCAATCTTAAGGCATCCACGGGCTCCCACGTGTTTCACCAGGTGTGCAGCACATAAACAGGAGCATTGCAAGCAGGAGTATCTGTCCAAGGTCCATCCAGAGTAGAAGACGTCTTTTGTTTTGGAGCTGAGCAGGCTGCATTTCGGCCAAAGCCTTCAGAAGTGGTCAGCAGAAACAAAAGCCACAAGGGGCACCAGAGTCCTTCACAGAGCCAGTCAGGCCGGCTGGTGTCTGTTGCACCCATATCCCTGAGCCATCGCCATAGCTCATCTGGCAACCAATGGTTTCCCCACCCCTTCCCTGCTTCACCTCAACCTCACCACTGACCCTGGCTTCTTCCAGCTGTTCCTTCCTCCTGAAACACTCCTGTGCAAGGCAGTCACATCTCAGTCTCAATCCAGAATCCCACAGCCTTACTTTGCTTCCCCTTCAGACCAAATACGCAGGTCTCCATTTCTGCATGAACCACCGCAAACCAGCCGGGTCTATGAATTCTGTCCTTTCCTACTTCCGAATAACCCTGTTGGGTTAATGGCACACATCCTTTTCAGCAAAGCCAGGCCCGGATAAGGTTTGCTTTGTGCAGCTTGCCAAGATGGAGATGAGGAGCAAGAGGAGGCATAATGGTTGACATTTCTTGTTGACTCTGAATTAGAGCATCTTCTAATGACGCTCACTTCAAAATCATTTTAAATCCATTTGCTCATGTCAACATCAATGTACTGAGCATTAGCTACCAATTAGTAAACCAGAAAATATTCTTCAGATAATCTGAAATTGTGGTAAAATATTCAACATGCCATTCATTTACAACAAACCGCTCTATAAAAGCAAATTACTGGAACCAGCTGTCACACACCAACGCGGCTAAGGATACTAAGCTATTTAAGTCTCTCTCTTTTTTTTCCCCCAGAAAACATTCTAGTACCTGACTGTGGCTGAGTTGATTAATATTTTGAAGTGTCGACTGCTTTATCTACATTCTCCCTCCCTCCATGCAGCTAAACAGCCATCTCGCCTTTATTGATGTAGAAGGCAATGAAAGCAGTTGTAAGAATGTTTAAATCATTAGTTCAAACCAAGCATCGCCAGCCCACAAGTTCTGCACATCAAAACATTGGAGCTGAGCTCTAGAGGTGTCGCAGGGGCAGATTCATATTAAAATTGCATACACTTTAAAGGCCGGGTTCTCAGAAAACCGAACAAAACACAGAGAAGGTCCTTTACATGTCGATTATCTTCTAGACAACACATTTCCACCTCTCCCGCCCACCTCATCTCCAGGAGCAATGTAGCTTAATCCGCAGGAATTGCGCTTCACCGACTTTCTCTCAAAAAAGGTTACAAGGAGCCCTTCCAGCCCAGCAACAACCCCCGAGAGACATTTCGTGTGCGAGAGGGTCCAGGAAGGGCGGAAATGTGATCTTTCCTGCCGTTGGCCTACGCATTTGGCAGAAGGAACTCAAACAGGTGAGAGATCAGCTCTGTATGAAGAAGGAGAAGAACCTTCCCTGCAAATGGAAATGTACCCGGTGCCTTCTTGACACGAAGGAGGGAAGTCTTTGCGGAGAAAAAGAACATTTCCCTCCTCTGCTTGGAGGTCCAACCGAGGCATTTAATCCACCTCCAAGGAGCCCACATGAAGCAGAGCAAAACAGATGATTGGACTGGACCCGAAGAGCTTCTTGATGCCGCCAGTGACGAGGCTCTTCTTCTTAATTCCGGCCGTTAAAAAAAATATCCCCACAGGGAATTCAGTGGCAAATGGGAAGGCCTGGGTCTCCTGAGATACCACCATTCTTATTGCACAGAGGGAAACTTTAAATGTAGATCTACCCTCCACCCTTTCAGCTGGAGATGTGCACCTCCTCTGCACCACTAGCCCAAATTTCAACCCCCTCCCACTCAATTCGGCTACAGCAGTGGGCTCACAAGGCCCAAGCCACCATTCAGAACCCACTGTGCATCTTCCCCCTTGGGTTGTGGTCATCGTGTGTCACTTCCTCACATCTCCAAGGGCACAACTTTTTGCAGAGGAACCGAACAGTCAGAGAAAGGCTGGGGGGACATCCAGCCCCTTAGTTTCCCCCCCCCTTCTGTAATTTCCCTCAGCCCTTCCATTCCCCTGCTTTTAAGCACATCTTTTGATTTCTCCTCCCAACAAATCAGCCTGAGTAATTCTGTTATTTAAACAAAGCAATATTTCAAGGGAGCCTGCCACTTAAGACCCCTCCTGTACTTTTTCACTTTAATGCACGGGCTATAAATAAACTACCTCAGACAGCATTCCAGGGATATTTTTTTTAAAAAAAAATGTTTCCTGATTATGAAAGACTGTTTTGAAACTCTTTTTTTCCCCGGCGTACGCATTTATCATTTTCAGATCATTTTCACTACGAGTGGGAGCATGTTTAATTCTTTAGCGGAGCCTGCCAGATTAAGCTTTAGCCAAAAAGTATTTTCTGCCTTGGCTTTATCAGAATCTGAAATGGGGAAAAAGAGAACTGGCGTTTATGCCAAAGGAACCAACCCCTCTTGGAATCCATGGAGCTCTTTGTGCTCAGAAACCCATTAATCTCAAAATCCCCCAGGCACTTCCAAAACCAGGAGACGCAAGGCTGATCTACCAATGCTAGCTGCCTCTGTTTTGCTCATCTTTCAATTACCGAAGGTCCATTACACGCTCTGCCTTATAAAGAGAGCCGATTCTGGAAGGCAACCCAAGGTCTTCAAAGCTCATAACCACATGATGTAATACAATCCAGAATTACCAAAGCCCACCCCTCTTTCTGTAGCTTCTAAGACTGGACACTGCAACCCTCAGACTTATAATCATCAAGCTGGGATGAGGAAAAGTAGCTTTCCTAAGAACCAGTATTCTGAGCCTCAGGCAAGCATTAAGCATTAGAGCTAACTGTGTCGCGCAGAAGGTATGCAAATCCCATTTGCATGGAGAGGACGTCTTCTATGCCTATTAGAAGAAATCTACGTGGCTGGACTGGGGAGGTTGGGTTAGAAAAGAGATGTATTGTGCTGTAAGTAGATGCTATACAACATAGCATTGTTTGGCTTATACACAGGGCAAAATTATCATAACAGATTAAAATATGTTGTCTGTACACTCACATTTTCTTCCATCTTCCTCCAGGATGTTTTGGAATAGTCACCATACACATAAACACTCAGACTAGGCTACTCAAGAATATTGTCACAAAGTTATCTCCAATCTACCTCTACTTGCTCTTGTCATCCTATTAAACCACAAGATACTCTCCAAATGGTTGTCTTTAATGGTTGTCTGCCTGGCAGCCAACAAAAATGAAATTCAACTTCAAGGACCCCCTAATTCACTGTACTTCCAACACAAAACACTGCATACTTCCAGTCTCAGCTAGACCATGTTAAACCATTCATATGGGGAACTCTTAAGTGATGTGAAATAATGAACTCAGCACTTTTGGGGAAAACCAAAATAGAAGTCTTCACAGAGCAAAGAGATCCTGAGGATTAGATGCAGCAGCTGTTGCCTTTCTCATAACAGAACCAAATTCAGACCATTAAACCACATAGGTTTAACCCTTCTGACTCCAGGTCACACATCTGTGAGGCCTCTGAAGGGCAAGGTTGGTTAGAGAATTGGATCTGCAGTGCTGCAGTGCAGAGTTTTCATCCCAAGGTATTGTGTTTCATAGGTGTCCTCTAAACGTCTGGTCAACTGAATGGACCATTCATTACTCGAGATGGGAGTAGGAAATTCAAGCAAGTGTGCTGGGGGTATTCTTCTTTGCTAACACAACGTGTGAGGACCACGATCCAAGTTTCAGAACAGGAAGCAAGGTGGGCTATCAGCACCTGCAATCACAGCAGCGTTTCTCAACCTTGGCAATTTTAAGACGTGTGGACTTCAACGTCCAGAATTCTCCAGCCATGCTGGCTGGAGAATTCTAGGAGTTGAAGTCCACACCTCTTGAAGTTGCTACGGCTGAGGAACACTAAACTACAGCAACCATCTAGGCAATGTAGCCAACTTATTCTTGAGGGCCATGGGGTTACATTCCACAAGGAAAAGAAGGCAGATTATTCAGAACATGTTCTTTTGATTCCTTAACCTGTTTTTTTTTAAAAAAAAAAAAAAAAGAAAGAAAGAAAGAAAACCCATAATAGAAAATGCATAAAAATTCTTCTAGAAAACCTATCCTGGACATCCCACTGATGCCAGTTGCTTTTCTTCTCCTTTTTCCCCTTACAGTGAGGAACATACGCAGCAGCTTATAAAAGGAGGGTCCCGGGGGCCTTTCCCCACCCAACCATTGAGTTCTATCCATCCACATTTCTTGGACCCATCTACCCTCAGGAGTAGAAACTGTATTTGGGGAGAACTTTTAGAGGAAGCAGGGGACGGAGAAAGGACAGGAACGGTAGCCCTCCCTTCCCATTGCCCTCCTTTTCTTCTCCGTCTGCTTTGAAAGGAAGATTCGGCTCTTTGCTTTGGGCTGCTATTAAATCCTCCTAAGATCTAAATCCTACACGGACACAGTCAGATCTAATTAAAAGCCACTCTAAAAAAAGATGGCATTTTACATATGCAAAAGAAAAAAAGAAACCTGCCTAAATTGGATTGCACTGAAGTAATGTGATCTATTAACGTCTCAAATTATAGTATGCAAATTTTGATAATTCACTGATATTTATAAGATTCGACTCAAGAAGCTCGCCCAGGCCGAGACCACGGTAAAATGGCAAGTTTAAAGATAGGAAGGGAATGGACTTCAGCCGTTCAGTCCCATAAAATGCCGTATCTACCATCATTTTTTTAATTACCAGGTGATCAGCACGCAGGTGGTGTAATAGCTTTTAGCTTTCAATTACCAAACTTATCAAAATCGCCACCAAAAAAGGCATCTCCAGAGATGAAACGGTAAGGCTTGATTATTCATCACTGCATAATGAATTATTTGTTTTTCAAGAAGATCTCTCAAGTTCCTTATGTAATCCCCCTGGAAAAGTTAGTTCATGGGACCAATTTTACCCAGGCACATGTGGGTTTATCATCTTTTTTTGTTTGTTTTGTTCCTGCAGTTCTGGGTGAAACTCTTTAGAGACCATCCCAGGACGAAGAGAACTCCAACCTTTTACTACAGACAGTAAACGCCTTGCATGTTTCTCCTAAGGACCCAATTGAGCTGAAAGGAAGGTGCTCCTGATTTAAGACCCCCCCCCCTTGCCAAACACTGCAAGCAGGTACGAAACACAGATATAGATGGAAGTCCTGGCAGCCCCCAGACGAAGCCTGCTGCTCCTGGAGAGCCCCCAACCAACATTTGCTGTCTCTTCAACAGCTTCAGGAAATCTTTCGGTATCCCGCTTCCCCTTGAAAATGAGGAGAAAGTCTTCTTCCCAATTTCTTAGGAATCCCTCTTAAGAATGCAGGTACTTTAAATGTGCAGCTTTCCATTTTTTTCCCCATCGTGTGAAACTGGCTTATCCGTGTCATGAAGCAAATAGCCTCTTCTCTGCAATTCCTGGCCCCGGGGCCCCATTGGCCCCAAACCCTTCACTGCTCAGCCACTGCTGGGCTCTTCCCAACCTAAGCCCACCTCCTACCACTTTGGTGCGGCTCATTCAGACGGAGGCTGCTATGCCATTATTCTCTGCAGATAGCAGGGCCAACTTTTTAACCTCTCCTTTGTAATTAATTCTTTCTGGAGTAGCAAGCACACCTCTCGAAATATTCACGCAAAGGTGGATGAAATATTGTCACTGTTCGGAAAATTATCCAAGAAGAGAACAAGACAAACGGTTAACAGACAAGCAAACAGGCAAGGGCCTTGTCATAATAAAGAATAATCAAAATTAGTGTGTGAATTCTTCATCAAACATTTGAAATAAGCCTTAATGCAGGTTACTGTGCAGTGTTTTCATCTGGGATTGAGAGGCTCACCCAATCATGTAAAACCAACGCTATAAATATCCCATGAATCCAGGATGATCTAGCTTTGAGGCTGTTCAGTGGAAGCCCTTCTAGATCCTGGTAGATCTTGGGTGATCTCCAAAGAGGCGAAGCACATTCGGCCTGATCCTTCCTTGGACAGGAGATTACTGGGAAACCCAAGAGCTACCCTGAAATGTCTTTCCTCCCCCTCCAAAACTTCCTAAGACGCAACACAAATAAACACCACCAACAAGGACATGCAACCACCAGGAGCTCAGTTGGAGAACATCTTCAGCTCACTTGGAAGCATGTACTACACCAACAACCACCCTGTACAGCCATCCCCTATGACAAACGATCCCCAAATTCCACAGAGGAGCAGCTGCGCTATGTCTGAAACGAGCTCAAACTCTGGAGAGATGTTCTGGCCAAGCAGACTCATCCAAGTTGCTGGGACATTCTAACCCGTTCCGTGCAGCCATTCGTGATATTACTTTTTCTTTCCAAGTGCCCCAAACCATAAATTATTTTAATACTCTATAAGTAGACCTGAGCCACCTTATAACTCTGAGGCAGATTCAGGCAAAGGCATCGCTAATCCCCGAAGAGGCCTTTATGGCAAGGATTTCACCCCTAAGTACTTCAATAACTTCTCCCGCCATTTTTAATACGGAGGCCAGAAACGACCGCTCGGCTTCAGCCCATCATCATCTGTTCCTCCCACTTAAATTGATGCCTGCTCCCTTCCTGTTCTCACAACGTTCATCCCCGCAGGAGGTTTCAGATCCTGCAACGTGGCAAAGCCTCCTGGGCATCCAGCCACTTTTATGCCCTTCAGCACTCAGGCCAAGCTATTTGGATGCCTGGCTAGAATTATTCCACCTGCGGCACTTATGGCTGCCCAGCCCTTGCGAGGTTAAAACCAGGAGGGAGCCCTGATATTCTGCGGGCTGATAGGAAGCAATGAACTCGACACAATTTCTGTGAGCCGGACTGGGGGACCTTCTTCCAGCCTCCCATTAACAAACAGTGGCAGCTCTTCAAAGCTATTGATGCCCCAGTGAAAGGAACTAAGGGCCGAAGGGGTGGGGAGCACCATGTGCCTACACTGGGCATCCTAAGACTCGGTCTCTTGGTGCAGGGACCTTAGGATGCCAGAAGAGGGGCAGCTGGTCATCCATGAAGGGTCTCCCAAAGGGACTGGATAATGAACTGGTGCCAGTCAGCTACACAAGGAGTCTCTTTGGTCTAAAGGCCCTTGCACCAACTCTGATCCGAGTCTTCTTTCTTCTCTCCTAGTGCCACACCAGAGCAGAGCTGATCTTTTCTTCTACAATGCCTTGTTTTCTATAAGAAATGTCTCCTCAACCCATCTCCTGCCTCTGCTTGTCACTACCTTGAGTGGTCTCCAACAGGCCAGATGGAGTTGTGTTGCCAGGACAGGCGGCATGGGTTGAAAAGGAGAGGTGATCCATGGCAAGATGCAGGACCTCTGAGCTGGTTGGCAATGACCCAACCCAAGAAAACTCCCCCTCCCCCGATCATCTTCTAGCCCCAGGGATAAGATTTGGTGCCTTCCACCTGCTCTTTCCTGCAGGTGAGGTGGAAACATTCTGGATGGATGCTCCTGCATTAAAACCCGCTTTCTTTTCTCTTAATGGGGAGAAATATTAGGAGGAAACAGACCTTCACTATGGAGCCAAGTATCACAAATCAATTTAATTCCAGAATCCTGCTGACGAGTGGGTACTGAAGGACGATGCTGGGTTTCCTTGGATAGCCTGCTTCAAAAGCAGGGCAACAAGGAGAGAAAAGGTCAGTGGAGGCTGAACTGATCCTGGTCCTTCTGCTTCCCTTCAGAGGATCCGGTCTTTTTGGATGATCACCCAGCCCCATCTGACCAAGAGTGCAATTTAAACCCCCTCTCCCCCACCCCCACCACCCAGGCAAACCAGGCACAAAGCCCCACTGAATTCCAGCAGCTTTCACAGGCCTGGAGAAGTTTCCAGCTTGGCTTTCTAACTATGAACTGTTCCTGCAGCATTCTGTATATTAGTGTTAAAACAGCTGTACAAAATAAGTTTTCCTTTCCCCCAATCCTGGCCAATCCAAACAATTATTTTTCTTACTTAAAATGCAGGGCTTAAATGCTGAGTGTTTCCAATGAAAACTGGCATCCAACCCTCCCTCACCCCAAAGCTGCTTGCATTTTAACCGGAAAACAGCATGTCCACTTTACTTATTTCCATCTCAGTAACCAAAAAGAATCAGCCACTCCAAGGGAACAAGGGATGGAGTTCTGAGTTGGAAAAAGAACCGTTCCGAAGACAAAAGCTTCCTTGCCACCATTAAGGCCATTATTTTGCAAAGCGCTGCATTTTGGGTGGGCCTGCATTTCAGGGGTTTTACCTTCCTGCTTTTTCATAGAAAAGCAGCTGGCACCGAAAGGCTGGAAGAGGAAAAGCTGAAAAGAACGATTAAGTAATACTGGGTGGGGGGGGGGAAGGACCCACAAAAGGTTTAAACACACACACACACACACACACACACACACACTAGAGGTAGGCAGCATGTGCATAAACAGAGCAGCAATGTTTCTGCCCACCCCAGCGTGGGACATGTTGTCGTGACTAAGAATAAGCTCCACTTTTCTTCAACCCACCGAGGGTATCCGAGGCTCTTAACCTTCACCAAAATTGATTGCCTTCAAACATGGAAGTCGGTTTCTGTGCTCTGCAGCTCTTGGCTTCCTTTCTTCAGAGCTTCAGCCTAGAAGAGGCAAAGCAGAAGGGAAAGCGTCTCTGCAGAATGGTGGGATCTGCTGTGGAGCAACTATCCCTTCTAACCAGCTTGATTTGCTCTGCTTCTTGTCATTTATCGGCCACAAACTCCGCAAAGGAAGGCTTGCTCAAAGCAGTGCCTCCTGACAAGCGTTTCATGGGCCTCTGTGATTCATCCTGCTCCTTTGGCACAAATTCAGAGGGGATATTGATCTAGCAATAGCATGGAACATCTCTCGGCGCTTCAGGAAAGCTGCAGAAAAATCCAGTCTTCTCTAAAAACAAAAAACAAAAAACAAAGCAGTCCGGGCGAGCTCTGCAAGACTTTAAGAGAAATACAGATGTGGAACCCAAGATGACTAACTGTGCAGCTGTAAGGGTGGCAGCCGCTATGAAAACAGCTGACAGCCAGTCTGCTCCAGGGGAAATGGGGAGGTCAAATAAGCAGAAGACGTTCGAGAATGGAGAAGCTACGAACTGACAAGGCTTCCCTCCCTCAGCCATATCTAGCAGTCGTTCAGCTATTTTCCCAAATTATGTTATGAGGCTGAGATCCAAGAAATTCAATTACAAACAAACACGATCAACACCAATCACCGGCCGTATCTGGTGGCCTCTCCCTTGGAAGCAAAGCCCTCCATGCTGTAAAGGGATCTTGAGAGGAAAAACAACATCCTGCAGCCTGAGACCAGGCAGGATTGCTCTGCAGACCGATTTAATCCCTCTACCAGGCCAGCCTTTGGCATCCACCCTTCATGGGTACAAACTGGAATAAAATTCCTTCCCCACAACTTCAACACTTGACTGAGCCCAATGATGGGCAGTCGGGAGTTCAGCTGGCATGAGATGGCAAGAGTCCAGGCGCAGAAGCATGGATGCAAAATGAGAACATTGTCCTTAAAACCCCAGGAGGCCCATCTAGTTCACCAAAGCTCTCAAACCGAGATAATGCCGGAATCCGAAAATGTTACGAAGGAGACCTAGGAGTCAACAGCAGGCCGCAATGATGTCAAAATGACAATGTGCACACCACAAAGGAGGCACACAATTGTTGCAACTATGCTCTTAAGTAGAAAAGCCTTTCGTTTCCCACAAAGCCTCCCCTGACGGGCCCCAACATGCCACCCTGTCACACAATGCACAAAGCCAGCCACGTTGCTGGTTTCATTCTGGCTTCTTCTACGGCACGAGCCCAACGCCTGGCACCTTCCATAATGATGGCTGATTGGGGCCAACATGCAAGTTGAGTTGTGGTCGATTTTACGTCTGTTTTTGCCGTGGCCATTAAGCAAATCATGCAGTGTGAAGCAAGTCCAGCTTCCCCCCCTGGATAAGGCCTCCAATGGCGACCGAGTGACCCTGGGATGCTGCAACCCTCCTTAAATGCAGGTCAGTTGCCAAACGCCCAAATTTTGATCCCTCGACTGCAGAAGTTGCAGGTGCAAGGACTGGTCATAAGCCACCTTTTCCAGGGCCGTCATAACGGTTGTTAAATGAATGGTCACAAATCGACAACTACCTGCAATACTTTAAGGAGTTGGAAAGACTGGCCACCAACGTGTTACAGCAACTAAGAGAGTCCATAAATTGCAAAGCCTGAAGATTCTCCCCGGAATGGGATTTTTATCTAAGTGGGTCCATCTGTAACCTTTTCACCTTAGAGGTATATTAAAAAAAAAAAAAAATAGCAACCGTTTGAGGACAATTTATTTTCCACTCAATTTTTCAGACAAAGCCCTATAACCGCTAACAGAAAGCAACTTCGGAGATTAATAGAGCAAATATTTTAAAGTGTCCTCACACGGCAAGGGAGCTGCATCGCAAGCTCATTTACAAGACAGAATTGCAAAAACAGGCAGTTTCTCATGCTTAATCCGATAACTCTGATGTATCTTTTGAGATGGTCGACACCGGCTCATATTTCTGTTTCTGAACAGGGAGAAGCAGCTGCTTTCAAGCCTGGCCACGGTAAATTTCCCCCAAGCTCCTCCATGCAGGGGGCCATGAACCATAGGAAGAGACCTCTGCATGGTCATAACCACTGCTGCTTTTCTCCCGAACATCCATCCAAACATGATGCTTTTAAACAACAGATCCAAATTCGATATTTAAGGCAAGAACTCTGCGGCCCACATCCCAATATTTTTTTTTTTAGAAAATTCCCAACCTCTGGGACCTCAGAGGAAGTGCGTCTGGGGAAACTGTGGGAATGTTCATGGGATCTCAACACCTCTTGACTTTCCATCAAGTCTACCTACTGGAGAAAATTCAGACTGGGACTGAAAAATGTTTCCTTAATTCCTTAAATTCCCCTTAATTCCAGCATTCCGTGGTTTGCTGGAGCCCTCCAAGCAGACTCTTCCACCAGCCAGAGGGTCATTTGGAGGGTGCAGATTCTTAAGTGAGTTAAATCATTTTCACTGGGTGTAGCATGATCCTAGCCAGAGCGTTCTCCCCCCTCCCCTCCCCAGCAAATGCACACGCCCTGATATAACCTATCACTTCTTCCAAAGGCAAGCAGGGCTCCAGGTGACTGACAGGAAAAGGAATATAGAGGCCCAAATTGTGTGCCAATCAGTGTTGTGGGGAACACTCAGACATGAGAAAGTTCTCATACAAAAGATGATAGGAGCATGTAAACTTTGATCCGTCATTTCAACCCAATCAGGTCCGTTTAAGGGTTGGGTCACACCCTCCTTGGCTGGGCATTTCAAACTGTTTTGAGTTTGGAGAAATGACTTCTAGATGCCACCAGGCCGACCCCAGGATGGCACAGAGGTTCAATGTAGGTCTGCTTGGAAGCCCAGAATGCTTTGGAGTTCACCACAGTTTTTCATTCCAGGACAATCTCACAACAAAAGATTAACAAGAAGGTTTCAACCTCCGTAAGGATATTGCCAACAAAAGACAAAACATCTTTCCATTCTGTTGAAGAGTGTCTTTACCCAGAACCCTCCAATTCTGGGTATTTTGAAATACAACTCTGGAAACTACACCAACATCCAGCTGGCCAGCATGCATTTGCTGCCGGTGGGTTCCATCTTTAATTTGCATTCCAAAAGGATACAATCATTGTAATAAAGGAAAGAAAAGTCCCTGGGTGACCAACCAACCCCCCCCCACCCCATCACTCTTTGTATGACTGCCGTGCTACGCTTCCAACTACAATTCTGTCGTTTCCAAGCAAAAAGCACAGCCAACAAGTCTTAAAACATTTCATTTTGGAACAGCCAGACAACAATTTAGTCAAGCAGAAAATGAAACTAAGGAAGTGGGGTTGGAATAAAATGGACTTAAAGTATCACTCATCATCGTTCATGTGGCTACTATTTCTAAGCTCTTCCTGTAAAAGGAGCAAGAGATTTTCCAAGTTTTAAGAGAAAATAGCAACGTAAATTGTTGAGATTCGTGACCACAAAGGATGCTTCCTCTCCTACGAAAGCTGAACCAAAAGTAAGGCATTTAAGGAACTGCAATACAGACTCATCGCATGGCTCCCCTTTGGCCCAGAGAAAGAGTAAGGAACACTCAAGCAAAGGAATCAAAGCCTTCAGGTAAGATCAAGGCAAGGTCTACCAAGCGCTTTTGCTGGTCAATGACCGGAATAAAAATGACTGACTGACTATCAAGAATATTCACCACCCCTCCCCCTTCAACCTCTTTTCTTTCCTGGCAAAACCTCCTCGCTTCCACCAGCCATGAATTCTTCGGAGGATCTCATCAACTCCATCCAACTCATCTCCTTAGCCTTCGCCTTCCTCTTGGCTACTCTGCTGTTTCTTCACCCATTTGTTTTGCATCCGACCCTCATTCAATTTCTTCAGGGGACCCAGCTGCTGCCACGTCCTTTTTTTCATATTGATCATCACATTGGCATGAGATGTGTACATGGGACTCAGGTAAACACCTGCTAGTATGCTAATATATTGCTGGTTTGCTTGGAAACCACAGCAAGCTATTGTCCTTCATTACAGTAATGAGCAAATTAGCCAGGTTTAATTCTCCAGTTAAATGGCAGTGCTGAGGTTGACACGAAGGCCTTATCTTGCTTCATTCGTGAAATGAGAAGGTATCCTAGATGTTCTCTCCCACTCAGAAGCAACAGGGTTGGCCTACAAACTGTCAGGATGCCTGGAAACCATCCATCTGGAAGCACCCTCATGGGAGGAAATAATTACAAAGCCGGTTGGTTCTGAACTAACACTGGGAGACCAAAAAAAGAAAAAAGATTCACAGGCAATAATGCAGGGAGGAAAGTTATCTTCACAAGCCCAGGTCCCATCCTACTGTGGGATTAATCTCAGACACTAAATCAAGGATTTTCAAACCTTCGCTGTTAAAAACAGTCTCTTATAAACTCTAAAAGAAATCCTCTCTCATATGAAGGCTTAAGAATTATTAATTTTGACACGCCCTTTGATATTCTGTTTCATCACCCAACGCAGGCACTGGCAAGAGACCAACTATTTCTGGAGAAGACCAGCCCAGGGACTGAATTTCATGGAGAAGCAGCACCTCCAGGCTCACCTGAATCTCTCGTGGAGCACTACAGGCTCCGCCAGGGCAAAAGAGTCCCCCTCAGCACCTCCCAGCACCATCACTGACCTTCACTCCTGTTAGGGAGAAAAATGAACCAACACCTGCATGAAGGAAAAAGTGCATTTGATGTCAAGGCTATAATTAAGACAACCACTAAAGCAACTCAGGAGTTCTGGAAGGGTGAAGTGCTTGTCCGCAGGTAGAGGCATGACTGACTCACTGCGGTAATTTCTAACTTAAAAACAGGATCGATTGGAATGGTTTTTGTTGAAGGCACTCTACAATTGGGATGGCAGGTAATTATAGCAATGTGACCACAATGGAGGAGGAGGAGGAGGAGGAACTATCTTTTCCCGTTTTCACTAATGGCCTATGCAAAGCAAGTTGAGACAGCAACTCGAAAGGGAAGTTGCATCAAGGGAGCTATAGACATAGTTCCCCCTGGCCAGAGCTCCTCAGCCACACGCCTACACAAAGCTCAGGCACATGTTGAGGGAGGGTGTGGGGCACAGCACCAGTACCTCAAAATACACAAGAGCAGGATGAGCAAAGCTCACAATTCCTCCAGGTGGGTCAGAATTCCAACTCACGTATCTGGTTATAAAACTTAGGGAAGCTAAATCTCTATGGAGAATCTCAGTCATCCAGGTCATGGTTGTCCCAAAGGTGCTTTTTCAAAAGGCAACTGGTCTTTGTTTTTCCTTGAAGAAGTTTTGCTTCTCATCCAAGAAGCTTCTTCAGTTCTTCAGCTTCTTGGATGAGAAGCCTTCAAGGAAAAACAACGCCCAGCTGCCTTTGGAAAAAGCACCTGTGGGACTTAATGAAGCTAATGAAGCCATTAGTCTTGGGAGGCCCAGACAGACACAGGGCAGGGCAGTTGATGGGCTGACCTTGAACCCAGATGGTTCTGGGCTGGCTCAGGATTTCCAGTGTGATGACCAGAGAAGTGAGTCTCTCTCTGCCAACCAGCCAGCTTTGTCAAACCAACCACGCTGCCTTCCCTGCTCGATCTGGAGAAATGTGAAGAAGTTCCACATTCTCATCACGTCCGAGGGAATCTATCTTAATGAGTTCAGTAGAACTTCCAAACAGGCAATTTTTATTTTTAGTTCCCATCGTAAGATTTCAAGGCGCGCATTAATATTCACACCAAAATTCAACAACCATAAATAATGCACATAATAATGCTAGAATAAATACTGGAATAACCACCCCATGTCAGTTTAACCTTAATTATCCCAATTTGTGCACTAATTTCTATGGTCTTTCTGATAGGAGCTGGCCTTCAACCAGGCCTGGCTGATTTTCTGCCTGACAAAGATTCTCCAGCTTCTTAAAAAGCTTGAAATGCTTCTCCAAACTGGGAGGCAAAAAAGAGCTAAAATTAAATTGATCCACCGTGAAACCACGTCAGCCTCGTCCTTAATGTTTCATGTCCTCTGGAAGCACAGCTCTCCAGAACCAAGGAAGGAAAAGGCTCCTGTTGTGTTGTCTCCACATGTTGCAATTCAGGAGCCACCGGAATCTGCACCCCTCTGCTGGGTGTGGCAACTCCACAGAACACAAATGACAATCCAGGGACAATCCGGGTTCAAGGCAATCCCAACAACCTTTTGAGCAACAGCACAGCTAAGTCCCAAATCTTCAGAAAATCCTTCTCCATATTGAAAAACAAAACTCTTGTGTTCCGAGCAAAACCAGACAATGTAGCGACAAGGAGCCAGGATGTGTGACTGCAAACCCAGGTCTCCCTCTTCTTCTTCTTCTTCTTCTTCTGCTCTGCCACATCAGGCCTTCAACTCGTCCAGCCTAGTTGTCAGTCTTTTTCTACTTCATTATTTCCTCTAGCAGAGAGCTACCTCCTTCCGAACACGCCATTAGAAAGAGCACTGACACATAACAAATCCTGTCTTATGGCTTGTAGAATTAGTTCAGTACCAAAGATAGAAAATATTCGTTTTGGTATGAATGCTGTCAAATGCCATGATCTGAGCCCCTTCTTCCACTCGGGAGACATGTTTCCACTGGTGTCGTAAAAAGACAATAAACCCCACGGGGCCCCAGGAAGCAGCAGCAGGTTGACAAACTGTTGCGTCTCACCGAGCCGTGCAAGCTTATTTTTAAAAAATATCTTTAATTTAGAAAACGATTGAGGAGCAAGCATGGTTTAAAGCCAAGCACCTCCCTTCAAAGCATTCTCTGTATTTCCAGAAATGCTTTTGAGCCACGGGTAGAAACTAAAAGGGCAGGTCGGTGCAGAATATCATTGTTTTGGTTTACTGGTATATGGATATTTTGCAACTAGTCACGCCCACCATGCTGAAAGCATGACCTTAAGGGGCCCTCCACCTTTCCAAGGGCTCCCGTGTGCTGTCCGAGAGACGCAGGAGATCCTTCACACACACAGCCATCTATTTTGAAGCACAAGCAAAGGAAAAGTACGACGTTATGCTGCAATGGTGCACGCTACACCCACAAAAACAAAGCCACACACTGCTGTGTCATTTTACTTATTGCTTGGAAAAAGCAGGAAGAGACACTGAGTGCCCCGTTTTGTGCTCTGGGCAGGCAATAACCAGGCCAGCTTTTCCCTCTTAATATGCAAGGTGTGTGAGTCGGATCCTGGCAACTGACTTCCGCCAAAGAAATGGTCTCTCGGCTTAATCAATCACACACACACACACACCCAACCACCCGAAAGGGAATAGGAAGACTTTCCCGCCGATAACAGGTGAGGGCCGGGCACCCATCACACGTCCTGCTCTTTCTGTGAATGATGCACGGGGGTGGGCGGGGAGGAATTAGAAATGAGGAGGTGCACCCAAGAGTTGGTAATGAAGGTGCTGTTCCAGGAGGAGAGGATTAAAAATTCCAGAGCAAGAGACGAGAGAGATATTGAGGAGCACCCAAAAGCAAGATTAACTTCACGAGGAAACATCATCCGGCCCAGTTAGGCAGCGCATACAAATTCTATTCTTGAGAGGCCAAACCATCACTGAGTTAAACATCTCCAAACACTGGCATGTAAAAAGGCAACGGCAACAGCAGCAAATGGTGCATTTAGCAGAAGAGCCTCACCCAACCCACCAAGACCTGGTTAACTTGGGAGGGTGACCTTCAGTTCACCAGACAGCTCGGCCAGGCAGGCCCGGAGTCTCTGGGATGGCCATGGGGCGCTCCATGGTTGGGAGGAGCCCATCTAGAGAGAGACTGCCAAGGTGAAGCCCTTGCCTCATCCTCGTCCGAAGGAGATCTGCTCAGCTCAGGCACTCGGCTGATTTGTACCTGCAGCCACCGTCCCACCCGCACCCACGCAACCGAAAGAGATGTCGCCTCACAAAGCCTTTAAAGCATCATTCACATCCCTGGCACTGAAGGGTGGAGAAAGGGCCTCTGGAAATGGATGTTGTGGTGCTCCAACCTATTTTGTGCAAAACGCGAGATGCAGCCGAAGAAAAGGCACTTTAGGGAGGTAAAATTATTGTGTTTCTACCGTCACGTCAGCCCAAAGCCCACCGACAAATGCACACTATATGCATAACCCTGAGGAAATTACTAGGTAAGTCATTTCTGGTGCATACAAACAGAATGGAAATAGCATTTAAATAGGCCCTTTTTGATGTGGAAGGAAACAGCACGCCTGATGCAAAGCAAAATACATTTTATTAACTCTGACCAGGCACACGCTGACACTTCTCACACGCGGCACTGTCATTTAGTAGCAGGGCAGAGACCGTGTCTATTGTCTGCTGCCCTGGCAGAAGGTATTATTAAACCATCGGTGCCCTGGGGGCAAAGGGCGAGGCACAATCACTAGCCAAGGAAAGCAAAGAGACAAGGAAGCAGAGGCCAACGGCAAGCAGCAAGGCCAGGAAGCAACGCAGCCCATGCTGCCGATGCCCTGCAACGTCGCCCACACCACCCCCTTCATCCATCACTTCAAGGGCTTTGGACATCCGAATCCCTCCTGGAAGAGCAAGCAAGCATCCGCTCTGCGCATTTCCTAGATTCTTCTCCCACCTCAAACAGAGGCTCCCGTTAGATGCCCATCACAACAAAGCCAGAGAGACAGACTGACCCAGAGGCTCTGAGCCTGTGTGCATGAGGCTGGATCAAGGACCCCCATCTCCTGGGCCTCCCTTTGACACCAACTCACTGGCCCTTCTACAACTGCATCGCTATCCTAAATAATTAATCATGGATTTTTTAAAATTCCAGCTTCTAGGATGAAAACAGTAAAACTGCACTCTAAACAATGATGCAACCAACAGCGATTCTGGATGGGAAGCAAGAAACTGACCACAATAAAATCAACTAAATTCGCCTCAGCGTATCTGTGCAAAATCCCAGAAGGTACTCATCACTGATCTGGAGATGGGCAGTTTTGGAGAAATGCCTTGCTTATAGACAATATTGCCCTTCCAGCTTTAAATTACAGAAGTTGTGACAGCTGTCCTCAACGTGGTTGCCTCCAGATGTGGATTTTGGGCATTGAACCACAAAAAAAAATGGGGAGGGGAGGGAGGTAGCAAGTTAAGGAAAGCTGCCTAAGCAATTTGTTCCCTCTGAATGATAAAGCACTCAACACAAGTACGAGACAAACCACAGAGAAGCTTAATGACGATGCTGTTGTCCCAACTGTTCAAATCCATTTCCCGTATTTATTTTTGTTTATATTATTTAAAGCATCAAGCAATCTTCTTTACCGAGTTCTCTCCTGAGGAGAAGGGATCCTTAACCACATGGCCACCTACGCAGAAACTCCGATCGCAATGCTTCCGCGGGGCCACCCAGGGCCCCAAACAGCCCAAGAGGCAATCCGTCTGTTTGTACCACAGCCTTGTTGTGCAGTTATTGTTTTGAGGAGAGGGGGGTTGCAGTACAGTATCCACCCTCTGTTCACAGCCTCTTCCCACTCAAGACCAGATTTCAATAACACTTGGAATCTTGGCCCTTTTTCCAGCTTCTAAGCTTAATTAACTGTAAAGCAAGAGTGATCTTCAGATGAAAGGCGCCAGAGGAACGCACAGATTAAAGTACCAGCTTTTTTAAAACCACGTTTTAATATTACCTAGCTCCATTACAATTATCCAAGCTAGAATTGGGTTTTCTGCTACAATTCCTACATGCTCAATAACACACCCCTGATTACCATATCATATTGTGGGAGATAGTTTCAAGATTTCAGCCTTTTCGGAGATAGCTTCCAAGACCCACATTAACCAAAGAGAAGCCCACCGGACTCTGGGAGAAACAGTCCTAGGGACCAAACATCATTATCTATACACAAGAGCGGTTTCCTTCAAAGGAAGCCTGTCCTTTGACTCACAAATGATACGGAGGATCCTGGCAAGTGCAGAATCTTGCAACATCCCTGGGGGGAACACGGCCTAAACATCTGAGGCCTCTTCCAGACCAGGAATGAAGAAACAAGAATATCTCAAATTCTTACTAACATATTTAAGCAGTATTACCAGCAGCAACAGCTAGGTGCACACTGTATCGGTTAAGGAAAAACAAAGATAAATACACTGTATCAGTCAGGAAAAGAGAAATAAATATGGCAAAGGTATACAAGGGTTTGTAGATAAGGGACAATGGGAACTATCTTCGCCCTGGGAAAGGTGAGGGCAGGAGAAGCCCTGCCTGGATGCTGCCTGGTATAACGGGGGCAAAGGGCACCGCTAGGAAACCTTTTGAGATTCGGGTATCAACAACATACCCAATCCTCCTTACAGGGTCTGTTTCCTGACCCCGTCTTCCTTCAAGAGTGAGAGTATCCATGAAATAAGAATCAGAAATACTTCTTTGCCCATTCGAGGCTTACAAACTCAAAAAGCGAAGCCTCTGTGGTTAGTTGTCTCTCCCTGTCAAACATCCCAGCTGATAAATGGCCAGGGTAAGGACCAGCCCCGTCTTTCCCCTGCACCCATTCAAATCCTTTTTATTCGGCTTAAGATTCCTTTGGGGGGATCCCAAGGCCGGGGCCCTTCTCAGCTGAGATGGAGGGTTTCAGGGAGGCAGCCAAACTCCCAACGGCTCTTTCTCCTATTGCCTTGAAAGAGGGACCCGGCTGTTTGAGCTCACCTTCTACCTTGCCTGCCTGGACCAGAGGCTGAGGAATAGCATGCACCGAAGAGACGGCTCTTTACTAGCCCGATGGGCTTTCCATAGGGAGAGGGGGAAATACCAGATACTAACGTCCAGATGAGAGAACCGGCAGTCATTCCACCGCCATCCCAGCTCCCGAAAGGAAGCCACTGTAATTCCTAAAGGCTCCTCCAGGCCAAAAAAAGACCCGAAAAGATCAAAAACCTTGTCCGGAGTCCACAAAGCCCGCTGCAGGATAGCCGAGTCCCTCCAACACAATCGGTCCCGCACCGGGGGAAAGCTTGGGAGGATCCTCCGGAAAGGGGGAAGAGGGTCGCAGAAGCGGGCCGGCCGCCTTGGAGTCGAGGTGTGCCGGGGTGTCTGGCATAACGGGCAGCCCCTCTCTCCCTTCCCACACCCCGATCGAACGGAAGACCTTCCCCCCCCCCTCCCCACTCATCGTCCACGGATGCCGCTTTCCCGTCAGCCCCCCAAAGCCACAAGGGAGCCCTCCGGCACCGGGGGGGAGGGGGTGCACATGCCCGGAAGAGCCAGCCTCGGGACCGCGGCAGCCGCAGTGCCAGCCTGGCAGGCGCGATGCTCCCAGGGAAGGTGGCGCAGCCCGCGATGCTCCCCTCCGCGGCCGCCCCCCCCTCCCGAAGGGCCCTTCTGCAGAACTTGATAAAGTATGTGTAACCTGCCTCCCCCCCCCCCACCCGCCGCCCCATGAATGCCGCTCTTTGTTCCCGCCGGAGCTGCCCGGCTCGCCTTCCCCGCCGTTCTCCGCGCAAAGGGCCGCTCAACGACGCGGCTGCTCCTCCCCGGCAAAGCGGTCCCGGGCAGACCCCGAGCCCCTCCCCTCCCCCCGGCAGCTTTCAATCCATGGGGCCTTAGGAGGGAGGGGGAGGGGGGAGAAAGGAGCCCTCCGCGCCGCCCCCTCCCCCCCTCCCCAAGGATGCCCTGCGGGACACAGCCCCCCCCCCAGTCCCCTCCCGCAGCACTCCGCCAACGGGCTGCGCTGCCTTCGGATCGGGCCCCGGGGACAGAGGGGCGCGGGCGGCATCCCCGCCGCCTTCTCCTCGCGCGCCGCTGCCTCCCGCCCGGATCGACCCCCGCGGCCTCCCCGAAGCCCCCGGGAAGCGGCCCGAAGTTCCCGCCGCAGCGCTGGAGGCGGACGGAGAAGCGGGGCGGGGGGGCTGCAGGGCGAGTCGCCGCCCGGAAATCTCCCGCCCGGAGGCTGCAGGGGGAAGCGGGGCGCCCGCAGCGGCTCCATGGCAACGGCGGCAGCCCCTTCCCGCCGCCCGGGCGGCTCCGCTCAGCTCCGCTCCGCTCTGCTTGGGGGGGGGAGGGAGGGGGGGGCGCTTCTCTTCCCCGGCGGGTCCCGTGCAGCCCCCCCTCCCCCCACCTGTGGCGGCAGCCGGAGCGTCGCGGCCCCGGGAGACCCCGAGGGGCGCTGGGGAGGGGGGCGGCGGTCCCCGGGGAGCCCGTGCGGGCGGACTGCGCGGCCCATGCTGCGCGGCGGCGGCGGCGGCGCTCCTACCTGTGGGCAGGAGGGAGGCGGCGGCGGCGGCGGCCAGCAGGAGCAGCAGGAGGGCGGGCGGCGGCGTGGGCGGCGGGGCGGGCCGGGGCTGGTGCTGCGGCGGTGGCGGCGGCTGCCGGTGGGGCGGCTGGTGGGGCTGCGGCCGCGGCGCGCTCGTCCGGCTGCGGCTCGCCATCCTCGGGCACCTGCTCGGCTCTGGCAGCGCCGCCCGAACCCGCCGCGCCAGCGAGCCGGCGCCTCACGAGACGCGCGACGTCACGGGGCGGGGCCTCGCCGCCCGCCAGCCAGCGCGCCCCTCGCACGCCCCGCCCACGCCCGCCAGCCAGTCGCCGCCGGGGGGCGGGGCCACACCGCTCGGCCACGCCCCGTACGCAAATGAGCGGCCGCTCGGCCGGTCGCCTCCGCAGCGCTCGGACTCGCGGCCCCATCGCTCCCCGCCCGGCTGGGGATGATGGGTGCGGGCGCTGCAGGACTCGGCTCCGAAAGGAGGTGGCGGCGTTCAGACCCTCACCATCTATCTCCGCTCTCCGCCGCCAGCCTGGTGCCCGCGGGCGCAGCGCCCGGGAAATGCCCCGCCGCCGTCGGGGGGAGGGCGAGGCCGGCGAGTGGCCGCCTGGCCGGCCGTAGGCGCCGGCTGCGCTCGATCCTAAGGAGGCGCAGGTGGTCCTCCGGGATGGGAGTCCGCGCGGGCCACGGAGGAGCCGCGTCCGGCCCTGGAGCCACTGGCGGGGGAAAAGCAGCGGCGGGCTCCGGCTCCGGCCCCGCCACCCTCTGGGCGCTCCGGGCGAGGAAGGGACCCGCCTGGCGCTGCTGTGCAGGAGGGAGAAGCACCTCGCACTCTCCCCGCCGATCCTGAGCCGGGGAGGCTTGGCGGCATCTCCCGCGAGACCGGCGCTCCTTGCCCGGCTGCCGGTCGGCTGGGGCTTATGCCGGAGACCCCCCGCCCGCCCCCAGCCCCGGGCTAAGGCCCAGCAGCCGTGCCCACCCCCACCCCCCTCCCCTGAAGCCCCGCTGGTGCCTTTGGTTCGGCGCAGGCCGGAACTTGCTCTTTCCCTTTCGGAAGAAAACTCCGATCCTCCAGATTCGCGCGGAGCTGCCAGAGCCTCTCCTCCAACGCCAGCCAGGTGGATGAGTAATCGCAGCCTGCGACTCCGGCGGATAGGAGCTGCAACAGCTTGGATGGCACCTGATGCACCAGGAAGCCTTAAATGCCTAAGGAATCTGAACCCAGAGATGGCTCCCGGCTGAGAAACCCTTTTCGCCCCAGCCAGAGGGGGTTGGTCTCGGCCCTCCCGGGTCTGAACAGCTCCAGGGAGAACCATTCCGAAGGACAAACCCCCCCATGTGCAGGAAGCAGAAAAGCCCCCCTTGAGTGCCAGCTGGGAGTGGCACCAAGGCATCCAATTCCTCTGCCCTTCTCCTGGTATCCTGGAAGGCGCCAGCATCTTCTGGGTCTTTGCAATAGACCATCTCTGTCCCAAGCCTGCAGCAAACCTCCCCTGACAGAGTGCAGGGAAAATGCTCTCTTGCTCAGAGGCAGCCAGGATGAGGCTTGAAGGAGCAGACACACACACACCCCATAGCCACAAAAACTCCATCCCGAGGGACTGGCACCCACGTCTTGGGTAGCAAGAGGGCTTGGTGTGTGGGAGGGGTACCCGCTCTGGCCATGCTGGGAACACAGCAAAGCAGCTACAACCAGATTCTGTGTGTGTCTGTCTGTCTGGCATCTCCTGGTGCTTCCAGTCCATTGGTGGAAGTTGCTAGCGGTGAAGGAAAACAAGTCCACCGCTTCCTTGGGCACCATCCTGTGAAGTTGTGGCTCCTCAGCTGGTGGATTATGTGGGAGCCGTTCCACTCTTGAGAAGCTTCTTTTCCAGGCTGAGGCACCTTGGCTGACACATCCTCCCCATCACCACCCCGGAAGAATTTGTTGCAAGCTGCAGCTTCCTTCTTTCCATATTTTAAGAGCAACGAGGCATCCCAGCTAGAGGAGCCAGCAAGAGCCCTGAATAGTTCTCCTATTTCAAGGCTCCATACAGAGCCAGAGTGTCTGGACGCTGTCCTGAACGGGTCCAAAGCCTTAAAGTGTAATTTAGAACAAGCTTCTTGCTTCAACCCCATGCCTTCCTCCACTAGGCACTGGAAACATAGCATGACTTGGCCATCACCCTCACATCCTCTGCAGAGGGGTGCTGGCCTTTGGGGATGCCAGGAGATGAGCCCGGAGCACCCCACTGGTGCCACAGGGCTGAGTCCCCTTGTCGGTGCTGTGGCAGAGGGCAGCTGAGACTCCCTCTTGGGGCCCCTCCTGCTTCCGTTCCTCCCTTTCATCCTTTATGCCAAGCTGAGGCCGGGAGTTTTGCTTGGCCCAGTTTTTCCCTTTGGCAAGAGCCCCAGAGCAGTGTCCCTTCGCCAGGTCATCCATCTCCTGATTAAAGAAGCTCCCTCTCTCTCTCTCTCTCTCTCTCTCTCTCCCCGGGGGGGGGGGGGAGGAGGTAGATGTTGGAGGGTCTCCTGGCCTCTCTAAGGAGGCTATTAATGGAGGGGGGGTTGCTGTCTGGGAGGGCGAGCCTGTAGGGGGAAGGCTGGGGTCAAACTGTGTATAGGCAAAGATGCGTCGACTGAGGTTACACCAACCGAGGCCAGCAACGTTCTCGCCAGACCCCCTTCCTGAGTCTGAGGCTTCTCCCCTCTCACCTGCATTGCAGCAGAGCAAAGATGGGAGTCTCCCTCCTGCTGAAACAAGAGGCCGTTCTTTGGTCAAATTCCTCCTTCCGGATGTGAGCGCTGACTCCGTCCGCCAGGTTTGACTTTCACCCGCAGTTTTGATAAAGTGGCCTCGAACAAGGAGCCCTCTGCAAGATCAAAGCTGCTGGAGCCGTTTACAAGTCAGCAACTAAGCCAAGCGTATCCCCCAAGAGAAGCACCTGGGCTCCCTGCAGGAGCCAGAAAACAAGCAAAGGTTTCAAGATTTCGTGTCTGAACTCATTTGGCTTTGGAAAAAGGTCCATCTCTCTCTCTCTCTCTCTCCCTCTCTCTCTCTCTCTCCTTTAATTACTTCCTTCATTCCTCTCTGTGACCAGCTGCATGTTCTGCTCAAGTATCAAATTGAAGGACAACTCACGTTAAGGATAAAGGTGTACGATAATTTAAGTATTCAGAGGGCGCAGAACAATCAGATGTAAGGGAATCCAATTTGCATAATAAATATCAATATTGCAACCATTAAAGCGAACATATTCATCGCTCAATGACCAAGAGATTACAAAAGGCAGATTTCAAATGCTGGAAGTCAGAAAATCCCCTCGGGGTCTCCCTGCACTAGGCAGACCCCACTCCTGAAAAATGGAAGGGCGAAAAGTTTGGGAAGCACCAACAATGGCGACTCCTGACCTGCCTGAGGTGGGCTTCTCTGGATGGTGCGGCGGGGAAGCTTTGCCTGGCATGAGTTTGTCAGGGTAGGATTTCACAGCCACCAGACTGAAGTTGGGCCTGACTGACAGTGATGGAAAGCAGCTAAGTTGTGTATTGCTGCCTGCAGTGGGAAGATGCTGCTTTACTCACAGGGAGAACAAAATCCCGGCTAAGGCGCTCCTGTGCTCACATACCAGATGTGAACTATGTGGTGTTGGCCTTGCACTGCAGCCTTGTGGCCCTTCTTCCTTTGGAACCGGCCTTGTGACACAGGGCCACCAGCAGCTCCTCAGCGCCCAGGTGTAACAGCGGTCAAGCAATAGCAGGACATGGAAAGACCCTGGATCAAGACCACCTGCCCCCCACCCACCCCAGCAAGGCTGTCTGAGCTGCAGTCTTAACTACTTGGAAGGCTGTTGAGTCCTGTTCATCGGCCTCTTCTTTGCATTTCCTGCTCAGGCCTTATGGGTAGAGGCTTATGGGCTTATGCCTTTTGTGAAAGCAAGAACACCGTCAAAAGGAAAACCCTCCAAAGCAATTGGCGGTCCAGACTCCCATTGTGTGAGTTGGGCAGCCTTATAAATCTTACGTGAGTACATCTCTCCGGATCCATCCCCAGGCTACAAGATGCAGAGCCAAGAAGCAGAAATGGGGCAGAGTGTGCAGGACGAAAACACACACAGCAGCCCCGAAGGAAAGGCCATTGGGACTGGAGTACCCGCCTCAAGCTGAGCCTCGGCCAAGATTAGACAAGGTGGCTCTCCTGCCTCCAGACATTGTGGGCACTCCATCACTGGAGGCTATTAAGAAGAGATTGGCCAACTACTGGTCTGGAATGGTATAGAGTCTCCTGCTTGAGCAGGGGGTTGGACTAGAAGGCCTCCAAGGTCCCTACCACCTCTGTCATTCTGCTTTCCTTAGCTCTATTGCCTTTTGCTATAATTTACAAGAGGAAGAAAGCAAACTTTGATTTGGATGCCTTTGACTCAGCCCCACTAGCCACACCTGGATTCTCAGGGTCAGATACAAGATTAGGTGAGGTGTTTGAGTCTCTTGTCCCCGAATGTTTGAGCCTCCAGTCAGGTAGGGTAGGGTAGGGTAGGGTAGGGTAGGGTAGGATAGGATAGGATAGGATAGGATAGGATAGGATAGGATAGGATAGGGAAGGGTAGGATAGGGAAGGGAAGGGTAGGGAAGGATAGCATAGCATAGCGTAGGATAGGATAGGGAAGGGAAGGAGGGCCATCTTGCCAGACGCCTGGGCAGGATGCCAGTTGGGTGTTTGAACCACGAAGCAAAATGCCAACAGCGCCGCTGATGAAGCGTGGTTCAAAGCCTGTCTCTGCCCGCCTTCTCTCCCTCGCAGCCGCCTTCAGCAGAACAGTGAGGGCAGGATAGCTCTCTGCCTGGAAAGATGCTATCGCAACTCTCGTTGGGTGAGTAACGTGCCAAGTTGCCATAGCTACTTAATAAAAAAGAAAGTTACGAATACAAGGAACTGCCTGACGGTAACACATTTTTTTTTCTCCTTCTCTCAAAATGCCACTACGTACTGAGTATTCTTCAAATAGGGAGGCATTTGTTAATATCTTCATATTTTAATGCAGCTAACTTCATGAGCCAGATGGTGCTTTTCCAGTTTATAACTTACAATTGACGTTTGCTCAACCTGATTTTAAGAGATTTTTTTTTAAAAAAAAACATTTTACTCGTGTGATCCATCCATGAGCAGATGCGTAGAAATTCTGGCAAAGAAAAAAGAAAAAAAAACTCAGGAAAACAAGGCCAAGTAGCAAGATGTGAAAGTGCAGTAACACACACTTACACTTTCAAATTGCCAAATGAAAAGGAGCCTTTTTAGATAGCAGTTTAAATGCATGCTCTAAAAACAACACTGCATTTTACTACATTCTTAAAATGTCATTCTGAGCCTGCAGGCCTCTGGACCGTTCAACAATTCTCACGGAGGACAATGACGCTTCTATACACTGGCCTCTTGTGAGTCATGAGGGGCTCAGCCTGGTTTACACGTTGCAATAAGCCCAAACTCAGCTTCAGCATTTTGTGGATATTCTCAAAACAATGGACAACAGCATTGCAGTTTTCACATATTTCCTTCTTCCAGCATTCACAAGATTGGAGAGTCAATTAGATGGTAGATGGATGGGCGGATGAAGAGATGATAAGAGATAGGTAGGTAGGTAGGTATGTAGACAGACAGACAGATAGATAGATGGACAGACAGACAGACAGACGTTTGCAGACCACAAAACTTCTGTTTTGTGATTTGTTTTCTTAGGCTACAAGAAATAAAACAGGAAGATTAAAGGTTTTAAAAAAGCTTTGTCTGCTAGGACCTTTTAAGAGCTCTTTAATCTTCCCATTTTATTTTCAGCAGTCAGCCAGACAATGGTCTCTAGGGCTCCCGAGGCAGCCAGATGCAGTTCAGGTGGCTGTTTCATTTACCCGAGGCAAATTCTGTGTCCCGTCTTCCCTTGAAATGTTACACGAGTTTGCTCCAGGTTTTCCCACCGTTTTTATCAGGTCCCATTTCATGCCTGTACTACATATAAGAGATGTTTGAGCCTTTGACAACGGCAGGGTCAAGTTTTTAACCACGCAAACAGGAGGCCACAAAGACACAGGTGGCTGCATGCAAACAGTTGCCACAATGGGGACCACACAATGACCTTATTTGTCAGGGATGTTCTGTTCACAGCTCGCTTCTCTTCACGGTATACAATTATGGCATTATTTAAATACAGTCATAAAATGGTACAGTAAATCAATAGAAAAACACGCTCATTAAAAAGATGGTCAAAGAAAAAGGAGACATTCACTCTGTACTTATCAAGGGAAACCCTGGATAAATCTTTCAAGGGGCACCCAAAAGACATTATCATAAGCAGCACTGCCCCGATTCAGGCAGAAGAGTTTTTCAAATGCTTGTGGAACCCATTGCATAGCCAGCCCTGAGGATCTCAGCCACCAGCAAGTTAACAGGGAAGGTCATTTAGCAGATACCCTCAATTGGATCTGATGAACTAAAGGGTGCCATTGGGAAAGGGCTGTGGTTAAACTCTGGAAGAGGTGCACCAGCCCTTTGAGATCACGAGCCGGACCAAGTCCCAGGTTCTCCTCCCCATCAGAATGACGGTCAAAATGCCTGGACTCTGGAGATGGAGTGTCTCTTGCCTCTCAGATCTGCAATGCTGAAGCCACTTCTCTCCTCCTTCCTGCATTTGAACCCTTCAGGATGTCCACAGAAAGGTTTGTAAGCACGGGGAGGTCCATCAGTGCCATAGAAGAGGGTAGGACTCTGCCAAGAGGAACTCCAGCCACCTTGGTGAAAAGGGAGGCTGTGGCCAGGGGTCAGAAGGTAATCCTAAAAACAAACATGGCAGCTGCAGCCACACGGTCCCACCTGCCGCGTTGGCATCTCCCTCCCCATGGCCACCCCTGCCATGTGTCCTAACGACACCAAGCGTTCCAGCTCTTCAAACCTCCCTTTGTATGTTTGTGACACCAATTTGTCACTTCCAAGCCAGGCAGTTAAACCTGCCCAAATATTTTAGACAGCTGATGGCCTGGAGACTCTTTGCATTCTTGGACAAGGTGACCTTTCTGCACTCTCTATGACAAAGTGCCCATTCAGAGAAACGGCCGTGCATAATTCTCCCCCAACCTCAGAATGAAGTGGAAAGCTATGGATGTTCTCTGGCTTGTAGAAGAGAGAGACCCTTCCCTTCACCAGGTCTGTACACTGTACAGCTGGATTTCTCAAAACGCATGGAGGGAAACCTCCCAGTGTCTCCTCTCCTTTTCCAGCCTTCCGAAATGGCTGATTCCTGCCGTAACTGAGGTTGTGTCTTTGGGGAGGCGGTGAATTGGTTCTGAGTTTCTGGGAGTCGGATTCCTCCCCTCCCCCAAGCACCACGATGGAGGAGTTTCTCGCATCCTCTGAACTCGGCCAAGTGAAAAGAGACGGTTGCTCATCTAAGGCGCCGTTTGAACGTTCAAAGCCTTTGGTGGCATCTAAGCTCTGCGACTGCCATTCAAAGGACTGTCTGGCCACAGCTCATGTCCCTGTTTGAAAATTTCAGGGTTTATTCCAGCAGCCCAGAGAAAGGAATAATCAATTGAAAGCCGTTCGGATTTAACAGGTTTTTCTGAAAGAAATTGGAGAGCTCCGAGGATGGCTTTCTCTTCCCGCAGTGAGGCTCTGAAGTCGGGCTTTTGTGGGCCTCCTATTTCCCTGTCATCAAATGGGAGAACAGAGACAGGGACTGCTCAAACGGCAAGAAAAGAGAAAAGCAAACTTTAATTTCCTCGCATACATGTGATGCGACAGGATTTCACTAGACACGGCCCCCTCCTGCCTAGACAGTTACAACTTCACGCAGACCGTAATGCAACTTTCCCCCTGATGAATACCATATTTGTTCCTAATTTAAGTGCATATTAGTAAAAAACGGAATCGGCAAACTCTCAGATGTGACGTGTAAAGGGAGGCAGAAGATGCTGCTATCTTGTCACTGTGATCGAAGCAAAGGGGCTGAGAGCCATCAAGGAAGATCCTGGAGCTTTGGTGGAACCTTCCAGGTTGGGGTGGGTGGGTGTTTTCTTTCCCTCAGAAGCCGAGGTTGCCAATGGGCAAGGAGAGAAAGGCTGGCTTGGGAGATGTGGAAGCTATGGGTTATAGGCCCTGTGGGGGTCCAGAGCCGGACAGTGAGGAGGCTGGGGAGGAACATTTGCTGTCCACCCAAAACCATGTGTGGTTTCAGGGCTCAAAGCAAAGTCCGCCCAAGGCCCGGCCAGTTGTTCTGAGGTGAGGAATGGCCCAGGGGCCGGCCATGCCTGTTCAGAACAGCTGAAGAAGAGGTCAGAAGCTCACATCTTCTCTGCCTTCAGCTGCTCCACAAGGCTTACAAAGCCAGAATTAACCCAGCCTTTCAAGAGAAAGCATTCCCAGGTCACAGGTCAGCAAGATGTCTCTCAATATTTTTCCATGCCACTTAAGGGACCTCAAAAGATCAAAAAAAAAAAACCCCACAAGAGGACTGGTTCTAGAAGAGAGCTAATGCAGGTTTTCTTGACCTCCTGTCCCACACAAATCCACCAGACCAAGTTTGCAATATGTTTAGAGGCCATTTTAGTCAAGTGGATATTTATATCGGGCCCAATATTTAGATTCCCCCATTTGTCTTCTCTTCAAACTCCTGAAGCCCCTCATCGAGGACCTTCTTTTGAACACATGGAGAGGGATCTTTCTTTCTTAGGGAGACATCAGAACTCATCTCCTGCAGCTCCATCCTTTGCGTCTCCTGCCCACAAGCCAGTCAATGATCCTGGACAGGAAGAATGATCAGGAAGGGTTGCCTTCCTTGCCTGAGTCGAGAGCTGCAGAGAGGCCTGAAAAGAGCCAAACGGATCCCCAAGCCAAGAAGAAGGACGTCACTGCAGCCAGCCTGTCTGCCCTGCCATGGTAATCTCTTTAGGGCTGAATAACGAGCGAGCCAGGGGCCATCGCATTCACGTCTCTCCACCCGCCTCGCATGAAGAAGTGGCGGCTGGCCGAGAGGACCAAGACCGGCAATGGCCTTGCTTCGTCTCTTTGGCCGGCTTGCCTCCCCCTCCCCCCCTCCCCCATGGCCCCTCTCCAGGAGCTCATCCACGGAGCTGTGCCCTCTGGGTCTTGTTGTGACAGATTCCAAATCAAGAACGTGCTTGAATTGGATTTATTACAATTGGAAAGACAAGAAATGGTAATCTTTACAAGCCAATGGCATGGCTCCTTATAATAAGAGAATGAAGTATCATTTTAAATTTAAAGCAAATTAGATTAGGAAGGTCAAATCCTTCTGCAGAGACATCATTGCCTCTTCCTCTCGTGCCTGACAGTCCTTTGGGAGGCTCCACAGGAGCCATGCAGCCTATCCACGTGCCCCCCACCCCTGCGCAAAGAAGGGAAAGGGTCAGGGGGAGCCAAGCCAGGAAAATGGGTCTGGGGGAGGGAAGGGCGCCATCCAATCAGTATCTGAGGGAAGCCTGGGTGCCTGGTGGGATGAAGGCTTTCAACAGAGGGGGCCTTCAACCACCCCATCCTGCTGTGCGTGACCTTGGAGGCCCCCCAAAAGCCTTGGCTGCTTTTGAACTGACTTCAGCTGCGGCTGCCTCCTTGGGTGAAGAAAACCTCCTCCCTGAACTTCAGAGACTTTATTTTAGTTTACCTCTTTTTCCCCCAAAGAGAAAAAGAAATCAAACACATCCAGACTTTCATGTAAGACCAATTTTCCTGTTGCTGAATGGGAGGCTGGCCCTCTGATCTCCCGTGGCTCCTCGTCCATCTCATCTTGCCCTACTTTTAACTTCTTCTTGGAAACTTTCCTCCTGACTACCCAGCAGTTCTTCTCCAAAAGCACCTGGCTGGCCGAGAGACAACCTTGGACTCCACAATGAGGACAAAGAAAGAGGGGGGCAGGGTTGCTTTGGCGGCTGCTGGGGAGGCGTATGGAGATCTACCTACGTCTGCTAGGAAGAAACACAGCGGCCACTTCTAAATATCTAAATAGTTTCCTAAATAAATAGATCCAGTAGGTTGACTTGGAGAGACCCCATTTGCTCTCTTCCCTGGCATCATGTCTTCCCGGTGGGGAGATTCTTATCTCACAAATTGGCCAGGATTTTCAGAGGTTTGGATGGACTTCCATGCAGATGTCCTTCTCGACCTTGCTTTTTTAAAAGGGGGGGGAGTGTGAGGAAAGAGGAGCTTTCGTGGCCTGAGACTGGGGTGGTCTTTGGGGAGTTGGATGCACAGACTCAATGCCTACAGGCTACTTGAAAGGATTGTCCGGGATTTGTGGCAAGTCTGGTTCTAGCTACTCATTGGTTGAAGTAACAGTGTTGGGACTTGGGCAGAGTTTAGGGAAAGGGTCTCCAAGGTGGCTTTCATGGGTGAAAGGAGTTATACCTATGAATGGGCAGTGAACCCCACACTCCCTTCCCTGCTCTTGGGAGGTACTTGAGTTGCAAGCTCTGGGGCTCACCACATTGTAAGCAACGTCTGGAGTTCCTGGTGCAATTCCTGCAGCTGCTAACAAGCATCATGAGCCCCCTCCTCCCCTCTTCCCCCTCCCTGCAACAGCAGCTGCTCTGGGGGTGGGCAGAGGTTCTCCAAAGGTTCTTGATTGCCTTGGAAGGGGCTGGTAGTACAAAGTC
Organism: Masticophis lateralis; assembly: GCA_030761175.1. Lineage (NCBI taxonomy): Eukaryota > Metazoa > Chordata > Lepidosauria > Squamata > Colubridae > Masticophis > Masticophis lateralis. Next base: position 16,887,938 of record JAUDYJ010000008.1, read on the forward strand.
AAGTAGAGACTCAGAGCTTTCCAAGCCGGACAGGATTTGGGGACACCGCTGGCTCTCCTAGCGCAGTGGAGACTTATGTCACGGCCCTCTGCCATCTGACGAAAATGGGGCCAGGGCACTGCTTCACGTCTTAGGAAGAGTTGGGAGTTGGGGGGCAGGGAAGGGAAAAAACCCAAAGCCCCACCCTAATTAATCCTGGGTTTTAAAAACTGCCAGATGGAATGCCACAGGAAAAAAAGTCAGCATAATCTACATTGCTAAGTAATGTACATTTTCTGAGTGCCAACCGAATGGGCTGCAGTCCAGCTACCCCAGAGCCAGGCACCTGTTTCCATGGATCACGTCAGAATTCAGCTGTTTCGAGATATGTCGGTGTCTCTGGCCGCTCCGTATGAGAAACGAGGCACACCGAGAATTATAAAGTCATTTCCTCTTATTCTGCCTTGATATTTTTTTTAAAAAACGCTGCTTTCTCTCCTAATAACTGGCTTAGTTAAGTTTCTGTTTCAACATGCCAAGAGCTGAGAAGCCAAAACACAGCAGTTCACCCTCTCTGTGCATCCAAGACCAGAACTCCCTCACAATTACAGGGTACCTCAGTGGAAGGAGGAGTCATTAGATATTAGCAAGGGGTGGTGGAATAAAAAGGATCCGTTAGCAGGGGTTCATTAAGCCACATTCTCTGAGTCAGGAAGATCAATGCCTTCATGCATCTTGGATTAGGCTGCATCGCTGGTCTGGCTGGAAATGCACAAGAATCTCTTGCAGCCAAACATGGGCACCAGCGTGGCATCCCATGTTTGCAACCCAGCTGAAGTTTCCATCGGTTGGGAGAGCTGGGGGCAAGGAGAAAAGAGGAAAACATGGGTCCCTCTCAAGGCTTCAGCTGTTAGGCCGCCACCTGTTCCTGGGCGTCCCAAACTGAGCCAAGGGTGAGGAGCGTCAACGTTTCCAAAAGAGCTTTCTTTCCATAACCACACAAACCCATCTTTTGATTTCTGTGGAAAATGACTCTTCAAGATAAACGTGATTGTTGTGTGTGTGTCTGAGAGAAGGCAAGTATTTGACTCTGGAGGGGCACATGCAGTTTCTGGGGGCTTCTTAGCTCCATTGAAGACTATTCAGAATTGTCCCTTAAGGTCAGTTGTGGTCAGTTAGCTCAGGGAGCACAAAGGAAGCTTCCTCTGCCCTCGCTCTGGCACTCCTTGATCCCAGATTGGCTATTTGCAGACCACCAAGAAGGCCGTGGCTGTAGCTAGAGGGGGTCTCCAGCAGCATCCCATCCCGTAAAGCCCCTTCTCCTCCAGGAACCATCTTCCAGGACATCGGGTGGCTCTTGACTGGGATGGCCTCTCTGCACTTCCCCCTCCCCACTGTGGCTAGCCACATCTTTGCCGATTGCAGACCCTGGACCGCCTGCTGCTTTCTCCCTCAGCCACAGCCCCCTCCCCCAACCCCCAGGCCCGTTTGGAATCCATTACATCTCTGCCTTCCCTTCGGCTCATTTGGCCTTTCAGTTGGGATGGGGGCCAGTGATTTGCTGTCTCCTCATGATGCCCCTGTCAAGGGGGGATCTGGAGCTGCAGCTCAGCAGCCGAGGGGTGGGTGGGTTTCGCCGCCCGGCTCCGCTGCGCCACATGACTGCTGTGTGTTCGCGCCACTCGCCCCATTCAGGCTCCACCTGTTGTCTGAGGCTGGCAGCTGCCTTTTCAATATGACCGGGGACCTTGTCTTGGCACCAGCTCAGCGCAGAACACGCTGGGATAACAGCCATTGCTGTCCTCCAGCCTCTTTGCCTCTTGTTGTTCTGTTTGTTTTCTGCGCAGGGATCACAACCCCTGGTGAAGAAGACTTTTGTCATCCCAGATTGCGAACCTGTCGGCTGACAACACAGTAATGAAACTCCGAGAAGCAGGCAAAGCCCTTTTCTCTGCCGCACAATAGCCGGGCTTGTCCGCCAGGGAAGCAGGGGACGGGGCTCTGTTGTAGAGGGGCTGGGCACGTCACCAGAACGGTTCGGCGAGGAGGGGCTGGGATTAGGCCTCTGGGCAGATGGGGGTTGCGCATGGAGGAGTTGGGCTCAGGCTGGCAAGGCTGACTGACCATTGGCAGAGGAGGCGGCCTCATTGGGGAGCAGATTTGGGGATGGGGAATAAATTTATCACGTCGAGGTTTAGCAGCCAGCCTGAGGAGGGGCTTCTGGGACTCCCAGTCAGCAAGCCCCAGCTCTCCACCTTTCCTAACCAGGCTCTGATTTGGGGTGGGATCCAGGCTGGCTGGGCCTATTGCCACTGAAGCCCCTTTTCCTGTCCCTCCATTGATGGATGAGACCCCTGGATGAAGGTCTCTGGCATCCAGCCGGACACAAAGCCACCCAGCTCTGAATGGCAGTTAGACAATGCCCAGCCACGAAGCAAAGGCCAAGAGGGAACTGGCACCCCTGGGAGTTAGCAGTAGCTCAGTTTCTCCAGAAGAAATCCACCTGGCCTAAGTGAAGGACGTTGGGTGGACGCCAAGCACTTAGGGCCAGTTTAGGCAGTTAGCACCATTAAGCAGTGAAATTCAACCCGCTGCTGAGCTACCAATATTCAGCGTTTCTCTCCTGGGGAGGCTGCCCAGAACGGGAGAGGTCACCTACACACTCTCACCTGCAAGGGGATGCGGCAAAGCCTGCCTGATGGAACAGAGGAAGCAACTGGGGCTTGGAAGGCATTCAAGGGGGCAGCTGAACTTCTGGGGGAGGCCAAACTGGGGTATCCCCAAATGGGACTCTGAGCCCTTCTGACCCCAAACTACCTTGCAACTCTTTGCTTCCAGATTCGGCCTTCTGTGGGACAGAATGATGGGGAACCCTACAAGGATAAGTGGATGGGAAATGACAACATCTGGGATAAGAAAAAACTGGGAGAGAAAGAGGGGGCAGAGATGGGACAGTTGCCAGATGTTCTCTATAAGATGGGCAGCTAGGTAAATGTTTTAAATAAATAAATGTGAGTGGTGGATCTTTCCAGAAGGGCTGACTGGGAGCCTAGAGGTGAGTGGGGACCATCCATCTCTTGGCTTTTGCAACTGGGAGACCCCGTGATGGGTTGCTCAGCAACCTCTTTCCTCCTTCCCCCTCAAATCAAGCACCACCCTAGGGTCAGATAAGGTATTTGCTGGAAGATTCAGCCTGGGGGCATGTTTGATTCCCCCCCCAAAAAAGGCATTGATTAGTAGCATTGTCTGAAACATAGCAAGGTGCCAATACTTCCCTTGTCCTATGACAGATTGCCAGGCCAGTGCCCAGCTAATGCTGTTATTTCTCCTTATTATACATTAATGCTTACAAAACAGCTGACAGTTGGCCCGGCTCATTAGGGCAAATCTTTGCTTTGCTGGCCTCAGAAGTATCCATGGTGATGATCTGATCTGGGGTAGGGAGATCGAGGGGGGAGCTGTGGAAGGAAATCCAGAAGCCCCCTCCCCCCCCGTGTTTTCCCAGGCATCCCTGCATCTTTGGCTTCCGAGGAGGGGGGTGAGCTTCCTAGCTGCTCCCTGGATACTTGGCAGGAGCACCCCTCCCTCCAAGCTCTTGTCGTCGTCCATCTCCTGGGTCAGCAGAAGAGGAAGGCGAGCCTCAAGCGATGATGAAGAGGTTGGCCAATGCTGGGAGCTACTTTCCCATGACTTGCATTTCTGCTCTTCCAGCTGCCAAATTGATTTATTGGGGGGGTAGAGAAACAGCATTTCTGGAAAGAGGAGAAGGGAATGAAGGAAAAGACCACCCTGGCAGGTGTTGCAGGGCTGCCAACTGGTTTGAGAGCCACCAAGTTCTTCAAATTCAGAGGCCTTGGTAGAGAGAACTAAAGCCGTCTTCAGAGCTGGAACCCAATAATTGTTTTATGCAGGGACATCTCTGAATCATCTGCTCAGAAGCTGGCCAGGGGCCTTAGACGGAGGTTCTGTCGGGGACCTACAAGGCAGGGATTTGCTTTTGGGCTTATCACTGTTTTTCCACAAGGAAAAGTTTGGAAGTGACTTCATATGAAAAGCAGAAGTCGCACAGTTAGAAGCACACTTGACCCCATTCTCATGACATACGTAAGTGGGTCTCATAAGTGGGGCAGTTGGGAGGGGAGGGGATTAGTTAGTGGTGGGAACACAAAAATAGGGTTAATTGATCCCATCCATTAACCTGAAAAATAGCTTTGCTTCAGGCCCAGCCATGCAGAAGATTAACTAATCATGTCATGGGAAGCCCAAACCCCGTGCAAGGACCCACTCTGGAGAGAAAAGGGGCTTGGAAAGGGCTCACCATCTCCTTGCAGCCCCCGAAGACATGGCCTTGGGTGTGGGGAGAGTCCGGCAGTTTGATTGTGGGGTTTTGGGGCGAAAGTGTTTTTCAGGGCCTTGGCTGCCTGTTACTATGGTGCCTATTTTTAATTTTTGAGGGGGTGGGGAATGCTATGGTTTTAATTTAATGTTAGCCTTCCCAAGTTGTAGAAGTGAGGTGGGGGAGGGGGTGAAATAGAAACTATTTAAATAAGTAAGAATGGAAGGAGGAAATCATGCTAAGGGAGAGGGGGGGGGGGTTTCTGGAGAGATTTGAGTGGGTTGGTGGCTAACCAGGTCAAACATCTTGTAGGAACAGGATGAATTCAGAACCTTCTCAACAATCAAGATGGAAGAAAGAACTGGTCATCATCTCCCAGTGTAGGAGCTGCATTATGTGAAGAGAGAAGGAAAAAAAAGCTGGCTGGGAAGATGGAGAGGCAGCTCTGGGCTTCATTTGGGTAGGCAGTCCCACAGCTGAGAAAAGCCCCCTCTCTCAATTGCCCTGCAGGACAGTGAGCTGAGATCAAGGAGGGCATCTTTTCAGCAGTGACTCGTACCAAGTCTGGGACTTCTCTTCTGCTCAGGGATGCTAGAAAATAACGAGTGGCTTGTATTGAAATGAAACAACTGAGACGTCCAGCGTGCTGAAGGTGGCCTCTCTTTCTCCTAAGGTTTTCTTAGCAAAGCCCCTTGCCTGTGCATCCACTCAAGGGTGCGAGAAGGCATGCAAAATGCTGTGGTCCCTCTGCAGCCTCAAGAAGGCTAGCAGAGCCCAGTTCCTGGGGTAAGACTCCACGCAGGGAGGGGCTCATCCGTGCTGGGCATCTCAGCCACCTTTCAGACAGGAACGGGCCAGGCAGGGGCCAGCTCAGCCTGTGGAGAGAAAGGGGGTCCATGCCTCCTTTGAGGAGGGAGAAGCTGCTGGGGTGCTGGGCAAAAAATTTTTAGGAGCAGCTTCCCTCCTTTGCCAGGTGAGGGCAAAGTTCCTTATTTCATGGAAGGAGGACCCACGAGGCGGCATTCTTAGGCACAGTTCAAACCCTTGGAGTCAGAGGTCAGAAGTGTGGGAGACACACATCTCTTGTACGCAGCTCTCCTCATCCTGACAGGAAGGTGCATCTCACGCAGGTGGAAGTGGGCATGGCAAGGGGTCATTGGCAGAGACCATTGCCTGCAGCAACTCTGGTGCTCACCCCCCCCCCCCCCGTCCTGCTTGATCCAACTGAAGCCTGGCCCTTGCTGGTCACAAAAATCCCATCTGGAGGCTGCAGACCCATCCCCCTCTGATAATTCTACCGGATTCTGCTTAATGGCCTTTTCTGTTCAGTGCTCCATTCAGAATGTCTGCCTGATTGGGATGATCAAAAGGCTGCGATGAGATTTCGCTCCCTGTGAGCTCTGCCTACGGGCAGATGGGCAAGGGGCGTTGTGTTTTCAGAGCTGGGGAGAAGAATTGTTTCCCAGCCCCTGAACACCAGCCTGGTTTGATACCTAACAATCCTCTCCCACTGCAGCCTCCATTTTGAGAGATGGGCTTTGATAGAAAAGGCACCCAGCCTCTTCTGAATCGCCTTGTTTTGTTTTCTTCTTTTTCTGCATCTCCTTTCCTTCTCTGAGAAAGAGTCCTGGGCAATTTAAATCCTCCACAGTGCGATGTTTGGTGCTAATAAGGATGTGCTCCAGCCTCGCTACCGCTGCCTTCCCCACCAGGTGAGAATTGAGCCTCTGAGAGGGAGGCCCACACAGAGGTTGCAAGAGGTGAGTGAGCTGGAGGTCTGTCATGCCAGCACCTCATCTTGGCTTCCTGATAGAGGCCAAGATAGGGAGTCCTGCCTTTGAGAATGGAAGAGATGAAAGATAGCTTTCCTAGCTTTATCAGCTCTTTGTCTGAAATGATATAGGGTCTCAAGCTTGAGCAGGGAGTTGGAGTAGAAGACCTGTGAGGTCCCTTCCGACTCTGTTATTCTTTTAGTTCAGAGTAGCCCCATTTTATCAGGTGCTGCCAGTTGCTTCTTGATGATGGACAGTAGGAATCCTGAACATGGCCATGTAGGGGCAAAGTTGTTAAAGGACAGGAAAGAACCTCCAGTCACGAAGAGGCCTCAGTTAGTGACACACTGAAGAGGACATGTTGGTTGTTCCTTTCTTGACTCAATTTCTTGACTTGCTTCTGATGACCAGAAGGTGGAAGTCTCTAGGGCTGCTCTCTTCCCAGCTGAGAGGACCAAGCAAATGACTGGCCCATCGGAGCTGATTATTCTGACTGGCAGCAGCTCTGGGGGTTTTAGGCAGCGAAGACCCCTTTTGGCACCCTACATTTCTCCCCCTACCTTCCCCCACCCTTTCTAAGCTGGTGGAACCCCAGAATTCTTCTCGTCCTTGCCTTCCTTTGTGTGGTACCATTGCTCCCTTCCAAGCCTCCTCTTCCCACCGTGAACCTGCCTGATAAACGGAACAGAGGAAGAGGGAGCGAGAAGGCATCTTCTCCAGAGATGACACCACAAGACACAACTGGCTTCATGGTTGCATTCTTCAGCTAGGCTGCTGTTCAAATAGAAGGGCAGAGATAGCTCTCAGAGGCTCTTCAGGAGATGGTGAGAAGCAGGGGGCCAAATAGAGGTCTGGAAATGGACAGTCAATCTCTTCCCACCACACCCACACCCCACACAAACTCACACTCACTCTCTCTCTCTCTCTCTCTCACACACACACACAGAGATGAAGGATTACCAGGGTTTTCATCCTGCCTGAAAAGATGAGAACACATGGTCCTAATGAGGCTTAATGCAAGAGGAAATAGCAGGTCCTAAAAATAATGTGGGAGAATAATGACATCATTAGGGAGATTTCAGACTGCTTTGATAAGACCTTTCCTGTCCATACAAAATGGGCCCTCCAATATTGCCCAGCCCTTCAGAGCCAGGCCACGCATCCACCCTGCTCACCAAGACTTCTGGGGAGCGGGTGGGGAGAGATGTCACATCAAAACAGCTCAGATAAACCTCCCGGAAGCCTGCGAAGTATCTCAGAGTGATCTGAGAGAGGTCATTATTTACTTCAAGCATGTTTACTCCAAAGCTCTCCCAAAGGGGGGGGAGAGATGGCAGGCTTGCCATCTAACAGACAAGACACAGGAGGAGGAGGAGGAGGAGGAGGAGGAGGAGGAGGAGGAGGAGGAGGAGGAGGAGGAGGAGGAGGAGGAGGAGGAGGAGGAGGAGGAGGAGGAGGAGGAAAACAGTCAGCCAGGCTAAGCCAACCTTCCCTGAAGCTGCAGGTCATATCAGAACCTTCAAAAAGAGACCATGTAGCTTAAGGAAATGGCTACTGTTCATGTGAGGATGGGCAGAGGGCTGCAAAATCAGGGTCACTGGGTGGTGTGTGTGATTTGCAGAGCTGGGTCTTAATTCCTTGGCCCCAAGTAAGGGGCTGGCCGATGACTTGCAAAGGGTTCCATCTGCCAACTTTTGCAGACACACACACACACACACCCATCCCAGGAAACTTCTCACGAAGGTCTTTTGTGTCACGTTGACATTTTCACGTTAAACTCTAAACTTGAATTAGATTCCTGGTTTCTCTTGGCTTTATTTACTGGGACACCAGAAAGGAGTAGGATGGTGTTTTATTACCGCAAAATAAGAGCAACTCTGTTCCCCTCTAACAGCAGGACAGATGGCCTCCCCAGAAGCATCCTTCTGGGCAGCGACCTCTGGCAGTACAGGGTGAGAAAACAGGCTGGGCTTGAACCGCATGCTGGGTCTTCAGCCGGTACAAACCTTCTTAGTTTCAACCAAGGACCTTCTGGGAGAAATCATTGGAAGACACATCTGGGATGTGTCCTCCAACATGCAGCTGATGCACGATTCTGCTTCTCTGGATTCAAGGAAATGACTGGTGCACTTCTGTGTTTCTGAGGACATGGATGGCTGCCTGTGGGGAAACCAAAGACAGAGGTGCCCCTGGTCAGGGTGGAGTCTTCCTTGGGTGTAGGAATCAGAGAGTTTGAAGCTTCCAAGGAGCCCTTGGCTTAGACCTGCCTGAAGGACCCTTTCCAAGGACGGGCTCTCAGCCCCTTGTTTTTAAACAGGGGAGCACAGCGGTTTTGTCTCCCTGAGAAAAGGGGCGTTGGGTGGGGTGCAGGAAGTAGCCAGTTTCTCCTTGCCTTTCAGTGGCATCTATGCAGAAGAAGACTCCAGGTGGACTCAGCCCCTCTAGAGGGAAGTCTGGGGTGAGTGTACAGCTTCCAAGGAGTGGGAAGGCAGTTGGAGGGGGGGGGGAGTTGGATAGGACCAGTTCCGTTCTGTGCCTTCACATACCAGCTGTAAACCATAATGCAGTAATGTATTATGTATGCAATAAATAATTCATAGGAAAAGGGTAAGAAATACTTTTGAAATAACAGAAAGATTTTAAAATGTCAAAAAAAGCTAAAACCACAGCAATCCAACCCAATCACTTGACACTGGTAAGAAGCTCGACTGAAGTGATGGCATTTCCAGGGGCTCTTGAAGGTCATCAGATCAGGCCTCCCAGAGAGGGCCAGAAATGGCCTGAGTAAAATTAAGGAGAGCAGCTTTTGGGGTGGCCCCACTCTTTCCATAGCAGCTTCCTCTGACGTGGATAAGGTTATCCCCCACAGAGCTTTTCCTGTCCATCTTCAGCCAGTCCAGGCACTGGTACAGCCAAGCCTCTCAGGGAGGTGGGCCTACTGCAACGTCCCCAAACTCAGACATGTCTGGGGCTGCACCCAACTTGGGTCTGGAAAGAAATGACCCAAATCCTGGCCTTCTCTGTCCTGTGGACCAGATGCACCAGCTTTTTTTGTCTTCGAGCATCCTGGGTTGAGGGCATCATTTTTGGCTTGGGAGCTCAAGGTCTGGTTTAGGGGCCAACAGGGAAAGGGCCCTGTTGCATGCATCACTCACAAGCTCCTCCTTCCTCCCAAGGCCCTACACCAGAAGAGCTTGTTGGATCAAGTGTGGTGTGTGTCTTTGGCCAGGACAAATCTCGTCCCTTCCCTCATGAACCCTGCATTCCTTTGAGCTGGAGAAGCAAGGGTGGGATCCTCAGTCCATGTCCTCATGTTGCAGAGTCTTTAGCCTGTCTTGGAAGAAAGAACTGCAGCCAAGCCCCTTCCTTCTTCTGTCAGGCCTTCCTTCTCAACTCCACACCCTCCACCTCCCTGTCTCTACCTCCCTATCTCCAGAAGACCCCACTCATCTTCTCTCTCCATCCCAGCCATCTCCTTTCAAGATGGGCCAGAGAGGAGGGCCCTGTGCAAACCCCCAAGGGCCACCTCCTGAAGGAGACCATGATGGAGTCCCAAAGCAAAAGTCTGGTGATCCGGATTCGGCTTTGCCCAAACAGAGCTCTCGGCCCATGAGAGATGCTTCTCCAGGCACATGGGGTGAAGGAGTGCTGTTCCTCCTCCTTCTGTCGGCCTCTCTCTGCCCCTCCCTCCAGATTCTTCCTGGAGGAGGGGTCTCCCACTTGCAACATCCTTCACTTCCTTTGGTAATGCAGCTGTGGCACCCACCTTCCCCTACCCCCATTCAAAGCCTCTTGAAGGAAAAATGGGGGTGCCTGGCCCACAAGAGCTCTCTGGTGTTTTTAAAAGACTCTCATTGACTGCAGTCAGTTTCAGACGCAGGAATCACTGTAGATACTGGCCAAGGAGGGGGAAATATCAGAGTTTTTTTTTAAAAGAACCCTCTAACAGGGGGTCCTCATGCTTTCCTTTCTCTCCTTCCTCCTCTCCCCACCTCCTGCATCGACACCTGGGAGCCAAGAAGAGAAAATGCTGCATTTCGGCTTCCCAGCTTGATTTTCAAGGCACAGCCCTTCGCCGTTCCCCTTTTCCCTTGGCTAATAAGTAATTATGAGACGAAGGTTTGTGTGTTATTTTGTTAGATTTGGCCTGGAAAATACAGTCTCCCTTTCTCTGCTGTTCCCCCCACTTCCTCAGTAAAATGCTTTCTGAGATTTATTTGCAAGCCTGTAAATACAGAGTAAATAGCTTTAATTTAATTTACAGTGCTACTGAAGGAAGCCGCATCTGCAAAACACAAATTCTGTCAGCCATGATTGAACTGGAAAGAAAGAAAGAAAGAAAGAAAGAAAGAAAGAAAGAAAGAAAGAAGGAAGGAAGGAAGGAAGGAAGGAAGGAAGGAAGGAAGGAAGGAAGGAAGGAAGGAAGGAAGGAAGGAAGGAAGGAAGGAAGGAAGGAAACTTTCACTCCATCATCTCTGCAGAGCAGAGTATTTCAAGTCTTATTAATGACTTTTTTCTCCCCTTCCAGCCTCAAGGAAGAAGAGGGAAAATACATTCCTTTTTTAGCCCAAACCTAGTGGGGATGAAGGTGGTTTCAAATGCTGGGGAGTCTTGGGTGCTGCTGGCCAACTATCAGTCGGGCTGCTGACTGCCTTCCCTTCAGGTAATGCCAAAGTGGGCCAGTAATGAAATCCAATTTTTTTTACTACTGGTTCTGTGGGTGTGGCTTGATGGGCATGGCAGGGGAAGGATACTGCAAAATCCCCATTCCCTCCCCACTCCTGGGGGAAGGATATTGCAAAATCTCCATTCCCACCCCACTCTGGGGCCAGCCAGAGGTGGCATTTGCCGGTTCTCCGAACTGCTCAAAATTTCCACTACTGGTTCTCCAGAACCTTCCAGAACCTGTTGGATTTCACCCCTGAGGTGGGCCCTCAAGACCATGACCAGGGTCCTCTTGGACTGGGGAAACCAGCCTTCCACTTGGGGCTCAGCAAAGAGCTGCAGATGAGGCTCCCCACCCCTCAAAGCCAGCCAGCAGGGTTTTTTCAGGGACCTTCAGTTCCCAGTGATGGAACATGGCAAGGACAAGAGGCACTGGCCCAACTGGCACCCTATGCCCTGGCTGGCAGCAGTGGCTTCCAGGCCAGCCAGGAGCTTCCTCAGCCTTCCAACCTGAGACGGCTGGTTCTTGGAGAAGCAACCAGGACGGCTTCTGATCCACCAGAGCTGTGTGTTTGTGTGGAAAGGCAATGGCAAGAGATGTGGCCACCAGTTCAGAGAACAGGATTCTCAGGCGAAGACAGTCTATCTCTGAGCCCCATGGATTATTGTCCACCTTTATTGTGGATACTTCTGCCCTCCTTGCAGAAAGCAGCAGCTGAAGCTCACGGAGACAGCAACCAATTCCTTTGTATTTTGCCACGAATGGTGTGCAGAGATGTTGCCACAGTAACAACAACAACAGAAAGTGACTCTGGGTGGATGTTTCTTCTGCTCCAGCAAGACTGTTCTGATTGGAAGGAGATTTGAATCATTGCTGGGTTTATCTTCCCTGCAGCCTTCTGGGCACTCTGGAGAGGACAGGTTGACCTGAGGGACTCCTCAAGTGCTCGTCACATGAGCTTCTTCCCTTGAGGAAAACACCCTTTTTCTAGCCAGCCCAGGCCACGGACTGGCCACCCTCTGGAGATGCCACATCCAGCTGGGATCCTCTGCAGGCAAAGCAAGGACTCCCCCAGAAAAGAGATGAACCACAGTGCATCCATGTCACCAACAGGTCCAGTTGATGTGAAAAGGCCACATTTGACTAAAGGAGTGTCCTGCAGGAGAGACCTCCAGGTTCTCTAGAGGCTGTGTCGAGGGTGGGTTGCCATAACGGAAGCCCCCTAATGCACCTTCTTCCACCTTTTGCCAGGCAACTGGCACAAGGTGGAAGAACTGGCACAAGGACTCAGGGAAACTCCATGGTTAACTATGACGAGCCATCAGAAAGTCCTGCCTAGGGTGGACCAACAGTGGCGCAGAAGATGTTCTGGCCAGGAGTTGCCATCCTGCAAAGCTCCCTCCATCAAATTCAGGAGCTTCCTCCCTCTTCTTTTGATCCTTGATGCTCGCTGACTGCAAGCTCCAGGCTCAGCCCAACACAATGTTTTATTCTCCAATTCTCAGCCCAAAATAATGAAGCTTTATGCAAATTTTGTGGTTGTTTTATATCTTGATACCAGGCGTTAAATATGCTCAGTTTACACCCGCATAACAAATGCAACATTGGTTGCCGTTTTATGAAAAAGTTGCTTCTTGCTCTAGGAATATAATTCAGGGGGAGGATACGCAAAGAACGTCTAAACTCCCTCCTTCTGTATGATAGTAAATCAAGCGATCCACTCTCAAAAAACAAAGCAAACAAAACAAGGTTGGGAAAATAAGTAATGATTGCATCTGAGTGTTTCACAGGAAAATGGTGAATTCCTCCCACTTTTAGGCTAGCACAGCTTCTCAAGCTGTGGAGAGGGAAGCGTTTCTGACTCCCTAATAAATCTGACAAGTTATTACAAATCAGTGAGTGCTAAGAAACAAAGGTTGCCAAGTAAAACATGGCCTCCTCCTGTGACATGAGATGGAATAAATGGCAGGACAGCAAGAATCCTACCTACCCTCCGGTGGTCTTCCCTGACAGGACGGGGCTCACCAGCAATGCCGTCAGGAGGTCTTCTGCATCCTTGGGCCCCAGATGCCCCTCACTCACTCACTCACTTACCCAGGGCGGGCATGGGGGATGCCCTCTGCTCTGCCGCTTCTCAATAGCCTCTGGAACATGAGGACCCTGCCTCCAGAGCTGGGACCAGAGCCCTGGGCTTCCCCCTTCAAATCTGCCTGAGCTTTGGAGAGGACAGAGGTGCCTTCAGATGATGGACTCCAAGAATAGTCAATCAATTGGTCCTGACCCTTATAAGGATTGACTGATCCCTTGGGATGACGATTAAGAAGTGAAACACGCATCATTTTGGCAAGTGATGTGAAAGGTTGATGGATTAGGAAAAAACAACTAGGCTTGGCAATGTTTAGGGTTAGAAAAATAAAGAGGAAGGCAGAATCTGAGAGCTAAGTGGATCACCCCAGAAGAGCTACATACTACTTGTGGGAAGAAGTCAAAGTGAGGGATGTTTGTCCTTCCAATTGCCAGGAGCTGGGACTGACTCGTCTTCTAAGTAAAAAAGAAACAATGACAGATGCCCTTCACCTTTGACACTGCAAGGCTGATGCTATGGATCTTCCTGAGCCACCCCAATTTAGCCACTCCTCCTGGACTGTTTCCTTCTTCCAAAGGAGGACCCTAGCAAGCTCCACAGCAAACGTTAATTAGGAAACACTTTGCAGATCAAAAATGCTCTATAAATTTTAATTCCCCCTAACTTAGTAGACTTTTCCCCAGCCCAGTGTAATTAGAGGGCCCCCAAAGTGCCAGTGCTTCTCACTGAAAGATGACAAATCCAGGAATTGTGTAACTGCTGTTGCTGTCCTTGGCAAGTCCTGATGTGTCTGAAGGCTGCCCTGGGGGAAAGGTCCTCATCTGGAACTCTGGTCGTGGTCTGCATTCCAAATCCCATTTGCTTTGATCTCGGGAGTAATCACAAAGCCTCTGGAGGATTGCAAAGAAGGTTGGCAGAATCACTCCATGAGAGAAACGGTCTTCTGGTCTGGGCAGGAAGGCCCCCTCTTCCCTAATTAGTTATGATGGCTTGCCTATCACCAGAATAAGTAACAAATGGGCAAAGCTGAGATTCCAAGAGAAGACAATATTGGTAGCTCAGGACTGAAGTGTGGAGGCCTTGGTGCCTCTGAGCTTGGTGGGTTTCTTGCAGATGCTTCCTTATTCAACTCAGTAGCATCATCGATGCTAGAAGGGAGTGTGGGGTTTGCCCTCTTTTTATGTACAGTCCCTTCTAGCATCGATGTTGTTACCAAGTTGAGTAATGAAACATCTGCAAAAAAACCCACCAAGCACAGAGAGCACAAAGATGAGATGGTCAATGTATTGCCACTGTGAGAAAGAGCTTGACAGGTGGAACATCAAGAGTAATTAGGAAAGATGGAACCCCCTGCATTTCTTTGCAAGTGAGGGCAGGGCCTGATGCTAATGGGTAGCTTGCAAAATTCAACTGGGTGAGGCAGTGCAAAGCACTCCAGGAAGCCTGGTGTGGAGTGAAGGATCCACAGTGTCGATCGTTTGAGGAAGACCATCCATCCTGGAGGAACATTTTACATCCATGAATCATATTTGGGTGGAACTTTCTAATCTTTCCAGCAAAGGCTTTGTCCTTGTTTCTTTCCCAAGTTTTGATGTAAAAGAGCTCTTTGTCTTTGAAGGAGCTCCATTGAACCAGTCCATGGAGATGTAGTTGTGGCAGAAAACAGTTGTGCTTTTTCCCACTATGAGCACTGCAGTAGAGTGCTTCATACAGGCAGTTCAGCTCAACTTGTACTCTGGCTGCATAAATCTCGGGAGTGAAAATGCGCAGAAGTTGAAAAGAAGATCTAACCAGCAGGTGGGTGTGCAGAACTGGTGGTGGTGGAAGAGGACGAGGGCTTGTGTCTCTTTCTGGAAGGAAGAGACCCCCAGGAATTCTCCATGGGCCAAGGGTGGCCCCACTCTTAAGTGGAACACTATGGAGTGGGTTTGTCATCAAACACACCCCTCTCCTCCTCCTCCTCCTCCTCCTCCTCCTCCTCCTCCTCCTCCTCCTCCTCCTCCTCCTCCTCCTCCTCCTCTCCACAAACCCCACACTCCTGTCTAGCACCAATAATGTTCCCCAGTTGGGTCATGATACATCTGCAATAAAACAACCAAGTTCAGAGACTACCACGAACGCCACAGTCCTCCACCTTCTCCTCCTCCTCCTCCCTACAAAATACTGGTCCTGCATGGAAACAAAGCAGCAGCGAATCTTTGTGCATGCCCATTGCTGCCAAGGAAGCCCATACTTTCTCCCTCACCTCTCTCTTGACTCTCTGCTTCCAACTCCTTCTCAGGTTGGGCACTGATGAAAGGAGGGCTGTTCTGAAGGACAGGACAAAGCCTGTGCCAGCCAGAATCATATTCCCAGCCCAAGGGATGTGCCGGGCAAGCAAATGCAGCCTCTCTAGGAAGGGAGCAAGATGCAGCGCCTTCCTTGGACGAGGCGGGTGTGTGGAAAGTGCAGCTTGCTGCTCCCATGCACCTGCTGCATCCCAGCCAGTTCTTGTGCTGCCTGATATAATTTGTTGGCCTTGCTGACGACAATCATCCTGATTTCACCCACCAGGAATCACATCCCGCTCGGCTTGAATCTCCCTGCAGATCAAGCCCGGACTAAGATGCCAGGCAGTGGCAATTGGCAGCAAAAAGGGGGCAGGAGGTTGGCACAAAACACTGCACAGTGACGTTGGCACTCAAGTGAGATTGGGGCTGGAGGGGGGGAGCATGGGGAGGGAATCGGCTGCTTTGGGTTGACTGCAGAAAGAGCAGCAGGCTGCTGGGGGAGAGGACCAGGCAGGTGGAGATGGAGGCTGGTCAAATCCAGAAGCTCACCGAATGGAAGAGAAATGGAAATGCAACACTCGTGTTGATGAGAAACACCAGAGTGAAAGAAGAGCTCCTTGAATTCTGATTTTTTTTTTTTCTTTCGGTTTCTTGCTTGATTGTTGAAGTGAGAAAGTTTGAAGTCCTTTACTGACCATGGCAGGTCAGGCAGTAGAGCTGCAAGGCATTTTTATAGAGGACAATGGCCATATTTGAGCAAGGAAGGAAGGTATTTGATGCCAGCTGCTGAGGAACACTTGTAGACAAGTGCCACTGACTACCCCCCCCCCCCCCCGAGAGTCTGTCAGGACAGACAGCTGGCATTCTCTCTGGTGTCTCCAAATACTCCTCAGACATAGCAGGAGTTGGCCATGAGTGTCGTCCCTGATCTACAGCAGCAAGAACAGAATGGGGCATTGCCATCCCTGACACGGCCCAAGGACTGACTCCCTTTGAACTGTCCATCAGAAGAACGAAGGTCATGCTCCAAAGATTTTGGAGTAGAGCGTGCCCCATAACTCTTTCTCCTTTTATCACGTCCAGGTTAGGCTACAGTAGGTTTGCAACAGAGGCAAAGTAGCATTTGGGGCTCAAGCCAAGAGTAAGGGATTCAAGGAGTAAAGAGGCCAGGTAGAAAGCAAAAGGGGGTTTAAATTAAGCTGTGTTTCTTTTTAACAAGCCATGACCAGCTGTTTCTGAGCAACATGTTAGGTTTTAGAGCTCCCATTATCATCCGCTTTGGCAAGATTACTGCCAAGAGTCAACCAAAGCAAACCATCTCATGACCTGGTACCAAGTGTGTCCCCTTATCCTGCAGGAGGCCCTCACTCCTGCTTCTCTTCCTGAAAGCGAAGTTGGCTTGTTGGGAGCTCAGCCTTTTCTGCAGCCCTGCGCTCTTCCTCTCGCTCTCTGTTGTTCTTAAGCAGATGTAAATGTTTAAAAGCAGACTTTGCCCTCCGAAACAGGAGAATAGCGTCTCCCCCAAGGCATTTGCTGCTATAACACGCATGCAGGCAGCGTCTCCCCCATAATTGGAAACATTTGTCCTTGCAGGCAGACTCTGCACCGTGTGGTTTTTTCCCTGCCGTGCAGCCTTTTCAGGCAGGATCCGGGCTGGAAGAATTTTTAGCTAAGTTCACGACCTCCAGTCTTGGGAACAGCTCTTGGTTTAAAGCAGTGTCATGAGCCAAGCAGCCTCTCTATTTCGCTCTCTTTTCAATCACAGGGCAGGAAATTGTGGTTTCACAGCCACAAAAGATCCTTGCACTATCAGGCAAAGAAGGGGCAGATTCAATGAATGTTTGGTGCCAGCATTTCTGCAAATAAAGACATCTGGACTGAATTTGGCCCCAGCGTGGGACTGACTGGTTAAATAAAGGTCACTCTCTCGATGTTCCCGGCCTTCCTCTCGTGCAGTTTGCCACGTGCCAGGCTCTCCGGATGTGTAACCAGGGTGGGATCAAGGCCAGGGGCTCTTGAGAGTTATGTCAGGGCACAGAATACGGGACCCTGAGTCCATTTGGGTCTCCTTTCTTTGAGGGTCAAAATTCTCCTTGGGTCAAAGTTCTTGTGGCATGAGAACATCCTAGCTGGTCAATTAACTCTGAATGTTCACCCAGAGGGATTTAGTTGAACCCCAAATATTCCTGGGTTTAGCCCAGCTCTGCCACATTGTATGAACAGGGGGTTCATTTCTATTCCCTACAAATCCCCAAAACATACCCCCCCAAAATGGAGGATTATTTTAAGAATTCTGTTTTGGCCTCTATTTTCCATTCCTGTGGGCAAACAGAGAGGCAAAAAAGGGGCGGGAGAGGAGGGGTGGATAAGCTATGTGCTTCCTCCCCCAGGCTATAAATCTAAATTGGTGGCATTGGTTGCAATGATACCAGTGAGGATTTCAAAAGTGTTTTTCCAGCTGGAGGGAGTAATCCAGCAACCCTCCAAAAAAAAAAAAAAAAAAAAACCCACCAGGAAATTATAACCTACCAGCCTGCAATGAGGGTTTAGAAAATGCCACTCCTTGGCTGATGGTTCCACACAGCCGTGTATTGACAATGCTGGGCAGAGGCGGGTAGGATGACATATCTGGGCTTATCGGCCAGCCAAGTTAGAGCTCTCTTTGCCTTCTTGCTGGCATCTAGTGGTCTCTGGATTTTTGCAACCCAGGTAGGATAGCACTAGTTACAGGCTGCCTTCTTCAGTTGCATGCATGGGCCAGTTGTAGCTCCTTTTGTGGGATCAAATGAGGTAAATAGCCATCTGGGAAGCAGGTGAAATGCCTACCTTAAGGGTGAAGCCTAAGCCTAAACCAAAGCATGCAGCCTCCATGCCAAAAAGGAGGTCGACATGAAAAGAGATTTGTTATCCAAGCAAAGATCAAAGGTATTCTAAGATTGTCTCTGAATCTTGGCCTGAGAAGATGTTTCTTGGCACTCTCAGGGTTGAGATATGCCATGGTGGCCAGTTGCCACATGCACAGCAAGCCTTCTAGGGGACTTTGTATTGTCCAAATATGGGAACGTGGGTGTGTTTGGTCAGCCGTGGCTATTCAGAAGGGATTGTCCAGGGGAAACGTGGCCCACGGCCTTCTGCCCAGGAACAGGCAGGGAAGCAAGGGAGCTCCAAGAAGCACCCTGAAGCCCCTCCGAAGTGACCCTTCTGATAGCCCAGGGATCCCTGACAGGCTGCAAAACACCCACCAGAGAAGGTCATCTGCTGTCTTAGGGATCGTTGTTGAGTTGGGCCTGCTGGGGGTCTGATCAGCTCAAAGGAGGAAAACCGAGAAGGTGAATTTCATCTGCACCTGAAGACGGACCCTCCAAGGTTAAATGGAGCTTTAAAATGGAAAGGAAATAAAAAAAGCAGCCAGGCAGAAGAAGGAAAATAGGCTAAAGAGAACCTCTCAACAACCGCAGCAGCACATCCTGTTCCAGAACAGGCGTGCAAATAGCCTTTGCCACAGAAGGGGATTCTGGGCCATTATGCTCAGGGGATGCTCCATAAATCTGCATGCTGAGGAGAGACAGAGCCTTTTCCTCCAGCATGGTGGATCA
Source organism: Masticophis lateralis (assembly GCA_030761175.1). Lineage (NCBI taxonomy): Eukaryota > Metazoa > Chordata > Lepidosauria > Squamata > Colubridae > Masticophis > Masticophis lateralis. Next base: position 16,906,643 of record JAUDYJ010000008.1, read on the forward strand.
TGTCCCCTTTGTGTGGCATGTCCATCCAGCGCTGGGGCAAGCCCAAGTGAGGAAGGTGGACACAGGGCAGGCAAACCACAGGATCACCTCCGCAGCACCCTCGGGCACTTCCCGACCTTGGCAGTGGGCAAGGAAAGCCAAGGAAAGGAAGATCCGCAGACCAGATGGAGAAGAGCTACAAGGCATGATGTGCCCAGCACAATGCGCTGCAGAGCTCACCCCCCATCCCCATGGATGGCTCCTTAAACCTCCAATGGAGGGGAGGCAGGGAAAAAGGAAGGTGCCCTGCAGATGGGGCTACGTCAGGAATGGGCGTGGCTCTCTAAGAGGATGTTGGTTTATCTGGGGCTTAGCTGTAATCTCCCCCAACCCCATTTGTGTGGAGAGGAAAGGGAGGCATGTTGATGCAGCCGGCTTCCTGCCCTCCTCCACTTGGAGATAATGAGATCTGCATCCAGCTAAAGGGCTCTGAAGAGGCTGGACTCTCGAAGCTATCTATAGAGAAGCACAATCTGGCTTTGTGAGGGTGAGCTGAAATGTCACCCCCTGGATGAGGCCCCCATCTGATGAAAAGAACTCTTCTGGAGAAGCAGGCGCAGAGAGTAGCTGGAGCCTTGGCCACTGAGGCTAACTCTGAGTGGGGGCATAGAAAGAAACCCAGGATTTCCACAGACACTTTGAGTGGGAAAGAGCAGAGACTGAAGCTGGGGTGATAAGTGAGAATGGCAGGGGTCCTCTCCTCCCCCTGGACACGGGTTCAAGGCCAGCACGTCCCAGGAGAATCAGGCATCCCAAGGGAGGGACTGCCCATTTCAGGGGCAATGTGCCCCATCAGCTGAGCTCAGCTCTGAGAAAACCCTCAGAAGTACAAGCCGATCTCCTTGACCAGGACGGAACAAGTCTCCTAAACCAATATCAGGCTCCAAAGATACAAGATATCTTTGTATATAGAGCCTGAGTAGCGTAGGGGAGTAATGCCTCCTACAAAGACAGCATTTAAGATCCAGCTGCTGCAATTACTTGCTAGTTCAATCCCAGGCAAGCTCAAGGTCGACTCAGCCTTCCATCCTTTATAAGGTGGGTAAATTGAGGACCCAGTTTGTTGGGGGCAATAAGCTGACTTTGTATAAATATAAATATACAAAAGTATGATGGCTATTGCTTAACGCATTGTAAGCCGCTCTGAGTCTCCAGAGAACGGCGGCATATAAAATTAAAAAAAAAAAAAAGATGAGGGCCTTCTTAGAGTAGGAAAAGGGTTGGTCATGGAGTCAGTTAGGATGGAGAATAAAATAATTTCTTCTGAGAGCAAAGTAAGTGCTTCCTCCTCTCACACTTCTGGAACCCAGAAGGACTCATCCAGTAAAGATGAATGATGGGAGAGCCAGTGGATTTTGTACACAGCAGGCGGTGAGGACAACCAGCTTGGACAGTTTGAGAACTTCTCCAGGGAGGAGACGGTGTTTTGTGTCAGGGCAACCTGGTCTGCCCAATTATGGAATGGAGCAGACGGCTTCCGGTTTTGCCTTTCAGCCCCAATTCAAAAGCCTTCACAGGCACTCGCTTTCATGACGAACTATAACTTTGCAATAGGGAGGAAAAAGTTAGCTGTGGCTGCCAGTCAGATTGGCTCTTGATGACCTCCCATACTGGGAACCAGTCTGCTGGGAGAGAAAGCTGTGCTGGGCTCCTGGGGCAGATTTTCAGAGGTTAGGTGGCCGGCCATTATGGGAACAGGATGCTACACTAGAGAAGTTCTTGAAGTTCCCAAATCCTCTCAGCGAATCTGCTGGCTGCGTGCAACCCACTTGTCCTGAAAACAGCCTGCTAATCAGGCAGGCATCAGGCCAGCAGGCACACCGCAGCCAGGAGGGTGACACTCTACATCCTAAGTGTTCCAAATATACATAATGCTGCACTTAATTCTGATTTAGTAGGACAGATCGGTTATAATGACTGCTGGAGACCGTTATCCTGTGACAATGTCCTGAACCTCTGATGCTATCTCTTCATTAATTAAACACCAATTGGCGATTAATTGCACCAGATATTTATCGTGCTTAGGATCAGTTACAGAAGTAGTTAAAGGAACGGGCAGGGTTTTGTTACAGGCAGGCAGGAGGTGTCCTGGTATCTTGCAAGCTTTCTGTCTTCTCTGAGACAGAGAACTGGACTCTCTTTCACTATTTTAAGGAGAAAGAATCTGCCCGGTGCCCAGGCAAAGGCAGAGGAATGCAAGGAGGGTGTCTTATGTGGATTTCTCCTGCCTCAATGAAAGATCCTTCTAAGCTCTTGCAGTATTTGATTTACTTCCTTCCTTCCCGGCAGGAAGAGACCATAATTCAGAGCTCAGAAGACATGCTTGTGGGAGATCACAAAGAAAAAAAAAGACAGGAGGAGGAGGAGGAGGAGGAGGAGGAGGAGGAGGAGGAGGAGGAGGGGAGGTTCTGTCAGGTATAGGAGGTGTCACTCAGCCTAATGCACCTGTGCCCTTTTAGTGGCACCTCCTGCAGGCCTTCACTTGAATGCCCAACAAAGTCTGGCATTGCTGGATGCCCAAGTTCACAGCACAATGAAGCAGGAATAAGGACACACTAGGATGGACTTGGAGTCCACGTCATGGCAGAATTCCAGGACTGAACATAGATAGAGATGCTCCACCAGCTTAGTGCTTCTAAAATGTAGGGCTTGAACAGAAGCGAGCCCTTTGGAGTGGTATTACTTGCCTGCCATCAAAGCCCAAAGTAAGAAGAAAAAGATGGTTATTGACAACATAATGCAGCTCTGTTCTCCTTCTCTTTTTCCTCCATTAAAGGATTTTGGCATGAAGCCAACACTTCCTGGAGTCAACGTGAGTTTCTCTATTGACTTCCAATGGAGCTGGATGAAATCTTACACCTCTCCATGCCACAGGAAAGAGTTATCTCTGTGGACCTCATCAAATCCTGCATTCTCCTGGGGCATCATCTGAATGCACCATCTAAGCTAGGATAGCAACACACAGGTCCATTCGCTGACAGGTGGTTTGTAGTAATCCCAAATAATGTGTGAACCAGCTCCTCAAAACAGCCCCTGTTTCACAGAACTCCTCCTTTTATAAGGGTAGAGAGCTCTAGGTTCCATACCAGGATCAATATAATTCAAAATGACTTTTAAAAGAGTAGATAATGATATGTAACATACCACTTTGTTTTCTAGTTTGGAGATCAGTACAGTGGAGGAAGGTAGGCAGGTCACCCCTCTTAGTTCTTAGGAAAGTTGGAAAAGGAAAAAGTTGGAAAAGGAAAAGTTGGAAAAGCAATCCCAAAGGAAGGCAGAAGTAGACTGGTTCTGTCTTGCTGCTAAAAGTGGCCTTCACACTGAGCTTCCTCCAAGGCACAGTCATCTCTTCTTGCAACCACATCAGTGTTACTTCTAGGGTGAAAATGGAGGATGCGAACATAATTGGTTCCAAAATGACCAAATATTACATAGCATTTTTGTCCATGTTTCTGTACTGGGCAGGCAGCTGTGGCTTCAATGTCTCCAGGCAAAAGAACTCCAATGAGTGGTTCCTCAAAATCTCCATGGGTCAGAGCCAGGGGTGAAATCCAGCAGGTTCTGACAGGTTCTGGAGAACCGGTAGCGGAAATTTTGAGCAGTTTGGAGAACCGGCAAATACCACCTCTGGCTGGCCCCAGAGTGGGGAGGGAATGGAGATTTTACAGTATCCTTCCCCTGGAGTGAGGAGGGAATGGAGATTTTGCAGTATCCTTCCCCTGCCACGCCCACTAAGGTACACCCACAGAACAGAGTAAAAAAATTTGGATTTCACCAGTGGTCAGAACCGCATGGCTCCTGTGTTGGTCATCTGTAGGATGAACGTTCTGGTGGAGACAAAGCCCAAATGACCCCTTCTCAAGGAATAATTCACCCTGAATGACCCTTCAGAGATATTTCCTAGATGTCCCTCCTGCCTTCTGTATGGGGCTCCTGAGCATCCTTGTAACCAATAAATGTTCTGGTGTAAGACACAGGTGATGCACTCAAGAGGCTTTACTCAGACCGGGTGACAAAAGAGGGTATTTCAAAAGGTGCCAGGGACACTTTCCTGTTCTGCTACCTGGTGACTTTTCTCCTCTGTTTTATAGTCCACAGACATTGGGGAGAAATCATTGCCCGGAGATATTTTTACCTGCTTTCAAACTATCAATCATTCCTCATGTCACCACGGTGTCTCCCCGCTCTCTCTCTCTCACTCTCTCTCTCTGCAGTGCTGCACCCAGTTACAGCAAATGGAAAATACCATGTCATTTTTAAAAGTTCAACAAAAATGCCTTCAGTCACCAATTTTGAAGATCACTGTCATTCAGAAGAGAAAATAATAACATGTCGTTGCATGCAAATATCAATTACTTTATCAGGGGTTGGATATGAACAGCAAACGGCAGGAAAGGGCGGGGACTGTAGGAGAAATACACGGGAAGCTCGATTTCAAAAGAAATATGTTAATGTTCTTCAGGGAATCCGATTCTTTATTGGTGGTGGGGATTGAAGACTTTGTGTAACATCATTTGACAGATAAAAAATTAGCATTCTGGGAAAGGGCAGGATTCTCTGGCCTTGGCATCTAAATGGTAAATTATCTTCGCATCCCTCTCTCGCGCTAATTTAAACACGTGTCACATTATGTGAGCGCCTTAGCTTTGTTCTGATGCAGCACAGAAGAAAAGCAGTTAAAAGAACAAGCAAGCCCTCAGAAATGGAGAAGATTGGTTGAAAATTTGATGGCAAGAGGACAAGGAAATCCAAAATAAATCTTCAGTGGGTAGCAACAGGCATGGAGGTCCTGTGCCTCCCCTCCCCCCTCCTCCTGGCCTGGCTCCCTCTTATGAGAAACAGCAGAACGGCCAAATAAGTTGAGGAAAACAGTAGTAATTATGCATTTCTGCAAAATTTGCCTCCTGTTTTGTGCCTGGATGGCACAGGCAGGAAATTTCCTAACATAGAACAGAGTCAGCAGCCTGTGGTTTATGGTAAGGCCATGCATAATTTAAGAGCAGTATAATATTGCTTTCCCACAAATAAACAAACTAAAGCAGAGAGAGAGAGAGAGAGAGAGAGAGAGGGAGAGAGAGAGAGAGAGAGAGAGAGATGATAAGGTTCAGATGTTTGTTTATTCCAATGGCTCTTGTATTTTGCAAGTAGCTGTGCTTGATCATGGTTAGCCTCGTTCCAGGGTCTGCTCATCCCCCGGTGCTCCAAATAGATTAGGAGCTGGATTTTAAGCCAGCGGATGGCAGCCCCAAGGCAACAATCGTCCTGCTGGACTTATAATGACGAACGCTCCCTGTGCTGCCCACGCCCAGCATCCTGGGACACATCCTTTACCCATGTGCAGAATTTCTCAACCTAATTGTACTGTCTGCTGCAGCTTCCGACCTTCTCTGTTCATTTGCATCTTAGCAGCCAGGGATCTGAGAGACTTCATTATTTAGCTGCATGGCAGTGCAACACAATGCAAACAAACCATCCGGCAAATAGGCCGACTCCAAGGACCAGGTTATCAACAGCTCTTTTTTCACGCTCCCTTCGAAAGCACGGAGCGGGCGGCAGGGCCAGTCACCTGGCATGGAAGTAATGCTTTGGCTGGAACACCAGATCTCATACCGAAGATGATGACCCTCCTGCGTTCTGCCCTTTGCCCTCTGCTGATGTTGGTGCCAGAGAAGTCCAGCAGCAGCATGACGGACGGACTGGAGCCTTTGGCTGTCTGGATGTGCCCTGGAGATGCTGCACTGATTTTCTTGGGGCACGGCAGAGGTGGGTTTCACAGGTTCTGACCAGTTCTGGAGAACCAGTAGCGGAAATTTTGAGTAGTTTGGAGAACCGGTAGTAAAAATTCTGACTGGCCCTGCCTCCATCTATTCTCTGCCTCCCAAGTTCCAGCTGATTGGGAGGAAATGGAGATTTTGCAGTAACCTTCCCCTGGAGTGGGGATGGAATGGAGATTTTACCGTATCCTTCCCCTGCCATGCCCACCCAGCCATGCCCACAGAACCAGTAGTAAAAAAATTTGAAACCCACCACTGGGGCACGGCCCCAGGAAGTTTCCTGTTGTGTGACTGGGAATCTTGGATGTGGCACACACCCAAACCAGCAGCCTGGACCTTCTGAAATTGTGTGTGTGTAGTGGTGGGGAATTGGGAAATGTGCCTAGCCATGGGAAACCCCTGCATACAGCTGCTGCACCAGACACAGTGCATAGAATTTCAAGGCCCCTGTCCAGCCCAACTTTGGCCCACAGTATGAGATGAAGTTGCTCATCCAGATTTCGTTTCAGCACGTTGATTGTGCAAGCACTGTTTTTAATGGCTACACAAGAAAAGCTCTCCCTGCTCTGTCTCTCCCTCTCTTTGCAAGTGGGATCCAGTTACACTCTCCAGGAATAAGCAGTCTCATCTCTGAACAACAATAGCAAGATCTTTTCAGAATTGGTCTGTGATGAGGCCATAGCCAATGGTGTATGTGTACCATTTAATCAAAGAATTAAAAGCCCCTTTTAAATACTCGAGTTCTGCCAATTCCACCAGCAGTCATTCTTGTCATTCAGAAGAGACAAAGATCTGTCAGAAATTCCCCTTTCAATTTATTTTTCAGTAAAGATTGCTCTTTTGAACTCCAGTGGCAAAAATCTGTATGTACAAAATTCCTCTGAGTAGCTTCCCTCTTCTGGGGTCTCTGCCTTCAGCCCTTCCAGCCCACCCCAGTCTTGGGAGGCCTGACTTGAGGTCACTGGTGAGAAAGGCAGCACCATGATATTTCTGCAGATATCCAGGCCATGGACATGGACATCGTCATCTCCAGAGCTATTTAATTCCACTGCAGCATCTCCTGCATGGGACCCACCAGAGGAAAGGGATCTTACAAGAATTAAGTTCCATCAGACGGAACAAGGTCTGTTTTGCACAGATAAGCTGAGCTTCTCTACATAGCAAGGAGGGAGTGAGGGCCTCTACATGTAGAAGGAACACAAAGTGAATGTAAAAGCTGTGCAACAATGGAAACTCTTGATGAGATGCAAATATTTTAGGTTTTGGAAAGGCCAAAGCCCTGGAGATCTTTGGGATTGTGGAGAGAAGAGCATTTGAAGGAACATCAACACCAGCCTTTGTGATGATCATCTAATGGTCCATCTAGCATGAGAAGGTGACCCCCTTCATGGTCAACCATAAGGCTGCACCATGTCCCCAAGGGGAAGCCAGGATTCATGGCCATCCGTTTCCGTTCCTTGCTTCTTTTGAGCATCCTTTCCTTGAATGCAAAGGACTATGTGGTCCTTGTGCCATGTTACCTGCAAAGTATTTTGATCTCCCTTGTTACCTCTGCTAGGAAAATCAGCATCTTTAAAGTTAGGATAAATGGGAATTACAAACTCACGAAGCATAGACCAATTCTCTAGCCTTTGTAAGTAGAGCACTTATACGGTTATCTTTTAATTTGTCTGATCCACTTCTAAAGTAACAGTGAGTTTTGCCGTTGAATTATGCATTGCATGAGGAAACCCTTGTCTGCCCTGAATGGCTCATGAGCTTCTCTGGAGAACTTGGGAGCTTCAGGATTTTGAAGGGTTTGGAAACAACTCTTTTTTCTTCCAGGGAGTTCATTTACAGAGGAGCTCAGAGGCCAAAGCAAAGCAAACCTCAGGATCCCCCACCCAAAGAGGCTACTTGATGTAACTCTGGATGGGGGGAATCTGGGAGCTGAAGTCTACCCATCTTCAAGCTACCAAGGTTGAGAAACACTGCTATAGACTTTGCATATCTGAAGGTCGCAAAAGAGGATCTTTTTAACCCTAACCCCTAAAACCGTCACAAATGTGAGTCAGCTGTCAAGTGTCCAAATGGAAATCACGTTGATCACGGGGATGCTGCCAGGATCCTAAGTGGGAAAAAATGGTCCTACCTAAGTCACTTTTTTCAGTGGAATTTCAAACGGTCACTAAGCAAAATGTTGTAAGTCAAGGACTGCCTGTACAACATCTCTCTAGAGAGCTTCCAAATCCCAGGAGCCTTTTGAGGGACTGAGAATGGTCCCAGCCGTGTGTGTGTGTGTGCAAGAGAGAGAGAGAGAGAGAGAGAGAGAGAGAGAGAGAGAGAGAGAGAGAGAGAGAGAGAGGGAGAGCGCTAAGCCACTTGCTTATGAGAAAGGGAAGCATCTCCTGGGACTGGGGAGGGAGGCTTCCCTTCCCTTCCCTGCCCACCCACCCCCACCCCAGCTGCAAAAAGGCCTGAGCATTAAGGAAGGGCGGCAGCAGGGGGAAGAGGAAGGCAAAGAACTGAGTCAATTAAAGGCACACAAAGCAATGCATCCTGGTTTACCTTTGCCTGACATTTAAGGCTACTCTGTTAACAGTTTGCATTGGATAATTGGCTTATGGGGAATCACATCCCTGCACACCTGAATGTGCTTCAATACGACGCTTCACACAGCATCTCCTCACTTGGGTGATGCAAGGCAAGCGAATGGGGGGTTGGCATGCCATCTGTGGGGAGGGGCAGGCGAGGAAGAGGGGCTGGCACCCTCCCCAGAGCAGGTTTGTAGAATGGGGGGGGGCGGTCTGTGGGGTTCTTTAAGACTCTGCCAGAGTTGAAAGGTGGGAAGAGGAGGAGGAGGAGGAGATGGTGGTGGCCTTCCTCTCTCTGAATTGATCGGGGCTGCTTCCTTGGTTGAGAGCAGGGGTGAAATCCAGCAGGTTCTGATAGGTTCTGGAGAACCGGTAGCAGAAATTTTGAGTCGTTCAGAGAACTACTTGGATTTCACCACTGGCTGAGAGCCTTGGGAAGACCCTGGCCCAAAGGGTAGGCAGAGCCCCCCCGCCCCCCAAAAGAAAAATCAAGTAGTGGTCCAGGAAAAATAATCCAGAATGTATTTTATTTTTGTTAGGATTGCAAATCCCCTTTACTTGATGGAGCCCCCTTAAAAGGATTTGTGAGGCTTTGTGAAGACTGCAATGGGGGTAGAAGAACAGATCCTTTCTCCAGCAGAGCCCATGGGATTCCCCTCTGGCCTCCCTCTGCGGCCGGGATAGTCCCAAGCCCTCACTGGGTTGCTGACAGGCAGAGAGCGTTCGCTCATCCCTATCTGGAGCAGCTGCCTCAGACTGGGGGTGGCACGGATGCTGGTGGGTGCTTTCCAAGGGGACTCATCAACAGGTAGCAAGCTGGCTTCAGCTCTGCCAGAGCCGGCCAGGAAGAGCCTTGCTCAGGAAGGCTGGGGCAGCTGCAGCCTAAAGGCATTAGTTGATTTTCCTCTTCGATCAGGAGAAAGAAAAGCTTTACCAAAAATCATACATGTTCCCTGGACAAATCCTCCCTTTTCTCTTTCGGTGCCACCCATGAAGAAAGTGCGGGATGGCAGGAGGGACCACAACTGTAAAGGGGAGGGAGGGAGGGAGGGAAGGAAGGGAGGGAGGGAGGGAGGGAGGGAGGGAGGAAGGAAGGAAGGAAGGAAGGAAGGAAGACTTCTAAATTTCTGGAAGTAGTCATTCCTAAAAACTTGTCAAGTTCCTGGCCACAGGTTTTTTACTTTTTTTTACTTTTTTCGGTCTTAACGTCCAACGTAAAGCTACTTGGCAGTCTTTGAACTCATAATTAGGTTCCTGTCCAGTCATTCATGGGAGCAATTATCCCCTCCAACCTTTTCAAAACAAAGCTTTGTATATTTGAAGCCAGTCTGCTGCCAAATCCCTCCTTGGTCTTCTTTCTTTCTTCCCAGATTAAAAAAAAAATCACAGACTCTTTTCATCTCTCTTCATATGTCATATTCAAAGACCTTGAGGGGTTCACCAACAGCCCAAATTGAGACTGTGTGGACTACTAATTACCTTCACCGGGGACTCAGTTTTACATAACTTTCTACTCTCTTATTTTTGTTATTGATGTTTCATTTTAGTTTGTACATGGCTTGGATGATATCATTATTTATTATTTATCATTTATGAAGCATTTACAAAGCACTTTATGCATTTTTAACGGAACATCATTTCCATCTCCAAACATCACATCAAAAAAGCACAACCAGAGGAAACAGTGATGGTGAGGGAAGAGGAAAACTCTGAGAATGACCCTCAATGCAGTAGCCATGATTATGATGATGGCCAACTTCAAGACCAAGACTTGAGGAGGGGAGGAGATCAAGATAAAGCAGTCTGTCAGCTAGGTCCAGGGAGGGGGTCCTGCCCCCATGACTTTTTGGGAGTGGGGGCTGATACTAAGAGTGAAAGGAAGAAGCAGGCAAATGTGCCACTGAAGAACTTCTGTAGCAGAGAAACAGTGTGGTGAGATCAAAGGTCCATTGTCTTCTGAAAGGATGCATGAACTGGAGCCTCCCTATCAGAACTGGCTCTCAGAACCTCTGGCCCAGCCTACCTACTTTCCATGGAAGCAGGACCAGCGCAGATGTGACAGGGCCAAGGATGACTATTCACCTCAATGTTCCCCCCAAGAACCTGGAAAGAATATCCCATCAGCTCAGCATCATGCAATGGCAACCCTCAAAGTAGACTTGTGGGGTCTCTGGTCCTTGGTGGTTTCAGACCTAACCCTTCCAGACCTTTAAAAACTATTCTCCTGTCTGATCAGAATGCTTCCCATTTCCTCTCTTTCTGCCCCTGAAAAATATCTAAATCCTATTTAAGTTAATGCCCTTCATTTTCATTTATAAAGACAGATACAAAATAATTATTTCCTATCTCCACTGTTTCCTTATCTTTGGTCCTCATAATTCCTCGTGGTTCCTTTTTCATCCCCGTCTCTTGCTCACCAAAAAGGAGAAAAAAACCCACGTTTTTTGTTAGTTAAAAATATTCTTATGCTCATTGCCTTTCCTGGTGCTTTTAATCTCTGCATTCAACCCCTCTTTTGGAGGCTCTCCAAGAGACCCTTCCTTTCTCCCCGTGGCATGAGGACGTGGCCCTGCCAGCTGGCCACCAACTCTCCTTCTTTTGATGTCCACGGCACCCTCCATTTCGGAAACGTTTCGCTCTCCTCTGCAAAGGACCCTTCCCACCTTCCCCTCACATGAAAGGGACTCTGGCAGATGCCTCTCCTGGCAATCATTTGAAGTGCCTGATTAAAAGCAAGCGGGGTGAGGGGGGGGGAGGAGAGGCTGTGCTGAAGAGAAGTGTCCAACTTGAACGTGAAGCCATGTTTTGACCGCAGCAGAAATCATGTTGAGCAGATGGAGTTGCAGGAGGGGAGGAGGAGGAGAAGGAGGAGAAGAAAAGGAGGACAAAGAAGAGGAGGAGGAGGAGGAGGAGGATCCAGCTCCTTGCCTCCCCCAAGGCATGCCATATTTAGCCAGGAGAGCAGGGCAGAAAAATAGGGTCCAATTTCACAGAACACAATACAGGAGACATTTCTGTCTTGCAGTTGCATCTGACTCGGGGCCTTGATCCCCAATAATTGCATCTTAATGTGCTTGTATTCCTTACAATCAGTTCAATTGTCCAAGGAAGCAACAAAAAGAAGCAGCCAGGAGAACTCAACCCAAACCCCGAAGCTCATTCAGTCCTCTCTGTGGGGCTGAGCTGGTGTCCCAGACCAAGACCTAAGGAGGGAGGGAGCCCAGAAACCCCATCCTCCCTTTTTCCTGGCTCCAGAAGAGAGCAGGATAAGAAGAATCTGCAGCCTAACAGATATTTGTGGAAGGAGAACAACGGACAAAGCCTGGAAGACCAACAAGGCCCTTCCCTAGAAATGGTTGTCCATCACCTACTGAATGCATTCAAGGGAGGGTTGTGGGTTTCTGGATCACATACTATTAGAAAGCCTTTTTCTAACACTCAGTCAGCCAGTGCCCGGAAAGCAGGATCAACCAGGGTAGAATAAACAGCAAGAACGGCTTGTCTGCTGCCCATTCTCAGGATGCAGCCACAGGAACACACAGATTTTAAAAAAGAAATATGCCTGCAAGGAATTGTGTCCCTGCCCTGCCCACATGGTGAAAGAAAGCAGGTCTTCCGTATGTAGAGGCTCATCATGTCCTTCAACATCACCCTTTCTGCAGGACTAAGATCCCCAGATCCCTCTGGGTCTCCTTAGAAGACTCAGTTTTGGTCCTCAGAACATTGTAGAACACAATTCCAGCTCTTTGGCCCTAAAGCCTGTTTTTGCTTCTGGTCTGTGAACTTAAAAATACACATGGCCTCATTGGGAGGCCCCATGTCATCCACCTGTTTCCTGTAGGAACCTGCAGGAGAAGAGAAAGGAGGAGACGAGATCAGGCTAGGCTTGTTGACTGCAGCTGACTCAAAAACCCAGCTACTAGACGTTGGCTGCAGATCCAACAAAATGGGCCTGTCCTTCAATTGGGGCACATTTGGGGAGAGGGTTGAGGGTCTGGACCCCCTTCCACCCTTTGCCTGCCCAGCAACGGCCACCTTCTTTTTTCCATCTTCACTCATGGCCATATGCAGCCCTCCTGGATGTTAAAACCCACAAAGGCTGCAGGCAAGCAAGCTATTAGACTTGAAAGTTGTGTGGTTTCTAAATAATCAGGAGTATCGTCTGCTGAAATCCCAGACCTCTCTTAAGCAAGCATTTTTTCCCCACAATAAAGAGATTCCCCAGAAAAGGCTCCAATGTAAACAGACAGTCTAAAATAGCCAGACAGAAATCTCGACAAACTCACAACAAATGCCAGGTTCCAATGGAAGTCGGTGCTAAGTGGGCCTCTTGGAAGAGAGGGCATCTCTGCCCTTCAGGAAGAGGGGGGGAAATCTAGTCTTGGGCTGCCAACAGCCTCAGCCTGAAGGCTCCAGTTTGCCACCCATAAATCCATGGTTTATGGACACGCTGGTGGATGAAAGAGGAGACATGGGATGGAAAGGTCCTTGGCTGGCTTGACTCCCGGAGGAAAATCAGGGTTGCAAGGACAGAGAAAGATCAGATGGGTGGGACTGTCCCACACTGCAGAAACAATTGGAGGCAACAACCCTTTAGGGGGTTTGCGCATTTGGAGGAAACGCAATTCAGTTCAAATGAAATTCATAAATGTGACCCCACAAAACTCCCCTCAGATCCTCCAGAAGGGGGAAATGGGCCCTGCTGAGCCCTGGCTTGGTGGCAGCATGAGATCCAGAGGTGGTATTTCAGCCGGTTCGCCCCAGTTCAGGGTAGCAGGTAGTGGCCATTGCGGGTGGGCCCACCAACCTGTCCTGGCTCCAAGTTGTGCTATTTAGGCACATTTTTGAGGCTGGGTGCACACACAGAAGGTGCACAAGCGAGCAAAGTGCATGCGTAGAAGGCCGGGCACACGCACTGAGTGTGTGTGTGTGTGTGTGTGTGTGTGTAGCAAGCGTATGCGCAATGGGTCGAACACCCCCCCCCCCCCGTGAGATCTCCTGCGGATGCCTCAAAAGGGGATCAACCAGGCTAGGAATGAGCAGCAAGAAGGGCTGGTCTGCTCACCCTTTCCCAGGATGCAGACACAGGAACACACAGGATTACCAAAAGAAATAGAAACAGGAGCTCACTCTAATTAAAGGCTAATGAGGAGAGCAGCATAACAGAATTAAAAGAAATCAACCTGGAAGCTCAGAGCCGAATCCTCCGTTGCAGGCTTGGGGTTGCTGAGGCAACGGCTTCTGCTGAAACTGCCCTGGCCTGGGGGGCTTCTGGACAGCCCCCCACCTCACCCCAGCCTTCCTCCAAAGCCCAGCAGCCTCTCCCCCCAGACTGACTGGTGCCAGGTTCCGGCTCCTTCGGGGCTTTGCCTGGGCAGCCACTCTCCTCCATGGCTCAGCCCTGGCCTTGGGCAAGAGGGGACGAGGGAGGCCTCTTGCCTTACAGCTCAATGCCTGGGCAGAAAAAGTTGCCGTGGACAGAAGGCACCAATGGCTGAATCCCTCCTCCCCAAATTGGGTGGGGGATTTCCCCAGGATTGCTCCCAGACCCTGCCAGGTAAAGAGCAGAAGGCCCGGCCAGGCTGCCCTCTGCCCCTCAGTGCAATGGAATGCTTGCCATGGCTTGGTCCTGGCAGGGCATGGAGACCCTGGACACGGGCACTGGGCTTCGGGGGTGGGGGGGGGGCGGGTTGCTGGATTCTTCCATGCCTTTTGTCAAGCAATGCAGGAGGTCTCCCTAGGGGTCCTCTGAGGATGTTTGAGGAGAGAGAGGGCCTTTGGGAAAGTGAGTTTGCTGCTGAACCAGCCAGGTGAGATGATTGCAGGTAGGACTTCCCAGACCCTTCAAAGGGCTTCCTCCCTCCCTCCAGACCCAGAGCTCCCCCCTCCCTCCAGGCTCAGGGCTGCTCCACTGAATCGAGTGCTGGGTGGCTGGCAAAGGGCCCCTCTCCAGCCCTCAGAAGGGGGTCTCTCCAAGGAGCTGTTAGCCTGACACCAACTCTGGTGCTTCCAGGAAGACTCCAAATTGCCTTGTTACACCTCACTTCTCCAGGCAGTTGTTTGCTTGTTTACCTGGCCTGCATTATCTGATCTGTCACCCTGTGAAAGGTGGCGAGAGGGAGCGGTGGCCTTACGCTGCTGCAGGTCAAACGCGCCATTTGTGTGACAGTTGATGCCCTCCCTTTCATGCCTCTCCAGCTCTCCACCTCTGCAGAGAGCAAGGAAATGCGCTGGCACAGCCGGGCGGGCCCTGAACTCCAGAGACAGGCCAGCATTGAGAGGCAGCTCAATGGAGGCTGTGAGCCCCTTCCCAACCTCCGGACTGAGTTAAGCAGCATCACGTTAACAGGAGTGGACAGGCGAAGGGGGACGTCAGTGGCACAGGATGGCCAAAGCAGGAGAGAGTCATTTGAGTGAAAAGGGAGGCAGAGAGATCTACTGGGTTTGGTTAAAATAAAAAAGAAGAAAAGTGGGAGTGAAAATAGCACAAACTTCCAGAAAGCTCCCACATTTTAAAAGATGTCCTGCATTAAGGGGGACTGCAAGATGCCCTCATAACATAAAGTGTCCAAGAAGAATAGCCCTTTATTTAAGTAATTTTGCACATGGAGGTGCACCGGCCCTATTATATAGGTGGAGCATTCATTAATTTGCTATTAATAGCTGCATTATTGGTGCCTTCATTGAGGCCCCCGGCTGCTATTGGTTCTGGATTGATCTTAGCTTTAGTTTAATCCTTCTTGCAATCCAGCTAAACTCTCAGCTTTAGGATTATTTGAGCAATAAACACCGCATTGTGTCCAAGTCAAGTACTTTCCTTCCATCCTTTACAAAAAAATGCAGCATGGGAAGAGGCCAGCTTGCGAGGTCAAGCAACAGCAGAAAAGGGACAGAGAAGCAGAACATCTGCAGAGGCCATCCTCATGTTCACAGCCGAGCCCTGAATCTGCCACGTGCAGGACCTCTTCTGTGGCTGGACTTGATTTAGGCACAGCTCTAATGGGGCCGCCATTTCAGTAGGATGGAGGAGGGTGCAATGCTTCACCCTTTGGGGATCAACTGGGACCTGCAGGATCTGAGCCTTCTACCCTGTTCAGGAAAGTACAGGATCTGGCAGAGTATACCAGATATCCTATGCAAGAGACATAGGAACTCCTTTTGCCTTCACTTCCCCATGCTGCCCAGCTAGTTTGATTTGTGGGTTAATCTCTTGGGTGGCTCAGTGGCTAAGATGTTGAGCTTGTCGATAGAAAGGTGAGCAGTTCAGCGGTTCTAATCCCTAGTGCCGCGTAATGGGGTGAGCTCCCGTTACTTGTCCCAGCTTCTGCCAACCTAGCAGTTCGAAAGCAGGTAAAAAAATGCAAGTAGAAAAATAGGGACCACCTTTGGTGGGAAGGGAACAGCATTCCGTGCACCTTTGGCATTGAGTCATGCTGGCCACATGACCATGGAGGCATCTTCAGACAGCGCTGGCTCTTCAGCTTTGAAACGGAGATGAACACCGCCCTCTAGAGTCAGGAATGACTAGCACATATGTGCGAGGGGAACCTTTACCTTTATTTATTCTTGGGTAAACAATAATAAGTCAAGCTTAGGGTGCTTTGATCTGAGGGGGCATCAGATCAGCAGCATCAGCTTGGCTTCTTTCCCCTCCCAATCTCTGAATTGTGGCTTGAGGTTCTCTCATACCAGGAATCCACAGTTCCCGGGGCCTTTCCTCCGAGACCCCCCTCTCATTTTTGGAGTGTGCGGTATTGAATCCTGACTGCTTGCAATTAGCTCCACCTCTTTCCTTTCAAATTGTGATTGCCCTTCTGTGCCACAAAGAGCTGCTCGTATTCACGAGACCAAATGAGAAAGGCAGAAGAAACTAAGAGCCTGTTTCAAAGTTTCTCCCTCTCTCTCTTCCTCTCTCTCTCTCTCTCTCTCTCTCTCTCTCTCTCTCTCTCTCTCTCTCTCTCTCTCTCTCTCTCCTTCTGAAGCCATAACCTTGGAGGCTCCATCTATTAAGAGAAGTAAGAATTAAAAATGAAAAATTGCAGACCTTGAAGTGTCTAATGTATTTCTATTGGATTAAACAGTCTGAGGAATTTTTGAAAATAAAACCGATACTTAGGATAATTAAACACCTGACCATTCGATTAAGATGCTCAGCAACAGCATGTAAAAGGAGATACTTGGGGAGGCAGGAAATTTGCCTCCTACAGTTGGACATTTTTAGCTTATGTTCTTCATCACAGTGGGATAAAATGCTCTTTGCAGAGGTTAACAAAAGCAGTAAGTATAAGTGGAGGATACCAGCGGGAACAGTCAGATGCTGAAGAAATTAGCAGACCCATCTTGGTCAGGAGACAATGATCAGAAGACAAGCCAATTGGGGGCATTCCCCTTCTCCCCTTCAGTCCTAGCAGGGAGGTAGAACCTAGTCACTCCGTAGAGGCAGAAGGATCGTATCTTCTCAAATCAGCTGGGATCAGTTCATGTTCTTTAGATTATCTAGCCAAGATATAGAACTACACTGGATCTTGAGAAAATGGAAACCCAACTAGAGAAGGTGAGACCCAACCAACTAGACTTGCTGCTGAATGGCGTATTCTGGTTTGAACATTCACCTGCTGCAAAAGAGCAATAAAAACGGCCCATTTTGCTAAGTCAAATTTCAGAGACTTCCCTAACGGTGGATTACTTGCTTCTTCTCTCCAGGAAAGTAGCAAGTACATCATTCTAACTCCACCTGTCTCTTCCTTGCTTTCAGGATCATAGCAAGTAGACAAAAGTAACAACGTGAGCCATAACATGAATGTGCAATAATTACAGGGCAGCCTGGACATTCGGAGCTTGCATGATATGACGTGACTTTCACAGACAAGAATATATGTAGCTCAGAGTTGAACTGTGAAGTCCTTGAGCTCTATGAGCTTGGAGAGCAACAAGGAGTCCAGTCTGTGTCTTCTTCAGAAAAGTTCAAGGCCAAACTCCCAGATGAGATATGACATGTTAGCTGTCTTTTGAAGCCATTAGCGACTATAAATCCACTTCAGGGAAAAGTCCCTGAAATGTTGCCATCCACTAACCTGGAAACATCAGATTCAAAAACTGCTTCACTGCCATAGCATTTTCTGTCCCTGCCCCCAAGGCCATTCTCAGCCTCCATTCCTCTCACCACATTCTCTTCTGTTTTTATCTGCACTGGTTAGATGGGGAAGGGTGCAGCTGTTTCCACCTGAATGACATGCCTCCAAAGTAAACTGTCTTGTGCAGCTGCCTGTCACGTGCATACTTCTTTGCTCTGCTTTCCTGCCAGGAACTGTCCAAGGTCTCGGGCAGAGGAAATTCCTCACATTAGTTGCATTCCTTGCATCCTCTAAGATAGGAATCTTCAACCTTGGCAACTTTAACACTTATGGACGTCAACTTCTAGAATTCCCCCATGGCTGGCTGAAGAATTCTGGCAGTTGAAGTCCACAAGTTTTAAAGTTGCCAAGGTTGGAGATCCTTGCTCCAAAAGTCCTGGAGCTAGAGATGCCGGCCCCTTTTCAGCCAAATCTTGGTCCTACATTTCAGAGATGGGCCAACTTCCCCTAAAGGCTCTCACCCTTCCAGAGAGATTGCAAAGGCCCAGTCGCCCTCCCTAAGTGGAGGGAATCCAAGGTGCAGCCTTTGTCAAATGGAAATGCACCTAACTGGATAGGTTCGTTGCAAAAATTATATCAAGGGATACTGGAAGCAGCATTAATCATCCATGATTGCTGCCAAAGTAGGGGATGACTTTTGAACTTTTTCCAGAAATCTTGTCCCAGCTGGTCATGAAGCAATAAATAAATAAATAAATAAAAACTAGTGAGAGATGATGGCACAACAGAAATCCCAGTTTGCAATTTGAAACAACACAGTGACCTTTGAAGACTTAGGAAGGTTCACTAAGAAGCTCCTTATGGTGTTAGGCCCATGCTAAATTTATTTACCAGGAAACAAACCAGCAGTGAAATCCCCCCGGTTCTATCCTCCTCACCGAACCAGCAGTGCTGGTGGCAGGATGCTCTACCCACCCGCCAGGATGTCACTGCGTCCCTTTTTTTACCATCTGCACTTGCACAGAATAGCTCATGCTCCCGTTCCCGAACCAGTAGTGAAGGTAAGTGAATTTCACCTCCATTCAACATAGTGAGACTCCCTTCCAAGTATTAGTCACTCACAAATTGCATTGTTATTGGGTCACATGAGTGTTTGGTGCAAAAAATTCCCATGTTGCCATGATCCTTGCCAGTACAAATGAGGAGTGGTCTCTTTCCCTTTCATCAATAAATGAAGTTCGACCCTTTCTCACTTGATTGGTATAGCACCCCTGAAGGATTTTGCTCCATGAAAAAAGAGGCACCGTCACTGCATGGAACTGAAAGACATATTGAACAGGAAACACACACTCACAGATGAATGCATTAAATAAAATCTGGCGTTATTCACCCAAATGCTGAGCTCTGGGTTTGGAGTGTTACTGTGGAAACACTGGCATATAAAAAGAAAACAACTCATTAATTAAAGGAATTAAAAACTGATATGGAATGCTGGAAGCAAAGCGTGATAGGTTGCTCCCATATTTAACCCACAATGTTTTTTAGGAGTGGTGGATGAGATGGGCTCCATTAAAAGCTCTTGGTCTGGAGTTGAATGAGAAGATTAACATCTAGTCATCATGCTGTGGAATACAAGATGTTGGGATTCAAAGATTGGAACAGCCCTGGAGGTTTTGTGCACTTTCTTGTCCATTGCCCTCAACTCCACCCAGGTTCAGCTATCAAGCAGAAGGAGGAAAAACTCTGCTCTGCGTGAAGCAAGGATGGACCTCATAAGATACCTCCAAAACTGTCACCACTCACATACAATTTGGTGGAATGATTGAACTTGAATTCACTGGCTAAATTCAACCAATATTATCCTTCCCCATTTCATTTAAAAATAATATCAGCTAAGGCTTGGTAATATTAGTAATATTATTATTATTATTATCATTATTATTATTATTATTACTAGGTAATAATAGTAATATGCCAGGTAAGGAATATTATGCATAGCTAAAGAGTGAAGCTCTGTTGTCAAACACATTTAACTAGGCTGGGGCAGGTGAAGGGAGAAATTGGTGTGTTGTGGAAGAAGCAAAAAAAATGACCCAATGAACTGATTCCAAGGCGGGAAATTTGTCCCTAAGAATGTCAGCCATTGTGGAGAGCCAGGGAGAAAACCTTGAAGCAGAAACTGTGATGTAAACTAAGAGGAGAGCATCCTTTGGGCCAATCCCGAGGTGACCTTGAGCCACATCTCTCATACATCTGGTTCCACTCAGAATGAGAAGAAAACAGCCCACAACCGTGGTGTGTAATTGTGAAGGGAAATACTGGATACAATTCTCATATCTTTCCTTCATCTGCAAGAGAAATTATGGCTCTAGATCTGAGGAAATTAGCAGACAAATGAAGCGCTTCTGATCAGGCTACACTTAGGACTTCATCAGCATTCAAGGCAGATTTATCACAGCAAGTACAAGAGAAAGAAGAATGGAGATCAGGAAGAACAGGAGAGAACTCAAGAGGAAATACAGATTCGCTGATTCTCCCACCTTATTTTGTCACTGCGGGAAAGTGTTGCCCAATTATAATTATTCCGTTAAATGATCTTGAGCTGTGCTGAAGAAGACCACCCAACTTCCAAACTTCTTCCTCACAAAGCCATCTAGCACTTTCACCTCAGATCTAGCAAAATGCATTTGGGGGGCCTGGAAGGAGTGCCCGAAGAAAGGATTTCAAAGGAGGGGGGCAGAAAGTTCAGGATGGTGGGACACATAGAAGCAGAACTGGGGAATGGAAGGAAGAGAACAGGCACAAAATTGGAAGAAAAAAGCCTTCTCCAAAGTAATCTTATGGATGCCATTTTTGATCAGAATGCATCAGGATCTTGGAGGTGAACAGGAGAAGCATCCCATTCTTCCTTTCAGCCTCCCTCTTTCACACAAAGATAAGGGGAAATGGTTTTTTACTGACTAGCTACCTAGAAGCAAATGCTTGTCAAGACTTCTCTAAAGATTGCAGAGGCTTCCTGACAGCTTTGGTAACATCCGTTGTCGTTTCCACCACCACTTTTCCAGCAGTGGATATTTCCCTGCTTTAGGACATGCATGACCACTGAAAGGGATCTGACTGGTCGTTTCCCATTTCCCTGGACTGTATTAATGCCAGCGTGTTCTGAATCATGGGACAGGAGTCCTGTCTAAATGATGGTTTTAAGGTGGCAGTTCTCTAATAACATGGTGGAATGAGCAAAGTACGGTAAATGAGAACACCGAAGCCTTTTGCCTTTTCCTCCTAAGAACCTCACAACCATCTCTTTCACCTAATCAAGGCCAACTTCGGCATAACAATGTCTTTCTAATAAGCGTCTGGAGAATAACATCCAATCTTTTTTGTTGTTTGTTTCCTTCCAGGAGGTCATATTTGCAGATTTGCATTATTCTGAGATGACCACTCTTGTTGACAATAGGTGTAGAATTTTAGGACACAGCAGGTGCCTTCAGTTGTTCAGCCTAATGACCCAGGTAAGGCCCCTTTGTTTGATTTCAGCCAACAGATGATGGGCTGCCATAGCCTGACTATGTTGTCAGAAACAAGGTTAGAATTTGTGATTTATATGCCATGGGAAGGATCTGATTCCCTTTGAAGTCCAGAATGCCAATCTGGCCATTCAGGTAGCTGGGGTGGGAGAACCAGGTAGGGTCGGGATGGGGAGGCAGGTTTGCTTCATCAGATCCAGCCCCTTCCTCTAGGACAAGGGGTTCTAAACAGAAGCCAGAGAAGCCGGCACAAAACAGAGGCTGCAATCTTTTTTTCACCAAAGGGCCACTCTTGCCATAGAATTCTTCTTCCCTGCGGCTCCTGTCCCCATGCTTAGGAGAGCACAAGAAACTCTCAGCCAAGATTTCTCCTTTTTTTTAATTGAATAATGTAAACATGATTGATTTTTCTTGCTGGTTGGAAATGAAGCCCAAATCTCAGTCAGCTCATAAATGATTAGGAGAAAATAGGCTTCCTGGGCAGAGACCGATAGGTGCCAGCAGCAGCTTCCTCCGAAAGGATAGACAAGAGCCTGTGCCCTGGAAGAGCCAAAAGGCAGAGTGATGGAAGAGCTATGCTAATGAGGTAGATAATTGTTGGATTATTTACTGGAGAGCTAGCTCAAAAATTTCTGTTTCTGCCTTTGAAATCTGCAATGTGGCCAGGCAGATGGCAGGACCATAACTGCTACTTATTTAATCCCTTTTCACGGCATAGAAAATGCTCCGTTCCTAGTCCCAGGTCTTCCAGGTGTTGGGAAAAAATCCAAGAGTTTTCTGGATGGCTTCCTCAATTGAGGGCCCCCACAGACATTGGACTTGGTTCCCATCAGCCCAAACTGGCTGCTCATCGGAGGGGACCAAGTTGGAGTGGCTGTTCTGTGCCTATCCAAACTCTCACCTCCAAAGAAAGCCCCCGGGGACCCCCACCCTTCCCAAGACTTCTCCCTGGGGGCAGCCCCCTCCCTAGGAGTGCTTGAAAAACAAATTGCGGCTCCAAACAGAAACAACAACAAAAACGAAATTAAAATCCAGAGAAGCAATCTCTGGTTAAGAGCTATTTGCATAATTTGACATAATTTGTTAGGCAGCATTGGGTGGTGGGGGGGGGGTGAGAACAAGAGTTCTGTTGGGGGGAGGGTTACACAATGCTTAATGCAGCAATTAGGTGATTACATTTGTCAGTTTTTTTTTTAATTAGAATAAATATGAGTCAGGTGAAGAAAAGATTTTGTGGACTCTCTCCCTTTCTTTCTCCGACTTACTTTTTCCCTTGAAGAAAGCAAAATAAGTAAGTTGTAACAAAAAATTGGTAACTCTTCTCTTCCCTTAATATCAGGAAGGAGATCTGGAATTGGTTTTATATGGGTTTTAACTTTTATCTGATTTAATTAGGTATTTTAACTTTGTACTGGTTATTGTGGATTTTATTGTTGTGAACCCCCCTGAGTCCGTTGGAGATAGGCCGGCACATAAATTACATAAAGTTAAATAAATTGAAATAGAGAGCCAGAAAAGAGGGGGTCTTTTCTCTCTCTCTCTCTTTAAAAACATGAACATAACTATCAATTTTAGTAGATTTTATATTTGGCTTTTTAATTGTTCAGTCTAATTCTCTAAGGCAGCCTAACTCTTCCTCAAGTATTTAATAGAGAGCCATCTTGAGAATTTTGGGGCTTTGAATCTCCAGCATGTTTGCCCCTTCTTCCTCCTTTGGGCCAGGAGAATCCTTGACCCACAGTCCAGGGCATTTCTTCTTCCATATTCTGAAGAGCTGGGAGAAGGAACCAGCCTGGGTCTCCAACATGGCCATATTCCGTCTAAGCTCATGTATTCTATGGGCCGTCCACATGAAAGGCCCATATTCCTGTTCCACCAGCAATGTGTCCCATTCCAGGTTGGCTGCTTTTCTTCTTCATGATACGAGCACACTCAAAAAGATACGACAACTGTAAAGATGGCATCTGATTGTCTAAGAGAGGCTCAACAGTGCTGCTGCTTGTAGCTGGGCTGTGAGAAGATGTTCCACGGAAAAGTAGCCCCCAATCCTTTCCAAATCCACATCACATTGCACCAAGCGCTCCGATGACAAGGCTGATTTGATCCAGGCTCCCAACTGATCCAGGGTATCATTGATCAACGACTTCTGAGTTTTTGTAATCCCTGTTTACAAATCTCAGTGCCTGTAATCTTTTCCAATTCCTGGCCTTCACAATTATTGTATCTCAGAACGACTGTGTCAATAAATTAAACGCAGCTCTTTTCAATGACAATATCAGTTTCCGATGTGTTATGTTCCAGGTGTCTCTCGGTCTGAATTTTGAAATCCCATAAAACGTTTCCTCTGTCATTTTCAATAACATTATCTGTGCTTTCTGTAATTCTTATTGACAATTAATCCGTACCTTTTACATAAATGCCAAAGTAATACCTTCCCAGCATGATTGAGCCTTCCCCCCCCCCTTTTTTTTTTGAGTAATCAGTCTGTGTGATGTTGCCGCATCGTTATTATACGGTCAACAGTTTCATCCTTATCTCAGCGCAATCGGCATTTATTATCCAAACTGGTATTTTCTATTTTTGCCCCAATGACATTTGTGCACAGTGCTTGTTGCCTTTTTTAATGTTCCATTCTTAAACCACTGCCATGTTCTGATGTCCAATTTTCAGTGCCTTTCAAAAAATGCCCATGGAGTGCTTTGGTTTTCCAATTTCCTAATCTCATTTCAAGCTGCTGCTTTTTATAGTCATATTTAAATTCCATTTTTGCAAATAGCCCTTCTCTCTAAATTTATTTCAAGAAAGTTTCTTTACTTATAGATGATGATGATGATGATGATGATGATGATGATGATGATGATTCTTTAACAACAATGTGAAACCACAGCTGCCAGTTCTTTAACTTGTTTTGGCCATCCTTCACATCAAGTTCTTCCCAAGAATCAGGGATGCCGTAATAATGGCTCGCCGCAGTATTTATTTATTTATTTATTCAATTTATATGCCGCCCTTCTCCGGAGACTCGGGGCGGCTTACAATGCATTAAGCAATGCATTAAGTATATGTGTGGATCCAAGCACTGTGGCCTTTTGCAATTGACAGATGCCAATTTCGTCAACGCACAGATTTTCTAACTGCTATCCAAAATTTTCTGGCTTGGCCCCCAGGGGGCTGATAACTGCTGGGATGATTGTGGCTAGTTTACGCCATAACCTTTCAACTTTGATTTTCCAATCTTGGTACTTTCTGATCTTCTCCAATTCTTTATCTTCTATTCAACAATCCCCTGGTATTACCTACCACATCAGGTATCCACACTTTCTTCTTTTCAAACAGAGTTAAATCTGGTGCAATATTAAGACAAGACTTTTATCAGTTTGTATTTGGAAATCCCACAATCTTTAAACTTGCTCATTTTCAACTCTAAGTTCCTGTTCATTGACACTTGATAATTTTTTACAGATGTTCCAGCAAAACATTTTAGTGACTGTGTTATGTCTTGTTTATTATAATTATTGTGGCATTAGAATTAAACATGTGATCTATGATCCTAAGAGAAGGTTGTAGGTAATGAAAGGTTTCCATTTGAAGGAGGGCTTTGCACTGGAAAGAGAGAAGGAGAAAGGGCTTGGCTTTCCTTTGATGCAGCTCCTTTCTTGATTAAGTGTAAAAACGGAGGAGATACAAATCACGGTACCTGTTTCAACCCGAAGCTTTGGGAAGCCTGCATGATTTGCATTCCTGCAGTGTCCCCGTGTGCCCGCTGTGGAGGTTACTGGCATCTGCTGGTAGCGGTCTCAGAGAGCCTGCCAACAGCAGCTCACTTGTCTGGGAAACGGACCACAGCACATCTGGCACGGCCTCATGGTTTCATCTGATACGATGCTCTTGGAGGTGGAACTGGCAACTGTGTCTCATAAGCTTTGTGTGGGAACGCTGAACAGACAGAGAGCATAACCCCAGGTCCACTTCCTTTCTGAAGGTGATTGCAGGAAGAGTAGCCTTTGGCTTGCAATAGTCTTAATGTTTGGGATTCATCTGACCTAGAATCTAAGAGATTTGGGTTTCTAGCTCCATGGACTTGGAGAGCCTCTGCTTTCTCAGTAGTTTTGCTTCCAGTTCACGCCTCTGACCCTGAGCCCTCTTGCTACAAGTTGGGTCTCTCCATAAAAACCTTAAGGGATCCATTCATCTTTCCTGGAAGTAGCCAGGAAATCAAGCTTTCCATCTTCTGGAAAAGAGGGAGGACCCCAAGAGGACAATGATTATTTCTTACATTAAACTGTTCTGGGAACGTAAATTAGAAACAGACACACACACACAACAGTGACAACTTCTTTCTTGTCGCCACTTTGGTGCCCCTCCCCAGTGGGGTTACTTCTTCTTTTTAGGATACACTAAGGGGGAGTGACTGCCCAACTCTTCCTGTCCCTTTGCACAGCTGGTGGTGGTGGCTTTTGAAGAGAAAAGTTCCTGCCTTCCCCTCAGGAATGTGACAATCCCGATTCTGCCAGCAGTGTCTCTCTAACTGGGGGAGGCCCATCTGGGTCTTTGTCCTCCTAGTTTCTGGAGCTTGAGAAGGAAGGAGAAGACCAAAGTTGCCTCAGAATGGCTCTCGTGATGGCCTGGGGCTGGCTGATGGAGGCAAGGCTGAGGAGCATCTGGGCTGCTTGGTTCCTCTTGAGGTGGGGGTGGGTGGTATCTCCCTTTGGAGATGGAGCAGCCCAGGAGATCCACCCCTCACTTCCCTTCGCCTATTCAGAGAGATCTCTTCCCCCACTCCTCTTCCCTCACCCATCTTAGGAAGCCGTCCCTCCCTCAACCTCGCTGTCACTCTGTGATTCTAATTTCTTTAAACATTGGAAAAGCTTATTAACCTCTGATGAGTTTAACATATGGCAGAGCCCGTCTTCCTTTCTGCACCGTAATTATTAGGCACATGGTAATAGGCCTGTCTTTTAAGCCACGGCATCTTGCTTTTGCTAACATTACAACCTATTAAGAAGCTACATTAAATGCATGTAAAGTGTGTGTGTGTGTGTGTGTGTGTGTGTGTGTGTATACGCATGCATGCATGCACTAGGATACACATACACGACACCACTACTCCGGAGCTCCCAACTAATCTGGAGAGCATATTTAAGTCACGGTTGTGATATTTGGGGGTCAGGCTCCCCCTGCTGTGCATGCTGGCCAGTGGCCAAGCCATCCGTCAAGCTGTACTCATTAATCCATGAATTCATTACATACACACAGGTACACCTAGATCGGCACATCTGCTGAGATCTGGATCCAGGCAACACTTTTCCAGGGAGGCTCAACTTGCAAGAAGGAGCCCCCCATGGGCAGATGCCCCGGAACTGGAAGCTGGGACTACTTCTCCATCTGCCGTTGCTGAGCCCCTCCTGGTTCTGGCAGCCTCTTTGTGGCTCCCTTCTCTGGGTGGGGCCAGAACAATTGCAGCCTGGGGGCGGGGGCTTTTTTCTCCTAAAACCAGGCAATTGCTCTGACAGTTTAGCCAGTAATTCTTGTCAATACTGGCAGAAGAGCTTGTCCAGGACAGCAGGAGAATCTTGTACTTACGAGATTCTGTTAATGCAGCCTCACAGTAAAGTGGAAATAGCTCACCTGGCCTGTTTCCTGTCTGGTCTACCTGGCTTTATGTACTTGGAAGGATTTCTAAAATGAAGGAGCCGCCTCCGTTTTATTCACCTCAGAGTCCTTTCAATGGTTCCCTCCCCTCTGACTCAGGCCTGACAGATCCATCTCCACCTTCCAAAGAACGGGCACGTCCTACCAAGCACTCTAAAATGGGCCATGCTGGGCTAATGTGGGTTAAGAGTCACCTTGGATTCGGTTTCAGCTCCCCAAAGAAGGAGCACCTCCTAGCTCAGCAGTGCAGGCTGTAATACTGAAAATGATTTTAAATTTGAGAAATTGGCACGTTGCGATCCAACAAGGCAATTTCTGAATTGCTCCGTGCAGCTGCGAGGCCTCTGAGAAGACACTCCTTGCATCCTAAACAACAGGGAGGAGAGCCTGTTGCTGTCACGGAGCTGGGGATGGCAGCCAGGTGTCCTACCACCCCAGATGCACAACCTTCTGTAGGTGCTGGCAGGAAGCACTTCAGTCTTTGCTCTGTTGTGGAGTAAAAGGCCTCCTCTGATCCGTTGCAATCCGGACTAGAAGATCAGGATTTGTAAAGTCCTCTAGAGATTCTTTTCATGGTCAGGAACAACTCAGTCCTCCACCTACAGAGGAGCAGCAATGCAAAACATTGCCATTTGGGGGGAGGGGTTTTCACTGTTCCATTTCCAGCTCTTTGGGGTGCAGTGAGGCTCCTTGGATGGGAAACTGTGCTCTGCCTTTTCCCTGGGACCAGCTTGCCCAAGGGGGAGGCAGCAATGGAGAAATGCCACTGTCCTGTGGGAGGAAAGAGGAGAAATGACCTTGTCCTGTGCCTGACCCTGGCTCCTGGACCCCTAGATATAAACTGGACATAAACTGTTTCAACTCCTACCCTCAAAACGAGGCTATAGAGCACTGCAGACCAGAACAACTAGACACAAGGACAGTTTTTTCCCAAACACCATCACTCTGCTAAACAAATAATTCCCTCAACACTGTCAAACTATTTACTAAGTCTGCACTACTATTAATCTTCTCATCGTTCCTATCACCCTTCTCCTCCCACTTATGACTGTATTATGACTGTAACCTTGTTGCTGGTATCCTTAAGATTTATATTGACTGTTTCCTAATATGATTTGATTGCTTATTTCTTCCCTATGACTATCATTAAGTGTTGTAAATGTTTTACCTTATGATTCTTGACGAATGCATCTTTTCTTTTATGTACATCAAGAGTGTATGCATCAAGACAAATTCCTTGTGTCTCCAATCACACTTGGGCAATAAAGAATTCGGTTTGGTTCTATTCTATTCTATTCTATTCTATTCTATTCTATTCTATTCTATTCTATTCTATTCTATTCTAATCCTCATCCTGTTCTGTTCTGTTCTATTCTATTCTATTCTATTCTATTCTATTCTATTCTATTCTATTCTATTCTATTCTATTCTATTCTAATCCTCATCCTGTTCTATTCTATTCTATTCTAGATACATCCCATCAAGCAAAAGGGAAAGCATTTTGGGCAGGGAGAATATTTGTGGGCAAGAGGTTTTGCAAAAGAACATCAGGAGACCTGGCTGGGTCAGAGCTGAGGACCATCCAACCCATGGTGGTCAGCAGGATGCTTCCCTGAAGTCTATATGCAACATGGAGAACCCTCATCCCCTTGGCAGTTCCTCTGTGGTGGAAGAGGACACCTATAGGGGACATGAGTTCTCCACCTCCAGAGGGTTTTCAAAGTTGAGATGCTGCCTCGTGAAAATAGTGTAATTGGGGTAGAGGATTGGAATAGCTGTTCCTTGTGATTTTTCCCAACTCTGCCTTTCTGTGATCTACGATGCAGAATCACTGTGGAGTCTGCATTGTAATTGGAAAGTCCCCAGACCAGTGGTGGGTTGCCCTCAGTTTGGACCAGTTCAAAAGAACTAGTAGTAAAACTGGCGGGAGGCCCTGCGCACCACTCCGGATGTCATGTGCAGAAGCAAGGCACATGATCCCGTTGTGAACTGGTAGTAAAGGTAAGTAGAACCCACCCCTGCCCCAGATCTCTCAAGTCAGAACCATTGTCCAAGGGTAAGCCTTCCCTTAGAGCCATGGAAGCAAACAGGAAACGGAGAGCCATCTTGTGTATAGTGGCAGTTTTTAAAGGCTGCTGTGGCAGAGTCAGGAAGAAAAAGGCAGCTGTGATTGGCCCTGCCTTCCTTCCACCCCAAAAGCCCAAACTGCGCTTCCCCTGTGTGTTTCTCAATTAGATTCATCTGCAGAAACCAGCTGAATTTTGTTGCATGGCAATAGCATTGATTGCTGTTTACTAATGTCTGCACGGTTAAAGCCATGGTGACAGCCAAACCAGCAGCCTGAATTCTTCTTCCACAGCTCTGATTTGTTCTTTGGGACACCTCTTCTGAAAGCTTATTGGGAAAATGTGGACTCGGGAGCACTGGACAAAGGTCCCTTCCTGTCACCAGGCCCTGTTTCCTACCTTTTGGGAAACACTCAGCCAGGCAAGGAGGAAGTATCTAGAGAGGAATTAACCTAGACTCCTTGCCCAGAAGCAGCACCCAAACCCCAAACCCCTTACCCCAAGATCCATGGAATCCCATCTATCTGTTCCCAAGACAAGCAATATGGGAAGATTCCTGTATTACAGGCAGAGTACAATAAAGTAGTTAGCTTGAACTCTACATGTGTTGATCTGCTCTCTTGCACCTGACACTGCCACCCAATTGAACAGCCCCCCACAAGGCCCTTTGGGGATCCTAGAACAGAAACTCTTCCTTCCTTCCTTCCTTCCTTCCTTCCTTCCTTCCTTCCTTCCTCCCTGCCTGCCTCCCTCCCTCCCTTCCTTCTGTTCTGTTAATGGGCAGAGAGCAGTAAAAGCCTTCTGGGAATCAAGTTGTCTTTATCTCTTCTTGGATGTTGTCCAAGGATTCCACCTTTGCCTGCCCCACATGGTTTCCAGCACTTATTGCTTGCCAGATGAAGGGGGGAGGGGCTCAGAAGATGGACTTCCCAGCTTCCACTAAGCCATCATTGTGAGACTTTGGGAAAAGTGCAGAGAAGAGCAACTAAGATGATTAAAGGCCTGGAAACTAAATCACAGGTTGCAGGATGTGGGTCTGGCCAGTCTAGAGAAAAGAATGACTAGGGTTGACATGATAGCAGTCTTCCAGTATTTGAAGAGCTGCCAGAAAGAAGAAGGGGTCAAATTATTCTCCAAAGCACGGGAGAGCAGGACAAGAAACAATGGTTGGAAACTAATCAAAGAGAGAAGCAACCTGGAATTAAGGAGAAACTTCCTAACAATGAGGACAATTAACCAATGGAACAGAAGTTGCCTTCAGAAGTTGTAGGTGCTCCCTCACTGGTGGTTTTTAAGAAGAGACTGGACACCCAATTGTCTGAAATGGTATAAGGTTTGCTGCTTAAGGATGGGGTTAGGCTAGAAGGCCTCCAAGGTCTTTTCCAGCTCTATTCTGATTTAAGTAACCCTCCATGTTTCATCGGTTGCAATCCTGGCATCAGTTACAAAAAAGTCCTGAAGCTTGGAGAAGGGGCCAGACAGATGCCATTTGGTTGAGGTAATGGAACGCTGGAGAAAAGAACCGGTTGAGGATCCTGGACAGCAACAGCCTCGCTCAGATCAGGGATCCAGGACCTTGGCAGAGATCCTGGAAGGATCAGCATCTCTGGGAAGTCGGTGGGAGATGGCATTGGTGGTTAAGAGAATGTGCTCTTCGGAAAAGGTTCTTAAAGAGCTCAGCCAATAAGCCCATAATCTTCCTTCAGTGCGTTTACATACACACCCAGAGACACGCTGCACGGGCTAAGCTCTGGGCAAAGGGGCAAGTCGATACAGGTGATGTTTCTTCTCTTCCAAACCCTTCCAGGGGTCACACAGCTTGGCAGGATCAGCAGTCCTTTGAAGAATCTGTTGGCAGAGGAACTGTAGTGTTGCCTGCCTGCCTGCCTCTCTTTCTACTGTCCCCACACACATCCACCTCTGCCTTGGCCCCCAGCCACCACCCTGGTCAGCCCCCAGCAGCCTAAGAGGCTGCCCACCCACCCCTGAAAGACTCGAGGGGCAACTGATGGGCGATCAGGAGATTGTAACTTGGGACGGCCTTAATCACACCAGACTGAGCAGCTTAAATACCACCAGACAGAATATTACTCAAATTAAAATGAGGCTTTAAAATGTCGTTATTTGTGTCATTATTAATAGCTCTTAATTGTGTTCTCTAATTATCATGAAATTATGTTGGTATTAATAACCACGTCAAAGCTGCCTTGGGAACTGCAAGAACCTCCTCAAACATTGTGCCATATGTCAGTTCCCGGAACGTGAAATGCAAAGGTGGGCAGGGAAGGGGAGCTTCCGGTAGAGCAACATGGAGCAGATGAACAGGATCCATTGCAAAGAAATGCAGGCCCCAAAGCAAAGGGGAGGGGGGGTCCCTTGTCTCCTCTCCATGTGGATTGGTGGGCATAAAGGCCACCTGGGTCAGCTGCTCTAAGAGGGGCTGAGTGGAATCAGATGCCCCCCAGGTGCATCACTCCACATCCCTTGTGCAACTCTATCCAGGAATGGAAAGGGTGAGCAGGGAATCCTTGCTGGCCAAGTCTCCTTCATTCCCTTGGAAGAGCCAAAGGACATCCACACTTCGGCCTTTCACTGCTCCCATGGTGGTGCCAGGGAACAAAGGAAATGTCTGTTTTCAAATATTTTGTCAGCAGCTGTTACTTTTCCTGACAAGCAGGCTGCTCCAGACTGGGACAAGAGCAGAGCAAGCTCCGATGGTGTGGCTGTCACATCTACTTTGTTTCGGCCAAGTGGCCAGAGGAAACAGTGGCCAAAATTGCAAAGTAATTGCAGGACACCAAGTGGAGCCACCGGAGTGAATAAATGATGGTGAAGGGAGAAAGTATTTTACATAATGAACTGTTTTGCTCTTCGATGCCGTTCCCCAATTTTCTGGCGATGACTCAGATTCAGTCTGTCGATGTTAAGGACACCTCCTGCTTTTCCTCTCAAGCCAAGAATGGTGCAAGCTCTTAATGATGGCTCTTCCCAAGGTGGGAAGTTCAGATCTGGGGATCTGGGTAAGATTTGATGGCTTTTCCGTCAGGGTGAAGAAAGAGCTTGTTGAGCTGAAAAAGAGAGATCTGCTGTCACGTTTCCCCTCCTACCTCACTCCCACTCTGCCCTGTGAGCCGGTTCGGCTGGTGTTACTTAGAACTCAATAAAAGAGGAAGTTTAATTGGGTTAGAGAAGAGAGTTGGCAAGGCACACAGAATAGTCTTTAATAAGATCAAACTGGGGAAACTTTTAACAATGAGAGACAAAGGCCAAGGGTGCCCTGAGCCATCTCTCTCTCTCTTTCTCTCTCTCTCTTTTTGCAGATACTTATTATTTATTTATTATTTATCTCCAAGATTTGCAGAGAGGCTTATTCATTTATTTATTATTACATGAGGCTGAGCTTTGGAAACTAAAGAGGAGTAGTTGTAAACAACTGAAGAGTTTATGGTAGCAGGCTATCTGGGCCTTTGTGTCACAATTCTCAAATATTCTATTTTGGGGGGCTTCCCCAAAGTCACAGAGAATTAATGGTTAAGAAATATCATAGACGTCCTGTATGAGATCTACCACAAGAACAAAAGACACAAGGCAGAAGTTCCAGAAAGTTAACTGAATGTGCACAGTCAATCCAGGAGTTTGTCTCTTCCTTCAACTTTCTGCAACTCATCAGCCAATGTTCCTTCTTTGCAACATGAAGAGTTAAGAGCATCTCCAAAGATCTCCAGAGCTCTCCAGAAACTTGGAAAAAACTTTCTTTTCTCTTCCTCCTCTTCCTCCACCTCCACTAACTCCTTTAATAATATAATAACTTTATTGTCGTTGTACGTATATACACAGTATACCCATACAACGAAATTCACTTAACACCCAAAGACCAGGTCCAACATGCATAACAATCCCCAAACACACTCCCACCCACCACAATTCCCCACTCCTAAACCACCCAAACATCTACACAACGGACCAAGTAATGCTGTCCAAGAGCTCATTGAGAGTGACCCTTTAGCTCATTGCTGAGTGCAATTATAGCTCTGGGATAAAAACTATTCCGAAGACATGCGGTCCGAGTTTTAATTGTTCTGTATCTTCTGCCAGAAGGCAACAGTCCAAAAAGATTGTAAGCAGGATGGGAAGAGTCTCTGAGAATGTTATGCAACTTCCTCAACAGCGAGTTTTGAAGATGTCGTCCAGGGCTGGTAGCTGGAGTCTGATGATATTCTGGGGAGTTTTAATGATTCTCTGTTGAGCTTTTCTGTCTGCTACAGAGCTGCTTCCATATCATGCAAGAATGCCGTATGTCAGGACACTCTCAATGGTGCTGCGATAGTAGGACAGAAGTAGATGCTGAGATAGATTTATCTTCCTGAGCATTCTCAGGAAGTACAGCCCCTAGAGCCGTGATAGCGAACCTATGGCACGGGTGCCACAGATGGCACGCGGAGCCATATTGGTGGGCACGCGAGCTCAGCTCCGGCACGCATGTGTGCGCCAGCCAGCTGATTTTCGGGCCCTCTCGGCCCACCAGAAGTCAGGAAACACACTGTTTCCTGCCTCTGGAGAGCCTCTAGGGGAGTGGGGAAGGCAATTTTTGCCCTCCCCAGGCTCCTAGAAAGGCTCTGGAGCCTGGGGAGAGCACAAAACGGGCCTACTGTGCCATCCTGTGCCAAAAACGGGGGGAGCACGGGGGAGCGGAGCACATAGAATTATGGATGTGGGCACGTGTGCGTGTGACCCCACCGCGCTCCCCCCACTTTTGGCACGCGATGGCAAAAAGGTTAGCCATCACTGCCAGAGAGTCTCTGGTCATTTCCAGCCCAACCCAGTCCAACTCAAGTCATCAACTCGATTCAGATTGTCAAGTCAATCTGTGTAAACAAAACATAAAGTGAATCAATTTGTTAGTTCTAATCAGTTCACCAAAAAACCCCAAAGCTTTTCTGAGCTATTGAATCTATTCGATTTCATAGCATCCTATTCGAAGCAGTCCAAATTGTTGATTTAATTTTGGAGAGGATTCTTGATCTGGAGACTTGGAATCATTTCTGAATGAAATCCTTTGTGCAGCCCCTCCCCTCCCTCTACTGTAGCTCTCCCCCATTAGCTGTTCAGCCCCACCACCCCCATCTGTTTGGAGGAAGAAGAAAAACCAGGATGGCATTCAGACTCCTGCCCATAATCCCTTGATGAGAAGCAAAGGAGAACTTCCTAAGCAGCTTAGGGGGACATGTTTCAACAGAGAGATGCTCAGGGAGGGAAAACAGGAGGAAACCATCTGCAACAGCCAAATTTTGAGGAAGTGCAGTTAAAATGAATTTCATTCTTGCTCGTTCTTTTTTATTAGAGTTGCCTGTTCCAAAGCGGAAAAGCAGCAGCTCTGAATGTAGGTTAAAGTTTTTCATTTCTTACCTCTCAGAAAATGCCAGAATAAGTCTTACAGCTCCAGAAAGACATCCTTTGTTTCAGAAGACTTCCAGAGATTAGGAGGACCTCAGCCAAGGCTTCTACCCTGCAGCCACAGATGCTACACGGATCCAGGTGCCATTCCCACCACTGTACCTTTCTTTCTTTCTTTCTTTCTTTCTTTCTTTCTTTCTTTCTTTCTTTCTTTCTTTCTTTCTTTCCTTCCTTCCTTCCTTCCTTCCTTCCTTCCTTCCTTCCTTCCTTCCTTCCCACCCAAAACCCACTAAGGAAGACACAACAGCTGTCTGCTTTCTTTGCACTGACAACACAAACTAGTCCAATTAGGGAGAAATTAAAAAATAAATAAATTTGATTTTGATTCTGTTACAATTCTAGACCATCCAAAACTGCAATTCCTTGCTTGGAATGCAAATGAATTAAAATACGTAACATAAAATGTAGTGATATAAAATTATTAATGAAAATAGCCTAATAGTGATAGAGAAACCAAACAACATCCAGCGTAAGAGTTCACTGCTCTTCTCTGAGGCCAGACAGATCTACCTTCTTTCATGCCAACCCTCTCCTGCATTTTTCACCACCTTCCTTGTGGCCCAGGGCAGGTACCTGGTTGGAAGCCAGTTGGAAGCAATGGGGAGGGGGTGGTGGGTGAGTCTGCCTTCTGCCTTGGGGCCACCTTGTCTTCCTTCTCACCAGATGGAGCTGATAAAGAAAGGGACAGGACAGGAGGGTGAACATAATGAAACTTTTAGAAGCAATGCCCAAAACTGAGCAGCAGGGAGTGGTATCCAGAGAAGGTTGTGTTCTGCCAAACACTGAACTTCCGAGGGGAAAATGAGCCTTTTCTTTCCTGGAGTTGGGATTCCCACCACTTGGAATTTGCTGCTTGCAAATGGCCCCATGGAATCAGCAGAGGGGTCTTTTGCTGCGTGCGAAAACTCGCAATCTGTGGCACGTCTGTGGGCGAGGCAGCATTTGTTCCCTGTCCTCCAACACCCCAGACTGCAAAAGGAGGGGGCAGCTCGGAGGGGTAGATTTGGCATGGGTGGGAGACCGCCTGGAGAATCTCAGTGCCTTTCTAAGGTGGGCACCATTTGCACACATAACAAAGGAGCAGAACCAGCGAGAAAGCAGAATCCAAGACCGCAAAGCCGCTGTGCCCTCTGCACCCTCGCCCTGCTCCAGCCTTTCTCTACAGAAAGGAAGGGGTCCAGTTTCAGCCCCCTGTGGAGGCAGACAGCAGAGGAAGTTGGCAATGCTGGGCACTGCAAAAGGTTTCTAGTTTGAAAACTGCTGAGAGGACCAGCTTTCCTTCTCCAGCAGATTGGGGGTCTTAGAAGGTTGCCCCGTCTCTCCTTGCCACCCCTTCTTTTGCAATGGGAAGGATGAATTCTCTGCCAGATGTGCCTCTTCCTGCCCACTTCCTGTCATTCTCCAAAGGGCCCTCATGGGGACCTTGCCAGTCGGGTACCAGCCATGGTCAGTGTCCTTCCAAGGTGACTCTGAATGAGGATCCAGGTTGGGGATCCATGCGCCACCCTCCTGATTCACTAACAGCCTCTTCAGATTGGGAGAAAAGGGCCAATGGCTATATCAATACCTTGGTGGGGAGGGAGACAGATGCTCAGCCTCAGCAGCCACATTGGACAGGTAAGTGCACACCTGCACTCCCAGGTGGTGATGCCCAAGTCACCTTCCCTTTCAGTTTGCTTTCTTTCAGGAAGGCTGGCCTTTCTGGGAGGCAGGGTACAATGGCTGTCCAAGCCAAAGATTGGGGCCCAAAGCGGGGAGGGGCTCCCTCTGCAAAACAGGGCTGAGGCCAGGCAGAGAAGGGTGAGATCAAACCATTGGTGGGGTGCTCCCAGTTCGCACCAGTTCGCAAGAACCGGTAGTAAAGCCGGCAGGAAGCTCCACCCACCGCCCCAAATGTCATCATAGTTCAAAGCGAGCGCATGAGCGCAATCCCATTGCGAAGTAAAGGTAAGTAGAACCCACCCCTGGATCAAACCAACCTGATTTACGTTCATTAAATTCCCATTCTATTAAAGAAAAGTGGCCTGTTGTCCATAGGAATACACATGGAAGTAGGACAGGACAGCAGGGCAAGCAAAATTGCTCAGAGCTTTGGGATCCTCCACTGACCGTCCTCCGGTTGCTTTTTTGTTTGTTTGCAGGACCTGGAAAAAGTCCCTCTTGCTGCCCAGGAGATTTCCACCTGGCACCAATGGGCGAGAAGCTAAGCAGACCCTAACTGAGCGCCTTCCACTTCTCTCAAAGTGCATTGCCAGTATTTTTAATATGGATTCCCCTGCTTGAAAAAGGAGTGAAATTGATTCGGAATGGGGAGGTTGAGAGGCAGCCGGAAGTCCGGCAGGGACAGCCCTGTCCCGCCTGCTGCTCTGCCTGCTCTCCTGATTGTGGGGGGTCTCTGTTTCCCTCAAAGACTCCCGTGCCCAGGTTCTGTTTCAGAAGCCCCTCATTCTTTCCCAGTGCTGTTCCACCTCTCATTTTTCAGCCTCTTTTTCTGTGTTTTAAACTCTCCTAGCACACACCCCCATGCCCCTCCCCCTGAGTACACTTCTCTTCTTCCCCTTATAAGTTTGGTCTTTCTTGCCTGCTTATCATATTTCCTACCGGATTGGGTGTTTAATTAAAATCATAATTAAAATTGATCTCCTCATTAGCATGCACCTGCTCCTGCGCTCACATGCCTGCATTCCATTATCTGCCAAAGATGTCGGTGACTCTGAAAGGCGAAGAGGAGACCTCCCCGTCCATCCATCCATCCGTCCATCCATCATGGGCAGGAGATATGGCCACAGGGGGCAGGGAGGAAAGGGGCAGGCCAGCGGCATCCCCTGGCACAAGGTTAACGGAGCCCAGAAGGCCGTGACGTTTGGTGCACTGTCCTTGCACCCAGACCCCTCCTAAATGCTTCTGCCCTCTTGTTGTCCCCTGGAGCAGCCCCCCACCCAACCACCCCGGAGGGCAGCTGAGTCCCTGGGGTCTACAAGAAAGTGCAGCTTCCAAGAAAATTTCATCCCATGCAGAACAGCTGAATCAGAAGGAAGAATTTGCTTTATGGTGTTATTCCAATCATGCATTTATGAATGGTGAAATAGGTACACTGCGCATATTCATTGAATGAACCTGGGATCTTTCACAGGGGTGAAATCCAGCAGGTTCTGACAGGTTCTGGAGAACCTGTAGCGGAAATTTTGAGTAGTTCGGAGAACTGGCAAATACCACTTCTGGCTGGTCCCAGGAGTGGGGAAGGAATGGAGATTTTGCAGTATCCTTCCCCTGTCATGCCCACCAAGCCATGCCACACCACGGCCACCAAGCCACGCCCATAGAACCAGTAGTAAAAAAATCTAGATTTCACCACTGGTCTTTAAGTACCATGTAGACACCCGTGGCTCACACAATACTTTCAGTATCCTTGAGACCCATTCTGTAATTGGGCACAACCTAAGTCTAGAGAGGGCAGTTGAGCCTGTCTTGGCCGGTGGGGACCCCTAAGACCCCAGAGGTGAGCAGATGCTGAGGATTGCCTCTTCAGCGCCAGGCTCAGAGCGGTCAGAGGAAGCAAATCTGGCCTGTGGCCAACGTCCCTGTCCTGCCACATTTCCTTTGCATCCTTTGAGGTTTGTTCCTCTGTCTGGAAGAGGGCAATGATTCAACTGACACATTTTCAAGGTGTCACATTTTCATTTCTCCTTGCTGAAGAAAGGAGGTTATTTGGTGCAAGTCAAAGGGCAGGTCAGACTCAAGAACCCCACGATTCTTCTCCCAGAACAGAAGGTCGGCTGAGCTGAGTGCCTGTGGATAGGTTGTTTCTGAACATAACCAAGGTAAATGCCTCCAGATACTCACACTTGCAGCCATTGGCGGTCCCTGCCTTACCAGTTATGCTGCCATTGAAGACGGAGGCTCCATTTCCCCTCTGTGGAATTAAACAAGCTCTTCTCCACAAGAAGCTGGCAAGCAAGAAACAGCCCAGGGAGAGATGAAGAAGCTCCTGAGATGTTGGTTCCTGATAGGACGACCTTCGCCCAGGTGCAGAAGCCAGCCAAAGTACCTGCACTTGGATTCCAGCTCATTTCCCATTACACCCAGGCCCTGCCACCTGCCCTACGTGGAAACAACACAATGGTACATTTATGTTCTATTGTCTTTATTGCCTTGAACACAGCCTGTTAATAATAAAACAAAGTGGCTGTCAGATATTTTACACAGAGATGCATCGTGCTTTTCATAATGAGACATAAACCCAGTGTCCCATCGTGCAGCATAATTTAGGTGCCTTTATAGTTCGCCATCCAACTAGAAATGATGTTATTGTCAGACAGGAGACCTGGCTTCCTCTATGACGGGGAATTTCTGTATGCATGAATTGCAACAGGGAAGTTGTGTGAAGTGTAGCGTTAACTCTATCCCCTTAAGCCCTGCTCATCCAGACAAGAGGCCGGGCAGTCACACCAGCTCCTACTGACCCTAATGGGATTTTTCATAAGTAATTCTGGATGGGGATCACTGTAAGGGCAGGGAGGGGGAGATAAGGCAGCAGCTGCGGTGCTGTCAGCTGGGTTTCAAGGGTGGAACCTGTTGCAGGCCTGAGGCTGGATCCTGGCCTGTGATCTTCCATGAAGAAGAGCCTCTATTCATGCTTCATTGTCTGAAGTCAGACTGGTCCTTCCATTCCTAATTATAATGTTGCATAAATGTGTTGTATTAGTCAACAGGCATCCAAAGGCACTTTGTAAAGATTCACCTGAGCAAATTAATATCAAAAACAATTATATTTCTGAATACGAAGTTGAGAAAGACTTAGCTTTTCTGCATTGTGCTTTTACAGAGAAGATGCTTATACAGAACGCACAAAAGGCCTCGGGTAGTGTAACAAAAAACTGTAGAAGGTGGAGAAAAGAATAAATAAAAACAAAATCCATCATTTGCTTTGCTAAAAATCCCATGGGAAGCAAGAATTAGAAAAACCCAGGAAGTGACACACAACAACATTTTTCCTCATGCTTGTTGTTTTGAAAAATGCAAATTTTCTCATGAAAATGGTCCCTGTGTGCTTTCCCTTGTGTGGCCAACAATAGCCTTAGGCCGGTTGTTGAATAGAGATTTAAGACCAGGAATTGTGCAGGAATAAACAAGTTAAGCCTCGTCCCCACACTGTGGATCGTGTTTTGGTGCTTCAGACCAGTGAGATGAAATATAGAGGCCATTTTGAGAGAGCCAACATGCAGCCATTTCTCCCAGAGCTGCTAAGAAGGATCAGGCAAATGACCACCACTCATGGCAGGTTATGGGGAAGATGATCCTGGAGACAGCAAATCCCCATTCAAGGATAATTCACTTTAAGCAGTTGGGGAGAAGTTTCTCCTCTGTCAAACTGGTTGGCAGGATGGTGAGAGACAATGGAAGGGTTTAGGCTTAGGAATAGGACTAGAGTCATGGAAAGTTACATTTGGTGTGCTGAGCTCTTTGAAGGAAAGCAAGGCAAGACATGGGGTGGATGAGTAAGAGAAAGAGAAATGCTGAAGGCAAGGTGCAGAGAAGGCTTTTCAGGCGAGGTGAGTTCTCCTCCGCAGAGAGAAAGGGCAGTGCTGAGTCAGATCAACTAGGAAATCCTTCCAGCCAGCAGGAGCTCCTGACACCTCAGGCAGACTATCACCCAGAGGTCTGAGCTTCTTCTCCACCACCACAAGCCCCATTCCTTGACAGATCTTCACCAGTAAGCCAACAGCAAAGTGCATTAGTGCAACTGGCAATGAGCATGCTCTGTTTACAATGTCTGTAAGAGTCACTGGCCATGCCTTGATGCAGCGCCCACTTCCGAGCCAGGCGGGGACATTCTCCTTCCCCATCCAGCCAAGGAGAGCTGCCCAGGGAGACACCCGGACTCCATCCTGAAAAAGGCCTCGGGGTGCAGAAGGAAGTGGGTGAAGCAGAGAAACGCAGCAGACCAGGAGGAGGTCAGTTCTGCCACTCTCGTAGGTGCCTTTCTCTGCTTCCCTCTGTGGGGAAGGGCATGGCCTGGTCCATGAATGGAGCCTTTGGGGAACTTTGCATCTGGGCCCAATGTTTGCATAGGCGAAATGCTAAATATTCATTGAGAAATTATCCCATTTGGAATAGCAGGATGAAACAATCATTCCTCCCACTGTTGTTAGAAGCCGCTACATGAGTTTGCCAGTTGTTGCAAGGGATCAAATCAGCATATAAAAGTGTGGGTGTATAGACACTGACATGCACACAAACACACACACACACATGCACAAACACGCATACCCCTTTTGTCTAAATGAAATAAAAGAAACCCAAAAAGCTGCCTGCCGAAATCCCCTAACACAATTACTTTCGATAATTAAATATTTATCACAGCTGAAGAAATAAGCCATTTAATGTTTTAGGCAAGTCCAAAAAAAAATCTCCCTCCCTCCCTCTCCATTTGTTTTGCTTTAATTGCTTTCCTGTTACCTGACACCCACACCCCTTTTCTTTCCTTTTTCTTTTGGCATCTGGGCATCTGCCGCGGGAAGGTGTCACCTGGCTGGCTGCTTCTTCAGGCTGCCCCCCCCCCCACTCGCTTTCCTGTGTGTGTATGTGTGTATGCGTGTGTAGAGGAGAGGCTTGCTTTTAGCTTTAATTGAG
This sequence comes from Masticophis lateralis, assembly GCA_030761175.1. Taxonomy (NCBI): domain Eukaryota; kingdom Metazoa; phylum Chordata; class Lepidosauria; order Squamata; family Colubridae; genus Masticophis; species Masticophis lateralis. The sequence continues at coordinate 16,947,435 of JAUDYJ010000008.1, forward strand.
AAGATGCCGCTTAAGTCTTCCTGAGATTTCTGTCCACAGAACGGAATATTAAATCCCGCCAACAGTCGTGCAGAAACGCAAATCCCAAATGACTTTTTTAAAATGAAAAGCTGTAACTCTGGGAGAGGAAAGTTGACTAAGTACACTTTTGCTTAGAGGGTTTGAGACACCATCAACTTTCCTTCCCCAGAGATGCCCCTTCCAGGCTGCCCAAAACCCACCAAACTCCACCCAGGGACCAGTGGCTTCCATTGGCTTTCCAAATCAAGCTCCAGAACATGAACCTTGCATCACCGAGGAAGACCTTCCCCAACTCACCGGTGGGGGAGAGTCACTCCTTCAGTTCCCAGGATGCTGGAGGCAGAGATCAGGCCTGGCCGATCAGGGCATGGGGGAACCATTGCTTCCTCTGGGTCTAGAAGCAGGGCATCTGCCCATGCGGGTAGCCATGGAGGTGCTGGGCCCCTCTTATCTTCTGGAGAGGGACGCAGAGAAAAGTATCCATGAGTGTGGTTGAACTGGTCTTCTCCTGCTTTGTTCCACATCCACTTTCTTCTGCACACCGAGGCCTTTTCCAGGGGTAGGCATCCCACCACCCCCATGGGCAACTCTCTTTTGCAACCCTCAAATCCTCTATCATGCCAGAACCTCTGAGAAAGGAGGCATGGGACTCAGCCAAGGTGGACAAGGCACTAGGGATGGCCCCCTCTGGGCTTGGGTGACCTCTGCACACCTGTCCCTAGAGTCAGATGAAGAGTAGATCCCTGCATGCCAGCACGTAGCAACGACTTGGTGACCTGCCAGCCTGGAAAAGTCAGTTTATAAATAGCTGCAGAGAGGACACTGTTGTCACTCCGTGAATAATGAGCCCACTCTTTCTTCGCCGTCTGCAGAGGGACGTGTTGCTGGACTCAGCATGGGTGGTGGCGGGAGCTTTGTGGAGGGCTTCCCACCCATTTTGGAGGAGGATGAGCTCTGCGAAAGGCAGGAAGAGGCGCTGGGACGTTTCCCATCCCTGTAAATCTCTGTCTCTGAGAAAAGAGGAATGGGCCTTGGCAGGCAGAGAGGATGGGACTTCTGCACCAGCCTCCGTAGAGTAGGAATTAGAACATTTTCTGGTAGACTGACTTGTGGATATTGTTCTTGGCAAAGACATTTCCTCTCCTCCTATCAGATTCACAGCTTCCTCAAAAAGAGTCATGGGGGGGGGAGAAATCTCACCCCCAAACCATTTGCTACCCGAAGGATATGAAGTCTAGAATCCTAGCCATCCATGCATTGCCAAAACCTCCTGGGTTAACAGTCCTGCTTCTTGGTCTGCTTACATCCAGCATCCCCTGCTGGGACTGGATTCATCCACAAGCAGCTGTCAGCAGATGTGTGTCAAATTGTGTAAATGGTTGGGATCGATGCCATTTGGCCCCTGTATCCTTAATTTAATCCAGGGAAATCCATCTTGAAGCCAAGTGATGCAACAGGAGATGAGGGAGATGTGGCTGCTAAGATTGCAGTAGGTCTACCAAGGACTCTTCTATGGATTTTGTGGAATCTCCACCTGTGAAAATTGAGGGGTTTTTTTCCAGTAGATCACTCAGAAGATTAATTGTGTCTTGCTGACATTTAACCTGGACTATGGGAAAAATGGTGCCACCTCCATTCCCACCTAGAATGCCCACTTAGCTGTCATTCCTCGGACAGCATCCATATTGCTTTATGTCAATGCGACACCTTGATGGGTCTCAGCATTCTGATTCAGCAATGGTTGGACCTGTCAACAGGAAAGGGAGATGGCTTCCATAATTGTGAGCAACTCTCTTGTGCAGCTGTCCAAGCCAGTGGCCTCCAGCACATCATATGGCAAAGAGTCCCACAGAGCCTTTATGTGTGCTGCAGAGGCAAACTTCCTTGGGTGACCCTGAAGGTTGCTCTGAGAAAGAAAGCAAATATTCAAATTCAAAATAGAATCCACAAAGAAAAGTGGAATCCTCCTGCTCGGAAGAAGACAGCAAAGATCTGGAGAAGAATTCTGTCCAGAAGTGCCAGTGATACTTGACCACCTTTGCCTAGAGAAGAGGACTGGGAGGGATGAAGGCCAAAGAATCTTCTTCCCATAACTGATGGAACAAATGTGGGAAGGGTGTTGCAGAAAGAGAAGGAAAGGGTCTTCAGCATGCAGATTAATGGTGGTTGGATTCAATGAGTCATTTCTGAGGGAAGAAGGATGAGGGGATTGCAGGCCTGGAAGATGATCTGTCATCAACTCTGCTTCTATCTTTGCAGTACCAGTGGAGCAGAATCTTCTCCCCTTTCTCTCTCTCCCTCAAACACACACACATACAAATACAAGTACACCACCCGCTCACGATCCCATGCCTAGTCCAGGTGCTTTGGCTCTGGTGGCCCAACTTCCATTGCAGGTTCCAGAAAAGCATCACCCTTGAAATAAATTCAAGGCATAGAGGTCCACCCCACATCAAAAACCTCTGGGGCAATGAGATATTCAAGAAGGGCTGGAGGGAAGCTCTGACCAGCATTGCCAAGAGCTGGGTCTCAGCTGGGGACGAAGTGATTTTGCTCATTCGTGAATTTAAGAGCATGAGATCCTTACGGCATCCAAAGGCAGAGCTTCAGGAAGGCAGCCACGCCTAGAGAACCCGAGGGACCTCTTTCTTAGGTAATCCTCCTCAAAGTTGCAGAAGGTCTGTGTGTGATTCAGATAATGCAACGGAAACTCGTGGGGTGTTATTTATTTATTAGAAGCTTCGCATTTGCATTTTCTTTGTTCAGCACCGGAGTGTTTATCTGTATTTTTGCCTAGCAACCCCCAAAGACTTCCTTTTCAAACGGCTCAGGTGATGCATTCAGCACATAATGCTGCTCCCGTGCTTGGCTCTCCTTGCAGAGTAGGGTGCTGGTGACTTATGGGCTTAGGTGTGAATTGAAGGCAGACGTGTTGGTTGCCTGGATGTGTTTCTAGCATTACGTTCAGTCTGTTTCTTGAGCTCACATTAAACATTTCTGCACCCCAGAACAGTAGAAAAAGGCTCCATCAGGATTCTGTATGAGGGTTTCCTAGAATAGAACCATATTTTCTGCTTCTATCTGTGCACCATGCCCCAAGGAACCCAACGAGCCGTGCCTGATGGACACCCTTTTACCTTTCCCATCATTTAATCCTAGCTGTGACCGAAAAGCCCTCCAGATCCATGTTCCATTGATGTTTTTTAGAATCTCTGACATGGGTGGCCATGACTCTGGAGTCTGGATCCTTCCTGAAACTGCCCCAGGGGAGCCCCTGCAGGCAGGCAGAGCACAGAGCATCTTCTATAAGACTGCCTCAGCTAGGAATCTGCTGCTACTTTTGGAGGATTCCTTACCAAGCTTCACTTCTTGGAAGAGCAGAGAGCAGATCCTCTCAGAGGGTCCCTTTCCTTATTCTCAGGCAAGATCTTCCTTTCCAGAGTTGGTTGGGCAGCTGACGGCTCCCTTCAGGGGGAGCTTTGCTTTCTGCAAGTTGTTTGACTTCTTTCTGACTCCAGAGTGTGGCTAGTTGTGGCCTTACCAGGCAACCTTTGCACTCAGCTCCCCATCTGCAAGTTCTTTCAGGAAGTGACTCTGCTGAGCTAAATCTATACAGGAAAAAGTTGCCCGAATCCTTTGGATGGCAGCCATTCCTTCCCCTTCCTCATTTGAGAATCCTTCTGCATGTGAACAGGCACCACCGCGCAATATTACAGGCCCCCATGGGGCATAACAAAGTGATGATTATAGCTGCTGGGAGAAGAAAAGGAGCCGTACATCTGGAGATGATTTGATAATGAACAGACCTGGCTTCTGTTGGGAGAGAAGCTTATTAGCTCCTGGCTTCCATTGTAAATACAATCCACATGGAGGAGATGATATGGCCTGGAAAGAGGTTTAGTTCCAGCAGAACGGGAGAATGGATGGATGGACACCTGAGACGGGTTTAAGTCAATTCATCCACAGAGAGAGAAATTAGCAGAAGCTACATGGGAGGAAGAGATGGTTTGGGGGGGGGGGAAATCTCTCACTTCTGTTTGTAGTCAGGAGGTGGCCATACATGACCTGTAGGAGGTGCTCCTCAGAGGACCTTGAGGAGAAGGAGACAATCCCAAGCCAGCATCATGGACCGAAGGTTAGATCTGGACTGGGGAACAAATGGTTCAGCTATGAAGTGTGCCCTGGACAACCTTGATCCATGTGCTTAACTTTCACCTTAACCAAGCACATAGGCGGCACATAGGCGGCACCAAGCACATGAGCTCCTTGGAGTGGAAATAGATTTTGATTTTATTTGGTCAACCAAGAATGAAATGAATCCTTTGATACCTGAGTCACCTGATATTCAAAATATTCTTTCCTGTCTGGTGCCCTCCTACTAGGTGGGATTCTCACTGTTGGTGGGTACAGCGGTTTTATATCCGCTGGAGGACAATGGAATGCCTTGGGGTGTGTCATGTTGGGGAGCCACCAGATAACTATTTCAGGAAGGGCTGAAAGCCAGAAACCAGCCTGGAGCCATCCTTGTTCCCAACGTGGTCCACTCACTGCTCAGCTTCTCTCAACACAGCGGCCCTTGGGGTCCTTTCTTTGCTCTGGAAAACCACCTGTGCTGCACACCTGCTTGGTCTTAAGCACCACAAACACAGTGGCTTCCCCATCATTTTTCCTTCCTGCTCTGGTGATCGCAGCTGGCATGATCCTTGAAAGTAGGCATTCAATAAAGGACCTTCAACTCCTCTAAATAGGTTTGTTTTCAGCAAGATGGTTACCTACTTTGGCAGTTAGTTATTGGCTGATCTTTCCTCTCTTCCAAATGTTATGGCTTAATTATATTTTAGAAATTCAGCCCTTGAAGAAGAGATGGAAAGTTTGCTGTTCCTTCCAGGTTGTGCCTTTGATATGATGTTGTTTCTCTAAAGCATAATACACATTTATTTGTACTCTGCTAAAGAGAGTTAAGACCTAAAGTTTCAACATGACAGTAGCACGAGAGACACTAAAGGAAGGCAGTTCAGCATTTGGGAAGATTACACACAATTGCAATAGCAATAAAAATAACGTTTAGACTTATATACCACTTCACTATTCAGAGAGTGCTTTACAGCTCTCTCTGAACAGTTTAGAGAGTCGGCCTATTGCCCCAACAATCTGGGCCCTCATTTACCTACCTTGGAAGGATGGAAGGCTGAGTCAACCTTGAGCCTGGTGAGATTCGAACTGCCAAATAACTGGAGTTTTGTCCCCATCCTGACCAGCTTGAGGCTGAAAAAAATATCTCTGGCTTTGAATCATGGCCAAAGGTTGCAGCCCTGGAATATTACCGGTTCCAGACACATATCGGTTGGACAAGGGTACCACGCAGTTGATTTTCATCCGTGGAATAAAATTCCTGCCTGAGACATTTGAACTGGTGGCCTGATAAAAGTAAATTGTTTGGACTCTAGTTTTTAAATGATTTGAAACGTTACTCTGTGTGCTTGTACTTCAAGGCAACTTTTAGCTAATGCTCTATTAAGATTTACTCTACCAAATGAATTTGGCCACAGGGTGAAAACTGAAAACTCTAAATTTATGTGCTTGTGACTTGCCAATGAAATAGGCTAACGTGAAGAAAAGAGTTTTGCTCTGTGGGGAAGCTTTGTTGGTGATCCACCAGCTGAAATAATCATTTGAACCTATTTTCCCTTTGAAACACAGGTTCACAATGCAATGCATTGAGGACTCTCAAACCTGAATGTTTGTAAATCATCTGCATACAAGCAGGGCCTCTTTAGAGAAACAAAGGGACAAATCCAACTTTTCCAGCAGGCTAATAGCCCTTTAGTTAGTCAGCATGGGGTTGTGTTTCCCATTGAACAATTCTTTTATGAGTAACTGAAACATTGCTTTTAAAAAATGAAGATCAGTGCTGGGAATGGAAAATGGGCAGGGTCTCCTACTTGACTGATAGATTGTGTGCCATACAAGTTGGTGTTGACTCACAGCAACCATACTTTCTCCAGTCCCTAATCTAGTCTTTCAAGGTGGCCCTATCACCACGGAGACTGAGACCTTCCAGCTACCTATTGGTTGTCCTTCTCTTTCTATTTTTCCTAGCATCAGAGCTTCTCCAGCGAGTTCGGTCCAAAGTGGAGAAATTGACCCTGGTTATTTGTGCCTGTTGGGTCCTTTGTGTCTCTGGGTTTATTTGTCTGATGATCCACTATTTTGTTTCCATGGCTGTCCATGATATTCTCAGGAGACTTCTCCAGAACCAAAGCTCAACAGCATTGAACTCTTCCTATCCTGCTTCTTCCAAGTCTAACTTTCATTTCCATCGAGTGTCACAGGGAATGAAATGACTTGCCAGTTCTGATCTTTGTAGGTAACAGACACGTCGCTGCATTTGAATACATTTTCCTAAGCCTATATCTATATTCATTAATTATGGAGGCTATATCTATATAGGTATAAACATAGGCTCCATAATTAATGACAATCTCATTGTCTAGCCTTTCTTCTACATGGCAGGAAAGTAAATGAGATCAAAAGGATCTTCTAAATCTTCTCATCATAGTTGTTGTTATTCTAATGATTTGCAGAGCACAACTTCCAGGGACAGATGCAGATTCAGATTTTCAGGGGCTGATTGACTCTGTTACTCTCTGAAAAAGTAAGAAGGACTCTGATTGTGAGACAAAGGCCCCTTTATTGTCTCCCAAGAGGAACCATTCAGATACCGTCAAAAGGCCTTTAATGAAGAAAAATCATTCTCATTCATTTTCTCTACCAATTATTTACTTAATGCAATAATCTGGGTTATTTGGGCACATTATAATGAAAATAATTACAGAAAGATGCAATAAACAGCACAGGAAGGATATAAAACAGAAACCCACAATGTCATTGTAATAATGGCACTTATGTCTGCCTTGAATACTTCCCAGTATTTGGCATTCAGAGGTAGAATGCCTCTGACTATGGAATCTCTCTACAACTCTTACAACATTGTTACTGCCCAAATTCAATTCATGCTCGGGGAATTTGAATTATCATTGTAATCCTTTCCATGAGCAGTGTGGTGGCCTAATAGTGAAGATGCTCATTTCCAGTGGTTGAGAATTCAATCCTAGGTAGCGGCAGATGTTTCTCTCTCAGGGCACAAAGAAAAAAAATCTGCTGCAAACTCCATGTGGCATCAGGAAAGGCATCCAGCTAGTAAATTCTCAGCTCCATCCAGTCATCTCGACTCTACCCCAGATTAAAAAGATTACAGGGTTGTAAAAAGAGAGTTTTAGTGTAATCCTTCCCACCTCCTATGACAATGAGATTTCAGTGGTTTAATTAATTATGGTGTCTATGTTGCTATCAATATCAATGTCCACCTTTGGAATGTTCTGTCTTGGATCTCCTTGAGTAGACAGCTTAGCCCTCCCCCCCTCCCCAGCTCCAACTCAGGGTTTACAGCCAATGCACTAACCACATATTTTACAGATTCCGATGAAGTTTCTTCCCTTGTTCCCTCTGGGCAAAGTGCCGATCCTATCATTTACTCTGACGGGTATCTGAAAATGAAAGCCGAGGGGGCATGAAAGCAAAGCTTTTCACTTTGCAAGGCCAGTAATCGAAAACTCCTGACACTAAACACAGATGAAAACATTAATGGACAATATTCAGAGCAAACGTTTTCCATATGCAGAGCACAGCTCTGGGCTAAAGAATACAAATTTTGGCAGAGATTCTGGATTTTGGTGGGGAGTGGAAGGACGAGAGAATGTGGAAGAAAGGCAGAAGAGTCCGAGACCCACCTTGAAAGTTTTAATTGGTTGGTTTTCTTCCATCAGCCAGTAATCAATAACTGCTTGGTAGCACCTGGACACTCCTTGTGTGGGTGGGGAAACTGGATGATCAGATTGGGGTGAAACAAGTGACAGCCAGATATTTTTCACAGGGAAAAGTCCCCATTTAGTGTTCTATATGGAGATGGTCCCATATTGGGTCATTAGCATTCCCTACAGAAGGATTGCAGATCCTGTCTGGTGGAAAGGCTTTCACAAGGAGCCTGGATAGCTCAGCAGACTAAGGCATTGTAATTTAACTCCAGCTGTCTGCAATTACTGTAAGTTCGAATCTCACCAGGCTCAAGGTTGACTCAGCCTTCCATCTTTTCTAAGGTAGGTCAATTGAGGACCCAGTTTATGGGGGCAATAAGCTGACTTTGTATAAAATATACAAAAGTATGAAGGCTATTGCTTAACGCATTGTAAGCCGCTCTGAGTCTCCAGAGAAGGGCGGCATATAAATCAAATTTTTTAAAAATGAAAATAAATAAAAATAAAAAAACAAGGGGAGTTAAACTTTAGGGCAGGTGTGACCTCTTTCCTGCTACAGGGGCACCTCCAAGGCAAGAGGAGTGTGATGAATGAGGCTTGATTGGTTTGTTGAAGAACCTCTTCAGGTGCAGAAGGGAAAAAAACTTTTGCTTGGCAAGACCCGCTCTCATGGTTGGCATGGAGGGGGTAGCTTCTCAATCAGCCAAGCCTGGGGTTAGTACTTGGCATCTGGTCCTCTGAAAGTCTTGGCTTGGTTCCAGCCCCTGATTTCCCCAGTCCAAACTCAACCAAGACCAGACATGGAGAGTTGAAGACCAACAGTTATGTAGACCGGGTTCAAGGCATTCTGAGCAGGAGGAAATGCTCCCTTTCTCTGGTTCTTAAAAGTAGCTCTTCAGCAGGATTGATGTTCCTTTCAGCACCTTCAGAGGAACTTGGGGAATTTGTAATGTAATCATTCCTGGTTGGGAAGCTTCTGGAATAAAAGGATTTTCATGATGGTGTGATGTTTACTATTTTGCTTGCACTGCGCTTAGGTGGAACTGCAGAGCAAATAAACATAGCGCTAAACAACTACATGACAGTCATTAAATATTCAACAGCCTTTTCTTATGACATGATTTCAGACCCAACTGGGAGTTGTCACTTGCATGGCCATTAATTCATTCTGGAGGGACTTGTTGCCATCTGGGAGCACAAGGTGTCCTACGTTCTCCTTGCTCAGTTGAGAGGAGCCAGTTTTATCTGATAATAAATCCAGAAAGACCAGCTAGAAAGAGGGCAGCAAGGATGGAGAACGCTGAGAATGAAAGTAGCATCCATTAGCTCAAAGCCTTCAGCGCTACCATGGTTTATTGTCTTGATTAGAGGAGACAGGCTATAAATTCCTCTTATTAAACTTCTTGACTCACAATATGAGACAGAGACTAATGACTTAAAAATAATATGCACAACTGTAGCAGGAATACAGATTGTCTCTTTCAGTTGGCCTGAGGGAAATCAATGTAATGTTCAGCCAAGAGTGGGCCCAGAAGGAACTTGGGGGAAGGGGCTTGATTGGGGGTTTCATCCTTCCAGCGCCCCTTCAACAAGGATGCCTGAGAGAGTGTAGCCCTCTTCCCTTTCGCTCCTGGAAGGTTCACAGGATTATTTCTTCCTCTCTCCAACTAGCCAACATCTCAGCTGCTTCTTGGTCAGAGAGGGGAAGATCCTGTGCCCTTCCAGCTCTCCATTTCTCCCAGCTGCCCGTTTCCAGGACTGGCTGACCAGCTGCCTCCAGAAAGCCACAGGTCAGGGAAGCAATATGTCAAAAGTATTGCTCACCCACTGAACAAATATCTTGACTCCCATTTCAAAGCCATCTCAGCCTGCAGGCACCTGTGGATTTTATTTATTGCACGGTTTTTACAACCTGCCCAAATCAAAAGACTCTGGTCAGGTTACAACTTACTGTATGTTTTGTGACAGCAACTTCTACCAATTAATTATCCGTAGCATGAATGCAGAAACCCTCACTGACATCATTCTACTCCGAAGGAGGGGGGGGGGGGAAGGGAGGGAGGGAAGGAGGCCTTAAAATTAATCCTGCATTTAGCAAAATGATTTTGTTGCTTGTCCTAAATCTCTAGCCAGGGAGTTTGTGTGTTATTTTTCCCCAATTCAAGAGGAGTCCAAGCTGCACATGTTTGAGCCCTGGAAGACCCCTGGCTCAGAAGCTGCATTGACTCAGGGTGGGTTTGCTCTGCAGTTGCTCCTGGAGAAGACCACCTGGGGGTCTTGCATTCTGCCACCCCTGCTCTTCCCCTAAGAGTGATACCAACCTTTCTCAGGTTATATGAATTTGGGGTGGTGCTGTATCAGCATTCTACTATTGATTTTTCTTTGAGTGGCTGGTTTTATGCTGTATTGCATTTAATGGTTCCATTTTCTGATATTTTGTTGTATTTATTTTTGTGCTTTTGTGGTTTTATTCTGAATTTGTCCCTTTCCGCTTTTTCTGCAAGACAGCCAGGGGACTCCTGATTAGCCTTCTTGATACTTCTTGGAGGCCCTTCTTGGCTGACCAGTGCTGAGGCAGAACCCTGGCCAGGGGCCCAACTGGAGGGGCCCACTTGACTCCTGAACTTGTGGACCAGGTCAGGTGTGGGCTGGGGATCCAGTTGCAACTTGCCTCTGGCTTCCCAGTGTGGGGCTCTGGAAGTAGAGGAGGGCAGGCACCCCAGTGGAGAAGTTCCCTTGAATGAGAAGGGAGGAGGAGGTTCATTCTTCTATTTTTCTTACTATTAACTGGAATTAAAGTTTAAATGTGAGCTCAAAACAATAAAGGCATGAAAAATCTCAGAAATAACTTAATTAAGTTTTTAAAGATTTCCATGCTTGAATAAATTAGCCTTCCTGAAAATGTCACAACAGTCAGAAAAAAAATTGCAATCAATGGAGTGTAATGCGATTCTGCTCTTTATTTAAATGAAAACTCCAGCCGTGCAGTTCTTTGGGGGGGGGGGCAGAGGAGAGAGAGAGAGAGAGAGAGAGAGAGAGAGAGAGAGAGAGAGAGAGAGAGAGACTTAAAAACCCAAAACATCAGCAGGTTTCTTTTTTCCTGTTGCTGAAATAAATCTATAGAGATTCTGAACATGCTTGTTTAACAAACCCAGATCTTCGCCTGTAGCCTTACAAGTAAAAACCCCCCAGCAGAGAAGAGGGGCAGGGCAGAGAAAAGGGTCCAGCGCAAGTCTATTATGTAGAACCAAAGAGTTGGGGAATGATCAATAGAGGGACATTTTTATTTTCCCCTCTGTTCTTCAGTAAGAAATTGTCTGAACGGAGACGAGGAGAGCAGTCTAAACCCTCTGAATCGTTAGCACATTCTCTCACCCATGCCCTCCCCCCCCCCAAAATACTAATAGCATTGTGCTGGCACACTCTGATAGACTGTAGCTTTAATTGTGTTGGATGTCATGAAAGGGCTAGGCATAAATCGTGCTGTGAAAAACAGAGGAGAATAGCACAGAAATCACTGGATGGTTTTGTCGTGTGGATGCTTCACTTGAGAGTTAATGAAAAGAGGACAGCGCTGAGTCTACCCCTCTTCCCCACCCCCCACCCCACTGTTATAGGCCTGGGTCCCTCCACCCTACAAGATGCTCTTTAATCTGTTTCTATCTACAGTCTCTGTCCATCCGTCCACCCTCCCACCCACCCACCCATCCGTCCGTCTGTCTGTCCATCCATCCATCTATCCATCCAATCTGTATGGCTGATGCATTCCATAGTGCCTCTGGGCAGTGCACAGTAGTAACATGGTCACCACTACAGAGAAGGGCCACTTCCTAGGTCACTCCAGTGACACTATTTGATTGACGGGACCTGAAGCATGCCAACTCTACCAGCTCCAAGAGGGTGGCAGGCACTACAGGAGGTGCATGGCAGTGCTGGGTTTCAACCAGTGTTACCAGCGGTTCGCTTCATGCACGCACTTCACACAAGTGCAGTGTATTACAGAACAGCTGAGACGTGGCAATCTGCTCTGCCATGCCTTCCAGCTGGGCTAAAAACAACCTAATATAAGGTATGTATAACACAGGGGTGGGCCAAGCTAACCATCAGAGAGAACCAGTTCACTCTCAATTCACCATCTCCCCTACCGGCTTGCCCAAATCAGGGAGAACTGGTAGCAACCCATCACTGGTGCATGATCTCTCAGACAGATAGACCCTCCCTCCTAGGTGATCACCAGCACCTAGCATTGCACCTGGAAACTTACTGGGATCCAGTGCAGCTGACAGAGCAGCCGTGTTCCGTGGGCATAACATTGACTACCCATAACAGCCTGGGCCACTGCATTCCACACCCGCTGTAGCTTTGAGGGCAGCATAGAGTTCACTGCAAAAGCATGACTGACTGCTGGGGCTTAGAGAGAGTTTGTTCTTTTTTACCCAGCATCCAGGCAGAGTCTCTACTATCTGCATCTATCCTATACTTTGAGAACTATTAGGGAGGGGCTGTCTTCACCCTCTTTCTCTCACACATTCTATCTGAACTGAGCTGCCTCTGGATTAAACCCTCCAGAGAGTTCATCCCATTGCAGTCCACCACAGAAGCGGGGGTATAAGGTGAATTCCATAAACCACTGATATTTTGCTTCAAGAGGAAGGAGGGAGAACTTTTTTCCTTCCTTCCTTCCTTCCTTCCTTCCTTCCTTCCTTCCTTCCTTCCTTCCCGCAGGTGCTTTCAAAGCCAGACCTGGCCATGCCTTGCATACCAATGGTGATCCTTATCCAACAGAAGGGGTCACCTGTAAAGCTCTAATATCGATCTTGTCCTGATGACAAGGATTTCAGATGCCCAGCAGGAGAGGTTTGTTGTGTACAGAGCTTACAATAAGACAGCTGCTTCTGTAGCTATAACCCTGATAATCAGCAGAGAGAACATTTATCCAGGGTTCTTTGGAGTGCCCCTCAGAAGTCTGGAGGTGGAGCTGGGCCTGGAAGCCCCTCTTGGAATCGACCCAGGAAGCAGCCTGAAAAAGGTGACTTCTGAAAATCAACCCATCAGGTTTTTCAGGCCAATAAAAGGGAAGGACAAACCTTGTGACTAATGGTTCTTGTCACCGATCCTATTACTGCAGCTGGTAGGATGGAGCCATCCCATGGGGAGAAATTGGGAGAAATATCTAAATGGAATAAAAGATCCAAGAAAATCAAAGTGGGAAGGACCCAGGCAGGTGCCATCCTCTGGAGAAACCAGGCTCCCTCTTCTTCCAACTGGATCTTGCATTCTTTGGATTTGGCATCGCTTCTTTGAAAAGTGTGGCTGTGTATACATTTCCAGGCAGGGCAGCTCTACGTTAGTATCTGTGCAAGTTTGGGTGCCAAGACCGAGTCTCGTTGCCTGGAAGTGTTAAGCAAAAAAGAAAAGAGAAACTCGGTTGCCCAATCTTGAAGGAGAAAAAAATTATAAATGTAAATAGCATCAACTATAGAGGACCAGAAAGGCTGAATCAGCCTGGGTAGTTTTGTTGTTGGCTTCTCATTGCCAAAATCACAACTTTCAGATCCATTTTGCCACTCAATGTATTATTTAGCTACTGAAGAAAACACTGTTCTCTGCAAAAAAGGAACTATGGGAAGAGATACCTACAAGGAATTCAATCAGGTCAATGGAATTAAAATTGAGATGTTAATTCTAGCACGTGTGGTATTTTTTCAGCCAGAATGGATTTGTGGATTTGTAGTCTTCAAGAATTTATTTTGTTTTGTTTTGTTTTTTCATTTTTAAAAGAATGATTAAATCTCACTTTTCATTTCTTTATCCAGTCGTAGCACAAAGAATGAGGGACATAAAGAATTTAAGTACATTTCTATATCACAACGTAGTTGTGTGAATTGTTCCCCTGGTGGATGAACAGAAAACAGATGGTGCGGCTAACTGCAGCTCGTAGGATGAGCCCTTTTTCCTGGCCAAACCCTGCTTGGCTGGGATGTGCGATCACCCTTAGCAACCAGGCCGTCAATCAGGGTTGAATCAAATGTGCCATCATAGCAAGCGTTCCAAATTTCATTTGGACCCTTCCAGCTATTTTCAAACTTTTGATGACTTTCTTGTCTATAAAATTGCACAGTCCACACAAACTGTTGTGTGTGTGTGTGCATGCGTATGTGTGTGGGTGTAGAGACCAACACTGGGGAAATAAGAACTAGGTTTATTTAAGCCTTTCTTTCATTTTGCAAAAGCCAAACTAACTTCTACAACAACAAAAACAAACATCAGTTATGAAATCCATTCTGGTTGTTTTGGATCTGCTCCCAGATGCTACAATATCTTCTTCAGAAGGAGGGAGTTGCTGATCCTGAACAAATGGGGAAATGATTTAATGATTATTTGGTAAATAATTTAGTGATTATTTAGTAAGTTCCTCCAGTTGCGTGGAAGAACAAGATTGTTTTAGAAACATCTTAACTCAACTTTTGAGGCTACAAGCTACTGACACTGAGGTCTCACTTTATCACTAAGCGTTGAGGTGGTGGAGAGGGAAAGGATGATAGGACCACCTTGGCCAACTTCCAATTCCACCGTGGGGCAGTTCTATACAACGCACTCTGGAGGTGTGGCTTCCGCAGTATATTTATAGCTGGGGGAATATCAGTTGAAGCAGATTGTCCACCATCACAGGTTGGCAGTCTTAGAGAACCATTTGAGACTGGGGAAAAAGCACTGATCTGTCTTAAAGAAACTCTGTCTCTGTGTGTATGAGAGAGAGAAAGAGAGAGAAAGAGAAAGAGAAAGAGAAAGAGAAAGAGAGATACATACACTTGGAAGATTCTCTTCTATTGGGATATTTTGAAAAATCCAGAACTCTTCTATAAGTGCTTTCCTCTCCTTAGCGGATTCTGGAAAGAGAGGCTCAGCATTGCAATTCCAGATGTGCAGAAGAGTCATTGTTTTGCTGTTCATTTTCGTAAGAACACACAAAGTGACCTTCTTCCCACAGTGGCTAGGAAGCCCCAGGCCACGTACCTTCCTTCCCCCTTGTGGTTCACCATCCAGGAAGCATTTTCCCGTGTGTGGCTTGTCTCCATTGTCCCTCGGAGGCAGAGCCACTGCTAACTGCTTCTCTGCCCCTCTGCTCCCAAGCCATCTATGCCAATCACCATCATTGTTCTCCAATAAATTCACAACAGGCCATATTTGCATTCTTGTTGACTCACGCTCATTCTGGCCACAGGGCGATGGAAAGTCTCTAATGCCCATGCATGTCTTTCCTCATTTCTGCAATCCTGCTCCAGGCATAGCAAAGCAATTTATTTATATACTGCCTGTTCCTGGGGAATTTCAAGTGACACAAATGCAGGAAGCTCTCCTCCTTTTATCCCCACAAAAACACTCCTAAGAGAGAGATGCCGCTAACAAATGTTGACTAGCCCTAAAGCAACAGGGAGTTCCTTGACCCAAGGTGGGACTTGAACCCCGTCAAAGGGCTGAACTCTGCACTTCAGTTGCAAATAACTGCAATCATAATTTGTCTTTTCATTGACAAGTGTTTGCATTTTGAAATAATGTGAATTAACATTTTGTAGACTCATAAATTGGATACTTGTGATTAAAGGGGGAAAAAACATCAACATCTCATGTTTAAAACCAAGGAAAGTTGAGTTCTCTTCTGGACTCAGTGTGGATTTGATGATTAGGAAGGGTAGATCGTGGAAAAAAGACCATCATGACCATTTAACCTTACAGAGGTTAAAATATAAATGCATTTATAACTGCTGTTAAGAAGATCAAAAGCTACTTCTTTATTCTTTTTATTTCTTTTCTATGTCTTTTGCTTTAGTTCTTTCCTACTCCCTTATTACTTTTCCCTAATTCTTTTTCTCTGCAGTTCAAAATTTGCTTTTTTCTATTCTGTTAGAAACTTCTTTAATAAAAGGTACGCACTGTACTAAGTACGTGTTTATTACGGAAATTATAGCTTTTAACAGAAGAATAGATTTTGTCTACTGGAGGATCAATATATCTCTGGGGCAGGGGTGAAATCCAGCAGGTTCTGACATGTTCTGGAGAACCAATAGTGGAAATTTTGAGTAGTTTGGAGAACCGGCAAATGCCACCCCTGGCTAGTCCCAGAGTGGGGTGGGAATGGAGATTTTGCAGTATCCTTCCCTCCACAAATGGGAAGGGAATGGGGATTTTGCAGTATTCTTCCCCCAGAAGTGGGAAGGAAATGGGGATTTTGCAATATCCTTCCCCCAGGAGTGAGGTGGGAATGGAGATTTTGCAATATCTTTCCCCCAGGAGTGGGGAGGGAATGGGGATTTTGCAGTATCCTTCCCCTGCCACAGCCACCAAGCCACGGCCACAGAACTGGTAGTAAAAAAAAATTGGATTTCACCACTGCTCTGGGGTAAATTTTCGTAGGGCTTTTCATTTCTTGCTCTGGGCTCTCCCTAAAGGGTTGGCTTTTCCTGGACACAAAGCTTGCCATCTGATGCCACAGCTCTGGGAGTTACAACCTTCCTGACAATCCTGTTCAAACCGTTTATCCACTTCCCCCGTCTTTCATGTTCTTCCTCTTAAATTGCATCAAAAAAAAGAGGCAGAAATTAGAAGTAAAGCCTCAGTTTAAGAAACCAAAGCAAAAGAATTCATTCTTTCATCTTGTCTGGCTACTCTGGGCATGATAGGCAATGTGTCCAAATCTTTTCTTTTTCTTTTTCTTTTTAATCTGTAGTTTACCACGTTATTCAGAAAATGCACTAAAATCAGTTGAAGTTCATGCATTAAACATGACATGTAGATTAATGCTGAATTACAGACATGAAAGTAGATCTATTAAACCATTTCCAGTGGCACAAGCTCGGCATTTATTGGGACTCTTTGCAATGCAGTTGATGAATGTTGTAAGATTTCTGCACTTTTGCATTATTAGTGCTTTGGTTCCTGCCCAGGAAGTGGGACCCAACGGTACATAAGTTGGGGAATCTTGCTTCCATGGAGACCATACCAAGATGCCCAGAGACTCCTCACTCAGATGGCGACAAATCTGCCTTCCCAAAGGAGAAGTTAGAAGAACAACATTCTCCCTATCAAGGAATCCCTTTTAATAGTCACATTAGGTCCTTTACTCTGCTGGCATTCAGCTTTGGATTTCTGCACCCTTTTCCTGAAGGATACTTGTGTAGGTCTGTTGCCTACACAAATATCCTTGCAGTAGCAGAAGGAGACACTTATTTTAATTCCTGTTTGGATGCTCCTGTTCTCCAGTTTTTCTGTCAAACTTATTTTAATGTATATCGTATTCTGTTGCTCTCAATATTTATTACAAACAATTGAATATAGCTGAAAAGCAAGATATAAATCTAGATCTAAATAAATAACCAGGCAAAATAAAACTTCCATGACAACACATAAAATAAATTATGCAAAATATACAAATGTTCTTGATTTGCATAATGCTCAGCACTTGTAGCTGTTCTTGGTCTGTTCTCTGAAGAACAAGGTCTCTCCACAGGACAACATCTGAGATAGTTTGGGAAGGTCCTCATTAGTGCTATTTGTGAGTGTGACTCCCTATCACGTAGCCTTTGTTGTTGTTGTTGTTGTTGTTGTTGTTGTTGTTATATCACATTCCCTAACCCTCAGAAACTTCAAAAGAAAAGACCCAAATAAAATTGTGGCAGATCTCAATGCTGCTCTTCTTTCTTCATCAACTGTCTCTAGTGTGGCTTAAGACCACACAGGAGTAAACTAGAAATGGCATATTGGTCATTTGCACTACAGTCTGGCCATCAGTTTCTAAAAGGAGGGCAGCACCCAAAGTGGCAAGATAAACTTTTCAAAGCAGCAACATCTAATATTCTCTAAGGCTTGGAGTGTGCCTTATTTCAGAGAAAACAAAGCTGGTGGGCAGGACAAACAGCCCTTCAGTGAAATGACCTTTAAGCAAACTTCCCAAGCCAATGGGCATAATTAATCTCCGTTTAGGTAGCAAATTCTTAAACATCTTTTTAGTTCAGAATCATACTGAAAATTGTCACAATTTGCCCTTTGCTAACAACTTAATAATATTAAAAGGCGCTATCTTGCGGTGGGAGTGTAAGGCTGAAGTCCTGGGAGACCCACCTAGCCAGTGGCACAAAACCACAGAAGATTGGCACTGCAGCCAAATGCCAGGAAATCTTTCAGAATTAAAAGGTGGGGGGAGAGAGAGAGGATTCTCTGGACATCCACAATCTGCAAGTTGTCACTCTTAACCCCACAGTTCCAATCAGATTTGACAGAGTCCCTTTTTTCCTTAACTCTTCTTCAGTCCAGATTGTAAGCAGAATCTTGGAGTCCTTCAGATGATCCATCATTCAGGAAACTCATCTCCAGGATGTCTCCAGTAGTTAACTGACCTCCAGGTTTCTTAGAGGATCTCTTCATCTGACCTAGAGGAGCATCATACTGAAACTGAAAATGTAATAGCACCATCACTTGGACTTATATACTGCTTCACAGTGCTTCACAGCCCTCTCTGAGTAGTTTACAGACTCAGCCTGTTGCCCCCAACAATCTGTGTCCTCATTTTACCGACCTATGAAGGATGGAAGGCTGAGTCCACCTTGCGCTAGTAAGAATCAAACTGCTGGCAGTGGGCAGAGTTAGCCTGCAATACTGCATTCTAATCACTGAGCCACCACAGCTCAGTCAAAGCTTAAACTATGGCTTAGATTCCCACCTTATGCTTCACTGGACCAAATTTACCCAATAATTATATCATAAACTGGATGAATCCAAACAGTGAACTAAACAAAAGCCAACAAGCCACATTATGGCTTAGGATGATGAACCCAATGTTTGGGTGTGATCATGGAACTGTTAACGCCTGTCCAAGTGAGAGTTCCAGAATTGGCTGTGGGGATGAAGGCCCTCAGTGAGCCAAAGTGAGGAGGCTGAGTATGGTTCTGGCTGGGTGACTCTTAATGCTTGGCTGCTGGGCAGGAGGAGACAAGGATTGGCAGGCAGATCTCTTGGCCAAGGAATCCCCCACCTATTTCAGCTTAGTAAGCTGAGGTGTCCACCTCAACGACTTATTTATTTGGATGCCATAAACCAAAATTAAAACCCCCAGCGGTGGGGGAGGACGGGATAAAATAAACATATAAAAGGACAAACTTTCTGTAATACTGTAGACTGAAACAGGGGCAGATTTTTTTCTTCCGTGCTTAAGAAATTTATCTGCATTTGAGAATGAACATCAACACCACACTTCCTGGTTTGTTCCTTCTGCTTTTTTCCGCCCCTTTTACAAAATTCCTGGCTCTGTTGGTGGAGCTTTAACCTAGTTTATGTTTCAAACCTTTCCAGCATTTATTTTCCCAGTATAAATATTGGGCTGGATGGAAGTGTTGACGTCTGTCCTTAAGCACTGTCAATTTATGATACCGGCACTTCAGCTGGATTGATTTTTAAACACCAATGTGGACAGGAGAAGCCCAGACCGGTAGCATTTCCAGAATTTTTCTCTCCAGCATTTTATTTTTCATCCGTAATGGACACAGGCACACTGTTGCACTGGAATGTTTGCCATTTTCTGTGCTTGGTGGCTGCAGGGCCTGCCAAGACAGGAAAAGAATGATTAGTTATAAAACGGAGCACTGTTCATGCTGTGCGTTAGGCAAGCAGCCCCTGAGCTGGTGGGATTCATGATAAAATATTACCTTAATAATGTACTCAGGGAAACCAACATGTAAATGGGAACAGCTGCTTCTGCGATGACCAGATTACAAATGGCTGCAACTGGCATCATTAATATTGCATTGGGACAATAATATCTTGATTTGCCGAAAGAGCTACAGCCAGGCGTTAGTCCTCCAAATGGGAATTGGTCTGTCTTTGCTCCTCTTTGAGGGAAGTTGGTCACATGTCTGCTTTATTTCTCCCATCACACGTTCAGCGGCAAAGGGAAATGAAACCCTCCCCAAAAGCAGGAGCGGGGGGAGCCTGCAAGTGTCTTGGGGTCAGACTCAGAGGGGAAGGAAGGCAGGACCAGGCGCTTCCTCTCTCTGAGACCAGAGACCATCATCACTGGCTGGACCCAACAGGCTTGAGCTGCACTGGAAGAGACTATGGGAACTCCAATCCTGGCAGTTAAGAGGGTGGCCTTCTGCGGAGGACCAGGCCTGGCCAAGGAAGTGACCGCTGATGGCCTTAACGTCCCTGGGAGTTAAGACAAAAGAGTAGAAGGATGGTAAGTGGTGAGGAAGACATTGAGGTCAAGTGGAACCTTTGGGCCTCAAGGAGATGGCTAAAAGTCTGTTGATTTGAAGAGGTGGAGAGAAAGACAGAGGATTTAAATGAAGAGAGAAAAAGAAAGAAATATCATGTGGTGGTGGTGGTGGTGGTAACAGTGGTGGTAGTAGCAGTAGTAGTAGTAGTAGTAGTAGTAGTAGTAGTAGTAGTAGTAGTAGTTTTATTATAGTCACCCTCCTCCAATGGATTCTGGGGAGAATGCAAAACCAAAAGGTCATAATATAAAACCACATAGACGGTCCAGACTAAAATGCTCTTAGAAACAACACCAATCAAACAAGCAGCCCAGGGATGGATTCTACTTCCTTTACTATCAGTTCACAGCAGGGCCACGCACACACTTCTGCTCATGCGCAGAAGCATTTTGGTGACGTCAGGGTTGGTGGACGGAGCCTCCCACTGGTTTTACTACCAGTTCTATAGAACCGGTGCGAACCAGGGGCCACCCACCACTGAAGCAGCCCCTCTACATTACTGTAAAACTCTACCCCCAAGGCTGATTCATGATAACATCACATATAATCCTTGTACTCTACAGGAGGCTGATAGGCTGATGACTCCCAACTTTTCTACCTACAACGAAAACTGCTTAGCTTACAAGGTTGTGTCCTTAAAGCTTTTGCCATTGGGCGGCAGGCTGGTCTCTGGAAAGAGGGGTCTGGGAAGGTGAAGGCTGATGGCTCCTTCCCACCCAGCCTGCTCTCCTCCCATGTCTTCCCATCATCTCTCCCCGTGGCTGGTCGGACCTTGTTGACAAGCTCGCTGAAGCCAAGAGGATGCTGTTGTTTCCTTGCTCTGGGAAGAGATGGAGACGCCTCTTGCTCTTCCTCTCAGCTCCCCAGCCTGCCTTGCAGATGCCAAATGAGCACCTCCGACCACATTTAGAGGCGCCACTAAGAGTGCCTCCAAAATGACAACAGCTGCTAAACTGTCATTTTTAATGAGAGAGAAAAGGGAAAGTATCAGTGTATGGGGACTAATTATTTTTGCTCTATTCTGTTAATTTAACTTATTTAAAAAGTAACAATCAACTCTCTGAGTTACGCTTGACTCCCGGTGACCTTAAAGGCACTCCGTTTGGTTTTCTTGGGAAGAATATGGAAGAGTTTTGGCACTGCCTTCTTTAGGAATTGGATTTTTTTTTTCCCACTTCCCATCTTGGCCTGCAGTTCGCTTCTCTGGAAGTTATCCATCCAAGGGCTGGAAGGAACAAACCCTATTTAGCTTCACAGGCCAGGAATGGTCACCCAAGATTAACCTGTTGAGATATATTAAGCATTACAATTATTAAATTATATTTTCATCCTGGTTCTTCTCTTCTCTCATCTCCTCTTCTGTTCTCCCCCTGCTCCCCCATCTCTCTCTCTCTCTCTCTTTCTCTTTCTCTCTGGCATGCCACTCAACAGTGAAGGACAGCCCTGAATCCATCTAGAGCTGGTCTAGTCTGCCTGGAAACAGCTCTCCAACATTAAAGACAGGACCCTCTTCTGACCCTCCCTGGAAACCCCAGAGACTGGATTTCTCTACAGGATGCATAAATACAGCAACTTCTCAATATTGTCCATCCCAAAAGGGCAGATAGTAAACCAGTTCAAATATTATAAACATCTTTAGTTCAAATAAACTAAAATCAACCTCAAAAGGTAGCCATCTTCTAAAGGGTCAAACTTTGGCCCATCAAGCCCAGGAAGCGGACATTTGAGTGGAAGCTATTGTCCAGCACTTCAGGCAATGATTTTTTTAGCCCCTACGCCCAACTGGAAATGCTGCCAGAAATG
Source organism: Masticophis lateralis (assembly GCA_030761175.1). Lineage (NCBI taxonomy): Eukaryota > Metazoa > Chordata > Lepidosauria > Squamata > Colubridae > Masticophis > Masticophis lateralis. The sequence goes on from JAUDYJ010000008.1 coordinate 16,969,339, forward strand.
ATGGAACCAGGCTCCAGGATCTTCTGCAGGCCCAGCAGGGGCTTAGCCATTATCTGTGGCCAGAGATAGGCTTGGTTTCTTGCTCTTGTTGTTCCTCAAAAGATGCTGGATTAATTCTTGCCTGCTTGGATGGAAGGTCTTGACTTTCAGAAATCTGGAGCCACCTATTAAAGAAAAACAAACCTAAGCCAATTCACTTTGAATCCTTTTTCTGTTCCAAAAACATTTTTCCCTTCCTGCAGCAATTCCAGCATGGGCAAAATGGATCCACCCATGGCGTTGGCCATCAGATGCATCGGGCTCTTCCCAAGAACCTGTGATGTCGTAATATATCAGTGCCGCCCATGAGTGGAATCAAACCGTGCGGCCTTTTGCAACTGACAGATGGCAATTTTGTCAATGTGCAGATTTTCTAAGTGCCGTCCAAGAATTTTTGGGATGGCACCCAGTGTGCCCATATTATTATTATCATCATTACTTTACTAAGGGCACTCAACTACCTGCGCTCCCCAGCCTTTGAGATCATGAAGTGCCTTAAAAGCATTTTGCCCAGCCGGCTGCGAAATGTTTTGTTTTTCAGGAATGTGACTTGCAAAGAGGTGGCGGAGGGCAGAGGCAGCTACACTCCTTGCTGGTTTGTTTATTTGCTTTTGTATTTTCCCTTAATGAACAGTGGTATTCATTATCAATGGCGTTTGTTCCTCTGAGCGATACACGCCAGGAATTTGGTCTCCAGCCTGTTGTTTTCCTGGGTACCACCAATGCTTTGTAATTGAAGCCCATAAATGCCTTGGAGAGGATTGCCATGGAAAGTAACTCCTGGCTGTAAATCTTCATAATAAAAACCACCAGACCTTTTCTTTTCTATTTGGACACAGCAACCCTGGAGAAAACAGCCCAGAGAAGGCCTGGCTTTTAGCACCGCTCCAGCCCAGCCCAGCACAAATGACAGGAGCCTGTGGGCTGAGGACTGGGGAGGTGACCCAGGGAGGCAGAGGAGATCCTGCTGCTGTTGCTGCTGCTGCTGCTGGACACAGAGAGCTGCCCAAGGACCTTCCTCTGGACCAAAAGCCCACCTGTGGCCATCAGTTTATTCTACAGTTCCAGCTTGAGGTAGCGTCTCTTGAGCTGAGCATCGGTTCTTAGAAGCTGAGGATGCAGTTTAGTGAGGATGATCAGAAGTTGTGACTGCTCCAGTGTGTCCACCCCCCTTGTTTGAGCTCCAGTGGGGTCTCAAGCCAATTGTGATCCTCTTCTGGCTCTCAGCTCCAGGCATTCCAAACTATCCTCCAGGGAAGGTAGTTGGTTCTCCTGTGTCCAGGGCTCCACATCTGGCATCCAGAAGCCGTGGTGGCACAGTGGTTGCAATGCAGTAATGCAGGCTACTTCTGCTGCCTGCCAGCTGCCTGCAGTTTGGCAGTTCGATCTTCACCGGTTCAAGGTTGACTCAATCTTCCATCCTTCCAAGGTCAGTAAAATGAGGACCCAGATTGTTGGGAGCCAGAGGCTGGCACTGTAAATCACTTAGAGAGGGCTGTAAAGCACTGTGAAGTGGTATATAGGTTTAAGGGCTCTAAAAAGAGCCTGGATAGCTCAACAGGCTAAAAGCAGACTAAAGCCTGTTATTAACATCCAACTGTCTGCAATTACACCAATTCGAATCTCACCAGTCTCAAGGTTGACTCAGTCTTCCATCCTTTCTAAGGTAGGTCAATTGAGGACCCAGTTTGTAGGGGCAATAAGCTGACTTTGTATAAAATATACAAAAGTATGAAGGCTATTGCTTAACGCACTGTAAGCCGCCCTGAGTCTTCGGAGAAGGGCGGCATATAAATCTAATTAAAAAGTGGGGGGCTATTGTTATTCAGGAAAGGGCAGCTAGGCCCTGGCCTTCCTCTGCATGGGGAGAGGGGAGAAGGGAAGAAGAGAACTGGCTGCATGGTGAAGTTGAACAAAAAACCACTCAGCTATCTTCATCCTCTCATGCAAGTGACTTTGGGGACTTGAGTTGCGTCTGGAGGATACAGGGACTAGAGGTAGAAGTTCTTTCCTCCTCACCCCTAGTGGTGGGTTGCTCCCAGTTCAGACCGGCTCACAAGAACCAGTAGTAAATCTGATGGAGGCTCTACCCACTGACCCCGACGTCATCAGGAAGCTTCTGGGAATGTGCACAAGTATGCACGAGTAAAGCGAGCATGCACGCACAGCCCCATTGCAAATCAGTAGTAAAGGTAAGTAGAACCCACCCCTGCTCCCCCCACCCCATTGCAAATCCTCCATGGAGAGGTGAGAGTTTACATTACAAGCCACTCAGCCTGAAAATCTGAGCCTGGTTTCACCTGAACCACTACACACACACACACACACACACACACACACAGAGAGAGAGAGAGAGAGAGAGAGAGAGAGAGAGAGAGAGAGAGAGAGACTTAACCTGCCATGCCTGCAGTCCTCCATTCCTATACCAGCTCAGCCCACCGCTTGGTATTATATATCTCAGTGGCTCTAAGCATGGAAGGTCCCACTCCATCAAGGGGGTCTGCAGCAAACAGGCAGGCGAAGAGCTGCTCCTAGGTTGACCCCTGCCCACCGAGCCCTTCAACTGGGCCCCTTCAAGCATATGGGGTGTCTTCCAAGACTCCCAGCAGCCCTTGCTCAAATCCTTCTCCCTCTTCTTTCCTGACTGACAGTTTGCCCTACTAAATATGTAGATGTTGGAAGGGCAGAAAGCGGAAAATGTCCACCGAGGCAGGTAGAAGGAAGCTCCTGATCAAAGATGTTCCTCCTGCCTGAAATGACAGCCTGCCAGGCATCCAAGGTGCCTCTTCTGATTATATGTAACGTGGTGCAGAACTAATGTTGTCATGATGATCCCAGAGCACTGAGGTGGGGTGGGGATGGAGGGGAGATTGTCAAGTCCTGGATGGGAATGAAGGATGACTTGACAATGGGCATCTTATCACCTATACAGGTGCAGTTCCTCAAATTCCCATAGAAGATTACAGAGGTCTGAAAATGTAATGGCAAAAGCAGTCAATAATTCAAGGGTTATTGATTGAAGCCAGCTCTATTCTTCTTTTTTAATTTATATTTTATCCAATTTTTTTCTCCATGTGTTTTATTTTTTTATTCATCTGAAGACTTGAGAGTTTTCTGCCCTGACAAAGGCAGCTGCTGGAGAAGATTGGATCCTATTCAACTTATTATTTTTTTTCTCTTTTCTTTAAATTGCCAGAGTAATTTATATAGTGGTTATGAAAGTGCAGGAGGGAAGGTGACAGAAAGAAAAAGAAAAAAGTTGAAGGGAGAAGTTCTATAAAGTGGTCACAGCTGATGCCTCTCACCCTCCGTCCTTCAAATACCCGAGCATTCCTGGGACCAGAGCAGAGTTTTATGATGCCTGTTCTGCACAAGGTCACCGAAGTGAGCAGGGGCATCCTGGAGGACTGGGGTCCTGGAATCGAGACATCCTGTTGGTAGAACACTTTTTCTCCTATAGGGCCTTCCTTTAAAAGGGGAATCATTCTGAGTAGATGAACTACATTCAACACTGTCCCTCACAGCTTAAAGATTCAGAAAGCTGCAGCAAAACTCTTTGAAGCAACCAAATAGGAGCTCTGGAGTTTCTCAGTCATCCAGGTCATGGTTTTCCCAAAGGTGCTTTTTCAAAAGTCAACTGGCCTTTGTTTTTCCTTGAAAACCTTTTGCTTCTCATCCAAAAAGCTTCTTCAGTGACAAAGCTTCTTGGATGAGAAGCAAAACATCTTCAAAGAAAAACAAAGGCCAGTTGACTTTTGAAAAAGCACCCAAATCGGGGTGGGGGTGGGGGTTGAAGCTTGGGCATTACTGCAGGGACCAATTGGGTTTCCACTTCAAATGGAGAAGGCTCTTCTCAAAAGGATCCAGGCAATCAGGACAATGAATCTGGACAAGAGATTATCAACTGTCCTTCAAAGTAATTAGAGCTACAAAGATCGAGAGAGAGAGAAATTGGATGCAGATTTTAACAGATGGTAAATATTGGTGTTTTACAGGAAAGACAAGTTCTATTGAATAAGAAGCAGTCCCAATATTTAATTTTGGCAGAAACCAAATGGCCTGCTCTATTTAGTTTCTCTTTCTTTCTGTATCTAGTAACCCTTTGCTCTTCTATGGCAGAAATGGTCGGTTTAATACTCTTCCAGGGATTAACCCTGAGGTTTCTTATACCCTCAGCTCTTCGTCATCACTCTGAAGCCACGTTGCAATGGAAGCACTCTTTAGAGAGCCAGGACAGGCAGAAGGGAACACCTGAGCATCATATCTGTGGCCAGGTGGGCTTGTGGCCTCAGCATGCATGGCGTGGTCATCCACCACTCAGTCTTCCTTGCCTTTGGAACCCTACAGACCCCTCCAAGCAACAGACTGGAGAGGCAGAGGCTCCTGTTTTCCCAAAGCCCTGATGGACAATTAGAAGACTTCTGAAAACTTGGTCCTATTCTATTCCTGTTCTGGGCCCACAAAACCCAGAATCGCCCAGGTTGAAAAGCACCGCTCTAGAACCTAGAAGAAGGCTTCCTCTGCACTGCCTGGGAGGCAGAGCATGTCAAAGCCAATTAAAACTAAGACAGAGCATGTGAAAATGTGCCAAGGCAGAGAGTATGCCAAAGCCAACCACGAGCCTTTACTGCTGTGGCTCCCACATTGTGGAATCCTCTCTCCCTGTGATGAAGTTGGCCTCACCCCTTCTGGGCTTCCAAAGATCCTTCAAGACCTGGTGATGCCAGCAGGCCTGAGGGCCCCCAAGGGACGGGCAAATTAGTCAGATGGCTCTGTTGTCAATAACAACCCTTTGCCTGGTATTTCATTGTTTTCCCTCTATTTGTAATGTTTTTGGGAATTAATATTGACAATGAGTTTAGGTATCTATTAATTGTTTTACCACCCAAGATTGCCTCTTTTGTGAGATGGGCAGCTGTAAAAATTAGATAAATAAATACAAATAAATATCATCATAGAAAAAAGGCTGAATTTAATGTAACTAGGAGCCAGAAATCTTTCCTGCCCCAGGTTCCCCAATCCCAGAGGCCGGGTTTACTGGCTGCTTACTGGCTTTCAGGCTGCAACTGGACCACCATCTGCCTGCCACTTGCCGAAGGAGCTCTCTTGGCCCAGCGCTCCCCTGTCTCTCCTGCCATTCCAAGCCAGGAACGCAAAACCCGCCTTCAGGTACCAGCCTGTTTTCCTGGTGCAGTCTATTCTGGTTCTCAAGTTTTATTTCACAAAATCCTGGCTCTCGGTGTTGTGCCTTGAGGAGGTGGTGTCCAGCCATCGTGGAGGAGCAGCCTTCCTTGTGCCCAGCCTCTGCCAGCTGGCACCTTCCCAATCCGATGTCTCTCCAATCCGATGGGCGATGAGGTTGGCAGCAGGTTGAGCCAAGCTTTGCTTGCCTCCGAGACGGGCTGCATTGTTGGAATTCCTGCCGAACACTTTTCCTTCTTGTTCCTTTTGTGGCGTTTAATTAAATATCTGTTTGTCTAGAGTCAAACACTGACAGCTCTGAAACCTCCAATGATTTATCAATAAACACAATGAGATAATTGCTCCAATGCTCATCTGACCTTTTCACAGCGTACAGCGAATGGAAGCCGACCATTCTCTCCAGCTTCCCTCTTCCTGCTGAAGCTTCTTAGCCCTGATTGATGCCTCCTCATTAAGTGTATTAAAAGATGGTGAAATATCACTGGGCATTCGACAGCTTTTAAAAGACAGCACTCTCTCTCTCTCTGGATACCTGCAATGGCGGAAGAGAGGTGAGGTCAAGGTTTAATGACCTGGCGAGGATTAAAGAGAGAAGTCAAACTCCTCGCTCTGTTTTCCTCTGCCTGACCTTGGAACAGGGAGACCGAGGGGGTGTTAGCTTTCCCACCAATTGATTTTACCGCCACTCCCATGTATTTCTCTGCTCTGCGAGAAAGGGTTTCAATCAAGGCCTGCGTGAAGGCCATTTTGCTGCCCAGGCCTGGATTTCACTGTTAGACAAGCAACTGGTCAGAGGTCAAGCGCTTCAGTTAGATATCTGACCCACCATGTCCCAGAGATCCAAGGCCTATAACACCTGTTCAATCAATAAACTTACAACCAGTATGAAGGTTAAAAATTTGTTCCCTACCCGTGTTATTCAACTTTGGCCACATTAAGAGGTGATGACTTCAACTCCCAGAATTCCCCAGCCAGCCGCTGCTCCACACCATACTGATATTCCGAAGGTAAATGTTTCTGCAAAGGGTCTGCTGGCTATTATTTCAGCATCCTATACAAGCAGAGAATAGGGTCTGCCACAGAGAAGCACTGAGGAATGGACCTCAGCATCAAGACATCCTGTTCATCCCTGCCTTTCCAACCCTTCAAGATTTAAACATCAAGCATTTAACCCAGTTTATACCCCAAAACACTAATTGATGACATACAGATTAGATTTCAAGGATAACATTTAGCATGTTGGTCTCTGCACATTTTGATTTTGTTATGCAACTGAGTTATTCCCAGAAGCCGACCCACATCCGGTTCTTGCACACAAAAACTATTGTGTTTACGTGGACCATCTCTAATCCAGGATTATTCTGGGCCCGGCTTACATATGAAGCCGCTCTCAGAAACTACCCCTGGACTGCAAAAAGGAAAGATCCAAATATATGAAATTACTTACAGAATGATAGCACTAATGAAGACGAGTGGAACATCGTTCCCAATACGGGAACTCCGAGAGCTTTATTACTTATAAATAAATAATTTATCACCTCTCTTACTGGCTCTTCTCCCGCGGTGCTTGCCGCATGTGAGGCACAGGAGGGGCCTAAAAGTACTTAGCAGACTCCTGGATTATAAACAATTAAAACTTTATTGATTTATTGATGTATTGGCTTCCTTGTTTACATTACTTACAACCCACCCAAATCCTAAGGGAGACCCGGTAACATATCAAAGCAGGGGCGGGGGGGGGGGGGGGGGGAAAGGAACTGCAGCAATAAATAGCTAAATCAAAATCACACTGCAGGAACAAATAATCTGGGTTACACAAATTGTTTCCTATTCAAAGGCACAACATTCCATGCTTATTTACAGGATGGCAGTTTAGATTGCACAAACTCCCTTCTTTTTTCCTTCTTTCTTGTCTTTCCTGCACCCAACAACTTTCTCTTCTACTTGCTTCTCTCTGTGTGTCTTTTTACATTTTTCTGCCCCACCTGCCTTCTAAGAAAGTGGCCCTGAATCTTTCTCTCACTGCAGCAAAACGTGACTGATCTCTCCTTCCCATTTCTGGTGAAGGTCCCACCACCAATTCTTTGCCTGGACTGGTGACTTTTAAAGGAATGGGGCCAGTGGTAAAATCCATTTTTTTTACTACTGGTTCTGTGGGCATGGCTTGGTGGGTATGATGTGGCTTGGTGGGCGTGGCAGGGGAAAGATACTGCAAAATCCCCATTCCCTCCCCACTCCTGGGGCCAGCCAGAGGTGGTATTTGCCGGTTCTCCGAACTATTCAAAATTTCCACTACCGGTTCTCCAGAACCTGTCAGAACCTATTGGATTTCACTCCTGGATGGGGCCAAGGACAGTGCAATGTCAGGGGGGATATAGCCAGGCACAGGACTCTTCCTGCATGGAAAGTGAGGTGTACCAGTGGTGGGATTCAGCCAGTTTTCACCACTTCGGGAGAACCGGTTGTTAACTTTCTGAGCAGTTTGGCAAACTGGTTGTTGGAAGAAATCATTAGGGCAGAGAACCAGTTAAATTACTTGAATCCTACCACTGAGATACACAGTGCTGCTTCCTGGGAGGCAGAAGAACAAGGCAGGCACAACCTCAGGATCAGCCACAGACGTTGCAAGGAAGCCCGGCTTAATGAAATTATCCATTTCACTTCCTCCTTTAATGGAACCCAGCCCCGCCAATTAGCACAGGGCTGGATCTCCTCATTAACTCCATCCATGGAACCAAAGGCTTTGCTGACGGTTATGTGCACCTTCCGAGGTGAAGAATCAGTGAAGGATCCGTGCAACTTGATGTATCGTGTCTGGAGAAGGAAAAGAAAATAACGAAGCAGCCCAAGAAAAAGGCTGCTCTCCCATTTCAAATCATGACACCGTCTTCATTTCTTAAAATTATTTCAGCTGTGGTGGCAACAAAGCCAGAAAAGCATACATTTGATCAATTGTTGTTTATTGTAAATCTAAATAGACTTTAAAGTAGGAGAGGGAACAAAGAGAGGACATCTTGTGAAGTTGGAATGCATCCAGTTCAAACTCCAGGGCCATCCTTTGTTATCAGAAGTGTTCTCAACTTCAATCGTCTGAATGTTGAAAAACCCTTTACAAGTCAGAAATGCCTTTTGATGCATGTTAGATTTCAACTGCCTCCATTCACAACTGGAGTTTGGCAGAAATGTTGACTAGTAGGTGTGGGAGACGAATGCCTTTTTGTCTTCTGTTATTTCCCGCTTTCCACAAAAGCTTCAACCCGAGGGATTTCATGCAAAACTCGGTTAGCCTAAACAAAAATAGCCATCCTCTGAAGCAGTTTCAGCAGGGAAGGATGAGTTCGAGGCCACGTGAAGAGACTGGTCACCTTCCCACCTGTGTTTTGGTCCTCTCAGAGGCCATGAGGACGGGGCCTTCTCTGTAAGAGAAGATGGCAGGTGAGACACACCCGAGATGCCCCAAAAGTCTCTGGAAAACTTTTGCTCCTCTCCTTTTAATCTTTCCTTTGCCTCCTAGGATAGCGTCTGCCTCTGTTAATTGTTTCTAGGTTCATAATATAATGAAAAACAGTCTTCTGTGCCCAAGGCACCTTTTAATTATACAACAGAGCAGGTGAAACCACTTGATACTTCCCCTCTCCCTCTTACCCTGCCTAGTAATTAAGGAAGGCCAGGCTTTCTCTCTAGGGGATGCGGTCAAATTCACTGTTGCCAAACAATCAAGTGGAGCCTGGATGTGACGTGCCCATCATTTCTTAAAGGAAGTGGGGGAGGCTAATTCAAGTGACAGAGACCCAGAGGAAGTCAGAAAGCAAGATAACTGAAGAGGACCATTCCGAAAAGAACATCGCTGAAGGTATGCAGAAAGCCAGGGAGAAAGATCAGAGGGTGGGGTCAAGGGGTAATAATTTTGGATCCAGGAAAGGGCCCAATGGGGTCCCTAGCATCTCCTTGATCGAATGTCTCCACCCCCTGCACAAAATCCTGAAGGTTGTCTTGTGTTCTCCAACCACCTGGAATGAACAAGAGGGACATCTGTCGTGGCTGCATCTGTGAAATGTTGGTTTGTTGCTCATGCTATTTACTGATTATTACTATCAAAATACTGCCTCTTGGCACTGATTACAATTACACTTTGAAATGTGCATTTTACGTTTAAAAAAACCTCCTCCTTTGCTAGCTTCTCTGGCTCTTTTCCACCAGTTGGTCCACCTGCTGGTGTTATTTCAAGTTTACAAACATGGTGTGCAGAGGGCATGAGTAAAGGAGACAGAAAATCAAAGTGGGAAGGACCAAACCTGCCAAGCGCATTAGAGCAGAATCCCTCCTCGACAGACCTCAGCAAAAGAGTCTCCTGGAAAGAGCCCTGCCTGGAATCTCAGGAGCCACGGGGCCCCACCATTGGCAGACTGACTTCCGCTCTGGGCTGAAGGGGCAGCCATTTCATTCCACAGGAGGAGCCTTCCCAGCTCCCTCCTGCCTGTGGGAAAGGCTGCCGAGAGGGATTCCATGCCAGAGAGCGAGTGGACCAAGGTGGCTAAGAGGGCGGCCACAAGAAATCTATTGCCACCGCTCCCACAGCATCGATGGCATGAGAAACCTCCTCCCATGGAACCCCCTTTGGTGGTCCTGAAGGCACCTTTCCGATAAGCATCCCTCAGAACTGATGGCAACTTTTTTGTCTCGTGGGCACAAGCATAGCCACTGTCTCCCCAACCTGGTGCCCTCTTTTCAAACCTGTCTTATTGATATAAATCTTCCAAGAAGAAGAACAGCAATTTGTCTTTTTTCTCCCCACTCTGCAGATGGAAAAGGTGGGCCTTTACAGGCCTATCCAGAGCCTTGTGAAACATATTTTTAGATAATGATGATGATGATGACAATGACAATGACAACACTGGCAGTATTACTGACAAGGTGCAGGGCCACCATTTCCCTGCCTGATCATCACCAGATGTCGATTTCTGCTTCATCTTCCATCCTGGCCAAATCAATAATCAAATCTATTCCAAGTGCTTTTGGCTTTTGCTTCAAAATTTCCATTTGGCGTGTACAGTCATTCAAAATAAAATATTTAGAGGGCAGAAGACCTGCAGAGCTGAACTTGTGTGTTTTGGGTTTTGTGCAAGTAATTAGACATCACGGCCCTTCTCTGGGCTCTAGTTAGAGCCGTTCCTTGCCTTCTCTCCCCCGCCCCTCCTCAGCACAGCTCCATTGGGAAGGGAGCCCCATTTATGGAAATAATGAAGCTAACCATGTCTTACAAATTGTCTGGGCTGCGCTCTGAAGTTGCTGGTGTTCAAAGACATTTTTCCCAGAAGATCTTGCAGAGGAAGAAGGGGTTAATCCCTGCATTCACATTTTCTTCCAGACTTGAAATCCATCATGCAAAGATGGAGCCACGGAACAACCATAGAGAGCAAGAGCAAGAGGGTTTTTTAGGAGTTGGTGGAGTGAGGGTCATTCAGAGCTCACATCCCCCTTTGGTGGTGAACTGAGCACTGAGAAGCTGCCCGTGTTTGTCAGACCTGCTCCAGTCCGATCCCTTAGGGAAGAAAAACCCTCGACTCCATTGGGTTGAAGTAAAGGTACTTTAACGGAGAGATGCTGGTTGCAGTAAAGCCAGGCGGAATCTGAGTTTCCCACACAAGAAGACACAAACTATTTCCTTCAGTCTTGTCTGTCCCCCCATGATGAGTCCAAATCCAGCCAATGAGATGCTGCCAGGATGTTTTGGGAACGCTGAGGTGTTTCAGCTGGTAACTTTCCACACTCAGGACAAACGGCCTTGAAGATGCCTTGGCTCCACCGGTCCCTCAGTGATCTGCTTTTCCTCAGCTGTCACCTCCCCCCTCCACACACACACCCCTGAATTAACCCACACAAAAATGCATACAAGTTTATTGCTACCCATTTGGTTTTCCCCCCAAAAAACCCCAGCCCTTTGATGGCAGGATGCCAGCGCAGTACCAAGGCAAAGATGGTGGATCTGACCGTATTCCTCCCCCAAACTAGCTAGCTCCAACAGATTGCATATTCGCCATGAGATGTTCTGTTCTTTTCTGTCTTAACTTCTGCCTGACGTATGGTGACACATGAACAAGGTGAATTACACAGTAGCATAGTCCACTAATTCAACAATGCATGACTTAATGCAGGTGTCTCCAAACTTGGCAGGTTTAAGACTTGTAGACTGCAGCATGCTGACTGGGGAATTCTGGGAGTTGAAGTCCACAAGTCATAAAGTTGCCAAGTTGAGAGAGCCCTGCCTTGCTGCAAAGTAGGTGCTTCACCCACTGGGCCTTCCCACCCAAGTAGTTTCAGGTCCACAGATTTTCTTGGCCTCATAAGATCGTAGGAGAAGCGACCTCAACAAGTGATGGGAGAGGACCTTCTTCTCTGTCCTCAGGGTGTGCTGCCTTTACCTACCTCTCTGCCAGGAGGTTCCCTACCCAAAGGTAGAATCTCAGCATGGCTCCAATGGAACACCTGGCTGTTTATTGCACAGAAATCCCCTGGGAACCTGGCAGCTTTTCCAGGCGCATCTTTCTTCTTTCACCCATCGGCTACAAAACAGGAAAGGCTAAACATGGAAGCGCAAGGGGACCATCCCCTGGGCCTCCCTTTCTCCTTCTCTGACGTGCTTCTTTCTGATGCCCAATAGATTTGCATGGGTGTCAGGAAGCATTTTCTGCCCATAATAGTGATGGGGACAAACTCTTCCCCACAAGCCACTTAGTCAGTGCATCAGTTCCACAAAGATGTGATTAAAATAATAATAAATTAACTAAAAAAGCCACCAACAACACCCCATTTCAGGTGTGAAACAGCTTTAAGATAACTAATTATTTACACAGCTTGGTGCTGCATCTGTGGCTGTATTTTTGATAAATATTTTGAGCATGTTTGAGCTTGAAAATTAACAGAAACCTGAGCGATGTCACTTTAGAATTCTACATCGATATTCACTTCTCAGGATTGTTGCCCTGCCAGCTCCGGATGGCTGGAGGTGGCAGCCGAGGGCAGAAGAGGAACAAATGCTGTTCTGGTACACGTTGAGTGCGTTGCTGAATGGCCTGTTTTCACACTGAGACACACACAAAACTAACCCTTCTTTGCAGTAAAGCCTTAACTTTGCTGTTTGGCTGGATCACCTGCTGGCCGGGCCTGGCACTAATAAGAAATCCAGAGAGATCCTCTTCCACATGGCTCAATTTCAGATTTCCCACAAATGTCAACTCCAGGAAATCAGGAAGTTCAAATGAATATATGGGTTTATTGCATACTGTCTACAAAAATCTGAACTACTAGTGGTCAAGGCAAATTGGCGGTAGATCAATTTGTGGTCAACGGAGCTCAAAGCGAGATGGATTTAGATCTCTTGTTGTCATGAACGGACTCAAGACTGATGACATGCCTGACCCCTTCCTCAGCCTGGTCATTTCCTACACAAATTTGGAATTGTGTCAGTAGATCCACCATCAGGATTGACAAACAATTTTCATTGGTCCACTGGAACTGGAACTTTGGGTTCATGGTTTATATTTTTAGGCATCCCTAAGCTTTAAGTCACATCTTCCTTTTGGGAGCTCATGAACGCCTTCAAGGTTATCTCCACAACAACAACCCTATGAAATAGGTTGGACCTAGGGAGAATGACTGTGCATTTGAACCTGGTTCTCTTCAGTCCCAGTTTGACATGTTAAGTCTTATCACATCCCTTCACAAAGTCCATTCCTTCCACCCTTATAAAAGAATCTAAGAGTTTTGAGAAGCTGCAGGAAAAAAGGGTTTTTTTCCATGGCTGTAGGGTAGACTATCTAAGCTTCTCTCTGCTACCAAACCAGGAAAGGATCAACATAACAGATCAATTCTCCCATCTCTTGCTGGGGTAGCGAGGCTAAAGAGAAGCTCTCAGGCATCTCCTTGCCAAATAAATGCTGGTGGTGTGCAAGAACTTTGCCCTTCTTTGGCCTATGGGGTTTCTTCTTGCCAATGCTTGGCTCAACCGGCAGCCTCAAACCCTTCACTAGACAGAGAGAGGTTGGAGGGAAAGGCTCTGGATCTCCAACGCTTAATCACTCCAGCTAGCGAGCCTCTCACTTGGCTCTTTCTTGGTCGTTCAGAACCATCCTTCTCCCATTGTTAATGCAACTGCCATACCCTGCCTCTGCACTGAGTGAAAGCTAATTATAATAATTAACAGAGAACTCGTGAACTTGTCAAACTGGTAATTATAAACCGCAGGGACTTTTATCATTAATAGACAGTGCTCAGAGTAAAACAATGAAATAGAACCAAAGCGTAAATGTTGCTTTTGATCAAAACTGCACTGAGTGGGATTGTCAGCTCTGGCCATTGGTCATCGTGTAGTGGGGTCATCCTAGCCATTGTCTCCAGGCCCAGAGGAAGGCAAAGTGGCCAGGCAAAAAGAGCCATTGTAGAAAGGACAGGGCAGGTTTTCTGGCTGCTGCATCTCTTGGTGGTGACCAACCTGTAGTTCAACTGGCTCTGCATTGGCACCCATCCCCACACGGAGAGGTCTGGCCAAATAAAGCAAGTCTCTGGGCCTGGGCGAGGCCCAGAGAGAGTGGCACCCTCAAACCAAGCCTGGAAAGTGGAACTTCTTGGTTCATCAAGACCATGCAGAAGAGGTGATGGAGTCTCCTGAGATGCTAAAATGGATGTCCTAGATCAGTTTGGAGAGACAAGAAAGCATTGAGGAAAGTCATTCCACATTAAAGGGGACAGAAATGAAACTTTCCTACTTGTTCATGTCCATGCTGGGGGGTGTAATTCCTTTCCCTTTTCTCCCTTTCCCTGAGGAGGTCCCCTCCTCAACAGGCATGTAGAGACCCAGACCAAGGAAGCTCTCAGATAGGACCAGGCACCTGCACTGGACAGCCCGTCCAGCTGAGAGGAGATCTCTGCCTCCCGCTTTGGAGGACAGTGGCAGTTAAGGCATCCTGGACCTCCTCAACTATATTCTCCAACCTCCAAGTTGGAGGGTGTCTTGCTTGTACTCCTGCCACCTTCTGTCTTCAGAAGAGGAAAGAAAGAAACATGACGGTGTTTGTTTCAGGCAGGAAACATCCATGCGGGTGTTTATTTGCGGCAACATTTGCTGTCCAAAATGCATCCCTTCCAACCTCCGAAAAGGACACAGCCCCACTCAGCCCCAGTGAAGGTGGGAGGGTGGCAGTGAAGCCCCCAGGATCCAGGGGCTTTCTGAAAGCCAAGCGCCTGCCCCTCTGAGCCCTGCAGGGGCTCTTTCCACTCGCTATGAAAGAGGAACCTCTGGTGTTTCTCAGAGATCCATGGAGGCCTTTCTTTTCAAAACCCACCCATCAGCAGAGATGTCATTATTCTTCAACTTTCCCTGCTTGTATTGTAAGCTTTCTCTCCTGGACGGTAAACAACAAATGGTTCTTTTCACCCAAGAGATAAGATTGTTTGTCTTCCAAAGTCACCGCAGTGTGTATGTGAGGCCTGGGATTGTTTGAATAATGAGTCTCCCGTACAACGTATGTTTCTTTTTGTGTGTCCTTCTGGTAACAAAGATCTGAGATTTCCCAAGGCAGCGGCGGCTTCACCTACCAAGGAGGCTGTTTCTGAAGGGCAGCGATGGCCGTGCCGGAGGAAGGCACTCCTCCTGCCTCTCCACTCTCCAGGCGGAGAGGCTGCCTGCAAGCAAACTCTTTCTGTGCAAATCCCCAGCAGGAGCAGAGCAACCGCACAGGCCACCATCCTGTCTTCACTCCAACCACCGCAGCAGATGAGCTATTGATTTGCAAGCTTAAAAAGGAGAAATATGAATCTCGGAGCTGCTATTTTAAGCTTTCCCCAGGTTCAGGTTGAACCTTCCTGAATAGGGGTTGATGTTATGGTAAGCTAAAAACAGAAAGCTGAAATTAAGCCAGGCCCTCTGCCCAAGATTAGGCAAACTTTGAACTTTAGTGTGTAAAAAAGTATTCCAAGAGCCACAAAATCGACAGTTGCCTTAATTTTAGATCTTGAGAAGAGATGCTGGGATCTGACAATGCTCAGCTCAGACCGACGGTTGAGCAGAAAGCCCCAAGGCCTCCACAGGAAAGGTGAAGAGAGGGGTAGACATGGGAGGAGGTAGATCTCCACTAGGACAGCCACCTGCCTATAGGCCACCAAGGAGAGGAAGTGGGAAGGTGTGGATGGGGAAGAGGGTCCTGGGTGGAAGGTTGAGGGGTCCTGTTTCTTCTTCTGAGGCCACTTAAGGGAGCAAAAATAACCCACAAAAGGAGCACCCACCCCTTCCGCATCACAGCAGCTGAAAGCCATCATTCTCACCACCCTATGGTCAACATTTTGCACACAACAAAACCATCAAAATCGGGACTGTCTTAATTTTTAAAATACGGCAGAGGCGAACACACATATAATTAATATTTTAGAAACAAATGTGAAAGAGCCCATATAATTTGGTGTCCAAATGAACAAAAGAGCTAAGGACTTCCTGAAATGTGGCCATCTGTTTCATCACTGCAATTCATCCCACCCGTTTTGTCGTTTCAGCTGTCCTGAAACTTTAGCCAGCCACTCTTTTAAGGCAGGAGGTCTGTTGCCTCACCATTTGTTCCCCACAAGGCTTACTTATCCTTGTTATGTTCCAAATATTTCTTGATATTCAAACCCTCAGCCCTGAGCACAATGAGCAACGGGCTCTGTCATGCAGCATATCCAGCCATGAGCCTGAGATTATTAAGAGCTTCCTTCTAAGGAAAACACAATCTTAGGTTAGCAACGAAAGAGGGAGACGCTTGAGATCATAACGTGCCAACCTCAGAAAATTCAGATCTTGAGATGTCAGCATGAGAGGTTTCCAGATCAGAATGTTTCAACCTCAAAACATTTATTTCATTTAAAGCACGTTGCCCTGTTCTTTAGTGCAAAGGATCCTACAGCAGTTTACAAGGATCAGAGATGTGCGCCCACACGCCCACACCCAGGCACACACCAGGCACTTCAACTGGAGGTGGAATGTAATCTCAGAGAAGAATTTATCTTTGCACTTGGATATTCACCTACCCTTCTTTCTATCCACCAAAGCCTAAACTGAGAAAAGTTGGATAGGGAAGAAAGAGTTCATCTAGAATATTTGGGGGGGGGAGGGTCATCCTGCACAGGTGATCTAGGATTGGGAGGAACAGATCCAGGAATTTTGGTAGCTGAAAGAATACTAGGTTTAAATAAAGAGTATTCTTACTGGTAGAGCGACATAATAAGGGCATTTTCTAAATTTCAGCAGATGATTTTGCTCTTTGGAAGCTCTTTTTATTCTTGAGATGCTTTTGGAATTCCCAGTGGACCTTTTGCTTCCCCTTCTGTTCTAGCTTGAAACTCCTGGAGATCAGAGGGGGGGAAACGTCCTTCCCATGGTGCTCCATCACACACTGGGGTTCGTTGGCTTGCCCTGCTTTGTTGCAGCCCCCTAAGCCCTGGGTGGAGGGATGCTTGTGAGCCAACAGAAGTGGCTGTGCTTTGGAAGCCCCTGAAGGTTGGGTGGAGAGGGCTACTTTGGTACGCGAGAGCATCAGGACATTTAAAATGCATTAAAGGATTCCAGCTTTGAAGTGGAAAACATTCTGGCTAATCAGAGAAACAACTTTTCAAAGGATTTGTGGGAAGGGTCTTTACCTTCAAGCTGGCTGGTTTCTCCCGTGGATAGTTCTATGAATAAAACATCCGTCTCCCAATTAAATCTTGATTTAATTTCTTTCTCTTTTTTTTCCCTAAAACTGATGAACTTGACTGGTTTCACAAAAGACAATGAACATTAGTATTCTTTTGTGTCGCAAAATCCTGGAGGAACAAGGGACTTTGCATAATCGCTTGGTCCTCTCACCAAAACCTCCTGAACTCTCTGATGATTTGGAGGATTAAAGTGGGGGATGGAGACTATTCTTCCTGGTGACAGACAGTCTCTTGGCCCTCAGCCTGTGACTCTGGCCAGCCTCTCGGCCTCGGAGAGATGGAGGCATCATAGAGAAGAATGAGCAAAGAAGAAATCTGGAAGGAAATGCCCCCATGATTAGCCAGAATAATAAGAAAGATTGTTCTCATTGTCCAACTGGTCCATATCAAGTTGCTGCATATTAAGAGCTACAGTCACTCTCGTTCCAAGAGCTCTTCTGATATATTCGGAAGGGAAACTCGTAACCATCCATCAAGAGATTTCTCCTCATGTCACAGCTATGAAATGAGTCCAACCAGGAAAACTCCTGAGTGGAACCTCTTTGGCCAAAATTGAGGACCATCAAAGCAACTTTCTTCAGCAGCATCATCAGGTTCTGACATTCATTTCATTTTCCACAGAAGTGATTTCGGCAAATGGAGAGTTCCTCTTTTAGTTGCTTAACTGGCCAAAGCAGCTGGCCAAATTGTTAGAAACCTATGTAGTTAAATGAGGCAAAGTTACTTACTCAAGGTGTAATTAGATCTAGCAAGACTGCAAGCTAAGCCAAAGGAATTTAAATTGTACCTTTTTATTTTAAAAAAATACAGAATTAAAAATGAAGATTTATCTACAGTAATGTTTAAATTACCGTTTATGGCAAAAATGGTATTTGGAAAGGAAGGATGTGTCATTGCACTTCCTAACTCTTCTATAATGGTGAAGCTTACCATTACTAATTTTATGCAGTTTACTTTGTTTTTATTTGTTTACTTAGCAAATTTGTATGGATACCCATCTCATAAGAAGTAATTATTACTCTCAATAATTACCACATTAACAAATTGCAGTGGTAGAATTCTTTCACACCTTGAAAGAGTTCAGGCATAATCGTCTTTTCTTTAAGAGAAACTTGCGAATTAACTGGAAACCATCCTCTGTCATTTTTTTGGAGGTTCCCCCCAAACCAGTAAATGCAATGTTGGCCTTTCATTGCAATAGTCTTCAGACCAGAGTTTGTTGACCTGTGCAGGCAAACCCAGTAGAAGAAAATTCTTGCTGCATCAACCAAGAAAGCTCTCCTATTGTTGGCAATGATCTTCCAGGGACACAAACCATGCCCTCCCTCCCTCCCTCCCTCCCTCTCTCTCTCTCTCTCTCTCTCTCCATCCCCTTACTGCCAGAGAGGCAAGGGATGAAGCCAACATCTTCTCATGTGATTGCAAGTACAGTAAACTTCTGATGGGTTTGCCTGCCTCACTCACTTGGATGTTAAGCCACCAGCTGTTTCTGTAGGATGGAAGTGCTGTGAAATTTAAAAATGAAAGCTTCTGATCTGGGATCAAACATTTTATTCCTTTCACCTTAGCTTCACACCCATCCTTTTCCCATATTCCCCGGTGTCGGATATAAACCTTTTGCTTGTTTCCAGTTTTACCTCCATCTGTCTGCCATAAAAGGCCTGGAAGATTTACAGTCTGGCATGACTGATAAGCATTTCTGATGCCTGATTTATAAGAGGTAGCTGGTGATTTCGGATGGGAAGATTTAGGTGTGATTTGATTTTGATTGATGGAATTTGCTCTTATGAACGCAGAGTCTCATCAATGCCCAATTTGAAGTTAACGGCCATGTGATGGTCCTAAAAATGTGCAAAGTTTTGGCAGCTTCAGATTAGAAAACTGGACTATTCTAATGTTTGGGAACAATCGTGTTGCATCTAAAACAAAATAAAAATAAAACTGCAAACCTGGAGGGAGGGAGGATAAATGGAACCAATCTTTAATCATAATTGGGAGACTCCAAATGTAATTTCCTTTTCTTTGAGCCAGCAGAAAAGTCTCCAGTTACAAATAAAGTTAAGAGCTAAAGCAGGTATCATATTCAAATACATGTCACCTCCTTCTGAGGTGTCCAGAATGAAAAACAGCCTTGGAGACTCCAAAATTTGCCTCGGAGGAGGCCTATGTGACCTGCTACAATGTGCAGCACCTGAGCTTCAGTCTTGAAACATTTGCAAGGTTGTGTTTGTGCAAAGCATTGTTTCCTGTTGAATCACATCATTTTGTAAGCTAGAAGCCAAAACTCAAAGGCTGCACTCTGCCACCCACAATGGCCTCAAAGACAGAATCCACAATTCTTTGCTGCCTACCAATTTTGGCTATGGTGGAAGTTAAACTCCCTTTTTGCCTAGGCTCTAATGAAAAACCAGTTTATCTTGCCCAAGTCCCTTAAAAGGCGGTTTCTATTATTTTAGTGTCTCTTAAACAGAGGAAGCCATTTCAGGCAACCTGGAAAAAGAATGGTGCAGGTGTTTCCTCCCTGTTTAGCCCTGAGAGTGAGGGGATTTTGGAGGGGGGAGGGGGCTCATTCACTGACACAAGAGTCATTCTCAAAAGGTGATAATTACGCGGAATATAGAAATGGCCTCGTATGAACAGGCCACCAATGGCTGCCTCCGATCTTCCGCTGGATCCATTCTGGATGAGATGTTTCAAGTGGGCTTGCAAATAGAGGCAGAACATTCACTAACCTTTTTGCTCCCCGATACTCCAGAAGAAAATGAGGTCTGCAAATGGTATAAATTGCCATGAGGGAATTGCCTCTTAAACTTTCCCCCCTTTTCTGCACCAACGTTCAGGTTCAGAGAAAATTCAGCCCAAAACATTGTGTTATCCATATTACCAACCCGGGAGCCCAAAGACCCCTCCTTTTCTTTGTACCCAAATCCCATTTGCAATAAATGAAATTAATTTTCTAGATCAGGAACAAAATCTGGGTTGGCTTGAACTCCGCCTGCTGCATGTTTGCAATGAAGCTCCTATTCCGTTCAAAGAGAGTGGTGCCCCATTTTCCTAATGCAAAGATGCTGTGATGGGGGACCCCCTCTAGCTTCATTTTCCCCCTTGGACAGGTAATATCCCTGAGGTCCCTTAAGGGAGGGAGAAGAAAATATGGCAGTCCTTCTAGGGCCATCCAGAAGAGAACAACATCTCCTATTCCTCTTTCAAGTTCCACTAATGTGAACTTCTCAGTGTCCTCCACATGAGTCTGTGCTAGAAAAATACACCAAGGCATCAGTGAAGAAGCCACAAAGGGCAGCCAACTGTCCTACTGAGCTCTCACTTTAGCAGCCCACCAATTGTTTTAACGGAGAAGCCAGGGCACTGCTGCCAAAACTGACGGGGGACATTTGAAGACCAGAGATGCTTGGCCTGTTAGAACACACTGGAGATATCATATCTCCAGCCTCCTTTCCTAGAATTGTCGTGCTAAAACTTATCCATTGCTCTCAAGGCATCCCAGCAGGACAAGGATCAATTCAACTCAACCACATGGCAGAGTTGGGGGAACCTTCACCTTGACCAATCCCTGCTCCATTGCATTATATTTTGCCCATTACATATGCCACTTTGGCACACCTGGCCAGCAAGCATCCCGTTGTGAGGACACATTCCCCAGAGAACACCTGCCTTTTGAAAGGTTTTCACTGAGTTGCTGAAAGAAGTTCATGAAAGAGTGCTGGGTTTTCTATCTGGCGCGATCTAAATATTTATAAGCAACTTTTGAGGGTACGTGACCCCCTTGAACCTCTTCTGATGAGCTGCCACTAGAAATAGTGCAGAAGCAGGCCGGGTTCACCAGCGACTGCCACACTCGTCTCAGAGGTAGAAGTGAGGGAGAGACCCCCAGAATTTTAACAAGGAGACGACTCGGCAATTAGGATGCTAGATGCAAATCCGTCCTATAACTGAGCAGGGGGAAGCATCCAGCCAGCAAAGTTAAATGCAGATTCAATTAGAAATTTCACTGAAATTTCAAATTACAGCTATTTTTTTCAAGCGACAGAATTACGTTGTATTACAGAAAAAGTGACAGGTAATTTGGGACCCTAAAGATTTCTTGGACTCTCTATTTAATGGGGAGTTTAGCACCAATTCCACTGTAATTTGCACTTCTGAGAAACCGTGTTATTATAAAGTCAAAAATCTCCGACACTTTCAACTCCAGGATCTGCCAGGCTTAAGATGACCAGGAATTGAGAAGGCCTGAGTTCAAAGGTCAATAATTTCAATATCTGAGCCTGTGCAGCTTCCAAGAGCTGGCATTCCAATTGAAGAGTTGAAAATTGGAGGTGACATTCAGAAGTCTCTGAAAATTATAACCCTGACTTTCTCCTTGAAAAGCTTATCTGAATCCTAGCTCATCCCTTGATGAGGTTACTGAAAACGCATTCTTTTCGAAAGACTTGAGAAACGCCAGGTGGGTACACAAAACACGCTGTTGCTACACAGAAGGGGAAAACATGGAGGGGACCACACGGGCCAGGGGCACCAGTGATACTGGCTAAAATTTGCCAGACCTCGGATGCATTGCAATTCATGTTTTCCCACTGGCTCTTCACCCCACATCTACTCAAAATGCCACCCAGATGTTCCACATCCTCAGCTTTAAAACTCCATAGACATTCAGTGCGGATGAACCTTTTATATCTACTGAGTTTGACTCAGAGTGAGACACAGGTGGGATTTTCCTACTGCATCAGCCTTTAGGAAACTAGTTTGGTGTAAGAGTTCAATCATGGATCAGGCTCAGCCGTTCTGCTTTGCAAGCAGCTTGTACAATCCCATCAATGGTGGTGCACTCAACAGATCATGACTGAGCAGGTCACAAGTGTTAGGTGCAAACCCACTTCTGCTTCCACTGGGAAAAAGATGAGCCTGTTTTATGGAAATTTAGGACTTGATGGGAAACCCTAAGCCTGGAGGCGACCTGGGGTTGGATTCCTGGAATCGCATTGCCCAACGGAGAGCGGAAAAAGACACACTCTCTGGCAGTTCTGTGAGTGCCAACAGACAGATGCTCATAAACTAACTCTGCTCAGGAAGGGTCTGCGCTCAGAGGGTTGAGCCCTGGGATGCCATTCCTGCCCCCCAGGCCTCCATCAACATTAGCAGCTGTCCTGCAGCTCATAATTGGAGAGGAGAAGGTTGGGTTGCAGGACTGAAGTCCAGCCTAAAGTTGCTCTATTTCTTCCTAGGCTGTGATTGGAAACTCTACCAGCCGAGACCCCCCCAGCCCCGCCCGAGCACTCAGCTTGCCATCCTGTTTGAAAAGGGCCTCCCACGTTTTCCATTTTCTCATTGCTTGAGCTCACACAATGCACCGCATATGACAGGCTCCAGCCCAGCAGGCTCCGTAATTTCAGCCTTGTAATATCAAACCTTAGCAAATGCCGGCCACAGAGGCAGGTTAGCTTGGGTTCTTTCACCCAGAACATGCTTTTCCCACTCAGGACCTATCGAAACGAACAAGACTGAAGCAGGCCATTTCGGGCAGACGAGGCCCCATCCGGTGTGGGCAAAAACGGTCTTGCTGGACACCTGAGCGCCTTCAGGGACAGCTGTCAAGCTTTCACAAACTACTATGATATGTTAGGGGAGAAACCTGATAATGCATTATTTTACACCTTAAAAGATATTAGAGTAAACTCAGTGTTAATTACTAGGGGTGGAGAGGGTTCCCCTCAAGGTAATAAGGCTATTAATATTGCACAAGACAACAACTCTTGCAAAAAGCCCACAACTCTTGTTTCCTCTGTTGGTTCTTGTCCCACAGTGCCCTCCTTGGCAAGAGGCAGGCACTCTCTTGCCCCTTTCTGCTTAAACCACCAGCAGTAGTGCCCAAAGGGACTTGGCCCCCCAGAAAGGAGAAGGGCCAAACCAGGGGAAAATTGCTTTGTTCCTCCTGGCAACGAAGCTTCTCTCTCTCTCCCTCCCTCCCTCCCTCCCTCGCTCTCTCTCTCTCTCTCTCTCTTTTGCTCATAGGCAAGGCACTTTCTCAACCTTGCCAAAGCCACTCACCCACCCTCTTCCTTTTCTCCTTCTCCTGCCCATCTTTTCATTGGCTTCCTTCGAGCAAAATGAAAGCAGAAGCTCTTTGCTGGCTAAGCAAGACCTACAGCAAGTCTTCAGGCCTACAATTAAATTAATAATTGAAGCAGCCCTGTGAGGCATTTATTGGAAATTTAAAATCAATTCGATCCATGGTCTGTGGAGCCCTCCCAGGTGAGAAGGAGAGGTCTATTGAGAGACCTCAAGAGCTAAACCTGGAGCTTCCATGGAAGAGAAGAGCCTAATCCTGCCAGCAAGCAGGATGGAGGCACTGCCCTCCTGCCCATTTCATGGGGCTCCCCAAGACCAGGAGGGTTTCCTGGGTCTCTCTCAGCAGAGGGGCTCTTAACCACCACCCCCTCCCACAATTCAGCAGAAACTCTGCTGGCCCAAAACCTGCTTGCCTCTTTTGCCATCCCAATCTCTCCTCCGCTTCCATCTCTGCAACCACCAGGCTTCTCTTCAAAGTAATGAGTGAAAAAGCCCAAAGTGAGCCTGACTCTGGCACCACTGGGAGAGGAGGGGAAAGGCTGCTGTAAAAGTGGGACAGCTGAGGATGACTTAAGTCGGTCCCACCTGAGGTGTGGAGACAATATAAAAGGACACCATGGAATAGACACAGCCAGATATATTTGTGTCTTGACAAGGGCAGGGAGTCTCTCTGGAAACAAGGAAAGATTCCTTGATATCCTCAAAAGGACCCCTCAAAAGCCCAAGAGGCAAAGAAGCAGCGAGTTGGGCAGGATCGATAAAGAGGAGTTTCACTGCGAATGGCAGGAACTCCACTGAGGGCTTCAGGGCAGCTGAGCTCCTGTGGGAAAGGAAGAAGGTCCTGCTTGTGAGTTAGCCACAACTCATAGGGACTTCTACTGTGGCTCCCCTGGTGGTCTTCTTTCTTCACGCCGTTAACTAGATTTGTGAAAGACTCTTCTTCAAAGTCCAGCAAAAGCCAAGAGTTTTACTCCTGCAAAATTCTGCCTTTGCGCATTCTCAGTCTATGGAGCTTTGCGTAGATGGCCAGGGAATCGTCTGGCTCCTTCATATCACAACCACAAGTGTATTTGATCCCACAGCCACCAGCCATCTCTTTAGGTGAAACTCTGCAGTTAAATAAGTCTCTCATGATCAGCCAAACCCAAGGCTATCCTATCTGGGCTACAGAACCAAGGCAACCAAGGTTGCAGAACCAAGGCAACCACTAGATGGCAGCAAGGGATACAGATCGCTCCACCTCATTGCCGCCATCTATTGGCTACATGGAGCTTTCACAGCTCAAATATGAGGGCCCTGGGCAATCTGGTGGATGGAGGCGCCCATGAGCTAAAGGGAGAAACTAAAAGGGAGAGACTAAAAGGGACAAAGCACATCATAGAAAACTTGGGAATCCTGAATATGATTCAATCTGTACAGTACATCCAGCCCGTTAGGTGGTGGCAGGAAGATGGAATATGCAAACATAACAGAAGATTTGTTTGTTTGTCTGTTTGTCTGTCTGTCTGTCTGTCTGTCTGTTTGTCTGGCTGCACTCCACACAGCCCACTCAGTTGCCAAGATGACTTGTTTAGCTCCCTGAGCAAACAATGGAAGCCCTTTTATGTTGAAGAGGCAGGTCTACCTGCCAAATCCTTTGTTTCATGCCCACCTGTTGTTGACTCCCCACTTCCGTTGCCCAGTAAACCACAGTGATTGTTCCTTGGCGCCCAGTCCCCTTCTTCCCCTTCAGCATTCCACTCCTGAACAGAGAAAAAGATTAGCTGCTCAATTGGTTTGAGTGCCTTACATGAAAGGGATTGTAATGGCATCAAAGGAACCATGAATGACCCAGGTGTTTGGGGAAAAGTGGAGGGCAATGTTTGCATTTCAGAGCAGAGGGTGCCAATTCGGTTGCCCTCCAGGACAAGAAGGTAGAGTGCTTCCCAAATTCTGGCAAAAGAGGAGAATGTTTAGGATGAGGAGGGAGCTGCAAGAAGGAGCCTGTTCACCAGGCTTCAGCTTGAAAGGACAAGTGGCACCAGAACAAATGCAACTGCCTCCTTGGTGATATTTGGGGGGGCTGACAAGATAGTCCCCCAGTTCTCTGAAAGAAGCATCTGATGATGCTCCAGGAGGCTGGTTTCCACAGAGTCCTTCTAGAGGCCCAAATCTTAATACCAGCCAAAATAGAGAGCTGTACAGCTGCTTGAAATCCAATTTTTTTACTACTGGTTCTGTGGGCCTGGTGTGGTAGGCATGGTATGGCTTGGTGGGTGTGCTTGGGGGGGATGGCAGGGGAAGGATACTGCAAAATCTCCATTCCCACCCCACTCCAGGGAAGGATACTGCAAAATCTCCATTCTCTCCCCAATCCTAGGGGAAGGCTATTGCAAAATCTCCATTCCTACCCCACTCCAGGACCAGCCAGAGGTGGCATTTGCCAGTTCTCTGAACTACACAAAATTTCCACTACCGGTTCTCCAGAACCTGTCAGAACCTGCTGGATTTCATCTCTGCTGCTGCTGCTCTGATGCCCTTCCAGTGCCCTGACTCCATCTAATGGATCCGCTCCATTTGTGTGTGTCTGTAGGGATTCATCTTGTCAGATGTTTCCAGGACTTCCAGCAAGTCAGTGCTGGTTCCTTGACTATGATCATTGTTTGTTCAATTGCCCAACAGTAGCACTGCAAGATTTCAGCCCAACTTGGAGCTGCTTAACTGAGAGGAACAGAGGAAATACTTGATCGCTATATTGAGCTCTTCCCCAAAACTCACCCTTTCCTGACCAGACTTGCGCAGCCTCTGCAGTGCCTTCTGGGTCTCCTAAGTAGCATCTGAACATGGATTGTGAGTCCTCCAGCCTTCCAGCTGAGCAACCTCAAGCAAGCAACAGGCCCTGCTCCCTGTGCCTTGTGTTGCTCAGCTGCAATGCCTTGCCAGGAGAAGAGGCAAGGCAAGGCGGGCCAGGCTCTCCTGGAAGAGGCCCTGTTCTCCTACCTTTGCAGTGTCTCCTCTGCTTCTTCCCAGCACTGGTGTAGCTCCTTCTATTTTCAGCAAGATCTGGAGTCTCCTGGCCAGTTCTTTCCACTCCTTTCTTGCTGACTCCAATCAGCCTTCTTGAACTGAAGTGGGGAAGAAGCTGACCCCCATCAGTTGGGGTTGGCTGGTTGGCAGCCAGGGAGCTGATCCTATTAGCCCTTTGCAGAACCAGAGCTGGTGCAAACCCTCCCTTTTATATCTCTGTTGAGGAGGGGAGATGTACATGGACTCTGGCTGAAAGTTGAAAGGGGGCGGGAGATGCAATGATCTTGTGATGAAGAAAGCAGAGGAAACGATGAATCTGCAAGGATCAGGGGTTAGGAAAACATTCTGGAAGTTCCCCTTGACAAGCTGCCATATTTAATAAATCTCTTTCTATGGTCTCTCAGCCACACATGCACCAAGAAGTTTGCTGACTTCTCATAGTGTGGCTGTCAGCCCACAGTGGCCCAAGTATCAGAGAAATGGAGAATTCTTGGGGGGGATTCCTTGAATGCCCCCTCCCCTTCCAGCTTTGCAGTCACAGAGCCCCATTTTGGTGGACTCTCAAACAGAAGAATTCATTAGTCAGCACAAGGCAATCAATAGTCTATTCTGACAACGTACGCATTGGCTCTGCCCAGGATAGGTTTTGAAATAACTCCGTTGGTATTCAGTCATGGCAGGCAAGGCCATGGGGATTAGGGCACAACCCAATTATAAAGACGAATCCTTGGCTGAGTATGAGTGCGCAGAGCCTTCCAAGCTGTAGTGGGGCTCCATTGCAAGGTCCTCTCCAGCCCCTCCCTTCAGAGCACACAAGGAAGAAGGAAGCCTCCTCAGAAAGAGGAGAGAAGAGGGAGAGAGTCATCTTCCTTCTGCTTCTCTGTGGTGCTCCTAGAGGCACCAGAGCAAACCGAATGCAGGGAGCATAAGCCAATTTATCCCAGGCCATTTGGTAAGTCATGTTTTGTCTTCTAGTGACTCCATCCAGCTATCATCTTTGCAGCAACAGTATGAACAATGTTCTTCTCACTTCTTAGTCTCAACTATGGCCTTGGGTTTTCCAAGAACCACAGCTGACTTCTCCTCCAGCCCTGCAGTTTTTATTCTCTGGATGCATCTTCTACAACATGCACCAACAGCCAGTCCCTGCATTGGAAGACATTAACAGAATAGTTCAGACGGAACACATTTTAGGATGCGGAATGTGAATAATGGCTCGGATACAGAGAGAAATCATTAAATCAATAAATAGGGGAGAGCGGCCACTGTGATTTCTAATATTCCACAGAAGACAGAAGTGTTAAATCATGCCCGCAGTGTGTTTTGGGTGTGCAGAACACCAATATAATCTTGTATACAACTTCTGTTGCTTCATACTCAGCATGAAATGGGCAAGATCAGGGTTCGGAGAGGAAGAACTGACTGGTGAGTTTAGGTTGCTCAGAAGACTTTCCATCAGCTCACACATTCTTCCTCTTTCTTCTTCTTCTTCTTCCTCTTCCTCTTCCTCTTCTTCAGCTGCTGAGTCGGTAGCTGAGTCTTTCTGAAGAGGCTACTCAGGCCACAGCCTGACAAAGGCCTCCTTGTTCAAGAAGGGATTAGAAAAGGTCAAAATGGCAGCTGCAATCATCATCTTGGCTGCCCCCCACCCCCCGATGGACATTCCTCCTTCCTTGTCATGAGAGGCAAAGTGTCATGGCCTCCTTCTTCCCAAGCCCACCACTCACGGGTGTCAGGAAGGGTCAATGGCTGGACTCAGGGAGAAGAACCCCATTTCTTTACTACTTGCAGGGAAGGCTACATGGCCGACACAGCGTTCTTCCCTCCCAAATGCCCCAACCTCCCCACCTCCCCCTCCAGCTGCTCTCATTCACTTCCATGGGCCGGGCTCTGCAATGCCTTTTGCCTGGGCTCTGCGGCCTCCCTGCAGCCCCCCAGCATGAACCGAGCACGTCTCCCATCTGCAAGCCCAGATATATCTGGGGGGAATCGCATTAGGGAAGGAGCTGCAGAAGGTGAGCACCAGATGAAGCAAACATCCAGATCACATTCAACCTTATATGGCTTGAGTAGCTTTTTTTTTTAATGTACCTGAAATACTGGCTCTATTTTTTGCTTTTTTGAATTGGTCATATTTTGTCCTCTCCCTGGAAATGGTGTATAAACTTTGATTAAATCAATAACCGCATCTGAGGAAGGGCATTGGAGGCTTCTAATTTCTAGTGTGCACGAGCACGAAGTTGTGGCGTGATGCTTAGAAGCCTGTTTCATAGCCTGCAGCTGCTGAATTATCTTCTGAACGGATGATAATACCCTGGGAAACAATTATATTTTTTATGCCATACCGCAAAGAATGAAGGCCCTTGTGGATTCTGATTCCAGAGAAGGCAGTTGTGCTGAGATGGAGCTGCTGCCACTGATCCTCTGAGTAAGAAATCGGGCCCTGCAACGTGTTCCTTGTTTTGCCAGTCAAGTGGGCAAGAGAGCATCTGACCAGGTTTGCCCTTCTCTCTTCCAATTCTGCAGGTCCTCCTCCGTGTTTTCTGACATGCTCCCACAGCTACTTCTGAGGCCTTCCGGGTCTTTCTCTAGCACTGCAACAACCCAACCCAACCATTCTTTCCAACCTAAGCTTCAGCTGGGCAAGGGTCACAGGCCACACTTGGTTGGCTGTACACAACATACAAGGACAAGACCAAACAAGCCACCTGCTGGCTTAATGCAATGCTGAGCCCAGCCTGTGTGACTGAGAGATGAGCAGAATCCCCTCACCAGATTTTGTAAGATATGAAAGCAGAGAAGAGATGTGCCTAGGACACCCCATTAGATTGTGGGTCATGACCGACTAGTATTTCTGTAGTAGAACCAGCTGAGAAGCTCTGATTTAGCTAGACCAGACAGGTCAGTTTAGGGAAAGCAGAACCTCCCTCGGCCTGTGATTCCCCGCTGGATGAAAGGTGGGCCCAGAAAAGATTGGAAAAAGTGGTCGAGAGCCCACCCCCACCCCACCCCACTCCCCCTGCTCCTGATCTTCATCCAGGTCAGACTTGTCACTTCCACTTGGAAAAAAGGAGGGTTGGAAGTCTCCCGCCTTTCCAGCAGGCCTGCAAGTTTGCTTGGAGGAGGCTCTGGCACACCCTGCTCCATTTCTCCCCTTTTGTGCCCTCTGCTCTTTCCATGCCCTGCATCCAACTGAATGGTGGATGAACATTCGTTTCACAGGTCACAAAGCAAAACCCTCGGTGGGAACGAGACCTTTTCCAGACCCCCCTGGGAACATTTAGAGCCAGTTCATCTTTCTTCCGGCGGCCAGTCAAACTGTTGGGGATTTGAGAAAACAGCAAGGGAAGAGAGACCAGAAGGTCAGCATTGGGATCCCACCTCCCAAGTCTCAAGCAAGGACCAACCTCTTGGTGCCTGATCAGCTGTCTGGCTGTCCCTTCTCCTTTCAGGAGGACCCGGAGCCACAGGCAGCAAGCTCAGGAAGAGAAAGGAGAAGCCATCCTGGGTTATTTGCTTTTCCAGCCATCCTGGGTCTCCTTTTCCAAGGAGTTAAGACCAGCCAGTAAATGGGAGAGAAGCATAGACCTAAGTGCTAGTGGGACTCAGCTTCTCCTCACTTCCAGGTACCCTGTAATTTGGAGAATGACCTCATCAACCTGCCTTACCTGACTCTGGGGCTTCCAAAAGAAGGAATCTCCAGGGGGTCCTGGCTCTAACAACTCCACCTATTTGGGACCATTTGGGGCATTTCCTGGCTTATGAAATTTGTTCTCTTGCTATGAGAATTCCTTGACAGAAATGCCCTCCCTGCTTGTATTCTGTAAGCCAGAAACTACCTAGTTTAAACAAATTTTCTAAATGACCATTGACTGAGCTTGCACAAGCTCAGTCAATGGCTTGTAGGCCAGTAACAAGGCTCTTTGTGTTCATCCTAATGGATAATGCAGGTCAGTGATGCTGAGCTCCCCCTCCCCCCCCCCATTTTTTTATTTTTTATTTTTTGCTTTCCTCTCTCACAAAGTCTCACTTTTCAAACAAGCTCAAGAACATTTCCATCAAACCCTACCAAGCTCTCCCTTCTCTCAGTCTCACTGTAGCGGGAAGGCCTCCTGCCTGTGTTAGCATAATGAATTTTGATTGAGTCTTTTTTTACTTGGTTATGATGACTGCTCTATTGGTATTATACTGCTATTGACTTCCACTCCTGTCATTTATGGGGCTGATGTCTTAAATGAAATGCCATTCTATCATTTGTAATGTGCTTCGTGAAGACTTTCTTCTAAAATTGCTTAAATAAACCAACCAATAAGAATCTCCCATTCTCGTTAGGAATTTCTTGAAGTTCCCTGTAGGAATTGAGAAAAAAACTCTGCCTCTGTCATCATTCTCTCATCAGAAGGCAGACCCGACCTAACATAATTAGAAGCCCCATCAATTAGAGGGGGGCAGGGGAAGGTCCCTTCGCTGTACCCTTCAGTTAACCATTGGCATACAGTTTGCAATCCTTGTTCACTCTTCCCATTGCTGCATGTTGTTTGAACAGATAATAATAAAAATATAATGATCATTGATGGATTAAGATGTGGATTCATGAATTTCAATTCCTGTCTTTTTCTCCGTGTCTCTGTCTGGCTACAATTCCCACAAGTCACCAAAACTTCACAGATGTTCATTTTATTAATGTTCTCATTTGATAAGCTCCATGTTCCATTTGCCAGGTTGGCACAAATACAGCCACTGTCGCTCAGAAAATGAGGCTGTTCTCTGCAGTGATGGGGCCCCGATGATCAGTTATTGGCACAAATATTTGCATGGCCCCAATTAAACAGGTCCCGCAACATAAAAGGCCCCAGTCAGCTGCAAACTCAAAGCCAGTTCCAAGAAGAGGCAATGCTGTGGGGTGTCCTGCTCCATCTCGGCACCACAGACACCCAAGGACATCAACCCGTTGCAGTGGTGAAATTCAAATTTTTAACTACCGGTTTTGTGGGCGTGGCTTGGTGGGCGTGGTGTGGCTTGGTGGGCATGGCAGGGGAAAGATACTGCAAAATCTCCATTCCCACCCCATTCTGGGGCCAGCCAGAGGTGGTATTTGCCGGTTCTCCAAACTGCTCAAAATTTCCTCTAGGCGTTCTCTAGAACCTGTCAGAACCCAGCACTCCAGGTTCACTCCTGCCCTGTTGTGTTGAGTTGTGACCATCCAGCCCCTGAGGAAATAGCTGGACTCCTCTTTCATTTGAAATCCTTTCAAGAAACGTGTTGCAGTAACGCTGTCATTGGGGGGAAGGGGGGATTTGGTCTTTTGTGCTTGACTCAGAAGAGGACCTGGACAAGTAGAAGGAGGGGCTGCCTCTTCAACAGTGAAGGTCCCATTGCTCCACTATTGAAGAATCCCCGGACTCTTGGTGGCGCCAGACTGAGCCTCCCTTTCTTCCATGTGCAGCAGGTGTCCCAATACATCCAGAACAGGAAGTTGAGGAGACTCTGTGAAGGAAATGTGCAGCCACTATGACCTAATTTGTATTTCATGGCCTAATTTGATGGTGGCACCATAGAATATACAGCATTAAAAAGCTTCCCCCTGCATTAGCTGGCCAAGCCTTTCAGAAACTGATAGCCCAATGGAGGAAGAAAGGCTTTCCAAGAAAGGTGGCATGATAAAATCAAGGGGAAGCCAGCGTAACAGATACATGATAATTACATTGTTGGCCTCTTTGCGTTGCCTTGAAGAGCCTAACAGCCATTAACTCCCCACCGAGCCCATTGCTGCAAGGGGCCGGCCGGCCAGCCAGCCAAAGGCTTCTTCTCCAGCCAGCCTGGGGTTCCCGCTGCCACCTCTGTGTTTTGCAATGATTTTCTTCCAGCAGATCATGAGCAATCATAATCAGCACTTTAGGTATCCATAGCTCTGTGTTAGAGAAGATGGGGAGGCATGAAGAAACGAAGCTGGTTTTAATTTGGGGGTGGACAGTTTTGCCCAGATTTCCCCTTTCATCCCTTCCCATCCAGAGTTTCTTCTGTCCAGCTCTGGACATCTGCTGGTTTCAGAAATGAAAACCCACATGAAAATTCATAGCTGTCATTTGAATTTCTCCTAATCCACCCATTTTGCAAGCAATTTTGGCTATTGCAGACATTTTTGTATGCAGGTTTTCCAGGTACGTATTTTTGGTAGCCACTGGGCTAATGGCATTGCTTTTTTGTGGGTGAGACATTTGTGCCTAAACTAAACCATTTTACCCAGATATGTTCCTTTTCTGGCAAGCCACCTTTAGAAAGCCCAAGCTGGGGAAAGCAGAGCCTGCGATCGATGGCAATTGGGCGGGCAGGGAGGGGCAACTGACATTCCCTTGAAAAACAGACCAGAGGCTTTTCTTCACCAGAGGCCTGGTTAATGGCTCTTATTCTGCCTTTCGGCAGGAGCGCATCAACTTCAGACTGCAAGATGGGGAGGAGGAAGGGCAATGGGGCTGACATTTTCTTTCCCCATAGCCTGATTGGTCAGGGGCTGAAATAGCAGCTGCTGTTGCTAAGCAGCTGTTAATGTCATTCACACCAGGAGCTGTCCTTCACCCCCCAGGTCAGGCAGGTACCAAGCTGAGGCTGCTTGGCGAAAGTGGACTGGAGAGACAAAAGGGGTCTTTTCTCCCCCTTCCTGACCTCTGCAAGAAGAAGAAGAAGAAGGGGGCTGGTGGTGGGGGGATGCTTTTTGCAAATACTGGGCTTACCTTTTTTTTCCCATCCACAAGCCAATCCGGGTTTTCTTCTGCTGTGACTTCAGAATCACAGCTTCCCCTTTTATCTTTAGGAAAATAGCATTATTTGCCAGCTTAGTCATTCTTCAGCCTTGATCATTTCCAGAACTCCAATTTCTGGATGGAGAAGAGATGCATTTTGTTCCTAATGCATATGTAAATAAGCCTGTGCATGGGAGAAGAGCAAGAAGCTCTGTGGTGGGCAGCCTCTGGCTTCACACACACTACAACAACTCGCTCTTCTGAATTCATACTAGAAGATTGTAGGCTAAGCTTACTTTCCTCATATCACTTTAACCCAAGAAGCAACTTTTCACAGGGAGAGCAGGGAGAGCAGTTCTGTCCTAGAATAAATAGGCTTGATATAGAAGAGAAGGTTCTAGGAAGGCATTATGTAGAGAATGAGAACACATTTGGTACTGGTTGGTTTGCCTGTGTTGGAGAAGATCAGATACGCGCTTAGACCCAACTGCATTACTGGAGCATTGAAAGGCAGGTACAATGTCCCTCAAAATACCTCCAGGTTCCTCATTTCCAGACAGAAGGTCTCCAGACTAAGCAGTGCTTTTCCCAAATCCAGAAAGATGACCTCCCATCCCCACAAAGGCACCTCTCTCCCTGGAACTGATCACATCAAAGTGTGATGAGTTCCTCTGCTCTTCATTTGAAGAACAGTGGAGCTGTGGGCTCTCCTTCTGCGCTATCAGCAATTGTCTCTGGGATCAAGAAATAATCGCCTCCTGGGAAAATCCATTAAAGGTGGCAACAAGCTCTATTGTGGGGCAACTTTTAGAGGTCTCAAGCTAATGATCAGGTTAGTGGATTAATTGAATACATGATTCAAGGAAAGTAGGGTGACCCTGGGTCGCCTGAGATGATTGAGACAGAAGAAAAAAGCTTTGTCCGCCTGGGGCAAATTGGAGTATCTACACAGCCCAGAAAATATGTTGGTTTTCCAAAGATGGCAGTAGGAAGTGGAGTGGTATTCTCATTTCCACCTATAAGGCAGCCATTTCCTTTGTCCCTCAACTTAAAAGAAGCTAATTAGCCAGTGCTTTAAGTAAAGAGGTGGTAATTATTCTACCCAGATTCTTGAGCAGAATGCCATCCCAAGCAAGGACAGGAATGGTCCAGAAGGCTCTTTCATGATAAAAGCTGCTGAAGGCATGAAGGACTCAAGGGGCAGTCCAGATGTTAGCAAAGGAATGAACCAGTGATAAAATCAATTCTTGGCACATGTGAACTCACTTTTTCCCAGATCTTAGGCCAGCATCTTGAGAAGAGTGCCGAAGAGAGTTGAACACAAGCAGAATTCCCCTGGTGCCTTGGTGATTGATCATCTGACTCTGACCCCCAAGATTATTTTTGTAGAACTGGCAGAGGGAGTCATGTCCAAGCCCTCACAGTTCCAGGAGATGCCACAATGAACAAATGTGACAATGTGACAAAATCAAAGGAAAACACTGGGCAACACTGTACCCCGTGCCCCTACTCTTCCTCTCCAGAATGACAGAATTTAGGCTACCCCAGTACCCATTAGATATCTCCATCCTCAGGGAAAGAACTTTGGCATGTGGCTGGCTGGGAGTTTGACCACTGGGGTGTCTCTAAATTGAGAAAAGCATTTGAGATGTTGGATCGTGTTGCAGCAAGACTGTGGAGAGCATTGGGGCTTCTCCCTCAATGCAAGCCTTGGTCAAACCACTTCCATGTTCTTCACTGGGGCAGAATGGGGCTTCACTGGAAAATGCTAGATTGGAGCAGTCACCCACGTGCAGAAATCCTTTTGCTCAAGCGAAGCGGCACATCATGTTGGATCATCTCCGCATCAATGCTTGGGTGGCAGGGAGTGAAGCACCACCTCAAGTCAACATACAGCGTTTAATCCCTTCAAAGCAGGGGGCCTCATCAAGTTGGATGGCTACAGATCCATCTCACCCACCCCCACCCACCCACCCATCCCCTCAGCTGCTGCTAAGGAACCAGACTGGGAAGATGGACAGAGGGTGCAGGTCATGTCCTTGCTAAAAAAAAAGGGAGTGGCATTCTGAGGTTGTGTGGGTTTTTGGTGAATCAGTCAATCACAACCAGCTGCTCCATGGTGGCCTGTCTCCTTCTGCAGACTGGCACACCCACAACTGTAAACAGATGATTCATAAACCAGATGCCAGAAGCAAAAACTGGGGGGGGGGAGAGTTGGGACCCCTGAGTGGAGCCAAGGTCCCAGATGAAATGGAAGAAAAGCCGAAAAGGGAGAGGCCGGGGTTTGTAAACAGAAGCAGCTGCTGGAGGATGCAACTGGCAGACACCTCAGCAGCTCACTTGCCCCTCTCAAGAGTCCTCCTTGCATTTTGCTTCTTTTATTTGCAAAGAGGGGAGGGGCTGGGGAAGGGATGGAGGTCAGAGAGGGAGAGCAAGGCTTACTTCCTGCCTGATTTGCAGGAAAAGCATGCAAAACTGCCTTGCTCCAAAACACTTCAGCTAATACCGTTTCTCAGAAATCTCATGCCCAGCTCAATACATGTTTTTGCTTTGCTTTATATTTCTCCTGCAGATTTCGAATGGTTTTCTAAAGAACCTGTGTATTACAGGGAGCCCTGCCTGGCCCTCGTGCAGGAAGGAGGACCATTTAAGGAAGTTCAGTATTGGAAAGAGCAGATAAACCAATACTTTTCATATTGGATTATAAAAATAAACAAGTTCTCATTTAAATAAGTGTTATTCACTCATCCAGTTTCCCCACCTATTCCTGTTTAGTTTGGCACTGACTTCAAAATCCCAGAAGAAAACATGGCATTGGTGTAGAATACATGAAAAGGAAGTGATGCCCCGGAGGGCACGCAGTGAACCTTTAAAGCGCAGAAATCCCAAATCTTGGAAGCCCCCCATCCCCCCATCCATTCTCTAAGAAATAAGCTTCAACCATCTGGTCCATCTAACTCAGAATGTCTACCATTGGACGACTCCGGTTTTTGAGTTTCAGCCAAAGGGTCTTTCCCGCCTTCGGGGCAACACTGGGTGGGGGAGGTGTCCAGGCCAGGGGTCATTTGCTTTCAGTATCATATTGTCCAAATCTTGCCCAACGTGTATCTACTTTGACTCCCTTCAACTGTCAAATTTCCTTCTGATTTGTCCAAGCTTTCAGTGGCCTTTTCTATTATATCGCTTGCTTTTTTTAAAACTGTCCTTGCTCTCATTCATACTGTTGGTTTTATTGTCATGGATATTTGCTTTGAACAATCAGCCACAGGATGTCCTGGGGACCTGCATTGTGGGAGAGGGGCCAGAGTGACCCTTGGACTTTCCATGAAGGAACTCTTGGCCCCATGGAAATCGCTCGTTGTCCCTATCAAATCCCTGAGGAGTTTCCCATCAGCTTGAACCCTCCACCCACAGCGCCACTCCCTGGAGAGACTTCTCCATAGTCCTGGCCTCTGCTGGCTTTTCCTGAACTGTCCAAGGGCTTGAAAGAGCTTGTGTGCATTCAAGAAGCCCCCATTTTTGGAACTGGCAGAGAAGACCTGACAAAATGAAGCACCTTCAAAGTTCTGGGTGCCCTCAAGTTCAGCTCAGCTCCTGGGATGATCTGGATACAGCCATGCTGTTTCCTTGAAGGCAATAGAGGAGCAGCTATCTGCTTTTTTCCAGATTTTTCTTTTACTCTCCAGACTACTGACAGCCCTGCTGTTCCCTGGCAGGTAGCCCCCCTGCCCCCCTCCCCACAGAGGAAGCAGCCAGAAATCTTTAGCTTTTACCTGGTAGTAACTCAGGGCTGCCACCTGCTGAGGCCTTAATGGCAAGGCATGATTCAAAGGCAGTTAAGAAGGGCAGCCAGATGTCCATTTTCTATTTTAACCCCCACCCCAAAAACTACTCTTTAGAAGCGAATTGCCTTTGTGTATCAAAACGCCATTTGCTGCAGCTCAGGCTAATGGATATGGCTAATCAATATCTCCATTCACTGCAAAGTCTTCTAGCTCCATTGTCCACCACCAGCAACTCTTGGGGCAGAGATTTGATCGGAGAATTTCAAGGTCTGTTGCCTGGGCAGAAAAGCTCCCGTCACTGAGTGACTCACTCAAGAGAGCCCTGGGAACTGGCCACTGCAAGCCAAAAGCCAGGAAGAGTTTATAATCCGGCCATTTTAAATTAGCCCCAATACCATTATGGTGTCAAAACAGATGGGAATCAGAGAAATAATTCAGTAAAAATGCAGACTGGGAACCAGCTGCTAAACTATTTGTTTGGATAAGAAAGGGAAGCATTCGGAATATGACATTGCAAATTCTTTTGATTATAGAAAATTGATCCGTGGCATGGCTCCTGAGTTATGTGCCTTCCTTTCTTGCTTTCCTATATTATCATTACTTATTTTATTGTACGTTATTCATGATTAAATGTATTCACTGCCCATCTGGCTGACATGAGACCCTGGCCAGCTAATATAAATATATTTTGAAGGAAAGAATCAAAGCCCACGTCCAGTATAGTTCAGGTCCTGCAGTGTGATATCTCCAGTTGTGTTTGAAAGTGTGTGAATATTAACATGCTACTTGGGGAACACCATTCTCACTTCTGGTTAAACAAACTTTTATTAGCACTCTGGGTGCAACTTTGCATCAACGCTTCTGCTAGAGACAGGTGAAGAAGACATGCAAAAAGATCTTCCTTCCTTCCTCCCTCCCTCCCTCCCCCCCTCTGTTTAGGAGACAATTCTGCTGCCATTCTCTATTAGTGGCTGGATTCCAATTATTCTTTTCCGCAAGGAAGCACAGATCACAGGGAAGGGCAAACAAGGCCTTCCTGAAGAGAGGGGCATCTTCAGCCCATTTTCCTTGGCACTTAGAACTTGGCAGCCAACTCAGCTGCACTGAGCACCAGGCCCAAATGGGGCCCCAAACAGACCCATAAGAAAAATCCCAGTCAGAGCTACTGCTGGCTCGGAGAGGGGACGGCCTCCTGCTGCTGTGAATCATTGTTGTCGACAGCATTTTCTGCACTGCACTTCTCTGGGAAAACATTTTTTCCTGCCATAAATCCATTCAGCTGTACTGGAAACGCAGGCACTTTATAGAAAATCTTTAATGGCACCAGCACAAATGGATAGGTCTCATTTCCTCCGTGCAGTGTGAAGATTTGCAAAGGCGTCAGTGGCGACCGTTTACCAAGGAAACAGGGGAAATGGGCAGAGACAGAATCCATCACCAGGACCCCTCTGGGACCAATAGCTTCAGCAGGGACAGGCTTGCCATCAGAAGACCTGTGCGGGCACCCCCACACACACTTTCAGATGGTGGGGCATGCCTGGGGGTGCATGGAGGGTGTGCTGACATGCATGCAAATGATCGAAGGGGCCCCTCTGCTTCTTCCTCCCTCCCTCCCTCCCTTGCCTGCTTACTTTATCTTTTAGCTCAATTCAAGAGGCATTAATGCAGAAGTAGGAGCTGATCTGCAAAACTACGAAGGAGCAGAAAGCTCAATAAAGGAGAGTATTCGTAGCTCGGGGTTGAAATGAGGGGTCCTTGGTGCTCTCTGAGCTTGGTGGTTTTCTTGCATGACTCAACTAGGGAACATCATCAGTGCTAGAAGGGAGTGTGGAGTTGGAGTTGGAGTTGGAGGAGGAGGAGGAGGAGGAGAGGGAGAGCTTGATTGTTTTCTTGCAGACTTCTCATGACCCAAATTAGGGAACATCATCAAAGCTAGTCAATCAGTGCTAGGATTGACTATGTTACCTAATTTGGTAATGAAACATCTGCAAGAAAAAAAAGAAGAAGCTCAGAGCACCAAGGAGCAGAAAATCAGTTGGTTGGTAGGAAGGTAGCTGGAAAGTCATGAGTGCAGAAGAAATCCTGTGGAAAGCCCCACCACGGAGCAGCCATCCAATTGACCTCTCCTCCCTGCAACCACCCTTTACGGGAACAGAAAGAAGGGAGCCGTTGCTAAAGGGGCTTCAGACTCCAAGATGCAGGGGAGCCCAAAAGATCACCGCGGTCCATGATAGATCCATAAGGACTGAGAAGGACATCCTCCCTCCCAGCCAGGTCCCCATCAAGCCAACTACCAGCACATGGCCTGGCCTCATCTTGGCCCAGAGGAGCAAAACAGTCCACTTCCTCTAGAGCAGAAGTGGGAGAGACACATCTTCATCCACCTTTGTCACTGGGCTGCACGAGCTCCCCTCCAAGGTAACCATAAAATATCACCAGGCTGTGATCAGTGGTGAAATCCAAATTTTTTTAGTACTGGTTCTGTGGGTGTGGCTTGGTGGGCGTGGTGTGGCTTGGTGGGCGTGGCAGGGAAAGGATACTGCAAAATCCCCATTCCCTCCCCATTCCTGTGGAAAGGACATTGCAAAATCCCTATTCCCTCCCCACTCCTGGGGCCAGCCAGAGGTGGTATTTGCCGGTTCTCCAAACTACTCAAAATTTCCACTATCGGTTCTCCAGAACCTGCTGGATTTCACCCCTGGCTGTGATGAAGCTGGGGCCAAAGCTTCTGCCCCGGAGCCCATCATGGGTCTGTGGCTTTTCCATGATGGAACAGGCAACCAACAGAAGGAGCAGACAAGAGCAAGAGGGAGTTCCTTTCTTCCCTCCATCTCTCCCAAATAAATTGCTGTGGTCCTCCAGCTGTGGATATTTTCTTTATTCATGCAATGGCTTTATTCTACAGGGTGCCAATAGCTCCATTTTTATGCTCGCCATTTATTTTCATTGTGTTTGTTAAGGTGGAGTTTTGAAGCTGCCCAAATCATGCCAACCAAAGAGAGATTCTGGGCACTCGCTTGGAGTTGGACGAGAATCAACACAGAATGGCAACAACATTTCCCTTTTCATCCTTCCCATCTGTAATGGAGCTGAGAGTGACCTTATTGTTTGCAAATTATTGGCCTCTGGAGATGGGATGGATACCAGAAGATTAGTTGAGTAAGAGAGAGACCAATTTGTCTCCAGGAACACTGAAGCATTGATTATGCTTTCCCAGCCACCCTCTGAACCAGCACCCTAGCAAAGCTTTGCCTCCTCTAAAAACTAGGGAAAAGGAGTATTGGAGAGCTTGCTTAACTTCATTAAAGAGCTCAGAGTCCAATGCAGCTGGCTCAGGGCTGGAGCCTTGGTTTGCTCTTGGTCCCCTGTTATTTGTCCCATGCCCACAGTGAGAGACACCATTCCACGTTCATCTTATGCCATGTCAGCCACTGAGGTTTTGCCTACATATCCTGAGGACCTCAGAAACATTCTCCATTTAGCTCCCAGTCTTTCTTCTTGCAGTCTTAAGGCCAAGGTCTCAAGATGCCCAATTTCCCTCTCATGAAATTCCAGATCTCAGTGGTTCCCCAAGGAAAGGAAAAGGCTTAGGGCTACAGCTGCATCTCTCCTAGGTGTTCTACATTTCTTCACTTCTTGCACGCACACTTTGTTGTGAAGAGGTGTGAGGCACTTCATCCCATTAGTGTGGAAAAGAGCCAAGTTGTCTTAGACCAATGCAGTACATTGGTCTGTCCAAACCAGCCTGGATGGCCAGACAGTTTCAGGACCTGGGCCCAAGTAGAAAGGCAGCTTTTCCTTCACCTGTTCTGGATCCTGCAGGCAAAAGAGACAGAGATCTCCTGCATGCAGAGCAGGTGCTTTGCCCCTGAGTGACAGAGTCGCCAGATGCCTTCATGGTGCCCTCTGCCCGTGTTTAAAGCAGACTGACATCCACACCATATTTATGTCTTGCAGATCACAGCAAGCTGAAGAAAGATGGGGGAAGAGATGAGCTTTTGTCTAGGGATAAGAGAAGACAGAGTGGCCTTGGGTGACCCGGAGGCTGCCCCAGGTGGCCTCAAGTCCTCCTCCATCTTCCTCGGTTCCCATTCCATCACTTTGTTCTGCTCCTCCTCTGCCAGCCTCACCTCTGTTCCTTGCTAAGGCTTCACATCTTCAAGGCGCCCTTTTATTCTCTCTCCCTGGAGAGCCCCTCGCCGCTGCAGAAAGCAAATGAACAATAGGTGGATTGCAAATGGAGATGGCAAGGAGGCGTATTAGAGGAGGAAAACTTTCCATAGACAGCAAGTTTTTGTGACTTTGCCAAGCAGTTCTCTGCTACTGCATCCCACAGACAAGGCAGAGGCTGCAGGACCAGTAATGGAGATGACACAGCTGTGCAAAACCTCTTCACGGAGCCATTCCATACCAGCTTCTGACTCCAAACATGGGGGAATTCAGCAGACCCTGATCCATCCTTGCTTACAAAAAACAAAGTGAAATATAATCCTGTGATAATCTGTGTCAAGAAATGCTTCTCATCTTGGTCACATCAGTGGAAGTCTTGGAGCTAGGAAGAAGGTCCTATATGGTCTCTTAGATCTACAAATGCTCCAGTGATGAGGGTGGGTCTCAGGCTGCCCCCAGGGATATCCCTCCCATTTACTTGAAGCCCACAGTCAAGCCCCATGACTTTCTCCCTTGTATGAGGCTTCAGGAATTGCCCATGCCTCAGACCTAAGCAGCTCCTGTTCTCCACCAGAAAGATTCCTCCATTTTGGTGGATTTGCTGATGAATCTACTCTCAAGCAGGCACTGTGGCCAATCACACCTCAGAAACAATCATCCTTCCATAAAATCTCAAGTGTGAACATTTCAGCTTGTTCCGTTCACACTTGAACGAACTTCTCCAAGTCGCCAAAGTGTTAAAGTCTATGTACACTAAGAAATGTGAAGTCTAAAGTGGCCCTTAGACCAGAGGCCTCTGTGTGGAAGAGGATCCTGGGTGTGCAGGAGGCACACTGATTACTTGGGTGCTTAAAATAGCTGGTCCCTGTGGGCCCTTTTCTGACAGCAAACTAGGACACCCTCCCTTGGCAATTCTCTCATGGGGCCGGCAAAGGCAGGAGGCTTATAACTGTATAGATGAGCACCCATTCACTCCTTCTTTCCCTCATTCAAAGAATTTTTAAAATAGGGTTTTTATATATGTTTAACATATGATTGGCAGGCTATTAGTTACACAGCTACAGGCACAGAAACCAGGCAGTTTCCTTTCCAGAAGGTTCTCTTCATCCATCACATACTTCAAAGCTGTAAGAAGGATTTGAGGTCTCTTCTCTATGAAAGTGGCTAAAGAGTTTAAGGACCTTGGCAACAGAAAAACTATTGTCAAGGTTGTGGGGTTTCAACCTCTGACAGAACCTCTGCACAATGTTATCAGTGCAGAAAATGAAGCTCATTTCTCTTCTAAGGCAAGAACTCTGGATTCGTGATAGAACTGATGGTCATCAGAAACAGCCCAGGTAAAAGAAACAAGTCTGTGTCCACTCAGGCTGCAGAGAATTGAATTTAAAGGCTTCTCTGATCAAGAATGTGGTCATTAGCTTATTCTTTTATGTTGATGAGAGAGAAGGAAGAGGAGGCACTGGGCACACACAGGCTATCAGCCTGGCTGCTTCAATGCATCCTCTGGCACAGGAGGAGCTGAGCCTGCTCTACTTGCTTCCCCACATCAGCCAGTCGGACACAAGAAAACGCAACTCCCCTGTGGGGCCTCCAGTCTAGATTTGAAGGGTGATTCTGGTCCCCTTTGGAAGAGTGGAAGTTGGGGGCTCCCCTGAGGTCTCCGCCACAGGAACATGTACACAGGGAGGGTCCCTGGGGCCTTCAGTTCTGCTCAGGGCAAGAATTCCAGTTAGACTATCCTAAGATTCACAGATGGTGCCAGCCCATCTAAGAAGACTAGTCTGTGAAGTCAATTGCACAGAGTTTCTACAATGATTTGTCTACCGTAACAGAATCAGAATAAGAAGCCTGTTTGTGTTCCATCTCCTCTTCCTTCTTCTAGTTCAGTGGATGAGGGAGACATCTGTCTGAACTACTTCCAAACATTATCTTCTGGATGTTCTGGACTTTAAAAATGTTTTAGCACCTGTTGCCTTGGCAACATAGTCCTCGTATTTCCAACAAGGTCACCTTCCTGACTCTACAGATGGAAATCCACCTTTCTCTTCCTAGGGACTTTCTCACACAAGTCTCCTGGAGAGCCCAAGGAGTCCTCTGACAGCAGGAGATGGTGGCATCAGGCAAACTCAGCAAACTGGCATCAATGCCTGGCTGATTGATCAGATGGAACATCTCCTTTATTAGACTACATGAATCAAGGGCAGCTCTACAAATATTTCTCCAGGTTCTTCCCTGACTGTGGTTAGCCATGTCAGCCATGTCCCTCCCTGCTTTTCACAGGGGA
Source organism: Masticophis lateralis (assembly GCA_030761175.1). Lineage (NCBI taxonomy): Eukaryota > Metazoa > Chordata > Lepidosauria > Squamata > Colubridae > Masticophis > Masticophis lateralis. The sequence continues at coordinate 17,012,373 of JAUDYJ010000008.1, forward strand.
AGCCAATGTGGAGGAAGGAGATTGGAGGCTGCATCCTGACATGTCCTCCTGCAGCTGCAGCAGCTTCCTTTGAGGCCTTTGTGCATCAAGCCTAAGAGTGCCCTAAAGGGAAGGACACCTGCCTTCCTCCTTCTTGGCAGCACCCTGTGGCTTTTTGCCTGCTCCCCCTTAAGAAACGGGGCTTTGATGTTAAATCCATCCCCTTCTGCCTGGTTGCTGTAGTGTCTCCACACTCACTAATTCTCACACACGTACCTGTTGTATGAATGCCGACTAGTGCAGAATTCTCACAGAAGGACCTGTGTGTTTGGGGCAGGCACAGACTCAGGGATGTGGCTTGTGATGATGGTCTGGAAGTCTGAAACTAGTTGAACAAACCTGCAGCCCAAATCTGATTGGCCTGTTGGTCCTTAGGTGCAGATGGCCTTTTGGCCCCTTCTTGACCCCCCATTGCTCCATCTCCTTCCTCCAGTCAGTTCTTCCCTTCTGTCCCCCAAAGGGAAGGGAGCCTCCCCAGGCCAATGTCAAGTGGGCAAGGAATGACACTGGGGGCAAGGCAGGCAATCACCATGATTTGGGGGTGGGGTAGCTTTTGGCCAGCTGCCTGGTGAGCATTCCTCCATCTGCTAGAAATGTGTCCCCCTCCCCTCACTCTCTACCTCTGCATTGTGACAGGTATTATGGACCAAAATAACAAAGGGATTTTTTTGTTCCTATTCAGGGCAATAATGAGTGAGCCTGGTAATAGCCAGCTCTGGGAAAGCAGACAAAGCTGGACTTTGCTAGACCTGTAGGTTAATAGATGGAGAATTGTGCTCTTGGAAAACCAGTTTGCCCTCTGAGCATTATCTGAACAATTGCAAAGCCTCTCATCTCAGCTAAGCTGGCTGCGGGCAAAGCCGGGGAGGGAAGTGTGCAGAGAGATGCGTTTTCTGACGGGGAGAAGGTCAGGCAGACCGAGCGCTGGGACAGGAACGGCCCCCGTCTTGACATTCTATTGTCTGGCATGGATTCCCAATCTTGGTCTGGAGCCCCTCGAAATAAACACTACGCATTTTCAGAGTGGGGGTAAAATAGTATCTTAGCTTAACTCTTCCCTCCCCACCAAAATCCACTCCCAGGTGCCAACAGCTCTCCTTTAAAAATTCTGTTCAGCGTCACCACCATTTTTCCCCTAGAATAGTAAAGAGTTGGAATAAATGGGCAATTTTCTCAAGGATCCATGTTAGGATTGGTGCTTTTTAACTTGATCTTGACTTAAGAGTAAGCACTGAGCTGATTAAGTCTGTGGATGATATCAAATGATATTCAGGATGTAAAATGCAACAGTGGCTGTGAAGAGCCTCCGAAGGAGCTCTCGGGATGATTGCCTAATCAAATGACAAATGCGGTTCCATTTGAAAGTATAAAATGCTACCCATTGGGGCACGCTCCCTAACTTCATGTAATGCTCTGGTTGTTTGAGAACGAGCCAGGAAAAGATCCTGGGGCCAGAGGGGACAGGGCAGTGAAGACGGAGTCAATGCTTGAAATCGTTAGGAAGGGATGGAAACTAAAAATGTTGCCAACATGGCCATGTCTTTGTATAAATCTGCCTCTGGAGGTCCTTCTAGTCACCATTTCTGAAACAGGGTATAGTGGGGCTAAGCTTCTCTTTTTGTGGTCCAAGAACTGTGTTATGCTCTCCAGGGAGATGGCTTGTTATAGCCAGTAATGTTGAGGCATTTTCAGAACCAGTATATTTAGATTTCATTTACACAACACACTAAGTTAGAGGGTAGTTGGTCTGTTTTGCCTTAAGTATGTATTATGATGTGTAAATCATGCTTTATAGCTTGAAATGTGTGAGAGCCCACATGTAAATTATACATAAAATGCAGGTTGGGGTGTGAATTCAGCTGCAATTCTAAGTCCATGAATTGTAGCCCACTTCCACAGCTGCAGCTCCTGAATATTCATGGGTGGCATCATTGGGTTCATCTCTACTCATAATGGGTGAGGAGCTTTAGATAACAGTTGACAGAGTCAGTCCTGAGGACAAGTGTTGAAAGCAACCTGGGGGCCCTTCCTTGCTTCTACAGTCTTCAGAGAGTAGGCATATCTTAAGTTCCTTTCTTCCTTGGGTCTTCCATAACTTTGTTACATAGCAACTCAATGAAGAGTCACTCTAGCAGGGAGATGGGCGGCTTCTAAATATGACATATAAATAAATAAATGGAAACAAACCAGCACCTCCTCTCCCATAAACTGAAAATATACACGCCAAACATCTGCTTATTGTGATATAGTTTAAAGTGATATTAGCTTCATCGTGGCAAAATGAAGTCCTCAGCTACATGTCTACATATCATGGTGCATTTGGATTTGGATTTATTGGATTTATATACCGCCCTACTCCCGAAGGATTCAGGGCGGTGTACAGCCAACAATAAAAATACATACGTACAAAATTTAAAAACCAACTAAAAACAGATTAAATGAAATTGGCCCGGACAGAATTAAAACACCCCAATATAATTTAATTTTTTTTAAAATTTAACACTAAAAACGGGGAGTGGTTAGGCCAGGCCCGCCTGGCGAAATAGAAAAGTCTTAAGAGCGCGGCGGAAGGTGGGCAGATCCGGGATCCTCCGTATCTCTGGGGGAAGCTCATTCCAGATAGTAGGTGCCCCCACAGAGAAAGCTCTCCCCCTGGGGGCTGCCAGCCGACATTGTTTGGCTGACGGCACCCGGAGGAGACCCTCTCTATGAGAGCGTACTGGCCGGTGGGAGGCTATTGGTGGTAGTAGGCGGTCCTGCAAGTATCCAGGTCCTAAGCCATGGAGCGCTTTAAAGGTAGTAACCAGGACCTTGAAGCACACCCAGAAGACCACCAGGAGCCAGTGCAGCTCGCGCAGGAGAGGTGTCACATGGGAACGCCATGTCGCTCCCATCACCACCCGCGCGGCCGCACTCTGCGCCAGTTGGAGCCTCCGGGTGCTCCTCAAGGGGAGCCCCATGTAGAGAGCATTACAGTAGTCTAGACGGGAAGCATCATAGGTGCTCACCAGTCTGCCTCTTCAATCTGCCTCCAGCTAATGGTTTACTGGACAAACTCTTCCCTTGCAGCCCCATCTCCTGCTTCTCCTTCCACTAAACCCATGGGCAGGTCCCAGGCCTTGGATTAATAGAGTGAGATGTGACTGCAGAAGAGCAGGGAGAAGAACCCACCCTCAGACTGAAGTCAAGAGGGTCTCTCTCTTTCTCTCCCCCACCCCTCTCTCCTCCCCCTCTCTCCCTCCCTCCCCCCCATCATCATCATCATCATCAAATGATCCTCTTTTGGGGACCTCAGGGTGGCTTTGTTCTTGACCACACAAAATCCGCTGGTGGGTCCCAGGCCAAGGAGAAGCAAGTGGTGATCCTGGAGATAGAGAAGGGAGCCTTTTGAGAGGAATTTGTCTGTCTTCCCCGGCATTTCTTTAAAGATAAACAAACAGATGTCTGTTGTTTCTCTCCCGCTCTGAGTGCCATTGAGTTGCAATGCGCACTTGTGCCTTTTTGTGAGTGGAGCCTTTTAAAGGCCTTGGGAAGCAATTCCAACATTTTTCTATAGGTGCAGGCAGATAATTGGATGCTTTCAAAGACCACTGCCAGGCAGGGAAAGTTCAATTTGGCGTCAGAGTGTTCCCTGCATTGACCGAGCCTCTTCGTAACTCGGCTGTGGCTTCCCCCCTCCCTTCTTTTCGCCTTTCCTCCTGAGTTGAATGACTTGCTCTCTATTTTTTGTACTTTGTCTTTGGAAAAGTACTTAGATGGCAAAGGAGAAATGATCTCAAAATCGACCAGGACTCTTGCTGGGCCATAAATAAATAAATAAGCAAACAAAAAGTGGTGCTTTATTTTGCTAGACATGGCTTTTTTCCGTCCTCTTTTCCATTCAAAAAAAGAAAAGAAAAATTCAAAGGGAAACAATCTTTGGCCAACTGCCACCACTAACAGACAGGTGGCTTTGATCTCCATAGAACGCTTAAGAAAACTAAGCCAACTGAAGGAAGGAGATCCATCTCCAAGCCATTGAGAAGAGTTCCTTCAGGATCTTCTCGCTGCTTCCCCAGCCTACCTGATGGTCTGTAGATGGAGATACATTTTCAAGGAGAAGCAGAAGGGCAGCCAAGTTGTCTTATTTGTCCTTCCTTATGCCACCATTATGCTAGTTGCTGGTCCAGCTACCCTTACAGAGTCGCCTGCAGCCTGTCTCCCTCTCCTTCTGGTGGGCTTTCTCCAGCAGCTTGTGAAACCTCTGAAAGTTTTACATGGCGAGCAAAGCTTTAAAAATAATTTGTATTGTATTTAAATATTCTTTAAGTCATTTCAGTATATTTAAGCCTTAATTCATCTTCTTTTTGTCCCTTCTCAATACATTAATATGACTATTTGACAGAAAGATGAACTGTGTTATTAAAGAATGTCTTTGCAAATTTAATTCGTGAAATCTTGCTCTCCCATCCCTTTCTCCTGTCTCTTTTGAAAGGCCGGGCCCCAATCGCTCTCTTAATTTTCTGGGTTTATTCTTGAGCTTCTAGATGAAACCACAACTTGTCTACTAAATCTTCTTTGCTACTCAAGTGTGATTCAATCATTTTTGCCTGTTAGTTCACACAGGCAGTGATAGAGCTTAAGGTTAAGACAGAATCATGTCCTTGGTTGCCCACATTTTGTTCTCCTTTTGGTAAAGTTCCTGTTCTTCAGGGGGGGAATTGAAGATGGAGAAAATATTTATCAAGACTTTTCAGTGACCGTAACCATATGTTTGAGGATGTATGTGTGCTGTTGTGCTCTCTTGCTCTCTCTTTCACACACACACACACACGCACACACACACACACACAGACAGACAGACAGACAGACAGACAAACAAACACTTAGCCTCAACCTGCTCCTTTCTTTTCATTAGTCTCCATAAGAACAACATAAAAAATGTTGGAGACCAAAGAAGGGAGTTGGGAAGGGAGAGGAGTCTCACTCAGGCAGAGTCCCCTTTGGATCTAACCTCCTCGTTCTCCCTAAACTTATCATTGCCAAACATGCCAGCTCACTTCCACACCTTCATCCTCCCCTCCCCCCCACCCCCATTTTAAAAACTTTACTGGCAAACGTTTTCCATGGCGCTCCCTGGAGACCACCTCCTCTACAGCTGGAGAGTTATGTTTCAAACAGAGAGGCTGGGATTATTAGGCCCAGGAGTGTCTGTGGGTTGTGTTTAAAAAATTAAGATGTCTGCCACTTCAGTTTGTTTTTATATGTGTCCCACCTGTCCTTCAAGTCTTCCAACAAAGTCTATCCTCCTTCTTTATTGCCCGTCCTTCTACCAGTCCCAGCATTACAGAGACCTCAAGAGGAGTTGAGAAGTTGGTCACAGTTGCAGAACATGTCCAAAATATGATACAGCCTGCTTATTTGTGCCTTGAGTACTCAGGGTTGATATATTCTAGGATCTATTTGTTTGACTACCTGCGGTATTTTAGGAGTCTTCACCAAAGTTCAAACGTGTCAATACTGTGTGCAATGTTTATCACAGCAAGCAGACCCAAATGGAAGTGTTAATATTCTTTCTATCTTTCAAATAGAATGTCACACTTTCCTTCCGTAGAGGGTCACAGAGAAAAACCACTGCCTGGATGATTCCAATCTTTGTAAGTATAAACACATCACAGTATCTGAATATTTTTTCCAAGGTCTTCATTACTACTCTATCAACTCTCCTCTGCAGCATTTTTCTTAACTGCTGGTTCCTTTACTGTTGATAGTCAAATCTAAAAAGCAAAAGGAAATATCGTCCAGGGTTTCTTGGATGTTGATATCTCTACAGTGCAGAATTTCAGTGTTCTCCTTCCATCTTAGATCTTCTTTGAATCAGTTGCTCTATGTCCCATTGGGATCCATCCACCTCTTCTAACAACTTTTTGAAATTCTTTGTCAAGTTCCTTTCTGAGTCATTTGTCTCTATTGGCTTTCACTTCTCTCCTCTCCTCTCCTCTCCTCTGCAATTTCCAGTTTATTCTAACATCCAATTTGCTTTCTTCTGTTTCTTAATCTTCAACAGTCTCTTTTCACATTAATCAACAGCTTCTTTGATTTCATTCCACAGTTCCTCTAGGTCACTGTCAATGAGGTTCAAGACTTCAAAGAATTCCTGATATTCTTGAAAATGGTGGCTACAACCTCAAAATCAAATTGGGGAAAATGGTTGGCTTTCTTCTTCCATTATAGCTTGATTTAGAACTCATACATGAAGAAGTTCATGATCTGTTCCACAATCAGCCCCTGGTCATTTCTTTGCTATATAATTGAGCTTTTCTGTCTCCATGCAACAATGTAGTCAATTTAATTTCTGCGTATTCTATCTGGGTATTATCCATATATGTAGAAATTGATTGATTGAAAAAGCTGAAGGGTTCAAACAAATGCATGAAGAAAGTGCATTTTACTGCTTCTGTGATGGTATCCTAGGAGTCATCTGGTTGGCCATTGGAGCGGGGCAGAAGCTGGGACAAGTTGGGCCTTGGACTTGACAGGTCAATTTGTCATCTGAGATACTGGCAAGGGAGTTGTGCATACATAGCACATTAATGAAGGCACCCATGGGGGCAGACCAGCTTTCTCTATAGTCCCAAGTCTGATCCACAATCAATAGATCCAAGAAAGGAATGGTCCCTTTTGCAATGATGATCCTGTTCATCAAAAACTCCAATAAATGTGCTATAAAGCAAGGCCAATGAGCAACCTGGACCAGGGAACTGCCCATTGAAACGGGAGAGAGTGTGCCAGTGAGGAATCAAAGTGTAGGAAGCAATGGCCTTGGCAATCACCCATCTTGCTCCCTCTCGGCTTGATCTCTGTGCAGGATTTTCCTTGCAGCAGTCCCAGAGGGTTCCCCCCATTGGGCAGTGCCTCTTAATGCTTCAGGAGACCAGTGCTGGATCCCCAGTGTGAATGCAAGAGACTAACTTAGCTGTACTTGGATTTCACTTGATGGGCTCCCAGTTACATCCAGCAGGGTGGAGGGGCTGGCCAGTCAATGTGGCAGGGGATCAGCCCCACTGAACACTCAGGGCCTCTTCAGACCGCTCCCCAATTCTGGATAAAATGTAGAAGCTGAAAAGGGAACCAGAAAGCCTTAGCCACGCTGGCCTGTATAGGCGTGTCTGGTTGATGGAGTTAGTGTCGCTGTTCTCACTCTTTCAACCACGCACAAAACCCACTCACACCGTACCAATATTTCAAGCTGGGAAAATGTGCCTGCACTGATTCTTTGCTGGCACATGCACTAAACAATGTAGCTTTTAAAAATAGACAAAAATCAGCTTTGCCAAACAAAATTCTCCATTGTTCATGCTCTGCCTCGGGGCGAAGAGACGTCTGAAAAGAGAGGGGCTGCTGTCTCTTCATCCTTGCCCTTCCCAGAGAAGGGGGTTCTCTCCGTTCCTTTATTTACTGTTGGTTATTCAGAAACAGGAGAAGTTAATGCAACCACGCGTTCCATTGTGCCTGGAGTTCAAAGAGCAGAATGTTTCCAGGTGAGAAAGAATTCTTTGCAGAGATAATAACCAGAGGCGCGAGACTTTTTCAATACACTTGGTTTCAAAATTGCAGAAAAATGGCTGCTTGCCTTCTCTTCCTTTCTTGAGGCTGTTTTTGACAAAGGCCCTGGGTCAGTCCACCCTTTCCCTTCATGCGTTAGCCAGAGCAACGGATTCTCCAGGCAGTCAGAGAGAGTCAGTGGGCATCTTCATCATTAAAACTAGCACTGCCAGCCTGATGAACAGCCTGCAAAAACCTGCCATGAGGGTTGGGTTTGGCATTTTGCAGAGAGAGAAGAATGTTGACCAGTGTTGATGCCCAATCCCAGGTCAACTGAAACTGACCTGAAGAGCCACAGTCATTCACCATAAGATGCCAGCTGCAAGTAATCTGGCAGAAGCTCTTAGAGGAAGAGAGTCCTGCAAGTCCAGGGGAGCCAAAAATCCAGAGGACTCTGGCAGGACCTTTTCCAATGAACCAATAAATTTTGGTGAGCTACAACTCAGTCTACCACTCCATATAGCTGATGAATAAAATGGGTTCATTGGAAAAACTCCTACCGGAGTCCTCCGGATTTTGGCTGAAAGTCAAATCGCTATGATCTCTCCAGAGCAAGTTCTGAGCATGAAAAAAGGACTCTGGCAGCTGTCGTGATCTTTGCAAGGGTATCATGTCTTACAAGTGATTTATTTGAATGTTTCCTCCAACCTGACAGATCATCCTGTTCTCTTTCCACAGCTGAAAAAAATTGGCACCAGCCCCACATGTAAGGAAAAGCCACACGGCAGAAAAGGACCTTTCTGTGATTGTAGGGCAGGTTACAGGGATCTGCATGCCTGGAAAATGCAAAGGAGCTGAAGAAGGTTGCCTCAGTGGATCCGAAAAGCCACCTAGATCCGCTGGGTTGACAGCATACCTTGTGGATTCCTAGTTGCTGCTGTGGTTGCCATGTGCTTCGATACACGTTTTGCATTGCCCTAGGACAGCCTGACCCATGGAGGCCTGGCTGCGTCTCTCCGCCATTGCTTCGGCATTTTGGCTGAAAGCAGCAACCCTGCCTTTCATCTCCAGTTCTCTGAACCAGGATGGTACTTCAGAAATTGGAAGGCCACATCTGTTCTCCCATCCCTTCTCTAGCTCCTTCTGATCCAGATGCCCAACCCTCACCCCAGTTGCTGCCTCCCTAAAGGAGGAAGGTGCAGCCCATTTGACATGTGACTTGGAAGGAAGGCCCGGCCACCTCCTTTCTCCCAGCTGTACTATTTGGCTTCCATGGTTGGCCTGCTAGGCTATTTACAGAGAAAACGCTTCCCTGCAAATTCCACTTTGCCAAGTTTGCACACCTAATTGTACGCCAGCTCAATGCGTTCTGCCTTTTCCCCCCCTCATGAAACTCCATTTCCGTTTTTCAGGTGCCTCCTCCCTCCCTCCCTCCCTCCCACCCCAGTTACTTTGCTGCTTTTAGGTGCCGCTTGAGCTTCTGCTATGTGTTAATTACTATTGGGATGCAGTAATCAGCTTGTTGGGTTGTCAGCTTGTCAGAGAGCATGTTAATTTCATTTAAGCTTTGTTAATTTCACTCTCTCCGGTAATTTTCACTTTAGTCACCTCCATTCTTGAGGACCTGACAGCAGCAACTCTGTTTAAGAAAGGCAGTCCAGTCTAACAGGGTGGGGGGCACTGGAGGAACAGCCTTCCCTTGCAAGTGGGGGGGGGGAGCAAGAGCTCCCGGGAGCAAGAGCCCTTGATAAATGCAGAAGGGCAGAAGGTAGGAAGCTTCCCTGCAGAAGACAGGGAAGCAGCAGTAGGTCTCCAAGGCCAGGCGCTGATGCCCAGTCCTAAGGTATTCACCGTCACCTGATTCTATGTTGATTCCATTTTCTGTTCGCTTAAATTATATATGGAGTGGCTCACCCAGGATCCTTTCAACCTGAAACAAGAGCTAAAGCAACTCTTCTGTGGGTTACTCGTGTTCAATGAGCAGCTACAAGGCTGCAGAAGAACCCTAAAAAGCGTCCTGGTGATTTTGGCAAAGCAAGAATATTTTACAATAGGTCTCAGCAGCAGCAGCAGCACCGGCTTCCACTCTTCCTTGTCCCTAGGGATGAAGGTGCTTTGTTAAGAGCTCTCTCTCCCTCTGTTGATGCCCAAGCAACTCCAAGACCAGAAGAGCCTCAGACAGCCACACAAGCGCCCGTTCTCCTGTCTCTCAAATAGGTTTCCACATACTGTAGATCAGTAGTGGGTTCCATTTACCTTTGCTACCGGTTCGGCATGTGTGTGCATGCTCAGTTCATTCACGTGTGGTGCTTCTGTGCATGCGCAGAGCGTCCATGATGATGGCCAAGTGGGTGGGCGGAGCCTCCCACTGCTGCCACTACCAGTTTGCCTGAACCGGGACGAACCGGTAGAAACCCACCACGGCTGTAGATGCAAAACGTTCTCTCCAGTCTAGAGAAGAACTTCATTCAGCAATTCTTCATTCAGAAAGCTCCTTCTTCTATAACCCTGACTTTGACTGGCTGCAAGCAATGTCATGGTACTCTGGTTCATAGCTACACAGGGGAGGTGGAAATGTTTCCAAAAGGATCCTCCAGAATGACCTATAATTTAACTTGATGCAACTTCTCCCCAGCTACGTAGAGTTAGTGTTCTGATCTAGGCTCCCTTAAAAAGCAGGAAGCGGGAATTGGTCCCGGCAAAGCCTCTTTCATTTACATGACTGTGAATTCCTTTCATTCAGAGTCAGCAAGGTTTGTCCAAGCAGTTTTTCAAAGGAAGATTCATCACACAACGATCTTATCTCGTTTGGCAAGCTGCCACGTAACTTGTTTCCAAACGCAGAGTAATGCAAAACTTGGCACAGAGTCTCTTAGAGTCACGAACAGAACTTTCCACTCTTGCAACTATCGAACAAACAAATTGTTTCCTGAAAAAGCCCCTCCCCATTCGCTCCTCTTTTGTTTCCTATGGGAGAGGCCAATCATCTCCAAGATGTGGCTTTACTCCCAAATCAACCCTGCTTTCTGAGTTGTTCTTGTCTTCTGGCAGCTCTGCACATGTGCACACTGGGAATGGGCTCCAGCTGTTCCTCTGCCTCGCTGCTGTCTATGTCCCTCTCTGCCTCTGATGCAGAGCCCTTGTCCGAGCTTTCCCCAGCCCTCAGGACTGGTCCATGTTCCTCCCCAACCTCCTCACTGTCTGACTCTGCTGCCAGTTCCACTGGCCACTGGTGGTGCACAACAGTTGGGCCATAAAGAGTTCACTGTTGTAAATGTTATGGGACTCTAATCCTTCCTTGGCCTGTCCTGGGTTTAGCATTCCGAGCTATGCCTGTAGTTCCTTATGTACCAGAGGAATCAGCCTGTAGCCTGGAGTCCAAAACCTAGAACAGAATCAGATCAACAATCACCATGAATTGTGCCATCGCCTCCTCCATCCTAAGAGACTACCTGAATGTGCCTCTGTGAGTTGTGCTCCCATCTGGCCATCATTCAGCCAAGAGTGATGGCTATTGCTTAACACATTGTAAGCCGCCCTGAGTCTCCAGAGAAGGGCAGCATATAAATTGAACCAATAAATAAATAAATAAAGAGGCTGCTTGAAATCCTCAGCCAGGCTGCCCCGGTCAAGAGACCAAAGCCAGGGGCTTCCTCTGGCCTGCCTGCCATCAAGCAGAGCTTCCCCAAGAGCCCAGGCAATGGATGAAGTTACCCAGAGAGTATTGATTTTTGCTTTACTTCTCATTTGTTAAAATGGTTCAGATAGAGATTAACTTTCTTTGCTGGACATTTATTGTTTCGCCTGCCCTGAGATGGGAGTAGAAAAACACTCTGATAAATGAATAGAGAGATTTGTCTGGCTTGGACTCCACTGGCATCTTCTGGAATGCTAAAGCGATGTGGGAGCCAGCAAGCAAGAGGGCTGCACGGAGGGAAGTGAAAAGGCCCTCCCTCCCTTCAAGAGACCAGCGGATGTGGCTTAAGGGTGCTCTGAAAACGTTCCTATTTTATCAGGCTGGCCTGGCTTAAACCTCCCTTTATAAATGGGTTTTATATTGGGTTTTAAATGTTTTTAAAATTGGATTTTAATTATTTCAGCCTAATTGTATAATTTATTTTAAATTTTTAACTTTTGCATTATATTGTATTTTTAATTGGCTGTTCACCGCCCTGAGTCCCTTCGGGGAGTAGGGCGGTATATAAATCTGAATAAACTAAACTAAACTAAACTAAACTAAACTTCCAAACAACTTCAAATTATATCCCCCATCATCCCTAGTCTCCATTGAGAAACATGGTCTTTGTAGCTCTTCGGAACAGTAGCATGTGGGGCCCTCTGGATCTCGGGCAGGGGTTGGTTCAAGAGGGCAGGTGATGGCTACAGAGAAGGCACAATCTTCATTTTCACAAGGGAGTTAAGGAAGGACCCATCGTGGCTAGAGGTGAGCTCTGTTGGGGGGGAGGGGGAATTAGCCTTGTCTGCTCAAAAGAGGCACGAAAGCAGCCGATCAGACAGGGAGAAGAGAAGGACACTTGTATAAACCACCACCATAATCACCTCAACTCTGAAGAGATTATCCTTGGATAAATAAAAAAGATCACAGTTAGACAGATGATTGATTTATTGCATGTTTATTAGATTTGTATCAGGCCTTTCCTTCGGGAGCTGAAGGCAGCTCCTCCTTTTATCCCCCATAATAGGATCCCCATGTGGTGGATTGGGCACTTTTTCAGTCACCCAGGAATCTTCCCCAATCCTCATTCAACACAGTAGCCACTTTATCATAATGACAAAGAATTGGAGTTTTTATTGTTTTGATTCATTTGAAGCAGGGGTGGCTTCTAAAAATTTTTACTACCGGTTCTGTGGGTGTGGCTTATTTTGTGGGCGTGGCTTGGTGGGGGGGTAATGTGACTGAGTGGGCACGGCCAACTTTTTTTTTTTTTACTTTTAAAAGCATTTTTTCTACAACCTTAAGACGTTGCAGAAAAAATGCTTTTAAAAGCCTCTGATGATCCCAGCTGAGCCATGCGACCATCAGTGGCTTTTTTTTTTACTTTTAAAAGCATTTTTTCTGCCAAAGAGGTTGTAGAAAAAATGCTTTTAAAAGTTTTAAAAAAAGCCTCTGATGAGGTGGGCGGGGTAAGTGAGCGGCGACCAAGCCGGGGACTGGTTAGGGGGCATGGCCAGCCAATGTTATTACCAGTTCTCCAAACTACTACAAAATTTTACTACCGGTTCTTGCGAATCGGTGTGAACTGGGAGCAACCCACCACTGATTTGAAGTTAGATTCAACTGCAGGTCTTCTTCTTGGCTATTCTGGATGTGCTGAAGTCCTGGACTGTTCCCTGGGATTGATCCAGGCTGAAGAGTAGCAGGCAGGGATTTCTTGGCTTCTTTTTCAAGATGGTTCTAAAAAGACCATTCAGAGTTGAAGGGCTAAATTCATGGCCCACCGTATCTGCAGCTGTTCCTCCCCTGGAGTTGGGCTTTCTCTCCAGCTGTGTTCCTTCCTCTGAAGTCATCCTGATCACCAAGGCTTTCAGAACCGTCAACTAAAAGATGGCTTCCCCAAGATCCCATGGATCGCAAAAGCAGCAGAAACGAAAGTGCAGGAAAACAGGACCACAGTTCCCACGCCGTAAGAGTTTGTGCATCCGAGTCAAATCATTAGTATCATAATATCATTTCCACAACGTCCTGGAAGTCACTTGTGGAGAAAAGAGCTGTAGCTAATTGATTTGAGCTGCCTCTGTCAAGCCACAAGAGCCAGACAGTGTGTCTGATACATCACAGCAAGGAAAAGAGGAATTACTTTTGACACCGGGCGTGTCCCCCTGACAAAAGCTGCGTTCGAACCACTCTTCTCCTTATGTGTTCTCCATAAATGAAAGGCAGGAGAAGAGGGATGCCACAGAGAACCAGGGAAAGGCGGCTGCAAGCGCTCCATAGGTTCAGCCCTTTCCCAAGATCACCTACACTCAAGCTTTGCTGGTGGTGGCGGCGTTTAAAGAAAAGGTAGGATAAAAAGAGACATATGACTTTCCAGGGACAGTGCTGACAAACGGTCCCTCTGCGCTCCCAAGAGCCAGATTCATCTGGATCTATAACCTCACCACTTGCTCATTGCGAAGATGGTGGAATGGTAGAACTGGAGGGGGACACAGGGGATCAAGCCAATCTCTAAGTGATTTGGGGCCCAGAGAAAGTCCCTCCCAGCCCTTCGGCTGGCTGCCATTGAATGCTAGAAAACTCACCAGGGAAGGGATGTTGGTCCTGCTGCACAGCCAACGCCTTTCAGCAATCCAGTGTGAAGTCCTGCTGGAATATTTTCCCCCATCTCACAGCTTGTTTTTATTTTGCTTTTATAATACGTCAGTTTATACATTAATACCGTCTGCCACATTTCCCTCATTTTCTATTTAGGGCACTTCTTGCTGCTTCAATGTCTTGCCGTGAGTATTTGTGCAGTAACTAAATTTACAATGTTTTTCCCGGTGCTTCTCTTCCCTCAAAATGCCTTTTATCTTCCCAAGAGGCAGCATCCCTCAGGAACACCTTGTCCACCTTCCCTTCCTGCACGACCTCCTTTCCTTGCCAACAAGGCCTTCCAGAACAGGGGTCTCCAACCGTGGCAACTTTAAGACTTGTGGACTTCTGGGAATTGAAGACTTTTAAAGTTGCCAAGTTGGAGATCCCCTATCTAGAACACAGGTGGTGCCATGCAGTGTTGGCCTCAGGAGTCCCTCACCTGGGTGCTCAGGTGGGCCTACCTTGCAAGACGCTGGATGAAGCAGAGGCTTGGTTCAACAAGGCCAAGGTGCACCTGGCTCTTTCTTGGCCTAAGAGAGCACCACACAACGTTTGAAGGAATGCAAAAGAGAAACATCTCCAAGTACATGCAGAGCGTCTTTCCCTCACCCAGTGAGTAATTGCCTTGTCTTGTTTTATTAAGCTTTTCCAATTGAAGTTAAAATTAGGTGGAATATTAAGTTCTACACAGAACTGTGCCATATTGAGGGGGAGGGGAGGATCTGGCTGCTTTTATAAAGCCATTTCAGTATGTGTGAAATTAAAGACTTGCTAATCCTTCCCAAATTCCTTCCGGAATTCTAGGTCAAGAGAGCACTTTCTAAAGCAAGTTGGGACACCACATGTCTTTCTTGATCAAGGGACATGCCATGTCTTGGCTCCAGCCCTTCCGACCTGCTATACTGCTTTGGGTTGCTAACATCGATGGGCTCCATGCTGTGTGTGTGTGTGTGTTGTTCAAGGGACACCTCTTCCAAAGCTCTTAACTATTCATGAGCTCAGAAGTGCCTTCTTCCCAGCCCATCATTTGCTGGCATCTTGCCTCCCGGGGACAGGATGAATTGTTTTGACCTGCTCATCCTGCAAAGCACAGGTCACACAAGAGAAATTGATACCGAACCAGCTCTGCAAGAATCTTTCGGTAACTATAAATTTTGTTGGCATCAGGAGCAGAACTCTTCGTGGTGGGGTTAGGGGAGGGCACCTTTTGGCTACAGATAAGCTCTTAGAGAAGATTGATGGGAACGGACCTCATTTGCTCACAAGAGGGGGGGAAATAGCAGATGGGACATAAAGAAAACAAGGCCATTTGTGTAAACACCCCACCCCCATCTGAGGATATTATCCCTGGGCTGCTCCAGAAGCAATTCCAAGGAAGAGAGCTTGAGATGACTGGAAACTGATGGGCACCTCAACGGGCTTCTCCCCCACCTTCTCTCACTTCTCTAAAGTTACCCTGACAGTTTTGCCATTTTAAAGGAAGATGTTGGTGAGACAGATTTCCATTTTTCTTTAAACAATGTCAGGCCAAAACCTTATCCTTTAATTTATGTGTCAAGGTGGCAGCCAACTGATTGGCACTTGTCAATCTTAAGAACAAAGTATTCCAACTGCATTAAGGCTGGCAGGGAAGTGGGAATTCGGCCTTCATCTGCACTTGAAATGCCCGATCATCTCATCTTGTGTCAAAGAGATAAAGGTGTCATTTGATGGTGTGAACATTTGTATAAATCCAGATGAATCCTCACATGCCAACATGACCCTCAGAACCTTGTGGAGGACTGATTTGACTTTGAGCTGACTTTGATCAGCCTCCTGGTTGGGGATTTTGGAAGCTATTCTCCAACACCTCAGGAAGACCCAGAATTAGGGAGGGCAATGAGGGAGGGTGAAGAAGGCTTGTCAGGGCCGCGCAGAAAGCTTGCATCAGGAATAGGAGGAGAAACAGGGAGGGGAAGCTGTTGGAGAAAGGTGGTTGGGTTGATTTATTCAATAATGCAAGCTAACTTCAGGTCAATGTCTTTCTCTCTTTTTTCCTTTCTGGCACATAAAACATCACCAAAGAATATTAATGAGATGCCTGGCCTTTACATTAGGCTGGCCTTTACATTATCCAAAGTGGGTTTAAGCTTTGCACTCCAAAACACCACCACTCTGTTTTTCTTCTTTTGGCCTTCAAGTTGCTGCCATGCCCAGGGCAACGGGGGCTTGCTATGAACCTCACTCCCCCACCTCCTCCAACAGTCCCTTCACAACCAGGACAGCCCTGCCCAGAAATTTCTGCCCCACTGCAGAGCAACTGGCTAATTTGCAAATGTCCTGAAGGATATTTTGAGGAGACTGGGGGTTCCTTGAGAAGAGGTGCACAATCCAAGGTCTGTTCCTTGGCATTTCCCTAATTATGCCAGGGTCTCCAGGCTAACTTGCCAGGGCTGGTCCTGGCTGCCATGACCTACATTAGGCCCAACATTCCTCGCTTTTGCAGCTGGCTGGATGATGATGGGAGGGCACTCCCGGCTGCTGCCTGCAGGTCAACGGAGCTGTTCAGCCGGATTGTTGTTTGTTCCAACAATCAGCCCCAGTTAGCAATTTGGTGCATTTCCTTCTAGCTGCCTCTTTCTGTCTTCAAATGCTTCTCTATGCACACACAGACACACCTGCACACACCTGCATGTCCTAAATGGGGCAGAGTGAACAGGGGAGAGGGCATTCACTATTTCCACAGTGGCTGCTGCCTCCAGCCCCAAAGATGATGTTCAAGAGGACTGGAAGGAGAAAAGCCCAGGAAGAGCATCTCCGGCTCCTTCCCTGTGCCGGGCGCTGCAGCTACTTCTCCTCCTCCTCCTCCTCCTCCTCCTCCTCTTCCTCCTCCTCCTCCTCCTCCTCCTCCTCCTCCTCCTCCTCGGCTTGGGGAGAGGCGGAGGCTTCTCAGGACAATCCGTCTGCGGTCCATTTGTTTTCCTGCCTCTGCCAGGCAGGTGCTTTTTAAACGAGACAAAACCCCATTCAAGCCACCAGAGCAGCCTGAGATTGAGACAACAAAGAGAAGCAGTCTCACCCTCTGTCTGATCAATCTTGTCAAAACACAATCATTTAATTCCTTATAAATAAAAAGAAGATATGATTTAGAATGTCATCCTTTGGGTCTCCATGCTGGATTCCCATAAATCAATCACTCCAGGTAAACTGCTGTTATTTAGAAGCAGTTTGACAGCAGACAAGTTAAAAACATAATTTTAAATGTATGCACCGCATGCTGTTGTGATATATCACATGTTGTTGAACACAGCCAATTTCTTTGCATAGCTGATAGCTGCTTCTTTTACATAGATTCTGCCAGACGCGTAACATTGCCGAGAAGCCTCAGTTCAGAAAGGGAGGCTGCGGGGACACGGGGAGTCTAGCAAACCTAGAAGCCGTCTGACCTGGGGGGGAAGATGCAGACAGTCCCGCCTTGGAAGACCCTTCCCCCCAACTGGACGTTCACTTTGGGCCGTGCCCTCCTCCACCTGATGCCGGGGGTGAGTTAAAAAGAGCATCTATTCACAGGTCTTTTTGTTAAAATCTTCTTTAAGGCTGCTGAGAAAGTTACCGGCGGCAATTATTATAAACAATAAAATAGCACAAATGTGGAAGAAGGCATCTTAATCAAGGGTGGACAGTACCAGGTTGCCAAAAGTAACTGGAGGAAGCCTCCACCTTCAGGGCTGTGGTCAAATTTTAATTAAGACAGCAGGAGAAGTGCTGACAGTCACATCCTGCCTGCCACAGGCAGCTCTTCAGTGCAGTCAGTGCTCCAAGTTAAGGTGATGAAATAGTACCATACAGGATCCAGTTTGGTTGAAGCCTGGGTACCAGATTTGGGGCAATGCAAAATGTTTCATTCTGATTTAGAGAATTGCTAAGGATGTTCAGCTGGACTACAAGACCTCCACGTTCCTTTCCAACTCTGTTGTACTCTTATTCTGTTAAATTCCCTCTTTTGCCACAACTCTCCTAACAAGGGAAAAGTTGCAGCTGTGTCACAAGGGGGGGATAATGGGGACACCCCCATCCTTAAAAGGTTTGAAAAGATTATATCATCTTTGAAGGTTGCCTGCAGGAAAGCTCACAGTGCCCTGAGAGAAGGATGTGTCACCTGGACCTCGGGACCCAGAAGGGGTCCCAAACCAACAGAAGCCCCTCGAAGGGTTGACTTCTCAGGCCAAGGAAATCTGCCCACAAGAGGGCCAACTTTCCAAAATAAAGCAAGCCAAGTTGACGTGGTTGACAACGGGGAGCCTTCTGAAGACGCTTGTATTTAAAACAATTTGTTAGGAGCCATGATTTACTGCCAAGGTAGAAAATGGGCCAGCGTATTGATTCTCGTCCTTTTTTTTTTTTCTCTTGCAAATGAATGTAATGTTTTATAGGATGTCAGAATAAGAGCGGCAGCCACTTCGTCAATGTCAAGTGTTAAAAATGATTGGCTATTGTGATGTAGGAGATTAAATATGAAAGTTTGATGGGTATATAAAACTGAAAAGGTGATGATCAAAAGAGTTTTTATGCCTAATTTGCTGCCTTTCTGAGGAAGCCCATAGGCTGAGCCATGGTGGGCCTGCTGCTCCCACGGCTTCATCAGCCTCCCCCCTGCCCTTTCCCCAGCCCACCCTCTTGCTTCTCTTCCCACAAGAACACTCTCCTCCTGGGGGGAGGGGGCACATTCTGCAGGAAAGAAGACAAAGAGCTCCAGATGCCCATCAAGAATGGATAATGTGCTCTTCCCTGTTTCCTTGACACGAATGCTCTGGCTCACTGGCTCTGCTTGGATTCCCCCCAAAGGGAACCTGAACTGCATTGGGCATCTCTCAGCTGATTAGACCAACTCCTGAGTGGGTTCAAGACTTTCCTGCCTTTGCCAGTGGTGCTCTCAGGGGGGGAAAGGAGAGATTCACAGTGCCCAGAACTGCCCTGGCTGGGCATCACCAGGTCCCATTAGTTTTTCCGCTTCTTTAGGATCCCTCAATTCATCAGTCCTCGGCCAATGGCTCAGCGACCTTTTAATGGTCTGCGATGTGGTTGAGGAATAGACCATCGGAAGCAAAGTTTGAGTTGGGCTGAACTTCCGGAACAAACCAGAGCTTGCAAGTATCTCCTTGAAAGCTCATTAAAACAGACCTCCATGACAAGTCATTCTGGAAGACAAGCTGGGCAGGCAAAGGCCTGAAACCCTCTTCAGATCAAACCTGCCACCATCTGTGCAGGGCCAGCCTGCTGTTGACAGGACACACTTCAGTAATGCTGCCATCCAGGACAACTGTCAAAGAGGCTGTCTTTGGTTGAAGGTAGATTTTAAATTCTGATTTTGGGATGAATGACAGCTCTCCAGGCTGGAAGTGAAGTGTGACTCTTGCCTTCTCAACTTTCCTGTTGTGCAAAAACACAACCGCCCCCCATGAAAACAGATTTGGCACCGACACCTCATCTATAGATAGAAATTAAATCCCCAAAGGCCCCCTTTGTGGCAGCCTCCTACCAGGAGAGATATTGGGTTGGTCCTATTCAGTTTCTCCCAGGGGAATCAATGTTTGTTTCATTTCCTGTACTTGGAATAAGCAAAAGGGGGAAGAAACCAAATCAAAACTTCAAAAAAGTGTGTTATCCTTTTTAGCAAATATAATAAATTCCACGCATGCTTTATTGCTAGGTTACACTAAAAAAAAAAAAAAGCCAGCACCAGGGCATAGTCTAATTATTTTCATTTTAATTGTTGCAAGGAAAAGTTAAAAAAAAATACACAGGCAGGACAAATGTTCTTTTAATTAGCTGAGGACTTTATTAGCTGGCACTAATTAAAGTATTCCTTCAAGTCTGAAAAACGTCCAGATTTATCCCATCCAGCATCCAGCTGATTCTTAAGTAATTTATCAAAAGAGGAAGTTGATTTTAAACATTTATATACCCCTCTCTTTCCTTCTACTTCATTCCCAAAATCTCTCCTTGTTTCTCTAAAGGGGAACAGGCTCAGAGAGAGACTGGTCACACTTCAAGATTACTCACCCACCAACCAACTCAGAAAAAGTTGGATAACACCACAGCTGATCAGAAGCCCCCCCACCACCACCACTAGCCTTAGGACTCCTCTGATACTTCCAATGGCAGGGTCCAGCCCAAGCATCCCTGGCCAGCCTGAAAGAAGGGCTCGATTATGCAGCGAAAGGGTCAATCACTGGGGCACCTCAGACCTCCAAGACTATCAGGGTGATTTCGCTGTCACTCAGCCCTTTCAAGCCAAACCATCTGTCTCCTGCAGCCCCTATTGGAAGGTTCACAATTAAAGTCTTGCTTTTGCACAGACAAGTGGATGTATAATGGTACTCACACACACAAACACACACACACACACACACAATTCCAAACTTACTTTCTCTCTTTCTCCCCTCCCTCCCTCCCTCCTTTCCTTCCCTTCCCTTTCCTTTCCTTTCCTTTCCCTTTCCCTTTCCCTTTCCCTTCCCTTCCCTTCGCTTCCCTTTGCTTCACTTCCTTTCCTTTCCTTTCCTTTCCTTTCCTTTCCCTTTCCCTTTCCCTTTCCCTTTCCCTTTCCCTTTCCCTTTCCCTTTCCCTTCCCTTCCCTTCGCTTCCCTTTGCTTCCCTTTGCTTCCTTTCCTTTCCCTTTCCCTTTCCCTTCCCTTCCCTTCGCTTCCCTTCCCTTCACTTCCTTTCCTTTCCTTTCCTTTCCCTTTCCCTTTCCCTTTCCCTTCCCTTCCCTTCGCTTCCCTTTGCTTCACTTCCTTTCCTTTCCTTTCCTTTCCCTTTCCCTTTCCCTTTCCCTTTCCCTTTCCCTTTCCCTTTCCCTTTCCCTTCCCTTCCCTTCGCTTCCCTTTGCTTCCCTTCGCTTCCTTTCCTTTCCTTTCCCTTTCCCTTCCCTTCCCTTCGCTTCCCTTTGCTTCACTTCCTTTCCTTTCCTTTCCTTTCCCTTTCCCTTTCCCTTTCCCTTTCCCTTCCCTTCCCTTCGCTTCCCTTCCCTTCACTTCCTTTCCTTTCCTTTCCCTTTCCCTTTCCCTTTCCCTTCCCTTCCCTTCGCTTCCCTTTGCTTCACTTCCTTTCCTTTCCTTTCCTTTCCTTTCCTTTCCCTTTCCCTTTCCCTTTCCCTTCCCTTCCCTTCGCTTCCCTTTGCTTCACTTCCTTTCCTTTCCTTTCCTTTCCTTTCCCTTTCCCTTTCCCTTTCCCTTTCCCTTTCCCTTTCCCTTTCCCTTTCCCTTTCCCTTTCCCTTCCCTTCCCTTCGCTTCCCTTTGCTTCCCTTCGCTTCCTTTCCTTTCCTTTCCCTTTCCCTTCCCTTCCCTTCGCTTCCCTTTGCTTCACTTCCTTTCCTTTCCTTTCCTTTCCCTTTCCCTTTCCCTTTCCCTTTCCCTTCCCTTCCCTTCGCTTCCCTTCTCTTCACTTCCTTTCCTTTCCTTTCCTTTCCTTTCCTTTCCCTTTCCCTTTCCCTTTCCTTTTCCCTTCTCTTCCCTTCGCTTCCCTTTGCTTCCCTTCGCTTCCCTTCCCTTCCCTTCCTTTCCTTTCCTTTCCTTTCCTTTCCTTTCCCTTTCCCTTTCCCTTTCCCTTTCCCTTTCCCTTTCCCTTTCCCTTTCCCTTCCCTTCCCTTCGCTTCCCTTTGCTTCCCTTCGCTTCCCTTCCCTTCACTTCCTTTCCTTTCCTTTCCTTTCCCTTTCCCTTTCCCTTTCCCTTTCCCTTTCCCTTCCCTTCCCTTCGCTTCCCTTTGCTTCACTTCCTTTCCTTTCCTTTCCTTTCCTTTCCCTTTCCCTTTCCCTTTCCCTTTCCCTTCCCTTCCCTTCGCTTCCCTTTGCTTCACTTCCTTTCCTTTCCTTTCCTTTCCCTTTCCCTTTCCCTTTCCCTTTCCCTTTCCCTTTCCCTTCCCTTCCCTTCGCTTCCCTTTGCTTCCCTTCACTTCCTTTCCTTTCCCTTTCCCTTCCCTTCCCTTCGCTTCCCTTTGCTTCACTTCCTTTCCTTTCCTTTCCTTTCCCTTTCCCTTTCACTTTCCCTTTCCCTTCCCTTCCCTTCGCTTCCCTTCCCTTCCCTTCACTTCCTTTCCTTTCCTTTCCTTTCCCTTTCCCTTTCCCTTTCCCTTTCCCTTTCCCTTTCCCTTTCCCTTCCCTTCCCTTCGCTTCCCTTTGCTTCCCTTCGCTTCCCTTCCCTTCACTTCCTTTCCTTTCCTTTCCTTTCCCTTTCCCTTTCCCTTTCCCTTTCCCTTTCCCTTTCCCTTTCCCTTTCCCTTCCCTTCCCTTCGCTTCCCTTTGCTTCCCTTTGCTTCCTTTCCTTTCCTTCCCTTTCCCTTTCCCTTTCCCTTTCCCTTTCCCTTTCCCTTCCCTTCCCTTCGCTTCCCTTTGCTTCACTTCCTTTCCTTTCCTTTCCTTTCCTTTCCTTTCCTTTCCTTTCCCTTTCCCTTTCCCTTTCCCTTTCCCTTTCCCTTCCCTTCCCTTCGCTTCCCTTTGCTTCCCTTTGCTTCCTTTCCTTTCCTTTCCCTTTCCCTTTCCCTTTCCCTTTCCCTTTCCCTTCCCTTCCCTTCGCTTCCCTTTGCTTCCCTTCGCTTCCCTTCCCTTCACTTCCTTTCCTTTCCTTTCCTTTCCCTTTCCCTTTCCCTTCGCTTCCCTTCGCTTCCCTTTGCTTCCCTTCGCTTCCTTTCCTTCCCTTTCCCTTTCCCTTTCCCTTTCCCTTTCCCTTTCCCTTTCCCTTCCCTTCCCTTCGCTTCCCTTCACTTCCTTTCCTTTCCTTTCCTGGTTATTTGCAAGAAGATGGCCACATGCAGCACAGATTTTGCAGCCACATCATGTACAGGCCCCAAACATCTGAAGTTGCTGCCAACCTTTGATCCTGAAGACTTGAGGCTTCCCAACAGGAGCATTATTTTTCTCCTGACCACTGGCCCCAGGAGAGAAAAATGTAGATTCCATCTCAGCTGCTAAAAGTCTTCAAAGCCTCAAAGGAAAGGAGGCCTCCGATCCTGGTTATCAGGTCACATGAGTTCAGCCTGATCCAGGTCTCTGCAACCTAGGTTCACAGTTGTAATCTATTTATACCCCTCTCTCTGGTGGAAGAAAGGACCCCCTGAACCACAAAAGAGGGGAAAAAAAGTGTTTATGACATGAATTCTAATGTGAAGGATGAGAGAGAGAGAGAGAGAGAGAGAGAGAGAGCCAAGACTAACCCAAGGGAGCATTTGCACCTGGAACGTTGCCTCGCTTTTCCCCTGAAATTAAAGTTCCACCCTTTAATAATGGGATTGTAACTATGTGCTCAACCAGCCAGAGTGCCCCAGTGCCAAGCCTGTGGTTGGTCCAGACGTTTGAAGACAGGAAGATGGATTGGAGCCGAGTCTTCTGAAGGGCTGCAGAGCCCAAAGAGATGGAAATCCTGCCTCTGGGGTGGTCGCAGCCAGAGACAGCTGACCGGTGGAGTCAGTCGGAGCTAGGCAAGTCAGTCTGCCCACACCTGGCTGGTGGTGAGCCAGCCTGGCTGCCCAGAGTGGTCCAGCCCCTTCTTGCCTTCCTTAAGTCTACAGCAATTGCAGCCAGATGGGCTTTCCAGGAGGGAAAACGGTTGCAATAGATCATCGGAACATCACAGATGCGCCACGTGCCTGAGAGGCATCCGTCCTCCTGGTTGGCACCACTTTGAGATTTTAGCTGTGGATGAAACTTGGTGCTTCTCCCTTCACTTCTCATTACCAGGAGTTGAGCCGGATTCTGACGGCTGTCGTGCCTGAGAGGTTAGCAAAGGAGAGAGGCTGACAGCTATGCTAATACTCCACTCTTTAGGAGGTGAGGATGACATGGAAGGTCCTGCTTCAAGAGGCAAGCCGGGTGTTGGAGTAATTTAATGAAGTGTTACATGGATCCTGACCTTTGTAAGGGAGGTGGGCAGCTGCGGGGGGGGGGGGGAGGAGATTGTTCTGGTAGTTAACTTTGACATCTGAATGGTGCTGTAAGTTGTTGAGCAGCCTGGCCCAGCAGCTCCAGGCATCCCAGGCTGCATGTGTTCAGGTGACACTGGATCCTTTGCATGGCGAAAAACCACACCTAATGCTGAGCTGAAGCTCATGTTATGACTCTTCTTGTAGGGTGGACGGAGGAACCGCTGCCCACAAAGGGGGCAAGAGGGAAAAAATGTGTCAAAGCACAACCAAGATGCGATGTGAGGTCAGCCACCAGCCCCCTTCAGGTCAAGCCGACGTATGTAAAACCGATTCGGGGAGCCCTTGTCCAGAAAACTCTTGAGACATGCCTCTGCCTCACAAATCATTGCACCCAAATGCAGAAATTGCTGATAAAAACTACTTTGGTTTTAGCTGCACACTCAGTTCTAGTCCGTATTAAAATTTCGTATGACAAAACTTGTTTTCCTACCCGATGAAATCAAAATAGGTACTGGCCTCTTCAAGATGCTTGGAGGAGGAAGAAAAGGTGGAAATGTAACATAAAATCAAGGGAATGAGACATCCAACTGACAGACAAACACACACGCAGCAATAATTCACCGCAAAAGCCAAGGATACCCATGGCAGGAATGCACAATTCTTTCCCTTTGTTTTCAACAAGAGGCCTGGGCCATTCCTGCCTGCTGCAGAAGGGAGGAAGCCCCATTGGGCTGCTCTTCTCTGGTGGAGTTCATCCTTCCTGCTCTCAGCTGGGAAGGGCCGGGCCGCTTCATCAGAGCCGGCCTTGAAAGCTTCTGGGACAGGCAAAGGACCCACCTGGGCATTCCCTCTCAAGAAACAAAGAGATGCAATGCTTTGTGTTGAGCAGAGATGGCAAGATCAATGCCACCCTGCTCTGCCAATTATTTTAAGACCCACCGAGAACATGGAAAGGGTCTGGAGCAGGTTTGGGCCACCGTGCTAGTTTTCACGCTCTAAAATTAAATAGCTGACAGCAACTTTCTTTGAGCAATTCTGTGCCAGCCGCAAATTTGTCACCCTGAAGGGCTTTATAGAGAAAGAACAAAAAAGGAAGCTATTTCCCCCCTTGAGTCTTCTTGTGTGCCGAGCTGGCTATTGAAGAGCCAAAGAGCTCAGCATTCCCATTCACCTGGGGTGCATCTTCCTTCCTATTTCATGTATTATTTTCTTACAAACTACTCAGAAGTGTCACCTGCTGCTGAAGCGGGCAGACAAATAAGCTGAGCTCCTGACTTGACATGGTTCTGTTTTTGTCACTTAACATCGTTAAAAACTGCCGGTCTCAACTTTGCAGAGCTGGAGAACGCTTCCCATGGACCACGTTTCTTGTCCTCGACTGGCCATGTTCTTCAAAATAAAGAGGTCGTGGTTTTATGTCAGAAAAGCTGGTGCCTCTAAAGCATTTGTTGTTCATCCATCCTTGCTGATGAAGACCTCAACACCCTGAGTCACGTTGGAACTAAATGTGATGTGTCCAAGATGGCTGGTCAGGCCAATTCGGGGCAGGGAAAGCCCTGGCACACCTTGGGCAAAATGTGGAGACTTGCACAACTCATGTTTATGTTGTGTTTCTGCAGAGCACCTTACTTGGTAGTCTTAACAGCTCTTATGGATGAAGCCAGGCCTTAGAGAGAGATTTTTGTGCCAGCGTCTCCCCGGTGGCCGAGACGCTGAAGTCTCTGTCAAGAGACTTCAGGGAGGCTTTAATGTGTCTTTGAAGCATTTCCTCTGCCCTCCATGCAAACAGTTTCCAGCAGTTTCCCCAAAAGAAGCTGCCTGGGTCTGTCCTACGGATGATGGAGCCTGCCCAGTGGGCTGTGCTGAGTGGATGGATGGCAGACTTGCTCTAGAGAGAAGCTGGTACTTCATCTAGCCTTTGGTCATATTCTGCGAAGACAATTCATGCGGAAATGGTTAAGCTGTCCTGTGCGCCATGTTTCACAGGCATGGAGAAGGGCCATGAGTCCCAGAGACCTTCAATTCTGCTGCTGCACTAATTCCTCGATTTTCCCACACAGGGAAGGGCAGTTTACCGAAAGCCGAACTTGCACCTGACTTCTGTATCGATGGTCACTGCTTGGGAGATGGTGCTGCTAAAGCAACTGGACAGGTCCACCGCCTGTATTTCTGTTTTTTGGTAGTGATTTTGGGCCCTGTGTACAATGCATGATGCATGAGGAGCAGCCTGATGCATGAAAAAAAGTTTTTAAAAGTTTTTAAAAAGTAAAAAGTAAAGCATTTAGAACATTTAAAATCCCAACTGACGAGCCCACGAATCTGCATTCATTGACGCCAAGATCCCAATGTCAAACTGCATTCTTCCTCCCTTGCTTTCTCCAAATAAAAAGACAAAAGGGAGAGAGAATTGCATATTTTTAAACTCATTTAAAAGTCGAAAGAACCCAAACTGTCAATTCCCTAAGTAATTTATTAGCATCTGCTCACACTTCCCCAGTGTGTTATGTGCTAATGCCAGAGTTAGACAGTACATGCAATTCTTCAAGCATGTACCAGTTTAATAGAAAATAAAGTGGTGGTTGATTTGGTTCATTGTTATTTACTACATAAAAATCAGACTCTGCACAGGCATTGCAATAAATGTGTTGTGGCAGCCTCCAGTAATCTATCTTGGAAGGGAGCCTCCCGTTCCTAGAAGCCCAGAGAATCTGTCCCAGCATTCACTGGAATCACTGTGGTGGGTTTTTGGGCAACAGGGAGCCATTGCTGAGAGATGGGGTGCTGAGATTTCTAAGGGGCCCCCAGACTCTCCGCTTCTCAACACCCCATTAGTATGAGCAAAAGGCATTCACAGATTTGCTTTAAAATCAGGGGTTCCCATCACCCGGGCATGAAGCAAAACATGCCCCTTTCCAGAAATGGTCCCAAACAAAGCAACCATCATCACTGCTGTTTAAGGTACCCAAGAAGAGGGAATGTTCTTCCTGCTCACTAAATGCAGGGAACAATCTCTCATGAAGTCAGTAACAAAGGAAAAAGGATGTCCTATTAAAAGGAAGAGAAAAATGGACTCATTTTTATTAATGAATCCAAGAATAGAGCAGCTTCAGAATCTGAGGCAGTTGTTGAGAGAGCTTTGCAGCCGGCTACTCACCATCCAGATCAAAGCAGTTTTCAGCCCCTTCTCACTGAAGAAAAGCTTCTGTGAGAATCAGGGGCTCCCTGGTGAGAAAGGAGGCTCTGAGTCTGGACCCAGAAAGAAATCTTGATCTATTTCGATGTCCAGTGTGGTTATCTTCATCAGAAGTCCACCCACGCTGACCTTGGAAGGTTAGCTGGTCCACGGGACAGCCACAGCGGGACCTTCCCAAATCACCTGAACGGCTTTGCCACGTGGTGGCTGATGAGTGGCCCTGCCCTCTCCTGTCAGGAGAAACAAAGAGGCCCAAGTCACCAGGAGCCCTGATTGTTCTTCCATCTTGCCTAATAGCATTTTTGACAGCTCGGTGAAAGAGCGTAATTATTATTTTTCCCCTTAATCGTAATAAAAAGGGGGGATTGCAAGGGCCTTCTTTTTATGTTCAGTGCTTTTTAATTAGGCTTCTATAAAACAGTTCTAAGTGTGAAGCATGCAGCCATTGCTCTCCGGATAGCTAACCCTTTAGACTTACACTCTAAGTAGGAAATGATTGTCTTCCCTATTCCCTCCTGCCGCCTTCTTTTTTAAAAAAATGTTTTCTACCAGACAAGAATTGCAGCGTGAGAGATAAATCAAAGCCAGCAAGTGTTTTTCTCCGAGCAAGAAAACTGGCTGAGGGTCCATGGAGTCGGATCCCAGTTTTCATGCAAATCAAGGTGGCTTCCTTGAGGATATATCCGGGGAATCTCAGCCTCTGCAAACACTGATAGAACCAAGTTGAAGCTCACATCCCCAAAGAAGACCTGCGCTGTGGGTCAACTTTTACCGTTCTCAGATATTTCTCTAAGTGGCTTTCAGCTGGCAAGATATTTTAACATGGAAAAGCAAAGCTCAGATATCTCAGAGAGCGAGCTTTATGCAGGCAACATATGGATATTTTCACTACCAACAGGCTGACTTGACAGACAGCGTACAGGAGAGAAATTTGATAAATCAAAGAAATGTTAAAGGAAATCAAGATTTCAAATAAAATGGGAATAGGAAGAGTGAAGACTTGTAAAACGCAGGATGGAAATCAATGGACTGACTTGCATCCTTCTCCAGCCGTCTTCCCAGTTCGAAGCATGCCGCAGTTGACCTGTAACACAAAACATAAATCCTTTAATCTGTGTTTTCTGCTGATGCCGTTGCTCTTGGCTTTGGCCAAGTGGATTTCAGTGGTGAAATCCAAATATTTTTACTACCGGTTCTGTGGGCATGGCTTGGTGGGCATGGCAGGGGAAGGATACTGCAAACTCCCCATGCCCTCCCCACTCCTAGGGGAAGGATAATGCAAAATCTCCATTCCCACCTACTCTGGGACCAGCCAGAGGAGATATTTGCCAGTTCTCCAAATTACTCAAAATTTCTGCTACAGCTCAAAATTTCCACTACTGGTTCTCCAGAACCTGTCAGAACCTGCTGGATTTCACCCCTAAGTGCAGGTAGAAGCAGCTTCAGAAGCAGCTTCCCCCAAACTCAAAGGCCCAAAGCACGATTTGGTGTTTTCTGTTGGTTTGAGTTTGCACAATTAGAACCTAGTACAGTAGAACCTCTGGTCACAATCGCTTCTGACCACAACGAAACCGAGTTCCGGCCAAGAAATTCACAATTTTTTTTTGCGCCCAATTTCCCGTTCCATGTTTTGTTTTTTGTTTGTTGGTTTGTTTGTTTTTTTGTAAGCACCAAATTTCCATAATAAGTTCGAGTCACGACCAAATCGGGTTGCGACCAAAGTTATGGAATGAATTATGGTCATGATCAGAGGTTCTACTCTATGGATTTGAATGCCCCTAAAAGTGGTTGCCTTGAGGCACCCCAGCAGAAGCTCCTTCTACTTCAGATCTGGAAAAGGGCTGTGATTTTGCAAGGTATCCCTTGCTCAAGGGAGAAAAAAACTGCTTCCACTGGAGCATCAGGCATACAATCATTTATTTTACTTTAGGTTTTCCTTATCTTGCTTTTCCACATCTTTCAAACCAATTTACATACTAACTGCACAAAATGTCAATGTCCTGATAAAGGTTGACCTGCAGCTGAGACTATCTGGGATGCCAAGCCCTGTTGTTGATTACCAAACAGTCCTAGGAATTCTTTGCACATCCTGGGTATGCCGGCTGGGTCTGCAGAAGATTGGAGGGGTCTCTCATTTCATCTAGCTGCTCCCACCCCACCCCATCCCCCCACCCCATGGCTGTGCCTGCAGTCCACTTGGTGGTGGTAGCACCTCCTGTGTCCAGCTCAGCAGCTTGTAGCAGCCTAGGCAAAAGCTGCAGAGGACCTCTTTGGACAGAGGAGGGTCTGACGGGGACACAACCAGCTGGGAAGGAGGAAAGGCATCTCTGCAAATGCCCAGGACTGGCAGAGGCAGCCCTCGCCTGGCAGAAGTGCATGGAAGTGTCTCACTATCTCTAGTTGTCATCCTTCACTCTGACTAGCACTTAGGAGAGCGCGACCCCTTTCAGCAGCTCTGTGCAGGCAATCAGCCCCACACATCGGTCACCGCTGTTTGCTCGCCGCTTCTCCAGGTTATTACAGGGATGTGTTTGAAGAAGAGGATTATATAATAGAGAAATGGCAGAAAAGGTGGGACGTGGCTGTCGGGGCTGCCCAGGGAGGGGCTGAGAGCACAATCGCCATGCAGAAATCCAGCCTGACGATGAGATCCCCCATCGGGCTGAGAAGAAGGACGGAACAGTGCCCACACATGGAAGGGTGCCCATGCATAGGGGTCTTGCTTCCAAAGCACCTGGGGAGGTGAGTGCACAGAATGCCTTAGAAGAGACATACCTGCCAGAGCCACTTTCGCCCCTGCTGCTCCCGTGGCCCTCCTGGGATCCAGGATGCAGCTGGAAAGCCAGCATTGGTGATGGATGGACCCAGAGTTACCAAACAGGAGTCCAACTTAGTTAGGAAGTTGGCTTGGAGTCTTCCATCCCATCTCCTTCCCAGTCACAGAGGGAAGCTGGCCCTTCCACAAACTCTCCAGGGAAAGGCCCTCAGTGCTAGCAGATTCTGGAAGGGTTCAAGGCAGTGGTGAAATCCAAATTTTTTTACTACTGGTTCTGTGGGCGTGGCTTGGTGGGCATGGCTTGGTGGGCATGGCAGGGGAAGGATACTGCAAAATCCCCATTCCCTCCCCACTCTTGGAGGAAGGATACTGCAAAATCTCCATTCCCTCCCCACTCTCAGGCCAGCCAGAGGTGGTATTTGCCGGTTCTCCGAACTACTCAAAATTTCTGCTACTGGTTCTCCAGAACCTGTCAAAACCTGCTGGATTTCACCTCTGGTTCAGGGCCTTGATCTCACCACTTTCTGGAGGACCAAAGTTGAACAAAGAGAAGCAGCAGCAGAAGCAAGGAGAGAGAGGGAGGTCTGCTGGGCTCCTTCGTGCTTCTGATCTCAATGCTACTCTAACCCTGCAGACAACTTCTCTGCTTCTGCCTACCTGAAGCCTCATTCTGGCTGGCAACCCTTTTCCGGCAAACGGAAGCATGTTCCTGTGTCAGAAGTGGTTGCGTCAAGTCTCTGGCTTCCAGAGCAACGGGGCCAGCCACGCAGCCAGCCATGTATGGGATCAAGGATCAAGAATTGGGGGAAGAGCTGTCAATTTCTTTAAAAGGGTCATCTTAGAGAGTTGGTGCTCTTCGAAGAAGCCATGTGGGAGCTTCCCAGCACTGTCTCCAGGTTTGAAGAAGGACCAATTCCATTCAGAATCAGCATGACAAAAAATACATCCCCTTATCTATGTTTTTCTCTTTCAGTTGTGACACATGTGTGTTTTTCACCATGACAGATGATCATCCAGAAAAGAGTGTGGTGGGATGAATGTGCTTGTCATGGCACGGGGAGTCGGGATCATTAACATTCAGGCAGCACATCACACCAATTGTGCGCGGTGATTCTGCGCCCACAAATGACACTCGCTCATTTCGTGGGGCTGTTTGCTTATGGTAAACAAGCCATACACAGCCTAAAACATTACGCGGGCATAATAAGCGCTAACCAGCCTCCTCCTCCCTCAAAACTACAATTTTGCAGTGGGCTCCAGCATTCCCATGCTAGATTGGTCACCACAAATTGCATAGCACGTCAATTAAAAAGAAGGGTGTCTATTTAAACCCCACATGTAAAGAGCCGGATACCTTTTTTATTATTATTATTATTGACAGAGAGAAAGGGTTAAAATATTCATACATGCCTCCCGACTCAAGGCTGTTTGGACAGGAGGCTTTCTCAACAGCCACACTTCGCCTGTTCTGAGGGCTGTTTTCTTTCATTTTGAACACCTGACCTTCACCATCTTATTAAAGTAAGTTCAGAAGAAATATCTGGGTATTCCTACTTAATTAAGCAGCTTCTCGTGCTTCCTTTTTTCAAGTGAGTGAAAGTGTTCCTTAAAAGCCGAGTTCTAATGCTGAACCAGCAGGTGTATTTTGGAGAAATCCTCCCTTCCCACCCACCACCCTCCCCCCAAATCCATTTCAGAATAGGGACCCATCCCCAAGGGACAGGAGTACGTTCTCCTGAAAAAGGGGGTCCGGATGGGTCTTTGTGCTCGCTTCTTTCATCCAGAGGATCGTTTCCATCTCTGTCCTTTCCAAACTGCAAGAATTGCTGAGTTCCAGGCCTACATGGGGATGACGCAGCTGGCCAGCTGTGAAGGGAAAGAAGGTGTTGGACTGAAGGGAGGGAGCTTTGCCTTCTCCTTTGGCTCCTTCCCTGTTTTCTGGACAAAGAAAACATCAGGACTGAAACTTCAAGAGCACAAAATTAAGGCGGATGAAATAAAAGAACAAAATCAAAGCACCTAGCTGGATTCTCCATAGCAGCCATCAGAAGTCTGGAGAGAAGGTCTTGCTTCTTTCTCGGCTGGTTTCTGGATGTTCGGACAAGGCTGCCTGGGGTCATTGCTGCCACAAATATTCCAGCCTCCCATCTGGAGCATCCAGGGCTGCCCAGGTCCACCCGGAGCAAATTTTCTCTTCTGCTGGGATAATTCTTTTAGTGACCCTGCAAATTAGCCATCCTCTCCATCTAATGACCGGGCCAGTCCTGTCTGAAGATGACAGAGAGTCCTTTTTTTCTTTCAGGGGTCACTGCTGGCAAACAAAACGGTCTCATTCCTCATAATGCCCCCCCAACTCTGGGGCAATAGAAGCCCACCACCCCTTTCCTCCCCTGGCTAAAAGGCTACCTTCTCCATTTCTTAAAGGAAGGTGCTTCCAATACCTCCTCTTTTTTTCCTGAACAGGTATTAAGTGCTGCTTCCTTACTGCATCTTGTAACAAGACTGACAATGTAGTTAAAACCAAGGCAGGCCTTGAGCACCCAGAAGTGCTCCCCCCTCCCCCCGGGGCTGCATTCCCCTGCTTAGCCCTTCAGATCCCCCGAGGCCTTCACCTTCTTTGCCCCCAGCTCAGAGAAACAAGGTCTTCCTGCATTTCTCCCTCTGAAGTTGGCTTCCACCTGCTCTTCAAGGAGAGCAAAATCAAGGATCAGAAACATGATCCTGGGACCCGGGCAGGCTTACTGGGGCTGCAGATGGAGCAGCCTTGTCCATCCCAGAGATGAGGAGGGTTCCAATCACGGCAGCCCAAAGGTCTCCATCCTGAATTGCTTTATATAAGTTGGGGATGTCCGTCGTAGGCATCTCTGACTGCTTCTGGCAGTTCTTACCCAGGGCGTGACCTTCTGCTCCTCCCATTCCCCTTCCAAAACTGGCCTACTCCATTGGTTGCTTGATGGATTACCAAGTGCAAAGTGTGTGTTTATTTTCTGAGAGACCCTGAAAAGGGACCCATCTGTCCCAGCTTCCTTATCTGCTTGGCACTATCAGCCGAAGAATCTTATCACTGTAATTACCATGTCCAAAGTTGGACTAATTGCCTTTCTGGAGCCGTTTTGCCTCCTGTCTGCCTGTTGTAGAGGCAGAGCAAGGAGGAAGCAGACTAGAATTGGGCAGGCTGCTCCCCCAGAGGAGCAAACAGGAGCAGACAGCTGCAGCGCTTACACCCCTGGCAACAGCCATTCCCCTCCTCCCAAAAGCTGGGAATCCTGGTAGCTGAGTGAAAGCCCCCAACCATCAGTCTGGAGAAGGGCCGTTTCCTTCAGCCTCCGCTGGGGATTTGGAGAGGCAAAAGAGCCACCATGGCAGCCATGTAGGGAACATCCTCTACTATTCTCGTGAGGAATTGCTTACACCAGGTGCCAATCTCTGCCATCTCTGGAAATCTCTCTGGGTTACACTCCTTGTTTTCTTCCCACCAAAACATCAGGACGTTATTAGGACTCCCTTGGCTTGATTTTGTTCATTGGTTTGGTCAATGGAACTTATTTTTACATACATTCCATACTTTGACAGGTACTTCAAACCACACCTTGGAAGGCAAAAAAAAATGCCATTATTAAGCTCCAAGACAAACAACTCAAACCTGAATATTCTGTGGCTTGTCCAGTCAACTCAAACATTTCCCCCTTGACCGGCCATGGAGTGCCATGACATCACAGCAACTCAGCCAATGGCTGGGAACTGTCACAGGAGGCAGAAAACAGAGGCATAACACCATCATGTGGACAGACTCTGCACTGCTCCTCGCACACAGTTGATGAACATCAACCGTTGTACAGAAGATAGAAATGGGATGCCTTATACAGATGATCTGATGGCTGCGTTCCTTGAGCCTCTCTAGTTAGGACAAGCTTTCATGGCTGCCATGATAAACTCAAGGCCACAATCACAGAAGGGAAGGCCAGGAACTGATTTTAGAAAGAGCTCCACCAGCCTGAGAGAAGCCAGCAAATGGGATGGAGATGTCCACCCTCTGACATTCATGCAGAAAGGACGTGGTTGGGCAGGTATGGAGCTCTTCTGATGAAACCCAAAGACACCTTTACCTGGCCACCTTTCTCCCATCCATGATGGACCACAATGTTGTTCCTATCTGAGAAGTGAGCTTTCAAAATAAGAGGGCAGCAAGTCTCCTTTGGATCCACAGCAATTAGTGCCTATTTGTCTCTGTGATTCCAGATGATGTTTAGTGCTTGAAAAGGAGGGGGGAGAGTGGCCCCTGAAAAAAAAAATGATAAAAAGGAAAGAGAGATGTAATTGAACTGCTCTTGGGCTCCTGTGGGACGTGGGTAGATGCTTCACTTTGCAGCGTGATAAAGAGACGTCGCCTTGATCAGAGGCAGATAAGCAGACAAGCTGATTAGGTAGTGTCCCAGAGGCAAGGCCTAATTTTAGAGTCTGTTTGTTAACTAGCAGCCTTTTTTCTGATATTTGGTTTGCATACTGTGTCATAATATCAAGCAGCAGGCTTTTAAGGGGGAAACAAGCCCAGGTTTGGGCAGGCATGATGGAGCAGGTAACCCCCCTGCAGAAACTGGGGAGGCACTCCTGCCCCCTGTGCAACCAGCCCACCTCACGTGGCCAGAGAGTTGGGCCCCTCGGGTTCCCCTTGCCTGCCCAGATGTGGAGGTGGGCTCGAAGGCCTGAAGCAGCAGCAGCTGCTGCCAGAAGGACACAGAGCAGGGTTGTGAGCAGAGGCCTTTTGCGTGGAGATGACTTTCCCTGAAGGCAGAAGAGCAGCCCTTGGCCACTGTTCTCTGGTGGGAAGAGCTTCTGTTTCTGGGTTTGAATTCATTTCATTTCATCAGTTGACCAGCCTGGATGACGGTTTCTCCGTGCCTTGCAAGGGACCTCCCAGCTGTTGCTTCTGGCAAGCCTGGATGATTCTTCCTGCAGGTGCCAGACAGGGAGAGAAATATATGAAAGTTGTTTCTTTGATCATCTCACCACCCCACCCCACACACCCCCACCTCCTTTTGAAGAAGCCATAGATAGTTCAGTTGCCCAGTTGATCTCCTTTGACTCTGGGCCTCTCCGCCTCTCTTTCCAGCCTCACCTGTACATTCTTGTGGACTCCTATATTAATCCTGTTCCTGTCATCTCAGGAACTGAATTTTCAACCTCACCTTTCCTGAACTGACGTCCATCCTTCTCCCATCCCACAGACGGTCCTCTTTCTCCCTGCCGTGGAGCTTCAGCCACATCTGGAGGTCATTCTCCACCTTCTCTGAGGATCCTTGGCCACCTTTGGCAGCCCAAAAGGCCCCAAGTCCCCTATTATTCCCTATCAGGAATAAACTCTAAAACAGACCCAGGCAGGAAAAACAGTCACAAGTAATTGCTTTCCAAACAGGAAGGTTTATCTTAAGAAAAAGAAATGGAAAAGTGACATGGGGTGGGGGGGGAGAATGTTAATTATTATTTCTGCCTTTAAAACACATTTTAGCTTATAATTGCACACTATGTGTAACCCTTGCAGGCTGGTGTGTTTCTCTGACACAATTGGGGAGGGAAATTTGCTGCATCTTATAGCAACCAATTGAATTAAGCTGCAGAAAAGTACTGTAGCCGGTGGGGAGTAACCCAGGAGCTGGCCTTCAAGAGCAATTCCACCCACTCAGGAAGAGAGAATGCCCTCTTCCAGGCAACACAAAGCCCTTCAAACCTTCCCAGAATGCCTTGGGCAGAACTGCTGGCACGATTGGGCTGTTGGAGCACAACCAGAGAACCAAAGTTATGTGGAAGGCACCAGACTGCATCCCTGCTCCACTCCCCCGGGGCTGCACAATGTTGTGGCAGCACCAGTCCTTCTTTCAGGACTATGTCCAGGCATCCGTGTGCGGTGCAGGTCCCCTCGAAGGTGCTTTCCCCAGGATTGTAAAAGGCCTGGCCTTCTGGAAGAAAGTCCAACTCCTGTTGGGACAGCCTTCTTGTGGCCAGGATGGCTGCTTTGGGGGTGCCTGAGGAAGGCCACCACAGAAGGTGGAAGTAACTGTGAAGTGGATCTGATTAGAAATGGCAGGGACCCATCAGGAGAAGAAGTTGTTCTCCTGTAAGAAAAAAAGAAGACTGGAATGGCTGGAAATGTCATGGTTCCAGATGAGAAACATGAAGAAACAGAAGAAAATTGAATGTCTGTCTAGAAGCACAACGTGGGCTTCTTTAATCACACTTTAAAGTCACACTTTAATCAGGCCTGGTCTCTTGGCCATCTGGATATCTTCTGCAGAAGATCGGTCTGATATCACCCACCATATCTCCTTTTTCTCTTCCAACCAGCTTGCCTATTTGGGAAATGATGGTTTCTTACTCTGTGCTAGATGGTCACCAAAAGAGACTCTAGGTTGGGAAGCTAAGATTGTTTGCGTCTAATTATATTATGACAATTGTTGTTGTTTGGGTATCTTCAGGGTTACAAAGACTGGATGGGATGGAGAAGATCAAAGAACTGGTCTTCCTTGAGAAGAAGGGATGAGGTTCACAGGAGAAGGATGAATCCAAGGGATTGTGCCTGCTTGAAAGAAAAATTCATTACATT
The DNA here is from genome assembly GCA_030761175.1 of Masticophis lateralis. Taxonomy (NCBI): domain Eukaryota; kingdom Metazoa; phylum Chordata; class Lepidosauria; order Squamata; family Colubridae; genus Masticophis; species Masticophis lateralis. Next base: position 17,048,715 of record JAUDYJ010000008.1, read on the forward strand.
ATTTCTCACCTGAAAGCAGTTCTGCTTATCTTACTTGGTGTGTGTGTGTGTGTGTGTGTGTGTGTGTGTGTGTGTGTGTGTAGAATACAAAACTGGGTCAGGTGCAGTTCTGAGCCAGAGGAATCCTTTCATGCGTAATGAGAGGGGAAGGAAGGAGGTGGGGCTGGACTAAGACACACACCCCACGGTTGGCGGTTTCTGGATCTTCATGAACGTCACTTCTGAATTGGGCAGGGTGAGAGGGACACCTCCCCCTCCTCAGCCAGCCTGCTGCAGAATCCTTGCGGGGTCCCCTGGGTGCAGCAGAAGGATCAGCCCAGGGGAAGATGCTTTGCCCGAGGGCCTTTCAGCCAGGAATGCCGGTGGGCAACTTCCTCTTCCTGCCCTGGATAAATGGGGATGAGTGGATTTGGTCCTTGATTTATGGACCTTCCCTGTTCAATTCTAGAGGTATTCATTCTAGCCTGGGGGATGTAGTGCCAATTGGCTAAACTGTCAGGGTTTCATCCCAAGGGAGGGACCTGGCATAGAGGCCTGCTTCTTCCTCATTCACACCCATTCCTGGCTGGTGGGAGCCAAGATTGCTATGGTGGAAGGTCTGCTCTCCACTGAATCCTTCACGTACAAAGACTTTGGCGGAGGCAAAGGCCAAGGGAGCAGAGAATTTAACTGAGTGGGAAGGAGGAAAGTTAAGTTACAATATTCTTACTAGAGCAAAAAGTATTTTAAAACAAAAAATGAGCTGTCAGCATATAGCAGAGTGCTAGGTGATTTCCTGGTTCCAGCTCATAACATTCACTTATAGCTTCATTGGCATTAAAGGCCCAACATTTTGGTAGGGCCTCCTCATCTTCCCCCTCCCACCCCAGGTTTCTTCATAGAAATCAGTTGCTGCAATCAATAAAAGTCATCTTTTCAGCCTTAAGAAAAGAACCCAGTGATTGTTTGGCCATCTGCAGTGAATCCTAGCCAGAAGCATTTTGTTTCTAATGTGTCACAGATGGACACAATCTGGTCTTCAGATTCACTTATTCTAACCAATTTCATGCTAGACATAATTTATATGTTCCCGTAACTAGTTTTGCAACCAAAAAAAAAGTTTGTATGTGGTATGTACCATGGTCTATGAAATGGCCTTGTACACCACAAATGTCCCATTCCCCTTTTTAGTGTATTATATCCAGACTTTGCTAAAATTCCCAACACTAGATTCTAAGTGTAGCTATCTCACATCCAGATGCCAACAGACAGATCTATGCAAAGCAAAGTTGAATACCAACCTTGCAGGCTGAATCCATGACCAGACCTTCTCTGTCATTTCCTGTGAAGAAATAACAATCAGCTTGTGTAATTTCAGCTCAGTACAACCCACACAGACCCTCCACAATGGCTTTCAAGGCTTTCACACAGAGACCAGCCTTTCCCTTACCTTGAAGAGGGGCAGGGAACCTGGACCTTCTGCACATCAGGTAGGTGCTTGCCTGATGAGCTTTGGGTAGCCTTGGCTTGTTTCCTGGAGATATCTCTACACAGTTTTCAAAGCTAAGAACTGGAGGATCAGTCAACTAGAATGGTCCAGAATTGGGTCTCTCCACAATGAGTTAAAACTAGTCTAAGGTGGGGTGAGTGGATCTTGGGACTTCATAAACATCAGGACTTCACGGCAACAGGGAGACAATTGACCAACTTGATCCCTCAAGAATGTGGAAGTAGAACTTCTCAATATGTAGCCACTGAGGTTGTTCTCAAACCCACCTGCACAAGCTTTCTTAGTAGGAAGTGGCTTTTTTATTCTCAGCCCCCCCCCCCCCTCCAGTTCTTCCCAGCACCATTCCCAGCCCTCCTGCTCTCAAGATTAACTTCAAAATGCATAAAGGTTCTTGCCTTCCCCAAATTCTCCTTTTACGTCCCAAATGAACTTCCAGGAATTGATCTTCTCTTTACTCCTACACAAACACTGACATTTCATAGGGCTCCCCCGTGAGTGGGCTTTGTAATGCATGCAAACAACTTTCATGTCCTTAAGTGTATTTAATGCACGGGAGTCTTTCCAGTTCAAGGATAGCATATTTTTCAAGTCGGTGGGGCAGTCAGAGAAGAATTGGTGTGTGTGTGTGTGTGTGTGTGTATGCATATGCATCTTCATCAGAAATACGTTTTTGATCTCCAAAAGAACTGGATTCGTCAGGCAACCTGATTGATAAAACATCACTCCTCTGCCAATTAAAGTGAGAGAGTCAGAAGTTTGCAGGAAGAAAGAAGGCATTGATTTTGATGTGGGGTTTCCATTACTTTAGTGAAATAAGGCTGTGCTCTGGCTTTAAATATTTATGACTTCAGGGAAGGGGGCCAAGACTAGTATGGGGGAGCCAGATGATCGGAAGCCGCCAGAAAATGCACACGAGTGTGTTTTGCTCCGAGGATGACGGGGTCCTCATGAAAATGTGAAATTAGACTTTCAACCTCACAAACTCAACTCCTTTCTCATCTTGGTTGAGTTCCTCCCCATCTTGCAAGCTCAGCTCATGTCTTATCTTAACCTTAGCTGGGGACTAAGCTATAAAGCATATCCCAAAATGGCAGCATAATATCTTTTTCTAAAATCATCCCCTTCCACTCTGAGGCCAAGATGAAAATAGGAGCATAATCGCCAGCAAACATCAAAACAAAACAAACCCAAAGCCCGGCCTCAAAGCCTAATCCTCAAGGCTTCCAGAACTCTCCGTCCTTTCATCTAGGAACCTGCCATTTAGTTATTCTGGGACATGGAGGCCATCACTGGGCTATGCAAGAAAGGAGGAAAGATTCAATTAATGAGCACCTTGGTGGGCTTATTAGCATTTCTTCTGCTCCACCCTCCCTCTCTGCTATTTTTTCCTCTCCAGAGTTAATCCAAAAGGCAGAGTCCACAACATTAACTGGTTGGCACCCTGGAGCATCCGTTTCCCTACCTAAATCAACCCTCTTTTTTCCAGGAAGGTGCTGAGCTCCATTTGCATGAATATATGTAGCAATGGTGCAGGATGCTCCACCAGGTAATAAAAGTGCTCAACATGGTGCAAATGCTCAGGAGAAAGCAGCTCTTATGTTTTAGGTCCTCCTTGCTCAATGGAGGAGGCTTCACCGTTATCCAGGAGGAACATTTCATTCCCTCAACCCCTCAGTCAACCTGCACATGGGGAGAACCAAAGTCTGCATCGAGCCTCACAACCTGTATCAAGAAATGCAATTCCTGGAACATCTTGGTCAATCCAGCAAAAAGGACTTGCTTTTCTTAAAGGCTAACACACTTATTAACGTATTCAGTTGGCCTGGGGAGAAATGCCCTTCCTCCTCTGGACTGACTGGAGAAGGATCTCCAGGACAAGAGGCCCTTGGATGAAGTCCCAAGGTTGCTTAGGTGGTTGTCCAGCCACACTGAGGGAGAGAGAAGGAGAGGAGAGCCTCTGCAGGCCATGCCATGTTCTCACCTTTGCTTCTCTGAAGCTGGCTGTCTGTTTCTGTTAGCGGAGGAGAGTAAATTGTGATTTTTTGCATGTCACCCTCCCTCCCCTTTACTCTCCACTCATGACTTTATAAGGCAGTGCAGGGTTTTCTCAAGGATTGCACAGCTATTCAATTTAACTCAGTACAACTCCCTTGAGATGGGATAATTCAGAATTTACCTGTTCGAGGTTTCTCTTTTTTCTTCAAAAGGTGAGCTAGCCTCTTCTGAGCATTTCCACGGCTCATTTTAAAGAAATGATCACATCCTGATCATTTTCCCTTCGGCTTTTACACCGAGGGGGCAGTCAAGGCTGCCCTCCCCCCTTCTGAGAGTATGGTGGAAGTAAAGAAGGCTGCTGAGATTGGGGAGCTTTCAAAGGCACCATGATCTTCCCATCTGTGTTGCCTAAAAAAGCCCCAAAGGATCCAAATTGGGAGACCACCTGGATGTTCATGGGAGCTCCAATTCTGCTCATACCTTGGTTTTCTCCTACCCTTGCTGGTGTCCTCCTTTTCCAAGCCCTTATTAAAAGTTCATCTGCTCAAACATATTTTGAAGAGCCATGCTTGGACTCCAATTGTAGGTAAGTAAGGAAATAAGTCTGGTCAATGGAGTTTTGAAGCAATGGGATGATTCCCAAGACCATTGGAAGTGCACATGGATCCATCCAAGATGGACCACCTAAATTTATCCTCCACTTTCTCTGCCATTAAACACTTCAAAGAGAGAGCTATCTGCTGTTTTAATTGTTTTAACTGGTTGTTTATTCTATGCCATTCAGAGTCACATTGATAAGATGGGCAGCTATATAAATCTGATAGATAAATAAATGTCAGCCACAATAGAATTGTGAACGGTTCTTTGCACTTTTTCAACCAATTATCATCCTGCCCAATACAGAAAGCCAATTGGTTGTCCAAGGCCAACCATAACAATATAGTTTTTCTCTGCTTTTGGCTCCGCAAGCTATGTGAAACCAGCCATTATGATTTGTAAATAAGAATATGCTAATCATCATCATTAATGTATTACCCTAAGCCTAGTTTCATAAACCTAGATTAAGCAAACTGTAGTCAAGTGTGATGTGCAACTCTGGTCAATGAGAGATGCAAGGCCAGAGCAGTCAATGATGCAGAGGGGATGGCAGGCAGCCTCCACCATGGTGGGGGTCCCCCCGTTGCTCTGTTGCCCCCAGGGGAGGGGAGGGGAGGCTGCAATCTGCCCAGGCCCAGGGTGGAAGCCCCTCTCCCTTGAGCAATTCTTCTCCAGCGTCCTTCCGTCTCCTCTGCACAGGGTGTGCTGGCCCTTTCACCAGGGGGGAGCCGGAGCCTCCGATCAATGAAGCATCAGATGAAGAGGGAGCTGAGCTGAGCTCTACGTGTGATTTATGATTTCACAGGCCGGCTGAAATGCTGTGATCGAGTTTCTTATTGTAATGGTCTCTTGCTGAGCAGTATCCAATTAGATGACCCCCCGGGTCTTTCCTATCGATTTCATTCAGGGTGGGGAGATTTGGCCCATTGTTTTCTCATTACTCTTTTGATGAGAGGGGGCACCAGGCTACCTTCACTGGGATGAAAGGCGCTGAATGAAGAAGAAGCCGGTGGCCCAAAGGGCTGGAGGGCATGACCTCAAAGCCCAGGATGGGATGTCTGGCAGAGGTAGGGCAACCAGGGGATCTGAGCAGACCAAGCCAAGCCTCCAATGCCATCTCCTGGAAGTTTTGAAGCATGTGCTAGATAGCGAAGAGGGGGAAGGAAAACTGGTAGCTGAAGACATGGAGAAAGATCCCATCCAAAGAGAGTCACAAAGCCACCGGAGAAGTTACTGCTTGAGTCCATTATAGGACTGTCCCTTTGCAAGGAGAATGGTCTCAGAAGCTGCAGGTGGGGGGAAAGATTGAGTAGAAAGTCAGGTGCTGTCTTGGTGGTGCAGAAGGCAGATCTTTGGGCACCTAATTTGTGCTTCCCAATCAGTCAGTACCTGACAGTCAAAGGGTCCTGCATCAGGAGCCTTTCTGGCTAATGCTGCTCAAATAAGGGTCCCTTCCCTCCCACTCGTCCAGAGACACCGCATTCTCCAAAAAGAGGGAGAATCTTTTGGGACCAAGCGTGAGAAGGATGCTCTCTGGGTTGGGACTTTGCACAAAGTTGCTTTGCTTTGCTTGCTTGTTGTTTTTAACACAACAGAATAGGCTGGAGTGCCATTACGAGCTAAGCACAATGAACCACACGATTCACAAGCCATCAGGGCCTGACTCACACAACGAGTGAAATGAGAACCAAACTAGCCACAAGACGGCTTAGAGGGATTTGTGAACCTCGTCAATCAACTGAAAGAAGAAAAGAATCAGAAGCTGCTTCTCTCCTTGGGGGGGAAGTAAGGGGGGGGGGGCTGAGATAGCTTTGGCAGGAAAATAATGTCAGGGCCATGTTTAAGGCCTTTGTGGTCCCCTGCCAGGGATTTGCCAACCCAGGCCCTGGCAACCAGGCCCTTCCTCTTCCCACAACCTTTGCTGGTTGCCATCCTAGCCCCTCTGCAGGGCTGGAGAGGTGAACCTCACTTCCTAAGGAGCCCCCATCTTCATTCTGGACCACCCAGGTGCACTTTCTGTACTTCCCAACACAGGAGGGAGTTGGGGGGGCAGGAATATTAAGGGGGGTCTTCCAAAGGCATCATGGGTTGATTAAATAGCCATCAGTACCCACTGCTGTTCATTACAGAAACATCCACATGTTATTACAGGAAAGCTTTTCTATCAGGCTCATCACAGGAAAACAGCAACGAAAACGGTTTCCCAGGGAGGAGAATTAGAAAGGAGGAGCTGAGAAGCATTTCCCTCTTTGGAGAACAAGAGCCTCCAGCCAGGCTAGCATGGCTGCCTCTTTGTGTGGGAGAGAGGGGGAGGCAAGTGCCAATCAATGCTGATCGAGCCTCCTCGGCCAATTTGGATCAAAGCTGTCACTTTTCAGAAGTTTGCTGGGATGCATTTCCTTCCCCTGAGGTGAAGTGGCTCTGAAATGAAGGGGGCTGGGAGGGGGTCTGGCCAAGTCTCCTCCCACTCTAGAGGAGGCACAGCCATCAGTCACCTGCCCCACATCAAAGTCCAGGCAAAGGGAAGGGGCTCCCCTCAGTCGCCCAGAATCAGGGCAGCGTTCGGCAGCAGTGCAAGGAAGGGGGGGAGGGCTGGGGGCTGCAAAAGGGCTTCCTGAGTATCCTCAGGATTCCTTTGCTTCCTCTCCTCTTCCCACAGTCCCAGCTGATCCATTTTGATGGGTGCTGCCCTTTAGCTCCTCAGAGAAGGAGGGGGGTTTCAGGGCAGGGGAAGCAGCCATTCCCAAATGGCTGCTTCCTCTCCCCCACCCCTCTAGCTTGTTCCTGGTGCAGAGAGTCCCTTGGAGACAGAATTCCAGCTGGCAAAAAGGGAAGGCCCCGGAATCCTGCCCTCCGGCGGTCACTCTCCATAGCCTCCCTCTTCTCAAAGATTTATTCTCTGCCTAATTACAGCCAATTAACACTTAACCCCAAATAAGCCTGCATCTATCCTTGTTGTTCAATAGAGTCATCACCAAGTAGTTTGAGCAGATGCTAATTGAAAATCATCAGGCAAAAAATTCCTTCAGCCGCTCAGAAATTCCTGCAAAAAAGCTCCTGGACTGAGGGGGTGCCAGGGCTGAGAGGAACTGCCAGCTGGCAAGGGAAGGGCAGGCTCTGCCTCAGCCCCCTCCGTCCTCCTCTCTTGCAGGGAGATTGGCCCCAAATGTCCTTCAGAGATGCCTGTTCCGGGAGGGCAGGGGCAGGGGTGAAATGCTCCCAGTTCGGACCGGCTCGGGTGAGTAGGTAGCGATGGCGGCGGGCAGTTCGGAGAACCGGTAGCAAAAATCCCTGCCCCCACTCCCCATGCCCAGCTGAGCTGCACAATCATCAGAGCCTTTTTTTTTAATGGCTCTGATGATCGAAACGCTGACAATCCCAGCTGAGTTGCCTGCTAATCAGGCAACTCAGCTTGGATCACCAGAGCCACTTAAAAGGACAAAAAGTTTTTTCTTTTAAATGGCTCTGATGATCCAAGTTCTGACAATGAAGCTCTGATCGGCAGGCAACTCAGCTGGGATCATCAGAGCCTTTTGAAAGCACTTTTTTACATGATTTTACATGAAAAAAATGGTTTTAAAAGTAAAAAAAATGGCCATGCCCACCCAGTCACATTACCCGCCCTACCAAGCCAAGCCCACAGAACTGGTAGTAACAAATTTTAGATTTCACCCCTGGGCAAGGGGCATCCAAGCAGACAAAAGCTGGAAATCAGACTGGTGCTCAATTCATTGCAGAGCCCCTCAAGCCAGCAAAGCACCTGTTGAGCCCCCCTGGCTTTGAGAAGAGGCCGGCTTTATCTGACAGTGAGGGAGGCAGACTATTCCTTGCTTCTACTGCTGGGAAATTTAAGCTCCCCTCTTTTCCAGAAAGGCCCCAGGGGCCAAGCAGCCCAACACCCAAAGCCAACTGGTTTTGAGATCAGTTCAGGCTCTTCTTATTCCTGCCCACCCAAGACTTGCACCTCACAACTTTACCCAAGGAGAAAAGATGCCACTTGTAACAGGAGCTTCCCAAGGGGCCCTCAGTCCACAGTTGAACACAAGCCTTGAACGAAGGTCTCATCCTGCATTTCCCTCCCTATGGAGGAAAAACTCTCCTAACCAGCAGATAGAAGGATTCCAACAATTGCTTTCTTTGCTTATCTTATTTTTCTAATGAGCAAGTTAGGCTAAGTTATGGGCTTCTTATTCCCAAGCAAGTCAGACACAAGAGGTCCACAAACCTTACACAGAATGTGGATCAAAGGGAAACATCTACTAGCCGAGGCCCCCAAATAGGGAGAGGGCTGCTTGAGAATGGATAGGGATGCCTGATCACCAGAAGGGAGACACAGCTGTCATTCAAAGGGTGAATGAGCTACAGACATTTTTTTTTAATGCAACATAGCAGCTTTGATATATGAGAGGAACAAGCCTCTAATTGTTATTCTAACAAGCCAACTCTGTATTTTACTGCAGAAAGAGGAAAGAAACACCACATATCCCTGAATCTGCTGCTTTGCTAAAGGCATAAATTCTACAAACATTTTAATCACTGACGGCATATTGGCACAACTAGTAGAGTTCTGCACTTAAATGAGCATTGACAGAAAAACATAATATGAATAAAAGTATGTAGAAAGGAAGGCATGAGCAAATCTTGCTAAATTCTTATTTCAGTTCTCCCAGCTATCCCACGAGACAACTCACCTGAGATGGGCGTGCTAACTCCCTTGGCCCTTTCCTTGCTGTCCTCCGCACTCTTTCCTTGACAGGCATCAAACACAGATGGACAGGCAGGCCAACATCATCCCAGGCTTCCATTTTGTCAGAGTGGGGCCCCGTGCTGCCTTCCGTTTATTCAAGGAACATCCGTCTTGCAGCTGATGGAGATGCTAAGGTTTGTCCACAGCTGGTTCCGGCAAACAGCTGGTCCCTACAACTCCAAGCCATCCATCATACCTTCCATCCATTGTTTGCAGAGAGTGGAGTTTCATGCCACTTGGAGCTGATAGTGGCCATTTTGTAAGGGTGGGACAGCAAAAGATAGATGTACCCAGCAAGGGATGCCAAGGGCCACACACAATGCCCTGATTAACTAACATTAACTAACAAGCCCCTGAACCTTACACCTTTCTTCATTAACTGTTTGGCTGCTTGATTTCTTTCCTGATGTGGGCATAACATGAGCTGCCCTCCTGAAGAGGAGCTTGGCTAAGACAGCAGAGGGCACATCAAAGGGTGTGGAAGGATCACTCAGGGCTGAATTGTGAAAGGCCAGCCCCAACTTTTCCACCTGAATATTGGCTTTGAGGCCATTCCTCCTGCCGTGTAGCTGAGCCAGAAGGGTTTCCTCCTGTGGGGAGGGAAAGAGATCCCCCTTCCCCAGTGGCGTCAGGGCAGGGGTATCTGCCTCAAGGAAACCAAGCTGGAGGCAGAGTCTGTCGGGGTCATCCCTTGGAAGTTCTTCTTCCATACAGCAGCAGTTCCACCCACTCCTGTTTTGGTGTGCAATAACTTAATTATGGCAATAGGTTAATTGCTTCACTTTCTCCTGCTGGCAGTGAGAGACATCGGCTAGGCGGGAGGCTGAGAAGCGGCTGATCCAATTTATTATTTATTTTTAACCATTCTCAAGGTTTTTTTTTCTGCAGCAGATCTTGATTCCATTCATTCGTGTGTAGGAGAAGGAAAAGGGAAGAGACCCTGGCAGATTTATTCATTTTTTTCTCAGCAAATATTATTCTGGATAAATACGGCCGTGACAGAGGAAAAGGAAAGTCCGCAGAGACAGATGTTTCATGGTGGCCACTGTGGCAGCTTTGCTGGAGGGAAAAGGTTGGGCCAGCAGCAGCCCAAAGGCTCCCATCGGAAGCTTTCGTCAGATGCAGCCGAAGAACACAACTTCCTTAGATGGGGGTCTTATTTCTAATGCCAGCTCCAAAATTCATCAGCTGAGCACTATCAGATGTAAGACACCAGAGGTGATTGAGTCAGTGGAATAAAATAAATAAATCTCTAAGGTGCCAAATTCACACATGCAAATCATCTTTTGTGCCTGTGATGTTAGTGAATTTGAAGCTAGCCTAATGTCAGTGGTGAAGACACAGAAGGAGACGTTGCTCGGATGTTCGGTAGAGAAATCCATCTCCAAAATAGGTGATGATCCTTACATGAGCGCAATGGAGGGAGGGGAGCTGGCACTGGTCCAGCGAAAGCCCCACCCCACCCAAAGGTAAGGGTGCCACGTTATATCAGAAGCTGAGGTTTATGTGAAGAGGAGGAGGCGCATCCACTGAGGAACTTGGCCTGTTGAACTCCAAGCTGCTTTGGAGAGCTTTGTCAGAGGCTGGTGAGCTAACATCCTTAAGCACACTGAGGAGAGTGACAGGAACAAAGGGAATTGCAGGTGTTTCCAAAGGTGATATGGGCACTTCAAAAAACTCTTTCCACTTTTCTCAGTTCAGTGGTATCCTTGCAGTTTCGTCCCAATTGTCCAGGTGGAGGTCACTCTGCAGCGACCTGGCATCTGACAAGAGTGTCCCTGCCCCCAGATGGGAGCTAAATGAATGAAAAGGAAGCATGACAGACAGAGGAAGCTGCATTCCGAGGAACAGCACAGATACCTCACCTCCAACTTGTCTTTCTGTAGAACTTCCTGTGTCCTTCCACAAAAAGCACTTGTGGAACCAAAGGTAGGTTCCTGGACACACACACACACACACACACACACACACACACAACTTGCAGCAGCTGCCAGAAAAAATAGGGATTGCAATTTAAGAGCTGCACCTGCAGCACATCCAGCAAATCAGATGGGGAAAGTTAGACCACCGCAGTCCTTTCTTGATTTCCTCATTTCTACACTGAGGACTGCAACTCTGCAGTAATCCAGGCTCCTACGTTCAGTCCCATGGATAATGACTTTTTATGGAAGAGCCTCTGTTTCAACATCAAACCCTAACTGTGGAGGAGGGTGGCTGGGAAGCTGGGCGAGCTTTTCCCCACACACAGTATAGCTGTCCAAGCTCCAACCCACCCACTGCGATCACTGACTTGCTAAATAGGAAGCGGGGAGGGGGGGGAGGACTTCCAAGGGCACATCCAGAAGTGGGTCTCAGGTTCCCTTTTCTTTGCAGATGTTCTCACTCATTTCAGGATTGGATTCAGGGCTGCCTTTGAACAAAGAGGGGGGGAGGTGAGTGTCTTTGTTGCTTTGTATGACTTCCGTGTGCAGCAAAGTCTCAGTGGGAGGCTGCAAATGACTTTATCACCACCATTCCTCAGAATTGGGCAGCTCCTTGGAACTCAGATAACGTGGAATGAAGCCATCTGCAGGAGACTTCAGTCAAGTGGAATTTGCATGGGGAAGCTCTCTTCTATCTCACTGCACTAACTTTTGCATAACTGTGTGTGTGTGTGTGTGTGTGTTTCTTGAGCTTCTACAGACTTTCTCCAAGGTTTTACTGAGCAACTGCTGGCCACAGCAAAGGGCTGAGGGCTCCACCACCCCCTGGGCTGAGCTACCCAAGAAACCTGCAAGGCTGGATGAGTTCTGCATGCTTGAATTCAAGGAGAAGAGACTTGACAGCCTGCTCTCAACAAGGAGAGATGAAAAGACAGCTGCAGAGTTGCCTTTTCTCTGCATTTCCTTCTGAAGTGAGGAAATGTTATTACCAGTGAAGGATGAATATAATTTGATGTCATCTTTTGAGTCATCGGAGGCAGGAGAATGCAGGAAAAGGTGGAGGACAGGCAGCAAAGGGGTGAGGGAAAAGGAGGGATGGGAAAACAGGGAGGAGGTGAGATCAGGCGGAGAGACAGGCCTGGAAAAGCTACTGGGAAAATGTTTTCCCTAAACTCTTGCTGCCCAACCCATCTTCTCCATCAGTCCAACAACTCCAACAAGAGCCTTGGATAGCTCAACAGGCTAATAAGCAGACTAAAGCCTGTTATTAACATCCAGCTGTCTGCAATTGCACCAATTTGGGTCTCACCAGGCTCAAGGTTGACTCAGTCTTCCATCCTTTCTAAGGAAGGTAAATTGAGGAGCCAGTTTGTGGGGGCAATAAATTGACTTTGTATAAAAATATACAAAAGTATGAAGGCTTATACACATTGTAAGCCGCCTTGAGTCTTCGGAGAAGGGTGGCATATAAATCTAATTTTTAAAAAAAACTCAGTTGTACACAGTGCTAGAGATGCACTGATGATGTTAACTAACTTGGTAACAAAATGTCTGAAGGGAAAACCACCAACGCATTCTGGTCAGAGAAACGTTAACTGAGGAGGGGCTCCAGCATGAGTCCAAAAGCTCAGAAGACTGAAGCTCTGGTCCCGGTGACCAACCCTGTTTGCATCCCGAAAACAACCAAGTTCAGAGAACAACAAGAACCCAGCTGTTGCTGTTATGTAGCCACAACCACGACACTTCGAAGAGAATACTGTACACTTGAAAAAGCTGCAGGAGAGCCAAGCAAAAATAATTCATATGTCAACTGCTAGAGCAGTTTTCCAACACTCCTTGGGATGTTTCAGTTTAGGGCACAAAAAGAGGACAGGAGACATGGAAGGGCTACATAAGACCTTGCTGCCAACCAGGAAAATGAGACCCTGGGCCAGGCACAAGAGTTGTGAGGTTACAATTCACTGCCAATATGCTGTGTGTGTCTTATTGGACTCCTCTAGTTGTACCTTCATGTGGAATCAATTCCCACATGTCGTGAAGTTAGAATTCAGAAAGCACCTCCTCTTTTGCAATAGCCAGTTGGGTTGAACTGTTGTGCTTACTGGTGTCACCTGGCTTTTCTTTCCTTGAGTTCATATGGCACTTTCTACTTCCTTGATTCAGGACCAAGGAGAGCTCAGCAGAAAGCCTTTAATCTCCCCAGAAGAACTGGGAGGTGTCTCTGCCATTCCCAACACCATCCTTCTTACTGCTGTCTACAGAACTGATTGGCATCGATTCAATCGGTTTCAGCTCTGATCACTGGTATTTTGCATAAAATACCCAGGCAGGGATTTTCAGGTGAAAGAAAACCATGATTTTCAGTCCACCTGTTACCTTAGGGTGAAACATGCCAGAAAGACATTTCTCCATCAGCCCAGCCTTTCTGTTGTTGGAGGCTCATTTTTGGAAATCTGAATGCCAGTCCAGGTTGATGGGAGAACACCATGTTCCAAAGTCAGTGGGGACCACAAGGCCACCTAGCAGGTCCCCGTGAAGATAGGAGGGAGGATTTACCCCAGCTCAAAGGGCTGCCCCCGTTTCTCCAGCACCGCGAGTTTTGCAGAGCACATGGTCTCTGCCAGGGATTCCTGATCAACTGGCTGGGCTGACTTCCCCTCTTCCAGGTCCACTTGCCTCAGATGCCCAGTCCTTAGGTTGCCTATGTTGACAGATGCAACGAGGAAGCTGTTAAGTGGCAACTTGGTTGTGTTGCTGTTTATCATTATTCCATGATTTGTCTATTTTCATTAATGCAAATATTCTCAAGGACATCCATCCATGTCTTAAGTAAATCCATCCTTCCCCTTGTCAGGGGGCCAGAGGAGCATCAAGGGCAGAGGTAGGTTTCAGCAGATTCTGACCAGTTCTGGAGAACCGGTAGTGGAAATTTTGAATAGTTCGGAGCACCGGTAAATACCACCTCTGACTGGCCCTGCCCCCATCTATTCTCTGCCTACTGAGTCCCAGCTGATCAGGAAGAAATGGGGATTTTGCAGTAACCTTCCTCTGGATTGGGGAGGGAATGGAGATTTTACATTATTCTTCCCCTGGCATGCCCACCAAGCCATGCCCACAGAACCGGTACTAAAAAATTTTGAAACCCACCACTGATCCAGAGCCCCTCAATTTAACATGTCACCTCCATATGAGTTCAGAAAGTGCTTGGTTGGACCAACAGGGAAGCCCCCAGCCCCAGGCCTCACCTGCAGCTCACAGGTTGCCCAGAGAGCGGGTTGTTTGCAAGGTAACCATCATTCTCTCTGCCTGTCTCCATAGTAGGTTCATTGATTTAAATTAGGCCTCGATTCTTGCTTAAATTATAGTTTACTGTTCTGCACCCTGCTCAGAAGTGAATTACCTTAAGCAGCAGTATTAATAACACGGTTATAATTAAGCTTCATTACTGTAGGCAGTTTGCTGAAACAAATTGCTTCTTCATTATTATTATGGTACCTTTGGTAAAAAGACGATTTCCCCGAATGCGACCCTGTTGTTTTATATAGTAAAGCCAGGCTCAGCCAGAGGCACGTGGCTGAATTAGCCTCTTTGCCTCCTCTCTTGAAGCTCCTTAGAAGGAAAGAGACTCAAGTCACAAGCAGAGAGTCCAGGCAGAAAGCTGAGTCTGAGTGAAATGAGTAAGTAATAGATTTGAACTTTCCCTGACATTTTTATACTGAGGCTTTATTTCTATTATATGTATAATAAAAATATAAATATTTGTTCTGAAAGAGAAAAAGTAGAGGAGAAGGGAAGGGGCCAGAAAGACAGGGGAACGTTCATAAAATCAAAAATAGTTTATTTAATTCTAACTTCCCTCATTCACACATAGGCGATTTGTGTGTGTGCGTTAAAGAAAATTAAGATTGTGATTCTAAGTTCATTTCTTTGAATGTAATTGAAGCAATGCTATTTACTTTTGATTGGATGCACATAGAATGATGCTTTAATCGTTGAGTGAGTAGTAGACCTCATCATTTCAGAATGAACTAAACATCCAGAGGTTTGTGCTACGCGATGCCTTTCTGTGGGCCTCCTGTCTGTGTCCTGGCACTGACTTCCAGCTGTGGAGGAAGACCAACAGCTGAAGATGGAAGCTCCTGGAGGGTCCTCTCTGCCAGCCCAGCAGCTTCGTGGCTTCTCCTCTCCCTGGAGAAAGGGGCTTCTTGGCCACAGAGACCCGGTTGAAGCCCCAAGCGTGATCTCAGCCTCAACTCGCAAGACACACAGCTCTAAGCCCAGAGCCTCGGGGTTTCCTTCCACCCATCATTGTAAGGGCAGTGCCTGCTCTCCGGGTTTGCAAATGTAAATTTGACAGGGAATTTAGCATCCTGACCAAGTGAGCACCAAAGGAGGGAAGCCAGCGTCAGTCAAGGCATTTCCATTGGAGCTTTGACCTGCCTTCAAAGAACCCTGAAGCTCTTCCCCGACCAAAACAGATTGTACTGGACCAAGCCCCAAAGAAGTCTGCTTTTTTTAAAAAATGTCATTACTTTTCAATGAAAGCCTCTGGGATCATGCAGGGAGCAGGACACCAGCATACAGCTGACTTTTGTTTATTTACCGTTGCCGTAATCATAGCCACAATTGCACTTTGCCTGCCTGTAAAAAGCAGCCGTAGAAATTATCTTCGGGAAAACTGTGCACTTGAGAAAGGAGTTTAATTCTGGGAGGAGGAGGGGGAGGAGGAGGGGGGAGGAAGAGGAGGAGGAGGAGGAGACTGTCCAGAGTGCCATAATCCCCCTTACATTATTAATAGGGAATTGGCAATTACAGTGTGTAAAAACTGTTTGTCTGCCTAAAGCACACTTAATTACCCAACCCGCTGTTATAAATCCAGGTGGAGCCAGTCAGGGGCTGTGCACATAAATTAGCTCAGGGCTACAGGTGCAGGGCCGGGGATGACACAGGACAAGTAAAAAGGAAGCAAAGGAGAAGGAGACTTGCTCTGGCATCCTGGGGACTGCCATGTGCCAGGAGCGGGCTTCTAAGAACCATTCTTTGCCTTCCACGGGTCATTCCCACCCCAAACCCTGCAGCCTGCCCAAGGGCCCTTTACCAGCACCAGGCTCCATGAGATCCCCCCCACCTCCAGCTGTGCAGAAGAAACTCACCTGTGTGCCTCCAATCACAGCTCTCTCCGGCCTCCCGGCTGAACCAGGCAGCCGAGCCTGAGTCTCCCCCTCAGCTTTGCCTCCCTCGCAGGGGAATACCTGGCTCTGAAGCTGAGCAATCTTGGGGAGATCCAAGAAGGCAAGAATCAATACAAGGAAAAGAAAGGATGAAAGAAAGATATTCAGCAGCAAAAGGAGTTTTGCGGAGAAGTGCTTCCCCTTCCCGAGGGACTCTTCCAAAGGGGGCCCCCGTCCAGGTGCTGCCGAGCCCCAAAGAGGCCTGGTTCTCCCCAGGCGCAGCTGCCTGCCTGCCTGCCTGCCTGGCATCCGAAGCTCCCACCCTCTCTGGTGCTGGGGGGGCGTTGGGCTGAAGTTATGCTGGCAAACTCCAGGGAAGGAGGCAGCAGGCCAAGCCTTGATTGGCTGACCCGCCCGGCTGTGTCTCCCACGCCAGGCCCCAATTGGGCTGCTCCTGAATCTTTAATATGAGAAAAACGAGCGTGGCATTTTTCCTTTAAAGATTTACCATGTATAAATGTATGAGAATATTAAAGGCAACAATTAACTTTATTGGAAACCTTATATTCTCCAGCCTCATTAGAACTGTCAGCAAGATCTATTATTAGTGTTACTATGCAGATAATGTAATAAAAAGGGTATTTAAAGTGGATGGTTTTGTGTGGAAATAAAATCAGTTCTTCCGTTCTTCCTTTTTTAAAGTTGCAGTGCATGGGAGATCCAGAGCGAATCGATGAACTCTCCTGCAGCTGGGGAGGGAAAGAAGTGCCAACAGCAGCTGCCCCCTTCCACGGCTTCCTCCGCCCAACCCCAGGACTTGTGTCCAGCAGAGGGGAAAAGTTGCTGGTTTCCTCCAGCCTCAGAGGGACGCCCTCCCTCTCAAGAGTTGTGCCCTGATCCACGGCCCACCCCTGGCAACCAGGGGACGGAGGAGCCCTTGCCTACACGGTGCTTTCCACAGGCCTGGAAGGAGCTCAGAACTTGGCAGGATGTAGCCCAAATGCTGGGCTGAGCTTAGAGACTCGAATGGCCCTAAGAGTCCACCAGCACCAGAGAGCAGCCCTGAGCTTCAGAAAAGCCAAAGGGGGCTTTTGCGGAGGGGAGAGAAAGAGGAAGCGGAGACGCTCCCTCCCTCATTCCTGGAAGAAACCTTCAGACAAACATCTGGCCCCTTCCCCTTCTAAACACTCCCCTCCAGAAAGGGTCAGCCTCATTTGGTGGATGTCTTGTGGGGAACCTTGTTGTGGCCTCTCCTCTGTCACAAGACCCGTTGGGGATCCTGGCTGCTACAACTCACTGAAGACAATACTGGGAGAAATGGACCAATGGTGGGTCTGACTGCTCCAAAAAAGATCTTCCTGTTCTCCAGGCACCAGAGCAGCCCCAGACTGCCTGCCCAGAAGCCTTTATGATTTACTTAGGAAAACTGCACTTATTCTGTTTCCCTTATGGCCACCACAACCCCCAATGACTATAGGTCATATAAGAGGGCTCCTTAAGAAAAAGAGCTTGTTTCTGTCCAGCAGCATCTCCAGAGCCCGCTGAGCCACGGCCATGAACGAGACAGGACAACCAAGGGGAGTGTGTGAGAGCCACTTGGAGACAGCAAGGAGGTCTTCTGAACTTCAGAGGACTCAGGCAAGTGGGATGAGACAAATTACCTTCTAAAGGTGAAGAACAACAAAGATGGATCCATGGCATGGCTTATCAACAGGTACCTTGGTGGATGCAAACAGTTAGTCAGTCAGTCAACCAGTCTATCTGGGGTCACTGTGGGCATCCAGTCCAACCCCTTGCTCAGTGCTAGAGCAGACATTAAAAGATCCATGACTATTCAGTCTTTATTTGGAGGTTGGTCTACTGCTCCATTATCTCTACAAACCAGCCTGCAGAGCATTTTCAAGCTCATTGTCTGTGCCAATCATATCTGGCTGCCATGCCTGGGCATTGGGGTCACCTTGTGTCTTCAAGCTGTGTGGGCTTGTCTACATGGGTGAGCATGTGCCTACATAGAGACACAGACGCACCAGTACTATATTATCATCCCTAAGTGGGGAACCAATTTGCATAACTTAATTAAAATTTTACAGTAATCTTCAACTCAAGTTAAACAAACAAACAAAACACCCTCCTCTTCCTTAAACCTCCAGGTTAATTAGCTCCTCTTAGGTGTCTGGCACCTTGAGGGAAGCTGAACACAGAAGAGAGCAGTCAAGTCACCTGGGGCGATTTGGCTTCCCAGGGGGGCTGATGTGGGGAGCTGTGAATCCCGGGCGGGTCATGCAAGGTGCTCCTTCTCTCGCTCATGACCAGGGGAGCCTCTTCACCTCTCCTCAGAAAACAAACACCTATCACAACCTTCCCATTAACTTCCAAAGTTAGTGTAGAAGCTCCTGTGCTTCTTCTGGCAAACTGTTCATGCTGAGTGCATCCAGTTCTGTCTTTGTGGTCCCAGATCTGATTTCCTGAATCCATCAACTAAATATTGTTGTGGCAAGAAGGACAGAGATAGGAGCCTTCAGCTCAATGCTGCTCTTCACATGCTTCTTCTTCCCCCATGTCATCTTTTCTGGTATGGATCCAGCATCGTGAAAGCTCCAAGCATCTTGGGAAGGACTCAACAAGCCTCGTTCAGCCTGTCCAACAGATTTGGGGCAACCTCCGTTCTTGGTGGAGTCACTAGATGCTGCCATCACCGTTGCCCAAAGAAGCATCAATGTCTTCCCAATACTGCCTCCTCCTTCTTCTAGATCTGCTTAGATGACCACTTGCAGCATTTGGGAGCCCCTCCCTCCCCCTTTTATTCTCTTGCACCAGCTGCTCAATAATGCTTCCCTGCATTCCACCATAAGGCACCCTCAGAATGCCTTTGAAGGATACGGAAAGGCACAGAGTCCCCGCTGGTTACACGGAGCCAACAAAGCCACACGAGAAATAATGCAGCACAAAGGCAGGCAGGCACGGGGGATGCTCTCTGAGCACGAATGCCGAGATGACTCAGTCCCATTCTTTCTGGTAGGCTATTAAAGCACAGATATCTATTGTGGAATTTGGCATTATTTGATATGGAATCTTAGAGGATCTCTTAAGTACCCAATTAGCATGTAAGAGCCCCGTCTGGTGGAGAGTGTTTGCTTGTGTATGTTTTAAGTATTTACTCTTCCTTTCTAATTAGTGCTTCATAAAAAAATAAATAAGGAAAAGTATCTTGTCTTTGGGCCATCTGGATTTAAAGATTAAAACACATGTTTTCTGCCTGGAAGGGGAGTAGATTCAATTTGTCTCTAGACAGAGCAAGGTGTGAATGTGCAGATATGCAGCATAGGAAGTTGTGAGCTTGCGTGCGTGTGTGTGTGTGTGTGTGTGTGTGTGTGTGTTGAGCAGGCAACACAGGACCACCTTCAGCTTCCTGGGAACTGATGAAGAAGAAGGTCCTCTTCCAACTGCTCCTGAACAGGATGCAAAGGCTTTATGGGGTGTCCCGTTCCAACGGCCTCATCTGAGACGCTTCTACAAGAAAGGAAGGTTGAAGTCAAGATAGAGGTCACCCCTCCCTTTCCTTCTCAGGTAAAGGGTTGCCCTAATTCCACATTTCTGCAAGTCTTTTATCACCTGCAAGTCATCATCAGCAGACACTGTATGTATACTTGCGTATATTTGGTGTTTTGAAGAACCGTGGACTACCTCAAGTTTTAAAAAATTACAATGCTTAACAATAATTTGCCTCATCTCAGAACAGTCTTTGCATTTGGGGTCCCTGGAACCATCTCGGTCAGTTGCATAGATGCTTCTGGGTGTATCTCTGGTGGCCTCTCCCTGGGCATCTGCCCCAAGTGTCCCTTCCTGTCTTCCCTTCTGGGGCAGCTGGGACCATTGTCCTTTGGGCTGGCTGCTCTGAGAACATACACACTCACACCCCCACCCAAGATTCCAACTACAGGACAGGGGGGACGCTGCCCTCTGCCCAGGCTACCCAAGACCTATTTTTGCCATCTTCCTGGGGCCCTGGAAACAAGGACAGTGCCAGGGGTGTCTGAGCTGTGACATGGCAAGAGCCAGCTCACCCCCCTACACACACACACATACGCGCACACACACACACATGCCAGAGTTCTTAGATCATGAGGGTCATGGGGGGGCTCTGCTGTGGCCCAAGGGAACATCTGGCAGGGTAGGCCCAGCCTCTGAGCAGGTGGGTTTCCCTAAAAGGCTCTTTGGCTCTTTTTAGCTGCTGCTTTAATGACTTTGCATTTTGTTGCCCCCACAACGATCTTGAGGAGGATTTGCATCATCACCCTCACCCTCCTCATCCTCACCCTCTTCCCTCACTCTCTCACTCCTTCCCTCTGTCCTTCCTGCAGGGACCCTGCCCATCAGACTGCCCTGCCAGCCCTTCCTTGCCCCACCCCCCTAAGCAGAGAGGAGCTCATATCTGGCTGAAGACAAGCCCCCTCCCCATTCTTGCTCCTCCCCAGCAGCCAAAGGCTCCAATTCCTGAGAAGCTCCGGGAAGCCTCCCTTCTGCGCTTCCTCTTTGAGTCTGCCCCAGTCTGGAGTTGCAAGTCTGAATACCAAGCATGTTAATAGGTTAAAGTAAATCTAAAGTTACATTTGAAAGCCAAAAAGATGAAAGTAGATCACAGGCCAAAGATCAAACAATCTAGAACCACTTCTAAGCTTTTTACTGCTGAAGATTATTAGCATTTGAAAGTGAAGAGCATTAGATGGAGGGGCGGGGGGGAAGAGAGAGAGAATGAAGTTGGGAGGAATTTCAGCGGTGGAGATAAAACGGAAATCAAACGGAGCCAGGAAAGGTGCTGGCAAAATGGATGGCGGCAACGATTCCGAAAGGCGTTGCGGGACGGGGCTTATTTTTAGAAATCAAAGAAATGTTTTAGTTGATTGGATTGGAAATAAAGTGAAGGCAGCAAACGGTTCCAGGAGGCCCCGGACTTTCGCTTGCTCTTTCGTCCCCTGCCCTGGAGGTCCAAAGGCTGGCAGGAGGAGGAGGGAGGAAGAGGGCAACGGAACCTGCTCGGGGGCTCAGCGGACGGCGAGAGCAGCCAGACCGGGCGGCCCATCCAGCCCAGGCCGACCGCCGGAGCGCGCCCGAAGCGGCAAAGACTCAAAGCCGAGTCGCGCTCGGAGGACCTTCAGGCTCACGAAGGCCGCCGCTCCCCGCCACCGCCGCCCCCTGGGAGGAAAGCCGGGCAGGTGGCGGGAGCTCTCCAGGGTGCTGGAGCCCCGGCCTGACTCGGGAAGGGAGGGGCGGGGCGGAGGAAACCGAAATCCTACTCGGGGAAAGGCAACGGGACCCCTTCCCAACATCAGAAGCGGGCACTTCATGCGCAGAGAAGCTTCCACCGAGGGAGAAAGAACTCTTGGGTGGATTTTCCGAGAGGACCTGACAGGATTTCCCGGTGGGCTCCCACCTCTCCCCACCCCCCAACCCCCACCCCCACTGCCTAAATTAGTCCTTGCGAAGCGCTGTCAACCGGCTGAGTTGCAAAACAGGAAATGCTCGATTGTTTTGTTTTTTTAAAGGGATTCTGTCAGTTGGCTGCTTACAACTGTAGATGGTGGTTATAATCCCTTGAAGTTATTTGATTTCTATTGTTTGCTTTGTCAGACCGACCCAGATATTTTTATCATGTTGGCTCTTCTATCTGTAATTATAGCACAAGAGTTCTTACAACATGATGTTTTTGATCTGTTACTCTATTATTTCCCTTTTAAATAATGATATGATACCTGGATAATTACTTTGATAAGCATCTGATCAATACCAAAAACAAATAATTTGCTATTTTAATTTAATCTACACTTCTTTCAATCACTCAGTGAATGGTGAAAAGGTATTTGTGTGTGTGTGTGTCTGTGTGATCACATGTGTGCATGTAATAAATCCACTCAAGTATGACAGTGATTCACAAAGGTGATTCATTCTTATTGAATTTCTTTTTTAAAAACCGCCGATCATTTAGTTCAAGGAGTTTGGGATTAATTTCCCAATACCTCTGGGCTCAGTCAAAAGGATATGGAGGTTTGGGTTGCTTTTCAACAGGTTTCAATGTTTGTGTCCATCCAGCCCATCTGTAGACAGTGAATTAGCCAGCAAGTTACTCCCTGAATTGATACACTGTTTAGCCATAGTTTGCTGACTGAAAGCACCACAATACTCACCAGATACCAAGCCATAATGGGGCTGCTGTGATTGGCTTAGTGTGTTGTTTCTGCTATGGCAAGTGGTTTTGAGAGGCTGCATGGAGCCACAGCAAGTGGGAAGAAGCTGCCCGTGGGAGGTGAAGGATATCAAGTCACACCGACCTTGAATTGTGGGCACCTGGGGACCAAGGATGACACCTGGACGACAGCATCACTCCACAAATGAAACAGAGGTGTGATGGTCATCATTTGTGTGAGTCACTTTACTCTGAGACCTTTACCTGGTCTTTGTGTGGCCCTGAAGCTAACTGGCACAGAACCTGCCCCACAGCCAAGCTTAGCCCTCCCTGGCTGAGTGGGTTGCCAAGGGGCCCCTGTGCCCTTCCTCACCCTCCCACCTTGCTTCTCTTGGCAAAGCCTGGCAAAGCTCCAGTCCTTGAGGCCTTGAGCAGAAAAGCCCATAATTCCTCTGCACAGTGTCCCTGTATGCCAAACCCTCTTCCCCCACCCCCCTCTGCCACAGAATGATTGATTGATTGATTCAATTTCTATCCCACATTTATTAGGTTTACAAATAATTCAAGGTGGCACTTATCCAGCACACTTTCCTCCGTCTATTTTCCCAACAACAACTCTGCGAGGTGGGTTGAGCTGAGAGAAAGGGACTGACCCAGCTGACTTTCAGGCCTAAGGTGGAACTAGAACTCACAGTCTCCTGGTTCCTAGCCTGGGGCCAGAATGACTGCCCGCCAGTCCTCACCCAGTCAAGGAACCTGTCTAGACGGCAAGCCTGAGACCTGGGCTGCCTGCTCATCCCTTCTCTGCAGCAAAAGAACCTATAAGGCACAGCCAGCTTCCTCACAGCATTTAACCTTCTCCTGCTTGTGGAGGAGAGTTGGTGGCTTTTCTGGGATGCCCCTCTCTCCTCCATCTAGTGGTGCCACCCCTTCTGAGCCCAGCCCACCTGATGGGCAGACAAGACCAACTCTCCCTGCCCATGCATTCTGTGGCACCAGGTGCCCCAAGGCAGCTCCTCTGACTGCCCTCCTGGGCAAGGAGGAAGCCCCTGGCACCTTGTTCCCAAGAAATAGAGACCCCCTGCCTTGCCACACCCATCACTCCCTGGGTCTTAGCTTTCCTGCAAGGGAAAGTGGATCTCCTGCACCTGTGAGGCAATGGACCAGGAGGGGATCTTAGGAGGCATCGATGGCTCTCCCTGCCCAAGCCCAGCAAACTGCTGGCAACCAGCGCTGCCCCTCAGGTGAGGTTTGCCCCAGAGAGGCCAAGAACATGACAAGCTGCCCTCTCCAAATCGCTGTTCTTAGTAGAAGACATGAGAAGCGAGGAGAGGTGAGGGTTGGGGAATGCATGTCAGGTGGGCTGGGAAAGCCTGGACTGCTTGTGCTTGCTCAGCCATGTGGAAGGCAGCTGGAGCTGCTGGGAGCCCACCGAGAGAGAGAGAGAGCCAGCCATGTTGCTTGGGCAAGGAGATGAGGATCCAAAAGGTGCCTCCACATCTGCAACCTTCAGCTCAAGAAAGGCCTCCCGTGCTTGCTTTGGGCAGAAGGTGGTTTCTAGAGGCATAAAGCAAGAGCAGGGAAAACACTCCCTAAGCAATGTCTGGGGCTGGGCGGACCCTCAGGACCGATGCTGGGTCCCAAACAAGCTCCAGCCTCAGCTGTCCTCCTTGCAAGCAACCCACACAGCTCATCAGCATCTCTGAAGGTCCAGCAACAGCTTTTGAGTCAGAGGGTCATCAGGGGTGTCTGAAAGGGATCTCAGGAGGGCCCAGAGAAAAGGCTCCCCAAAGCCAAGAGCTCTGGCCCATCCAGAAGACGGGGGGGGGGCTCTTCTCCTTTCTGTGGTTTCCAACCTCAAGTCCCGTGCAAGCAAAGGAGGGAGGGAGGGTGTGCAGAAAGCAACAAACCTTGACTATTATATGCAGCCATTGTCGTAAAAAACATTGAAGTTGATGGCTCCCAGGGGGACTTGCTAACATATTGATTTACTCCAGTGTAGCCCCCCCCCCACAGGCTCTGAATGTGGCTCCCACTCAGCTGCCTATAAAATCAATCCCAGCTTTTCAGCACTGTTGACAGGGCCGTCTAATATTAATCCACTCACCTTGTCAGTCAACCCTGCTTACAAAGGCTCTAATGATCTTTACACTGTATGAAGCCAGGCAGCACTCTGAGGGGGTGGGGGGGAATATTCCTAATAATGCCTGCTGCATGAAAGAGAGAAGGAAGGGAGGGAGGAAGGGAGGAAGGGAAGGGAAGGGAAGGGAAGGGAAGGGAAGGGAAGGGAAGGGAAGGGAAGGGAAGGGAAGGGAAGGGAAGGGAAGGGAAGGGAATTCTTATTCCAAAATGAGATCTGCTGAACCCAGGTCAACTCTTTAACCAGGCATTAAGGATCAGGGTTCAACAGCCCTGCAGCACAACAGAAGGCTTGAAATGAAACCATTAGGGAGACCTTGGGCACGCAACAGCCACTTCCCATGTGTTATTGAGTCATCACACAAAAGGGCAAGGCTATTAGCAGCACACAAAGGGCCTTGTTTGCCACTGGGCCAAGAGCCCGCAAATTCCAGGCCAAGATGCAACTGATGCCAACCAACAGGGTTGCCACAGATCTTTGAAGCACAGCTGAGGTCCAAGCGCTGGCAAAATGGTGAGAAACATCATTATGGAGCCTCGGCAGGCCCCAAGAGTTATGAAGGAAGGGCCGTGGCGAAGCAGCAGACCGGCTGATCTGAGACAGAATGTATGAAAAAGACACACCAAGAATGTAAGAACATGGCTGATGGGTTCAGTTCTCACAACAGTTTCCTGCCCACTCAGGCACATGCACATTTATTCCCTGTAAAATACCTTCAGGGCCCTTGCTTTGCAACACTGCCTGCAGGCTACTTAGGTAGCACGCAGAGCCAAGAAAGACGGTGAAATCAATACCTCTGCATCTCTGATCAGGAGGAAGTCACGGATTTATTCGTTTTGCCTCGTGCAATGCGAGAAGCTTCTAAGCCCCGTTTTCTGTGCCATCTTCCTTCTAGCAAAGACAAGCACACACACACACACACACACCACGATTACGTGTGCTCAGGCATCCTGTGATTTAAATCTGGGAGGAGTGGTCCTCTTGCCCTTGCGAGTTGGCTGTGTGTTGTGCCACGGCCTCCAACCCTCTTTCTCACAGAGAGCCACTTTTCGTGGACTCCTGGAAGACCATTGATGTTCGTTGTTGATGTTGAGGATGCCTGGTTGCCGTGAGCAACTGCCTCAATTGGATGGGATGCTCATCTCTGGCGCTGCAATGCTTGTCTTGGGGGTGACCTGCGATTGTTTAAAATGCTCCAACTTCATGCTTGATGTTTGCTCAGCTCAACTGAATGTATTTGTCTAAAAAAGCCGAACTGAGCAAACAGCGCCAGCCGAGACGCCTCCCAGCCTCGGGCTGAACAGATTGACTCGCAGGTAGGCTGAATGGAGCCTCCTGGGGACGGGACGGCTCTACAGCCGGAGAGAAGCTGTGGGCCATGGCAGCCCCTTCTGCGTTTTGTTTATTAAAACTATTCAGTTATGAAATCATAAACTGCCGGGCAGAGCAATTCAGAAAAGATTAAACAACCTGCCCAAAAACTATAATAAGGGCAGGAGAAAAGGCTGGAGAGCCACCACTGAGCTCTGACGATTCCACAGAATCTCTCGGCATCTCCTGGACTGGGTTCCTCGCTGCCATTGCCTTCACGCCTCCCCTGGACACTGCTCTGCTTCTTTCCCTTCTCCCAGAGGAGAGCCTGGTGTCCCCTTACGTGTGGCCCTCCAGCCTCTGCAGAGGAAGGGGTGAATGAGAGCTGGCTTGGGGTGGTGTACTGGTTGAAGCACTGGATTAGAAACTGGGTGACTGTGAGTTCTAGTCTTGCATTAGGCACAAACTCAGCTGAGTAACTTTCAGCCAGTTATTTCCACTCAGCAGAGGAGAGGAAGAGGAGGAGGAAGAAGAGGAGGAGGAGGAGGCAGGGAGGGCAAATTCTGTCTGTGAAAGCAGCAGGGATATGTCAAGGCCTCCAGGAGATAAGACTAAGTCTTCCCCAAAAAGAATTAATTGGTATGTGAAACACATCAGCTGCCCCTGTGGCTACTGCTGTTGCAACCGAAAGGCAGTCCTGCCCCCTCCCCCCCAAAGAGAGAGAGAGAGAGAGAGAGAGAGAGAGAGAGAGAGAGAGAGAGAGAGAGAGAGAGAGAGAGAGAGAGAGAGAGAGAGAGAGAGAGAGAGAGAGAGAGAGAGAGAATTCTGCAAGGCTCTGTCTTTCCCTTTTCTAAACCTCCTGCTGCTAACCAAGATTTGCTGCAGGGGCCTTTCCCGCCCTGCTGACTCAGCAGCTGCGCTTGCTGGATGCACTGGAGGCCGAGGGAGGGAAGGGGAGCTCTGGGGTACCACCGACCTTTCCATCCACCTCCTGGCAGGGAGAGCTTGGGAAATGCAGAACTGCACCACAATAACCCCAGTCCAAGCAAGAATGCCTGTGCCCAGAGACTGTGTGGTCATGATCCCAGAAGTTAGGTCTGGCGAATTGGAGTGAGGAGAGGGGGCTGAACTGTTGATGTGCTAGGAAGGCATCAAATCCTTCATATTCATATCCACAGCCCTGAAAAATTCCTGGCTACCACATCTGAACCTCCCACAGCAGGAAGGGATGACTAGGTGGGCGACCCCTCCTCAGAATTTGTCCTTGACTACTTTGCTCCTGTGGTTCAAGTAGGAGTTACAAGTATCAGCAGGAGGTTTGGCAATCCAGGGTTAGGTCAGGTCAGGTCAGGAAAAGCCTGATTCACAAAGGGACATGACACAAACACACACACACACCTCTGTTGTGGACTGGATGCCCTCCTGGAGATGGGTGATCTCCCTTTGGAATCCACAACCACCAAGAGGGGTCAAGGGAGAAACAACAGGAAAAAGAGATCCCAGGTCAGGATCCCGGAATCCTCCCTGCCATCTGGGGGGATTTTCCTCCCAAATGTTGTCTCTGTGCCAGGCCAAACCTTTGCCTGGCCCATCTCCAAATTCTCCATTTGAGGAGCTTCTTTTCTATCCTCAACTTACAGTGCCTGACGGGGCCTTATCCTGATTTATTCTGCATCTCGCTTATTTGTGCCACTTACTTTCCACTCGGTCCCAGCGGACTCTTGGAAAGACCTGTTGGAGGGAGGTGTACCAATCCATCACACATACAAATTGCATTTGGAAAAACCCCCTTAAGCTGAGTCTGACCCATCGTGACTTCACTGTTGGCAATTTGTGTTCCACCAGGCCCAGAGATATATGGTCTCAGGGTAGCAGTGCCTCTGAACTGTGATTGCATGAATAAGCCCAAGGGGAATGCAGCCCCGTGAAGATTAGTGTGAAGAACACACACAAATGCGCATACACACACACACACACACACACACACACCAGCAGGTGATCCTTCCCTGGCCTGCTTCCGTTCGGCTGGTCAGAGGAAGATCTTGGCTGTTTAACTTCAACCATGGGGCTTGCTTGCCCCGGCTCTTCTTCCTTCCTTCCTTCATGCCTTCCTTCATGCCTTCCTTCCTTCCTTCCTTCTTTCTTTCCTTCCTTCCTTCCTTCATGCCTTCCTTCCTTCCTTCCTTCTTTCTTTCCTTCCTTCCTTCCTTCATGCCTTCCAGAGGGCAAGTGAAAAGACAATATGGTGTCCTTGATTACCAAGAACAGCCATTGCAATCTCTCCCGACTGGGTGAGGAAGGGGCACCAAAGAAGTGCCTTTGTTTTGCCATAACAACGAAAGATCTAATGGTCCTTTGGTCCAATAGGGCCTGTGCAAAATCAGTGTTGATTCATTCCTAAATTAAATGTGCCCCTCCCCCCAGCTCCAGTGAGGTGAAAACGCAGGAAAGGTCAAATCTGCTCCGTCAGTATTTCTGCCCATTTGGCCCAACTGCAATGACAAACTTCATTGGCATGCAAATGGGCCTAATTGATAACAACTCCCTCTCTGGGTGACTCGCAAAGGGAAAAGGAGGACGCACAAAATGTTTCTGATTGTGACAATCCTCCAAAGGCTTTTCCTCTTTGCTCGGCAAAGAAAGGCCATCTCGACAAATTAAAGAGAATGGAGCAAAATCAGATTAATTAATGCCAAAACCAATTTCGGTATGCAAAGAAAATGACAGAGGAAAGCGAGATCTATCAGGAGACAAGTTCATCGGCCTGAATGTCTCTATCACTGCAGCTCAGAGTCCTGCAGGGGGCGGCTGGCTGTCCCCCCAAACCAGCAGAAGAGCCTCAGGGGAGCCAGGAAAGAGCCGCAGCGCTTCAGCCGCCTGGCTTCTAAGGCACAGCAGGGCTCCCTTCCTCTCCCCATCCCTCTTTGCAACACTCCCCCTTCTCCATTCGGGTGGGAAGCAGAACTGCGCCCCAAGGCTGGATCCGGCCCAATGCGCCTCCCAGCCAGCATCTTTGCCTCCAGCAGCAGCTTCTAAGAGGGATGCCCGAGACACCAGAGTTTGGCATAACCTGAACTAAAGGGAAGGAGCAGTGATGAAATTCAAATTTTTTTACTACTGGTTCTGTGGGCGTGGCTTGGTGCTGTGGTGTGGCTTGGTGGGTGTGGCTTTGTGGGTGTGGCAGGGGAAGGATACTGCAAAATCCCCATTCCCACCCCACTGGGGCCAGCCAAAGGTGGCATTTGCCGGTTCTCTGAACTACTCAAAATTTCCGTCACCGGTTCTCCAGAACCTGTCAGAACCTGCTGGATTTCACCCCTGGGAAGGAGGCCTCGGACATTTAGTCAAGTCAACTCATGGCCCAAATATCAGCTTGTTAAAACAGGGTGTGTCTTCTGACATAAAAGCAAATGTGGACCTTAAAGGCCAAATAAAACAGCCCGGGAGACCATCAACTTCACCTAAGTTAAGGGAGGCTGAGGTGGTCTGTAGTGTGGCCTTCCCTCCCCAGACCGGTCTCAACCCCCTGCTCAGAGCAGGGCAAGGGCTCTTCAGCCAGTGGGGCAGCCCCCAGACTCAATTGCCAGGGAAGGTGGGAGGCCGGCCATTGGGCTGGGAGAGCAGCAGCCGCTCCTTAAGGGAGAGCCACCGTGGAACCAGGGTTGAGCAGCTGTCCTGCCCCTCAAGAACCTTGACCTTTGCCTGGATGATTCCATTCACTCTCCCCCATAGGAGAGAAAGAATTCCTGCTTGGGAGGGGGGGCACTTTTCAACTTTGTATCGGAAAGAAGGAAAGGAAAACAAGAGCCTAGAGAGGGCTGGCTGGACAAAGGGCGTTTCAAAGAGACTCCCATCCAGTAGCCATACAATATCAGCCCACCTCCCTGTCACTTATGGGGTAATCCTGACAAGAGGGGGGCTCTGGGAAAGGAAGCTTATGAGGGAGCCAACTTAGGCCCCAAAAGAGATCACTGCCAGCCTGCTTCTTGGGGTCCCGTTGTGAGGCCTCACTCTGGGTGGGCCTCTTTGGAGCTGCGAATGGCCTTATGAAGCCCCCCAGGACACAAGACCCCCGAGGCATCGCTCGGTCCTGGGAATAGCTGCAAAGTCCACTTGTTGGAATAATTGTGTCTCTTTAGAGAGCCGGCAAGTAGGTCAGCCGGGCGTGATGAAGTGCACTTAAGAGACAGGAATTTTTCGGAGGGCATTATCTGAGCTGTTAAGATATTTGAACGATTGAATAACCGTTATTCTCGGCATTATGCTGCCATTCTGCTAAAGTTCACCTCTCTGATGCATTACCTCCCCCTCCCCATTCAGCAGGGGAGGGGATGAAGGACGTTTCAAAAGGCAGAGAGCGCATAATGCGCGAAGGGCCGGCATGACAAAAGGAGGCCGGGGTACCCGCTGCTAAGCTGCAGAAAAGGGAAAAGGTTATTTTCTGCGGAGCTGAGAGGAGTGACCTTCAATCAGTGGGCGAGCTGGTCAGCCAGCGTCTTGCAGCAACTATCCAGAATTGCCCCAAGAGTGGAACTTGGGGATAACTAAGCCGGGGGTGGGGGAGTGGGTGGTGTCAGAGGGTTACAGAGCTGCATGCCTGAGCAGGGGCTGGGGAGGAAGATGGTCTCTACAAACCAGACCCACGGCAGGAACATCCATGGGGCAGCTGGCCACTGGGAGGAAGAGAACACAGCGCTCAGCCACTCTCAGCCTTTGAATGACCGAATGTGCTAAACAAGGTGCGTTGCTTAAGGGAAGCACATGCACAGAGAGGCAAGGGGAAGTGCTTGCAAAGCCTCTCCCCTTGCATTAAGGATGCACTCAAAGCCACATTTGGGAAATCGCACCAGAAAAGGGATGCAATTTTTTTTGTGCAAAGTAAACACTGAAAGAAGCCGGGGTGAAATCCAGCAGGTTCTGACGGGTTTTGGAGAACTGGTAGCGGAAATTTTGAGCAGTTAGGAGAACCGGCAAATGCCACCTCTGGCTGGTCCCAGTGGGTTGGGAATGAGATGTTGCAGTATCCTTCCTCCAGGAGTGGGAAGGGAATGGGGATTTTGCAATATCCTTCCCCTGCCATGCCCACCAAGCCACGCCCACAGAACCAGTAGTAAAAAAATTTGGATTTCACCACTGAAAGAAGCATGTGAATTGACACAGAAATGGGCAAGACACATACAAGAAATAATACTGGGGGGATGAATTTAAACAGAACTGAGAATGTGGTTCAATTTTTTTATATATATTTTTATTTTTATTTTGGCAACAGACAGTCCCAGCAATTACCAAACATTTCTTGGGAATTCTTTCAGAAGAGTCAAAACATACCCTAAAAACACTTTCCAATCGCTCCATGTTTTGGCTGAGGGTGGGGGGATGCTTTTCGAAGGGTTTGCTGCTTTGGCATCGGTTTCTTTCCCCTTCCTTAACCTTTGAACCAGTTGGTTAAGGGGCATGGAGCAGCCTCAGGATAATAAATGTATGCATCATCGTCATCACTGGGTGCCATACCCAAAAAGTTTGGATGGCACTTAGAAAATCTGTGCATTGACAACATTTCCACCAGTCAACTGTAGAAACCACACTGCTTGGCTCCACATTACTGAACATACTGTATGACACCAATACATTGCAACTTCCCAGGTTCTTGGGAAGGTCTCAGTGCAAATGAAGGCCAACACAAGCTCACGGCTCCCCTTTTGGGGAGTGAGGGCAGCATTTTCTGATTTCTTCTGAATGAGAGGACAATATAACTTGTAAGCCACCCAGTCTCACCCTATTCAACTTTCAAACGGACAAATATTAGCATCCAGATTCAGGACCCTGAATCTGGAATGGAGAGCCGGCAGGCCAAGAGACAGGAGCCCTTCTGGAGAAGGAAGCTCAGCCTTTGAAAGGTGGCTCTCCTCCTCCTCAGCCTCTTGCTGGCAGCTGCCTCTTTGTCCCCTTCTTCGTTTCCGTCCCTTTTCCTCTCCACTTGATGAGACTATTTGTGAAACATGAAGGAAGCCAAGAAGGTCTCCCCACCCCCACCCCCAGCCCTGCCAGCTTTGCCCTTCTGATGCCTTCCCTAATTGAACTCATCAGCTAAAATTATTGGGGGAGGGGGCAAAAGGGGGAGAAAGCATCGTCTGTGGAGAGAACGAAGATGGGAAAATGCTTCACTCTCTGAAATTGCCATATTTATTCACACAAGTATCCTGCTGTGCTTCAAAAACCCAGTTGATTTTAATGAGCTGTCGAAAAGGTGTTTGTATTATGGAATGCCAGCTCTCTTTTGCTCCCCTCCTCTGCCATCAGATCCAGGTCCCCTCTGCCCTGGAACAGGAACACGGCGGGGGGGGGGGGCATGGAACTCTTGGTAAGGAAAAAAAGCAGAAGCAGACTGGGGAGGGTCTCCCTGGTGCCCCTCCCCCAGAGGAGCTGAACCCAGAATGCAATGGCCAGGATCTCCTCATCTAGGCTCCCCCTTTGCAGATGGAGAACTTTCCCCCCACCTCCAATGCTCCTGCCCAGCCCATCTTGGGGAGCTGCCTCTCCTTTCGGGGGCTGCTGTTTCATGTGAGGCTAAGGGCCCTACGAGGGCAAAGCGTTCCAAGTCTCATTTCTTCTGTAATGGAAAATAAAAAGAGAGATTTCAGGCACTGAACACCTCTATGAAAAAAGAAAGAAGGGCAAAAAACCAACAATATCTTTATTGGTGCTAGACAGGCTGTCAATCAGGCTGGGAAATTGCCAGTTTCTCTCCCCCCTGGCCCAAGAATGGCTCTGCATACCAAACAACTCAGGCTCCTTTCTAGCTAGCTGGATAGCAGGGCCCTTTTTCCTCCAGCGAGGAGCGTGGGGGGATTTGCAATGCATTGCTTCCGAGTAATTGCCCCCCTCTGTGGCTCACCAAGGACGTTCCTTCGCTATCGGAGGGCTGATTATATCCTCCGTCCAGCAACAGGCATCCATCATGCGTCTTCCAACCTTCCTTATGAGCCGTCCAGCCGAGCGAGCGCCTAGCTGTGACTCTGCCTGAGACCTGCCTGTTAGTGTGGGCAGATGAGAAAGGGCGGTAGGCTGGCAGAGGGTCTCCCTAACAGAAAGGAAGGGGGCTCGGCCTTGGCAAATGAAGGAGTAGGCGATGCACTCGGTTCCTTCTCTCCGTGGGCAGCCAACTCTCCTCTGGAACTTGTCCAGCAATAAAATAGGCTGGCAAGTCTCGGCAATGCTTCTCCAGGACTCCTTGGGTAGAAGAGCCCAGCCGGTGCCATGCTCACCTCTTCTGCTCCCAAGAAGGGCACCTGGAGCCCCTCAGCAACTGGAGTCGCTCATCTGCTGCCGTGGGGTAACAATGAGAAGACTCAAGGGGACAGAGAGCTCAGCTAGGGATGGCGGGTGTGATTCCTGCCCTGAGCCTCCTGTCCTTCAGCCGTGCCATCTGGGGCACACAGACCCATAAAGAGAGTGGGGGAAGGGCCATTGTGCACCTGTGAGTCCAGCCTGGGCCCCCCAAGCCAAGCTCATCTCAGACTCAGGGAGGGGAAGGCACATCCTGGGTAACATTGTCATGAAAGAATCCTTTGACTTGAGAATAAAAACATTTTGCATCTTTTTGCAGTCCAGCTATCCAACGTGAACCATATTTCAGACGGAAGAAGCAGCAGCCTCTGGTGGGGGAAGCAGGTCTGGTAGTGGAACCCTAAGGCTTCCCATTGCATTCCCATAGAACCGTGGAGCCTCCAGCCAAGGCCTTCCTCTTAAAGTGGAAATTCCATTATGGAGGCCAGTTCAGGTATTCCAGATGAAGCAATTTGGTCACAACACGGACTAATGGTGTGTTCTGGCCAAGAGTGCTGCTTTTTCCACAGACCACGGAATAGCCTCCAAACCGGCCACCAGAGCAGCCGTCTTTAGTGGGCGAGACCGTTCATTTAGAGAGGCCAGGAGAACTGGCAGGTTTTGGGTGACCAGAGGAAATCTGGCTTCTTTTTGATCTACGCTGTGCTTTTTGGCTGAAGCAAAGTTGTTGCACAGATCTGAGTTTCTGTCACACGTTTAATGTATGAATCTCTCCATTTCAAAGAACTACAGTTACCATTTTGATTTCATTTATTATTTCACCAAATAAAACGATAGTGAGAAACACTTAAAAAGAGAGCATTTCAGTTTTGTTGTCTTAAAAACTATCGTTAAGGAGACAGATTTAAGAGCCTAACGCTGAACACTGGTGCCAGTGGAATCCCTTTAGAAGCATCCAATTAGAAAAATAAAGCCTAGAATATTTGCAAACAAAATCCAGGGGGGGTGGGGGAGAGAGAGAATCCTTCCTGGTGTGCATTTCAGCTCTCTTGCTTTCCAGGGTTTCTGGAACCCATCCTTGCCGTTGGAGAGAGAAGCAGATTGCAGGCTGCAAGGATTGGGTGCATTGGGCCCCACAGCCATGAGAGACTCATGCAGGCAAATCAAAGCGAGAACTCACCAGCATCGGGTCCCAGAAAGACTTGCCATGGGTGCCCGCCCCACTTTGCTGGAGGCCACACACACTCCCCTCTTCTACCCACCCAATCCTTACTGAAACCTCGCTTCAGCATGAGGGACATTTCAATAGGGGAAGGGAAATATTGGAAGCCATGAATAACACTTTGCTGCTTGGAGAAATAAGGGGATACTGGATTGAAGGCAAACAAACCCCTCCTAGAGCTCCCCACTCTGAACCTCCACAGCTCCCCCCCCCACCAACCTTGCAGTGCCCCGTCTTCTGATCAGCACCTGCTTTAGCATATTTATTTATTTATTTATTTATTTATTTATTTTATTTATTTATTTATTTATTTATTTATTTATTTATTTATTTATTTATTTATTTATTTATTTATAATTTTATTTCTATACCGCCCTTCTTCTGAAGGACTCAGGGCAGTATACAGCCAGATAAAACACAGTATATAAACATCATAATTTAAATTTAAAAATTATTAAAATTATTATACTTTCAGCCAAAATAATTAAAAACCCCAAAGTTAAAAATTCCAGATTTAAAAACTCAATATCCAGCAGGTCAAACCAAGCAAGGATCAGAATCCCTTTTAGGGCCCACCAGCCACCCAGGATAGCTTCAGGTCCACTTGGTGAGGTTGAAGTCACACACACACACACACACACACACACACACCCAGGAGGGTTAGAAAGAAGGGCCCTGTCAAACCCCAGGCAGGCTGGAGGGGGCATAGGCTCCAAAAGGAAAGGAGGAGCAAAGCAAGTGTATTTTTAAGAAACTTAATAAAAAATATAAAGTTTTTGAGGGTGAAAGAAAACATTTTTGCTGTTCCTATTATTTGGCTCTTTACATCACTCTGTTCTGCTTTTCAGAACTAGAAATGCCGTCATACAGAAATGAAAATGAAGTACCTTCTCCTTTAGTGGTGAACTTTCAGAGGAAAGCTCTCCTGTGAGAAAACTTCGTCCTTCGGTGATACGCAGAGGCCTCTCCTGCTGTCTTGGCATCCAATCCCAATTCAAAACTTTAGTCAGTCAGAGACAAACCAGCTTCCATAACTGCTGGAGAGATTAATGGGTTGCATTCGTTTTTTTTAATAGTAGTTTAAGAAACTTTATTCATTTTCTATTGGGAATGAAAGCTTCCATTCCTTCAGGTTTCCCCCTGTTGTTCGGGTCAAAGGACTTGGAGGAACCTGACCTTTCCATCGGAAGAAAATCAGGAGAAGCCGGAAGCTGCTTCAGCACCAAGACTTCCCTTGCCTGGTATCCGGTGGCCCAGAGTGACCAGTTGGTACCCATGGGAGGCTCACAAGTAAAGGGTGAAGGCAAAAATCTCCACTGGATTCCACAAAGTGACTTTTGAGGCTGCTCAGAACTGGGAAACCGCATCTGAAACCGTCTTGCGGTCTCCTCTCTCTCGGGCACCAACGAGGGTGCAAATGTTACCCTGCCCTACAGGGACAGTTCATTGCCTGGACAAATGCATTTGGGCACTAATGGCGGTCAGAGGATTCTCTCGCATCTGCTTTGGTCTTTCGATGAGCAACTTCAATGAGCCATTCATTTGCCTCCCCCCCCCCCAATGTAATCTTGTCTCCCTCTTTCTTTTCTAATCGCAC
This sequence comes from Masticophis lateralis, assembly GCA_030761175.1. NCBI lineage: Eukaryota > Metazoa > Chordata > Lepidosauria > Squamata > Colubridae > Masticophis > Masticophis lateralis. The sequence goes on from JAUDYJ010000008.1 coordinate 17,084,374, forward strand.
CCCGAACTTGATTGCTTCTGCAGCCACCCGACTTTCAAGAAAGATGGGGCACTTCCTCTGGTTTCTTTCCTTCCAATGTTCATGCAAAATTTGCAAATGTATTTGTTTTTTATTGATCCCGTTTATAGACTGCTGCAATCTGAAAGGACTCTCCCTGAGATAAAGTACAATGCAGCACACACTAAAAGCACACAATTAAAACGTTCTGTCAATTATATAACATAAAATGGATATTTGCAATCCCAGCTGAGAATAATTCCCCAAACAGCCTCCAGAAGAACTCCGTTTGAGCTGTTTCTGGAAGACCAGCCTGATGTCCTCTGGGTGACTCCTCCAAAGGACCACCGTTGCCACCAAAGAGCAGCAGCCCCTCTGAGCCTCGGTCCCGCTCACCCCCCTGAAGGTGGGACCTCTTCCTTCTTCCCTGGCTTAAGCCTGGCTAAATGGCTCTTCTGCCATCTCTTCTCCCCCCCCCACACACACCCCTTGCAGGGTAATTAGAGCGTGCCAGATAGGACTCCTAAGAGCACATTCCTGAGATGTAATCTTCGGTTAGGCCAGTGCAGAGAGAGGGAAATAAAATATAAATGAATCTCCTCTGACTGTGTCCTATAAGCCGTCCAGCAATATTGGTGGCATTTGGGGGACCAGGATTCACGAGAAGGATAGGGAAGCGTGAAAAGAAAGGGAGGCAGTTTGTATTTTGGGAAAAGGTTGCATCTGCAAGAACAGCTGCTGCAAAAGCAAGGGGGCCATAAGCAGACTTCTGAACGGTTGAGGAGGGGAGTTGGGTTAATCACCAGGCCAATTTTATAGCCTTCGGATCAGTCAGCAAGGCAGAGGGATACTCTCTTTTTCTTTCTTTCTTTCTTTTTCTTCCATCCTTTCGTTCTTCCCTTCCGCTTCCGCTTCCGCTTCCCTTTCCTTCCTTCCTTCCCTCTTTCCCTCTTTCTCTCATTCCTTCCTTGCAAAAATGAATGACGGGTCTTGTAATTGACAGGAGTCTTCATTGTCCATTTTATGCACTTTGGTCCTGGAATTTGGGACAACTGGAGAGAAATCAAATATATGTAACAAGTTTGAAAGACCAAATGCACTTTGCTCATGTTGGTGCCAGAGAAATACATTTTTCAGTTGTTGTTTTTTTAATTTTTCCTGGACCCCTTGTACTGGTGAAATCTGCTTTCGTGCTGTGTATATTTTGTGTTAGTAGCATTCCTGGGGTGCCTTATCGTGCCTTGGTAGCTTCTTCTAATTGTCTGTCTAGACAATTCTGTTTCATTCCTGTCATCTCATTCAACCAGAGAGGGGAGGGGAAAGGAAGGGAAGGGAGGGGAGGGGAGGGGAGGGGAGGGAGAGGGAGAGGGAGAGGGAGAAAGAGAGTGCTGAAATATTTACCTTGCTCTGATGTGGAAAACAGAAGGCAAACCTACCATGACAAAGGAATGATTGACACAGAGGAATTAATTTAAGCGCAGACCCAATTTCTTAGCAAATTAAGATAAATTGAAGAAAGCTACATTTAAATCAAATTAAGAAAGGGGCTAGGCTAGGGCAAAAAGGAGAGTGGTAGACAAATGGCACCTTTAAGCTGGGCTGAGGAAATGATGTACCCCTCCCTCCATGCCTGCTGGTTAACATTTATTTAATACCATCAGGTTGCTAATTATGGTCACTCATTCAGTCAGCCCAACCTTTCTCCATGGGAAGAAGGGCTACAATGTCTACAGGAGGGGGAAATGGAGGTGAACACCCCCAAACACACATCAGAATTGGAAGGAAAGTTTAATTCCCAGGGATTCCACAGAGCTAAGGTGTCAGTTCCATCTTCATCCAAATTTGTCCAAAATAGGTTCTCAGCATAACTGTTTCCAGAGGTGAGGTTCAGAATGCTTTCTATCAAGTTGTAAATGAATATTTTAGGCTAAAATACTGGGAGAGCCGGCATTTGGGTGCAGATATTCCCATGCTCCAAGTCTAACCGGTGACTCCACAAACTCCGACACAAAGCCAGAGCAGCCCCTTGAGAGCAGAAACCTCACTTGCCCCTTGGATGCCCCTTCAAAGAGCCTCCCACTCTCTTTCTTCTTCCCTGCCTTAATTTCGCATCACAGTCCGTGGGAGATGTGAAAATTAGATCTAATAATGAATGATTACAACTTTCAAGTAAAGTCTAGTTGGTTGACTAATCAATTTGGTTAAGTGAAAATCCATAGCAAATGAGTCAGCCGTAGTACAACATTTCTCCATCCAATTTAAATTAAAATCACCAACCATAATAATTTCACAATTACTCTCCAAGCAGGCGCTGGGGACTTGACCCTGGAGAAGAGAAATTTCAAGGACCGTCAAAGAGGGCAGAGAGCGTCCGAAATGTCATGGAAGTGGGGCTGGGCTTTGGAAGCCCACACAAGGCACGAGAAGTGCAGAAAGAGTTTGATGGGATGCAAAATTACTGGAAATGGGGCCTCTGTGCTGCCTTGAGTTGTGTTCGTGTGAATTTAGTGAATTTATTGTTTATTTATTCGATTTTTTTATTGTTCCAGGCTTGTGTGCTGACTCACTCCTGCCTGGCTCCACAATGCGTCTGGGGAGTCTTTGGCCCTCCACGTTATTCCCCAAGGTCATGAGTCTGGGGAAAGGCAGGGATGGATGACCTCCAAGTGCAGGGATCGGTTGCTTTCCCCATCAAGAAAGTGGAGACAGAGGTTGTGTGAAGCCTAACCAACATGATGGGCAATGGAACTCTGAGCCTCATTTAACCTCTAGAATTGTGGGGAGGGATTTCCCCCACACTTCCTTTGTCCCTGAAGAATATATACTAGAAGAGTTTCCAAGCAAGGTCCAGCATTCTGGATCCCAGAGGGGCAGCCCAAAGCACGTGGAGAGCTCACACACCCGGCCTGCTCTTTCGGGTCTGCTACCTCTCCCCAGGAGCAAAGATGGGGCTCCAAGACTGAGCACGATTGGCAGCTGGGACCTCCGTGAATTTGCTCGGGCAGTGCAGACCAAAGCAAATGCAAATCCCATCTGGGAGCAGCAGATTCTATCATTTGAACCTGTGTTTGCAGAGGAAACCCCTCTTTTCCTCATTCCTGAATCTCCCTGCACTTAGTCCTCCCCCTGTGAAAGTCGGAGGTTCTTGTTTACCTTTTGCACACCTGTGCTCGGTTGTCTAAACCCCCAGACATTCTTGTCCTGTGCTCCCCTGCCTGCCTTCCCCTGGTTGTGGAGAGGTGCCTGCTCTTGGTAGAAGGCGAGCAGGTGCAAACAGCCTCTGCAGAAAAGAGCCTGGGCCGCTCGGGTACTGGCACCATCTGCAAAATGGGCTTCTCCATCACCCTCTGCAACAAAATGTGCTGGACAAGAGTGGAGGTTTCGTTTCACAGCCTCAAAAAAGTCACAGCCCAACAAGGCGCATCAGGAACGCTGTTTGGAAAAGCACAGCTTCATCAGATTAGTTGGACTTTAAGGCGCCCACTCTGTGGTCCCTGATTGGCTGGGATTATGCTCACTCTGAAGCAGCTGCAAAAAAGCCTGAAAGAACAAATCAGCAGAACAATTGGGTGAGGAGAGCTGAGGTTTTTCTGGACACTTGACAATCAACTTTCTGAGTCAAGAGTATTATAGAAAATGTTGGCGCAGCAGCCTTTCCTGGCAGTTCTGGTTGCTGCCAGAAGGCGGAGCTAGATGGAGCCCTAGAGATGCTCCCTCCTGCTACAGATGCTGCAATGAGTAGAGCAGGAGGTCAAATGAGCCTTTGGCCAGAGAAAGAGGGCAGGCCTAGCAAGAAGCCACTACCTCATAGCAAAACTGCCTCAGAACCATCCCTCCCGGCGCCCTCCTCCCTCCCTCCTTCCTTCCTCTCTCCCTCCCTCCCTCATTCTTTCTTTCCTTCCTTCCTCCCTCCCTCCTTCTTCTTTCCCTCCCTCCCTCCCTCCCTCCCTCCTTCTTTCCTTCCTTCTTTCCTTCTAACTATCTCAGTAAGACTTTTCTGAGTCAAGTGGACATATTATTTCCTTGGCAACAGCAAGGAAGAGATTTGCTGCTGCTTATTCTGGGATGTTGGGAGGTTTTCCAGCCTAGTCTACTTTTCCTGGTGGATTCGTATTCAAGCGCTGCCCCCCCCCCCCACTCAGCTCCGTTTATCTTCTCAAGGCCAGCCTGGGTTGACAAGGTATCCTGGTATAAGTCCCCAAGCTGCCCCTCTCTTTGTTAAATCTTCCTCAGCATAGAACCGTGAGCTGTTTTTGACGCCTAATTAACCTACAGCAGTAAAATCCAGGCACCCAGTTTGAGTATTTGCAGCGGTGGGCGAAGACGGCTGGGCCCACTGAAAGCCAACGGTGCCCATGAACCGAGCCAGAAGCTTTTAGCAGAAGCCATCGTCCCTGCCTGAAATCAATGCCTTCTCACTCCCCCTGAGCTGTTTTGTCTGGGTTTACTTTTACATTTCAAACACACGAGACACTTTTAACAAAGCAGGAGCAGCAGCCCACCGCACACCTTCCCTGCCCTCGCTGAAATTACTGGAAGTTAATTTCCAAAGCAGGTCGCTTGTCTTGGAATCGATGCATATCAACTCAGATCAATAGCTGCTCTCGGCAGACGGGCAAAGGTACCTAAGCGATGGCCTTCGCTCGATTATATTTGTATCCAAATCTTGACAGTTTCCAACGAGTCAATGCATTTCAGCAGCTGCCACGGCTTTTTTTCATTTAAAAATATGTTTGCAGATCAGAAGTGTTCCCTCCGGTGGAGCCCACGGGTTTTCCCGATGCTCCTATGAGCAGGAGGTGCGTCCACATGCCGCATTGGGGCTCTTGAACACTTGCACTGCGGAGCTTGTGAAACATGGACACCCCCTCCTGGGTTTCCCTTCCTCCCTAACAGACAGAGGGATGGGGAATGAGAGAGGCCTCAGCGATCTGAGCAGGACCTCTCCTAGGGTGGCCTGGAAGCCAGTCTGCCCCCCACATGGGCTCCCCAGAGTTGGACAGGGGGAGAGAGCCAGACTTTCCCAGAAAGCCTTCTCCAGGGGAGGAGCCAGCTTGGGAAGAGCCCTCCTTGCAGCTGGGGGGGAGTGGGGAAATGGACAGGCCCACTGACCTTAGACTCTACGCAAGCTGCTAAAATCCCAGACCAGCTCCAGGCATTCTCAGAAGAAATAACCTCTCACGGGTTATTCAGCCAGGGGATGTCTGCATTTGAACGTTGGGTTGATTTATTAATTTGGTGCCCAGCCACCTGGGAACTGTTGCTTTATATTTTAGGACCATCACCCTCCCAGGCAAGAGCCTGCTGCATTCTGCTCAGGAGTGATGCAAATGATCCTAGACGCGGCTTCCTAGGACCGCCAATAATTACACTTCCCTTACAGCTCCCGGACAAGCAAATTTCCCCGAGAAAACAGCCCTTTGTTATCCAATAAGTTACAGGGAACTGGAATTTGTGTAGAGAGGAAGGAAGGATCGAATCTGCAGAAAGGCTGCCCCAGAAAAGCACCGATGGGGCAGCCAGACACACAGAACATAGAATAAGAGAGTTGAAAGGGACCTCAGAGGTCTTCTAGCCCAACCCCCCAGCCCCCAGCCCCCACCCCCGAACAGGAGACCCTATACCATTTCAGACAAATGGTTGTCCAGTCTCTTTTTGAAAGTCTTCAGTGATGGAGCACCCACAACTCTGAAAACAAGTTAGGCCACTGGTTAATTGTTGTCACTGTTGGGAAATTTCTTCTTAGTTCTAGGTTGGATCTCTCCTTGATTAGTTTCCCTCCATTGCTTCTTGTCCTGCCCTCAGGTGCTTTGGAGAATAAGTTGACACCCCCCCCCTTCTTTGTGGCAGTTGGAAGACTGCTATCATGTCACCCCAGTCCTTCTCTTCACTAGACTAGCCCTACCCAAATCCTGCAACTGTTCTTCATATGTTTTAGTCTCCAGTTCCCTAATCATCTTGGTTGCTCTTCTCTGCACTCTTTCCAGAATCTCAACACGTTTTTTATATAGTGGTGGACAAGAAAGGGTTCAGTATTCCAAGTGTGGCCTTAGCAAGGAGAAGCTCTTTCAACATTTCTGATGCCCCTGAATTTTACAAGGAAGAGGAGCTGATTGGTTTCCATAGATGCCTTCTGCCCTTTCTTTCCCCAGTCCAGCTCCATAAATTCCCATTTAAGCTCCAAGGTTTATTTCCATTTAATTATTCTGGACAGTTCCTCACTTTATCAGAATCGCTAGGTCACGTGCAGTTTGTAAATTAGATTAAGGAAGGTAGCAACACTCTGGAAACCAAAGAGAAGAGAAGAGATGACTGGTTCCAAGTGGCTGGACAGCCATGGGGCTCCTTGAGCTCCTGAGAGGCTCTTCTCAACACAGTCACAACTGAGCACCGCCACAGGGCCACCCTTTCAGGAGCTTTTCAGACTTTCCGTTGCCATTTTCCCATCAGCATAAGCAGACAAGCCATCTCTGATTTCCAGATTATTCCAAAGTTTAGGGTTCAATAACTCAGGTTCATCATGGGAAGAATCCTGCTGTTTGAAGTTGATGGATCCCAAACTTAGACCACCCTCCAGAAGGGTGAAGACGAAGACGCAGGGCCCATTTGCTCCAGAGCCCAGAGGAAGCAACATGATTTACAGGTGGTTCTTTTCATTCTGGGCAACTGAAGGCAGGAGCAGTTCAGTGGGTCATTGAAAGGGGTCAGTTTGGCCATGTATTTCAGCCCTTTCGTCAATGCAAGAATCCAGATAAAGCATCTGTGAGGAGCCTGTCAAGTTTCCACCTGAACACCTTCAGAAGGGAAAGCTAAAGCATAACTGAAAGCAATTGAAAAATAAAAATAAAAAGCAATAAATTTTAGTCACAGTTTGAAATCACACTGGCGTTCTCCAGTCATGGTGGGATGGCTACGTCCAAGAATTTCAACTCTCCATGGAAAATGATTGGCTGGGAACTCCAAACACCGGATTCCCAAGGCCTTCAGAGGCCACCCAGCTGGAGAAGACCAGTGCAGATGATGTCAACGTTCATTGGGTGGCCAAAGTTTAGGGCTGAAATAATCTCTCCTCAGCTATCACATTCAGATGAGAGCAGCTGGCTGCGTTTTGTAAGGTAGGAAAGGAAAATAGCCCTGTATTTCCTTTTCTTCCTTTCACTAGTACCACCAGCGTCGTAGATGTGTGATCAGGATCTGACAGGAGGCAGACAGTTTTCCGATTTTTCTCTTATTTTATTTAGAAACAAAGACAGAAATATGCACTTTGGATATCAGCCAAGCTTTATCAGAGTAGACAAGTCGTTTCACTCTTCCCCAGCTTCAATCTTGCTTCTTGTTTGCTCTCTCTTGCTTTTCCCATTTCCTGATGATATCCAGCACAGTCTGAAATAAAAGTGCCAAGGAATCTTCCCTCTCCCTCCCTCCCTCTCCCTCCCTCTCCCTCCCTCTCTCTCTCCCCCTCTTTCTCTCCTTCTCTCTCCCTCCCTCCCTCCCTTTCTCTCTCTCTCCCTCCCTCTGTCCCCCTTCTCTCTCCCCCTCTTTCTCTCCCTCTCTCTCTCCCCCTCTCCCTCCCTCCTTCCCTCCCTCTTTCTCTCCTCCCTCCATCCCCCCCTCTCCCCCCTCTCTTTCTCTCTCTCTCTCTCCCTCTCCCTCCCCCTCTCTCTCTCCCTCCTTCCGTCCCCCCCTCTCTGCTTGTGTGTGCATATGTGTGTGTGCATTTATTCTTAAAACATTCAAAGGAAGCAAATCTGAACACAGAATGATATACACTTGCTGGAGAAGCGTTCCAAATATTTGTGGCCCTCAGTCCCTAACTCCTAGTTCTAGCCTTTTTTTTCCTTTTTTTCTTTTTTTTACTGAGCTCATTTTTGGCAGGAGAGCCTTTGATTTCCCCACCCTCCACCCTTTTTCTCCTCCCTCCCCTTCCACCCTAGCCAACCCTTAGGGTTATCTGGCTCTCTTCCTCCTCTGTGTTTGTCTTCAGACACTTCAGTTCATTTTCTTCCAGGCTCAGCCAACAGTCCTGAAGTCCTCGTGAGTCTCAGCTGCTTATCAGTTTTAGCTTTTGCAGCCAACTGTGCCCTGGATGGAAACCAACATGCCACAGTCCATTGTCCACAGCAATTACAGCTGTCTGGTGCTTTTTAGCTTTGGGGACACCTGGGTTGTCAAGCCAGCTCCTCCACAGATCAACCTTTTCTCTCCAGGATCTCTTCTCGATCTGGGAAGTTTAGAGACTTTGCCCCTTGATGCCTCCACTAGTCCTCCTAAGAGAAGCCAAAGGATCTTCCATTGCTAGGAGAGCAGAGCCCCAAGTTAGCAGAGAGAGTTTGCTCAGCTACTCTCCCTCCTTACAATCCCCCTGGGCTAACTCAGGTCTGTGGATCTGTATCTAGTCGCCTCCCAAAACATGGCTGGTTGCTAGCTTGTCACAAGCACAGTGCACATATGCCACTTTGATGGCAATGCACCAAACTGGAGGCACGGCAAACTCCTCTGAGTCTCATGTGTTAAGCGAAGGGCTGGCTAAGCCAGGCTTCAGTTTCAGATTTAATGGGTGTCACATCATTCAAACCCCATGATTTAAAGAATCACGCATGTCAGGGTCTCTTTGGAAAAACAAGAGGGAAAGGAGCAAGAAGGAAGGAAAGTACCAACACAATAAACATCATGGCTTTTAAGGACTTTTTTAAAAAAAAACCTCTTTGTGGAGATTTTAATACTTTGCATGATGACAAGCAACCTTTATTGTTACATACACACACAGAGAGAGAGGGGGGGTGGAGGGGAGTGGGGGGTTCTGAGAACAGAGACAGAGCCTCCAGCAAAGCAATCAGATGCAATTTGGGAACAATGCCTCTGGAAATTATCAAAGATTTCAGCCACAATTTTTCCCATTAAATGAAGATGGGATGCCAAGATGAAAGGGCAGAGAGGGGAAGAGGAGGAGGGCTGCCCAGATTCATGCTGAGCAACCTGAAAGAGGTTGCTCAAAATCTAGGAAATGGGGAGTCCTATCGCTGCTGAAAGAGGCAGAGGTAAACCTTGCATTTAAAGGAGATCCTGGGTAGAGCTTCTGGGTGAAACGTGATTCAGATGGGAAGGGGAGACACAGCAAAAATGATGAGGACTCAAGCTGAAGTAATAACATTTCTTCAAGAAAGTTTGAAATGCTCTGCTGTAATTGTTGGCAAAATGCGAAGTCTGTTGCTTGAAGGCCATCCTGACTCTGGTGATTGAACATGAATGCTTTGTGCCTGGTGTTCCCTAGCTGACTGCTGAGCACAAAGACACCTGCGTGGACCCCTCTCCAATCAAGGGCATCAATGCCGAGAGGTGCGTCTTCCTTTCTAGCACCAGAGGGCGGGCTGGCAAGTATGAGCTGGCTTGGAACCTTGGATGGATTGCAAGCTGATTGACAAGCTGAAAACTGAAGGGGAGATCTAGAGAAAATGGAAGCCAGCTCCGATAGCCCGTGAGAGAGGAGGAGGCGCAGAGAACATTGGCTTGAATCCATGGGGAGGGCAGCAGAGAAAAGTTCAAGCTGAGGACAAGAGGAGGCTGGAATGAGGAATGCAAAAGATAATAAGAGTCCAAGGGACTCAGGTGAGGGCGGTTATGTCCAATACCAGAGGTCTGCTCTGTGGGGAAGCAGAAGTGGGGAGCAAGAGAAGTTAAACCTGCTTGGTCCCTTCTGTGTGTCTGTCTTCTCTCAGAAGACCCTTCCTGTTGCAAGTGAAGAAGGAATGGAACTTGGAAATGGCAAGGACCCGACTTCCTTGCAATTTTAGGGAAATTCAAGCTTTAATGCCAGACAAATTGCATTGCAAGAAGTGATTCTGGGGCTTCTCAGTTTTTGAAAATTCCTGGAGAAGAGAGGGGAAGATGGGAGAAGGGCAAGCATAGCCTCACTATCTGAAAGCAGCAAGGAGGAGGGCCGGGGAATTTGCAGAGCGTCAAACTTAATATTTATGCCGGTCAGGGTCGAACGAGGATGTTAAGCATCTTGTCTGCAAGGCATTTAAAAATGTAGAGATGACGAGGAGCCAGCATGGCTCTTTCAGAAACGAGAGAACTCAGACTCATCTTGTTTGCAGCACGTCCCTTGATCTCAATGTTCCTTGAGAATTTTTAGGGTGTCTTGTAGATGAGGTAGATTATGTAAGATGGACGGTACTGAAGTTTTGTCGTTTTGCGACTGGTTGAGGGGCCACACCCAACGCATGCGCAGGAAAGGCTCTACCTCACCTCGGAGGAAACCCAGACCTGCCACTCCAGGCTGCCCTTTCAGGAAGTGCTCCTGCTGGACAGCTCCGCGTTACCTGGGGCGCCTTCTGAGTGGTCAGTCAAGGAGAGATTCAACCTGGAAATAAGAGAAATTTCCTGACAGTGAGAACCATCAACCCATGGAACAGAAGTGGCCTTCAGAAGTTGTGGGAGCTTCATTGCTGGAGGCTTTCAAGAAGAGACCGGACAGCCATCTGCCAGAAATGGTGTCGGGGGATTGGACTAGATGGCCTACAAGGTCCCCAGCTCTGTTATTCTGTTAAACGCCACTGAGAATGAGAAGCTGGGAGTTCTGGAGCTGAGCTCTCTGAGTGCTACTTGGAGGAAAGGCAGGATTTGGATTTTTGAAGGTGGCTTGCCATTACCTGCTTCCAAGGGCTGAGACAGAGTGACTGACCCAAGGTCACCCGGTTGCCTCATGCCTACAGCAGCACTAGAACTCACTGCTTTTAGCCTGGTGCTTTAACCACTATGCCACACTGGCTCTCAGCCTGGGCTTAGGATCTGAAATTTCAGCTCCAGAACTCCAGAGTCCTTAGTTTGAATCCTGCTCTGAACCAGATGATGCAACACACGGTCTGTCCATCTCTCTCTCCCCCCCCCTCTCCCTCTCTCTCTCTCTCACACACACACACACACACAGACACACATCACTGTTTACCAGTTCTAGGATCTCATTATAAAATTAGCTGCTGGGCTCTGAGCTGAAAGTGCTCCCCAGAACCATTCATTAGCTGTCAAATCAAACTGGGGGAGGGGGGGAGAGAAATTATTTTTATAATTAATTTAATTATTATTGCATCACCACTGTTTGTGCTGCATAAATGAATGTCTTGCCCCACTGCCCCTCTCCGCCCTGCCTGCTCATCTTCCCCGGGATGCCTCCTCAATTCATTTCCAGTTGGGTGCAAAACAAAACAGCAAGGAAATCATATCGGTGCTGACTAATTAAAGTTCCAATTGTTGTCATCCATTAGATGGTACATATTTTAATTATCCTGTGAGTTTGTGTCTTCTCCATGCTACCAGCCTCTCTCAAAACAGAAGGTGCTGGATGAAATTAGCCCCTTCTCCAGTAAGCGTTTTGGAGTTACCATGGCAACTGTGAGAGGTGGAAGGGTTTGAGGTTTTCCTGCCCTCACCTTGTTTCGGCGGTGAAGTTTGCAAGGCTCAGGATCTGCACAAACATCTCCCCAGCAAGCCCAAGTCCCAGCCTCACAGCCAGACCCTGCAGCCAATGAATTTCCACACCCCTGCCCTGAATCTGCGGCTTGCCCTTCTTGCCTCGTTCTTCCTGATGGGCAAGGGAGGCTGAAGAGAAAAGCTAATATGCCCAAAGACCAGGCAGGGCTCTTGGACTCAGTTTCTTTGGCTCACAGAGGTCTCGCCTGCCTCTCGCAGCTTTCCTTCACCAGGAAACCTGCTGCTTCCTGCAGCAACATTGTCCTGATCCTTTTGGGGAGACAGGAGAGGACCGGAGGCCAGGCCAGGCCTTCCCAAGGGCTCCCTGCAAGCTGGGTTTGCATCTCCTGTTCACCACTTTATTCGGAACAGATCACAGCCACTACTGACTCCCAGCTTCTCCAGCCCAGAGCCCTTGCTGGCTCCATGTCAAGGAGAAAAAGCAAAGCAAAAGTTTAAGGCCCACCCACCCATTTCATGGCTTCAACAATGCTCCAAGCCCAGGCTGGGCCTGGGGGGGGGTCTCCCTTGCAAGGATTTGGTGGGCCACTGCTGCACTTTGTACCCAGGCTCTAGCCGGCCTCCTTGTGAGTCAAGTGCAAAGGAGCACCTCGCTTGTGGCTTGCCTAGGTTTGCTCCATGGCAAGCAGGAGTGAGGGGACAATGGCCACTGTGAGCTGACCACAAAGAACTGGCCAAGAAGAGGAGGGAACTCTCCAATGCTGCACACAAAGAAGAAGACGTTGGCCCATTGGAAGAATGGGGACGGGGACATTATTATCCTACTTCAGCACCAGCTTAGCAACCGACATGTTCTGGGGCATTGAGGGCAGGGGGGGCATGAGCAGGAGGCCTTTCCCAGTTATGTGTTTCTGGATTGTGTGGGCAGGGCAAGAGGGGGAGGGATGGGGGAACAAGAGAGGCTGACCAGGCAAAGCTTTGATACTCCGTTAATTAATCCTGAGCACTCAAGCCATTTATTCTGGTTAAACTGGTGCCATCAGATCTCTCTGTAACATCAGGAAACAAATGAAAGACTGGCCAGAGATACTGATGATCCCTATGATTGCTGCCTAGCTGTGAAGAAGAACTTGGATTTTTTGCACCTTATGCAAAGAGGAAATGAGGAATTAAGAAGGGGAAGATTCTGGCTAAATGGAATCCTGTTTCCAGCTCAGCCCTCGGCAGCTTCCTAAGGGATGTGCTGAGACCTGACCCAGCGTTGACTTCCCTGCTCTTCGTAGGCAAAGAAGACACAGGAGCTGCACAAAGAATCAAGTTGACAACTACACTTTGGAACTGAAATCTCTAGCAGCACATGAAATGTTCATCTCTGTAACTTCTAGTGAGATTATTCATTGTCCCAGTGAACGGGGTGGGTGGGGGGGAGAGATTGGCGGTCTGTTATCCAAACTCTGAATGAGAATTTAACACCTCTTTAAACATTTAAACTCTGAGTCCCTGGAGGTTCCTCCGATTTCAGGGAGAATTGGGCAGCCTGGCCTGCCTGTGTCTGGACTGCAGCTACTGAAGAGTGCGTATTTCAGGGCGTTTGTTGTGTTAATGGCAACGTTGCAGACTCCTCTGGCCCCCACTTTTCATCTCCTTCTTCCAGATTAGCATACCTTGTCATACAAAAGCAAACATTTGGCAACTGTTGTTGGTCTGCACACTTTCAAGGCTCCCAGTTTGGGAGAACCGATCAAGCTTGGATTGTTTGTCTCACAGCTCCACACAAAGGAAGCGTTTTGATCAACGGTTTTCACCGTTTTCTCCATTCTGGCAACTGAATTTATAATCTCCCCCGTCCCATCCTCGGTGGATTCCTGAAAGCGGTTTTGCAACACACCCTCCCACCCACCGATATGAAAACCAGCGAATTTCAATCACATTTCTGAAAAGCAGCAAACAGTTGCTACTCCCTCGTGTTCCTCTTTGCCTGCTTCAGTCCAGAGTTGGTGGAGTTTATTTACCACATCTAAGGCTGATTTCCTTCCTTTCAGCGGCTTTGAAGATAATTGAAGGTGCCTGCATTGTCTGCTGTGCATGTTGCCATTAAAAAAAAGCAGGGCTGGGATCGATGTCTCTTCGCTAACGCTGCTCCTCTCGGCCTCGAAGGCCGTACAACGGAGGGCGGAAAGACTGGATCAGCAAATTGTCGCAGGCCGACTGTTTGGTCAATCGTGCACCCATCCCCTTGATAACGCACGTCAGGTGGAATGGTGGAGGCCAAATTAAATATTTAATAGGAAATTTTGCAAAAATGGCATTTCCCCCTCCTCCCGCCCAATAAATAAGTCAGGCAAGAGAACGGGAAGCAAAACTGCCTCTCCCCAGAAGACCAGCCTCTCGGCTGCCAAAGGACCCAGCTGCTGACCCGGGGCAGGGCACACTGGTCATGGGGGGGCAAAGGCAGCTCATGGCTGTTGTGCTCATGCCAAGTTAGGAGCAAGAAGGTTTAACCCCCTCACATGTCTCGCTTGGCTCAGCACCTGCCAGCTTTGTTGACCAGGAGAGCTGCATGATACCCCCTCTATCTCAAAAGCTCCTCAGATGGAGCAGTCAAGAGGGGTGTGGGGGACCAGCCCTTTCTTCCCATTTGGCCCTGCCTGAACTGGAAGGAGGGGATGCCACCCAGAGCCCTAGGCCTCTTGCCCAGTGGCAGCCAAAAGACGGAGGGCCATGGGAGCTGACTGGGCCAAAGAGGGTCCCATCACCGTGGCCTCAGGTGGGGGCACAGAAACCTTCAGAATGGAGCTGCCGCGAGGGCAGAGTGCCCATCTCAAAATGAGTGGGAGGGCAACCTGGTAATTCCAATAAGCGGCCCTGCTTGAAGCTGCAATGGGACTGCTAGGTTGGGCATTGAATGCAGAGGTGGTCTACTTTTCGGCCTTCACCTCCTGCAGCCCCCATCCCATCAGATGTGGTGTCACCAGCAGACTGGGCCATCTCCTGCAACCTGAATCAGGAGACCGCCTTGGAGGCTTCTCTTGGAGGGTTACCGGACTCCAACTCTGGCACAACAAGACAAGCTGGATATTCACCTGCCTCCCTTGGCCCTTCTTTATCCCGGGATTGAGCAATTTCACGTTCTCGTCACTTCCATACACATTTTTGGAAAAGCACTTAAAACCGGTCATTTCACTCAAGGGGGGCTGGGTTGTAATGGTTGATCCTGGTCCTTTAACAAGAGAACTCCCCCTTTAAAGAAGCTGCCAGCTGGAAGGGGGTCTTTTCCCTTCCATCCCCTTTTCTGAATCTGCACTGGAAGCTCTTGGAAACTTCAGACTGTAAATCTGTCACAAGAGAGATTGTGTCGCTCACTGTTCAGCTTGTAACATTTGATGTTGCAAGCCAATGCTTGAGCATGTGCAGAGTACCTGGTGGTTTGGAGAACATGCAACTGAATGCCAGGCAGAAAGCAAGAGCATCTGTCCATGTTTTTGCTGGATGTCCTCTTATCTTCTCTGCAATTCCTTTCCTTCATCTTTGGTGTGCTTGCTTTCATTCTCTGACACACATGTTCACTGCTAAAACATTAATGACTCTTCTGAGTTTCTTTGGCACCACTGACTTTAATTGCATAATTTTTTTAAAAGTATTGAATTTGTCTCTGATTCTTGGGGGCTTTTAGGAATATAATTAGCCTTCACACCACTTTTGTACTTGCTGAGTCCTTTAATCTAGGCATACAAGGACAACCGTGTACCTGTCAGGACCAGCTAGGTATCCATCTGGAAGAAGTTGGGTCAGGAACCACTGAAATTAAATGTTCAGGCATCCAAAGGAGCTCCCTTGCATAACTTAAGCCCAGGACAGCCTGCCCTGCTTCCCTCCGCCTTCCTCCTTCAAGGCACCAGTTCCCCTTGCAGGATCTTTTCCCCAGGAGAACCAACTAAGCCCATCAGAATGAAATGTCACAGGAGTGTGATGAATTGCCAGACAACCCAATCCGCTCCTCTCACAGCCAAAGCTTTTCAGGAGACTTTTAACCAGTGCTAAAATTTTGTGTGGCACTTTGAAGACTGTCCAATTTATTGCCCTGGAAGCTTTGACAGAGCAGGACATATTTTAACAGGAGCATCTCTTGAGGCAAGTCTCACCAAAGGACTCCTTGGGTTGATAAAGACATCACACGATCCTTTGTTGTTTTAAGCAAAGCTCCAGCTAAATCCTACTGGGGGAATCCTGAAGGAAGTCTTAGAGAGAAGCCGTCTGAGAGCTTCCACATGGTGGGGAGTGGGGGAAGAGTTGGGTTGACTGAGAAGGGGCTCATTGGCTTGACACCTTAGGAGCCTTATCAAAAGACTCTGCTTCAGCAACTCCTAGTTGCCCTGGAGAAGTTGAGTCTTCTCTGAGTATCAGAAGCTGTAGGAATTGCACCACCACAACCTTATTTTCTGCTACTCCTGCTTCCTGTACACAACAGGCCACATTCAACCAGGCTGACGCTTCCGGAATTGCTCTTCGCCTGGGCGCCTGCATTGGCTGACAGGATTTGAAAAGGCTGCTTCTGTTGGAGCCTCTTTGGACTCCGCTGTTATTTCGGCTGGCGGTGAACAAACATTGCAGACAAAGGTTGGCAACCATTTCTCCAAACTCTCCCATTCAAGCCTATCCTTTTCCTGGGTGCCTGTTAGCTCCTGCATCTGAGTCCCTGGCCTGCACCTCGTAGAGCCAGGCTCAGCTCAGAGCACAAAACGCTGCCTCCATTCTGGTTGACTTTAGTCAAACCAGAGGGATTGGAATTTATCTGCCAAGATGACTCCTGGGGAAGAGCACTCATCTCTGCTATTTATAAACCAAAGGCAGGTATGTAAATACATTCCCATTCAATATTTATGAAGCCCTGGCTGAGGCCTGTTGTAAGATGTGACGGGACATGTTGGAAGATCAATGACGCTCCAATGCAGAAGAGAGGGACCGCATAGTGTTTGCTGGATCTCTTGGAAGGATCCTGGACTGAACCGAGCCTCCTCTTGCCAGCAGCTCTGCCTTCCTGACAGCAGCCCTCAGTTTCAGAGCTTTCACCCACTGAGGAGTGCTCCTTCCCCTGTTTCTACTCCTGGGCAGCCTCCCCTTCAGGTGATGGTGGTTGGGGACGTAATGGACATGTGTCTACCTGTCCCACTGGAATGATTTCCACCCTTTCCTGGAACAAAGTGGAAATAAAGCAGACACGTAAGAGTAGAAGGGGGGTTATGGGGACCCCACGCCCACCCCTGTTATGTCTGAGTGCTTGCTTCACACATGGGATGCCCCACCAATTCTTGGGGTCTCCATTCAAACATCTGAAGGGCAGGTGATGGGAAGTCCTTGGGGAAATCATTGCTCTGGTCAAGGCAGACAAAATAAAGCAACAAGAAATAACTTGGGCTATGTCCATGCACTGTGGGATTCTTTTGTGCTTGGATGGATCGTGTATGTTCCATGGGTGGAAAGCCAGGGCAGTTCCCACCCATCCAGCATTATCCCATGCATTTATTTAACGTCCAGCTGAGATTTTCCTAAGCTCAGGCACTGTGGCCAAAGCAGAGAGCTGGCCAAGCCGGACGATTGCTCTGATTCTCTGGAATCAAGCTGGGGGCTCTCAGCTCACGTGGTCTGGCTCACTGTAGCTCTCCCTCCTGCATTCAGTCCTGAAACCCTTGATGATCTCTCTCCAGGGTCTTCTCTTCCACTGAGATGGCTGCAGAGGAGAAAACAAGAGCAACTCAGAAGAAATTACTTGCTAGGGAGGTTTTGCCAGGTGATGCAGGATATGGGGGACGCCCCCATTTCTTCATTTTAAGGTTCCCAGAAATAAACCTCCCTCCGTTTCAATCTACCTCAAACAAGACTATCAATGGTGCTCCTCCCGCCCGCTGTTCTGCTGTGTTAAAAAAACAAGATTGATTGTAAGTTTATGTTGCAAATGTACATCATTATTTCAGCACATTAATGCAGTGCCTTTTGGTGCAAATTGATGTTGTTTTTATGATGTTGTTTTGGGACCTGAATAATTGAATTGATTCTTAATTTCAAAGACCCCGTAGGAAACAGGAGAGGAGCTAGTAAACTGCAGGACACCATTTCTATGGATCTGTAAGCATTTCTGCAGACGCACCCTTGCACAAAGCCACAGGCCCAGCCCCCTTCCAGGGAGCGATGGGATCTGAAAAGGGAAGACAGCTGCGTGGTTGATCCCAAAAAGCCCGAGCTGACCACAAAGGCAACTCATAGCTCCATGTGCCCCGCGGCCCGGGAAGCCAACCAGTGGGGGTCCCTCCTGCTTTTCCTGTTGCAAAATTAGTACAAAACATTTATCCTTGGTATATTGCTTCACTTTCTATTGCTAAAATGGACTGTTCGTTTTCTAAAAGTTACTGGAAATGTAATGCTCAACAATTTTGGGAAACGGTTTGTATTAGAATGAAATAAATTTTAACAGTTCAACCTGCCATATTTTTGTTACATTATTATTAAAACATAAATTCCCAAGTATGCTAACGTCGTTGGGTATATGCTAACTCCAACAGGATATTATAATCTTCTGCCTGGGAGGGAGGATGCATCAAGGGCTGGAATAGCTTCCAATCTTAAAAGTAAACTTGAAGTAGGCTGCACCTCTAATTGGAAATCATCCTTGAACTCTCGTCCAAAATCTGGGGTTTTCTACATATAGAGTCCCTACAGTAATCTAACTTCTTGGGATAATCCAAGATGAACACATTCTCATTACTGATTCAATTTATTATAGCATATTATTTCAGTCAGTGATTTATGTTATGTTGACAAGGGTTTCTAATGTATATGTTTAAAGCTTAATAGTAACAATCAATCAATCAATTTTATTTACGGGCAAAAGGCCTCTAAGCCTTAATAGTGATTCCTAGCTTTTTAAATAACGTATTTTATAATTAATAGGTAAGTAAGGATACTTTGGAAAAATGTAGATTTAGATCTCTTGTTTACCTATTTGTATTTCACTACCTGTTCCTTACTTTTTATTATATTTAAAAATGTCTTTAAAAAGGAAAAGGAGGGAGGAAAGCTTCTTCACAGCACCTCTTTTCCAGCCTCACCAGCCCTCAGAGGCGAGATGGGGCTGTAGCGTCCTGGATTAGATGGCTCCTAGTAAAATAGTGAGTTTCTTCTCAAATGCTCAGGCAAGAATCAAGCAGCCTTGGTTGAGAGGCTCCTGGGATAGCATAGCTGAAGGAAGTGAACAGGGCAATTCTGGGGTCCCCAGGGAGAATCCTAAGCGAGGCAAAAGGGTGGTCTCTTTCCTGGGGCCTGCAGAATGACCGCTGGAGGATTGTCCGATGTGCTCCTGGCTTAAGGCTGATGAGAAACCTGCAAGGACCGTCAGAAGGGGATGTCTGTCACCATTAGCTGCAAAGACACGGGGGCTTCTTTGTCCCTGCTGTGGGATGCTGTTATCCAAGAGCTGACTTGAGCATCTGCCCCGCCTGTCACAACACTGAGCAGACCACAGGCAGCTGTTAGGACAGCAGAAGCAGTTGCCATAGCAAGCTCATTGCCCGGGGCCAAAACACAGGCAGATGTTCTGGCTCTTGCAGCCGTGGCCGTGGACAGGAATTGCTATGGTAGGCAAGTGCTGCCTGTTCTCCTGGAAAGGCCCATGATGCCCCTCCCCTCCCCAAGATCAGCCCGAGGACTGCCTTTGGCCTTCCAAGTCCCAAGCAGCCAAGCTCCCAGCTCCAGCCCTCCTTCCCTGCTACCTTCCTATCATCTGTTTCAGGAGCCTTCTCGATAGACAGACGGAGAGAGAACCAATATGGGTACCAACCATCAAGGCCAATTCTCAGGAACAGCACAGTTATTTGCAAAGGCCAAAGGAATCACTAATATTTTTAGCACTCCTGGAATAGGTGAATAATATGATCCTTTTAACATTTTAGGGGGGGGGGGTTCCATGCATATTAATTGCATACAACTTCATTGACTTCTTCGGTGTTAGAAGCTTCCTGAATTAATGACTGTCGCTGTTCTTTATTTGCCTGCTGCTCTGTTATACACGGTAGCCTAGAGGTCATTTTTAGAGCTTTTTTTTTCACAGCCCTATCACAACTTGTTCTAAAAAAAGATAATATGTAATAAACTGCACTGAGGACATCAATCAAATATTGTCGGATCCTAACCGCTGTTTCTTGTTCAGAGTCCCGTGCCATAAAATACTAAACGCTATTGCATGCAACGCCATAGGGAGCAGCCATGCATTTCAGCCGCTCTGTCACATTTTTCATTTCTATAGGAAGCCGAATGGGGCAACGGATGCCAATGGTGGCTGCACAAGGATTTCAAGGCCATCTGGAGAATTTTTATCATGACAATTTGTAGAGGAGAATTGGAAGAGGCTGATTTATACCCACTTCTGTTGATCCTCTTCCAGAAAGCATCCAAGCTGGAGGGCGCTGATTACAGCCAAGGGTGGAGTTGGGCGTCCTTTTGCTCTATTTCTGCTGCCTCCCAGTTACACAACCATGCAGCCTCGCAAATACACTGGATGTGAAAAATTAATTCCTGCTCGGCCTTACCACAGGTTTCCATCCGGGGGGAGGGGCTCCTCATCAGGAGTTGCTCTGCCTCTGCTTCTCTAAAGGATGACAGACATTGAGCCAAAAACCCCAGCCCTCCCCCCATCACAATCGCTTTCTTAGCCGGCCACTTAAATTGTTTTAATTATTCCAGAAACGCCCCATTAACTTCCCCAATGGAACCACTAGAGGGGAAGATCCTGGGCTCTGTGACACCTCCTACCCTTGGCGCCGCCTGAAGGGACCTCACGCAGGGCTGGGACAGGTGGGGAGCCAGGCGGGGCTCTGGGCCGAGGTTAGGCACTCCGATTTCATTACCAAGGCCTTGATTGCTCCGGATTGATTTAACAAGGGTCTGCTTATTGCAGGGAATGCCGAAAGACACAGGGAATCCAAGTTATGGAGAAAATAAAGAGAAATAGAAATGCCACAAGGGAGTTGTGAAGATCACCTGGCCATCTGGTGGAGTGGAGTGTCTCAGTATGCTCAGGCCCCCAGGCCCAGGGAAGCTCTGCCAGGCACACAAAATTGTGATGATGATTAACAAAATGCCTGTCATCGTGATTGGTGGGCGTGTTTGGATTGAGGCATCGATGGGGGTCTCGCACAGCTCTGAGCTTTGGAAGCAGAGGTGGCAGCCATGCTGTTTGTCAAGAAACACAGAAGGAGGAAGGAGAGAGGAACATTTTGCCTCCAAAGATATTATTCCCCCCCCACACACACACACACACACACTCACACATAAGGATCTCCCTTTCCCACTTCATAGGGCTGCTTGACAGCTACTTTCTCCTTGGTAGAGTTTCCATCTGAGAACCCCCTTGAGCCCCCCAGCTGTTCATTCTCAGGTCAGCAAACCCTCTCACAAGCCCTGGGTTGACCGTCCAGCCTGCCAAAAGTTGCGTTCTGTGTTTAATAGAGGACATTGTTGTTTCTTTCTCCTCGTCTTCTGGGCTCAACTATATTTATCAAGACTTCAAGACTGCCAAGGTAGAAATAACAACACCCTGGCAAGAAAGTCCAGCAACCTGAGAGAAGGCCTTTGACCTCTCTGCTGTGCCAAGGTTAGCTAAGAAAAACAAGCCTCCCGTTCTTCAGACAGACTGCATGTCCCCCGTGTACCAATCAAGGCCTGCTTCTTCTGAAGGAACGGGGATCATCGCATCCAGAACTATGCACAGCCACTGGAATCCATTACCTCGCTTGTGGTCTCTTTCACAACGGCTGAGGGCATCTCACAAGCAAAGCAGCAGTCAAATCCCTGCCAGTGCTTGGCTAAAACACAGAGTTGGATCTTGGAGGTCTTCTAGCCCACTCAACCTCCCACTCAAGCAGGAAACCCTATAGTACCATTTCAGATAAGTGGTTGTCCAATCTCTTCTTGAAAACCTCCAGGACTCTCTGAAGATGACATCTTCTGGATTCAGATTTCTCTCTCCCAGCTAGGACAGTTTTCCCCAGTCTCAGATTCTGCCTCTTCCTCCTTCTGATGCTTCACTTGTTTCTTTTGAAACTGACACTGCCGATGAAAGCTGTTCTACCAAGTAGGCCCTTTTCAAACCCATCATTTATAATTAAACTTATTAAGAAAATAAGTTCAGTTGTTAGATGATGCTTTGCTTTTTTTCCATCAGAAATTGGAGAAAATTAAACTTCTAGAAAAATCTGGGATGATTTTTACTATTTGGGATTCACACCGAAATATGAGATTTTGTCCCTCTTCCAGGTCAAAAGGGCAAAAAATCCTTCCTCTCAGAAACAAAACTTGGCTGCTTCCAGATTCTTTAGGGTTGTTTTCCTTTCTTCTTCTGCTCTGCTATTTTCTAAACACAGAGATTTTATCTGATGATCTCACTTATTGTTTAAAATAGTCCCCTACAGTTGCTGAAATATAATTTATGTTCTTAGGATTTTCATTATGTTTTCTAGATTAGGTTTAGGCAGACTTTAGTCAAGGAAGGCGGACAAGAAAATCCTTTAAAAGAGCTGATGTGCTCAGAACACTCTGGGGATCTTAAGATACCCACAGTTTACTCATCTCAATTTTCTCCAACACACCAACCCTTCAAGCTAGGTTCATACCGCCTTCGAGGTTAAAATGTGGCAGTGTGAACTTGCCAGATTTGTCCCAATTGCATCTTGGGGGCTTGGAGAAAAGAGACCTGATCGCAGGGAAAGTCAGCCTTCACCAAATGTCATTCAAAGGCTAAAAAGCCAATCCAAGATCCAGAAGATTCCTGTAGGCCAGGCCAGCCACGGAGACCAAAGCAAGAAGCCCTCCAGAAAGAGCAGGCAGTTGAGATTTGATGGCCTGGGAGGTCTTAATCCTCCTTCTGCTCAGCTCCAGAATAGCTGGGCTGAGGGGAGGAGTCAGATCCCTCGCCTGAAAGAAAGCAGGAGAAAAGCCGGGCTCTGCAGTGCGCAGGCTGGAGAAGCCAAAGATGGCTGCTGGACAGCACAACCACCAACCCTTCTCTAAGGGCTGCTGATGTTCAGTAGAACATCTGAACACCACAGCAAGATGGAAGTGGCCCAAAGAGGAGGCAGTGCTGAAGATCCAGGGGTTTCTGGGACAGCTCTAGCTTCTTTTCCAGTCTGCTTTCTCTTT
This sequence comes from Masticophis lateralis, assembly GCA_030761175.1. Taxonomy (NCBI): domain Eukaryota; kingdom Metazoa; phylum Chordata; class Lepidosauria; order Squamata; family Colubridae; genus Masticophis; species Masticophis lateralis. Next base: position 17,106,988 of record JAUDYJ010000008.1, read on the forward strand.
CTCACTAAACCTTCGGCAAAGTCACAGTTTCTCAGGGCTGCAATCCCAATGGAGAAAGACAGCAGGAGAGCAATTATATATCATTAGGAATAAATGTGTCACTCCTCCAATTAATTAGTCCCCTTTTTCTTTAAAAAAATTAATAAAGTAGGTACATTTTCCAGAATGGTACAAAATAGAATAAAAATAAGCTACATTTGAGAAGAACTCTGTGGCCTCTGGATTTCACCCAAGTGTGAATGTCAACTTTTTCCTTAGCACTACCTAATAGTGTCTGGGCACTACTGCACTGTTCTCTCACTGCCACTAAGTAGCTGCCATGAGTGGTAGATCTCGTGGATTTAGGGCAGGAATTAGCCTCAGTCCTAGGGGAGACAACCACCATTATGCACAAAGGTGTATGTTTTGGGCCTCCCTACTTAAAGATGCTGCAGTCCGTGCTCTGCTAATGGCTTCCCTCTCTACTTTAGCTTTGAACTCACGACCAGAAAAAGTCACCATGATATTAACTTTGTCATTTGATACATAAGGCTACCATAAATCATTTATTTCATTTCCTTGCCAAGGTCTTCATTTGTTGTACTTTAAAGGAAGAGAAGGTGATTGCCGTCTGAAAGCAACAGTGATGGCAAAGAGCAAAGATCTGCAGAGCAGAAACAGCCTTTGTGGCATACACACTGTGTGTATCTACCACACTGTGACCTTGGAAATTAGCTTTGCCTTAACAGTCATGGATTATTATTTTTTCATTTATTTCTTTAGTTTGTCAAGCATGTATGAGAAAGCAAGTATAAACTTAACATATAAACATATAAGTATAAACAGGTATAGGTATAAACATAAGAAATGAGTACGAATAAATGGGAACAGTAGGACAGGGATGGTAGGCACGCTGGTGCACTTACAGACCTCTTAGGAATGGGGTGAGGTCAGGGGTGAAATCCAGCAGGTTCTGACAGGTTCTGGAGAAATGGTAGTGGAAATTTTGAGTAGTTCAGAGAATCGGCAAATGCCACCTCTGGCTGGTCCCAGGGCGAGGTGGGAATGGAGATTTTGCAGTATCCTTGCTATGCCCACCAAGCCACACCCACAGAATCAGTATTGCAAAAATTTGGATTTCATCACTGGGTGAGGTCCACGGTAGACAGTTTAAGGTTAAAGTTTTAGGGGTTTGAGGATGTAACAACAGAGTCAGGTAGAGCATTCCAGGCATTGACCATTCTGTTGCTAAAGTCATATTTTCAAGCCTTGTGGCATAAGGTATTCTAAGCAGAGGAATGGAGGACTCTTCTCGTGAAATACCTCTGGACTCACTCAATTGTATTAATGTCCGTTATACAGTGTGGATTCAGGCAGATGAGCTGTATTCGAGAATTGGTCTGGCAAAGGTTTTGTATGCCCTGGTTTGCAGTACAATGTTACCAGAGAAGAAGCTTCACAAAATTAGGTTAATAACTCTCAATACCTTTTTGGCAATGCTGTTACAGTGAGCTCTGGGGCTTAGATCTTTTGAAATGAGTTTTGAAATTAAATGGATGCCACCACCTCATTTCTAGAAGGCTGCCAGTCCACTTGAGTGGCGGTGAAATGAATTGGTAAAGCGAAACTCACACAGGATAGTAAGGAAACTGTACTCTCAACTTAAACCATGGGAAAATGCTGATTCGTCCGATTAAGTCTCCTTGAAGCGGTTTTTCTATCTGAACATGCCTTTGCACATCAAAGAAAGAGAAGCCTCTGAATTACCCACAGTAAAAAAAGGGAACTTCGGAGACTGCAGTAGGTTTAAATCCCTGGAAAGGAATTGGCCACCTCCACATCTGTGCAAGTCCTTAGAGACACAGAGGCTGGCATGGAGTTCTGCAGGATCCAGAAAGAAGGTCGCTTGGCACCCTCTTCTGCCCACTGCCCGAAGGCTCCCCTCCCCATCTGCCCTAGGCACCAGAGCCTTGTTTGGGGTTACCTGTCATAAGGCCAGAGGCCCAGCATTATGTCTGCTGCGGGGGAGGGGGAGGGCCCACAGGGGCAGGGAGAGGGTTAAAAAACCAATTGTGGTGCTCAGTCACTTGATGGAAACCTGCCCTTTTTATGCATGTGTTTAAAAGGGTTGGACCTCAGTTGGGCCGTCTTCACTTTTTTTTACCACCCTATGGATGCCCCAGCTGTACCTAGAAGTTGCCTCCTGTGTTGGGATGCCCATCTGAAGGAGCCAGCAGAGAGACTGAGAGGCTTCTAGCCAGATATAATGTCATTCTTATTTACATACTTAAATCATCTTGTCATCACTGTAATACATCCATAAAGGGAAAGATTGACAATGTTCAACTGAAAGAAATTTCAAATAAACTTGCCCTCTTTTCTCTTGCCTGGCTCATTGTACCCATGAGATTTAGTGCCCGTCACCCGATCGCCACATCCTGAGTTTGCCTGCCAGAGATGAAAGGGCTTCAAATATAATGGAGCAAGGAAGCATCAGGAGACAGCCAAGCTCAAGAGATGGGCTCAGACACCGGACACAATTGACCCAAAAGTTCTTCCAGAAAGAGGCCTCATTCCCCCTTGCTCTGTGGACATAGCAGATGCAACGGAAGTTGCAAAACTTCTTATCTTTGGAGTGCTTGCTTGATACCAAAGAGAGCAGCAAGAATATAAAAACTGGGACAAGGTCACAAAAGGTCTGAGCTCCGGACCTAATCCAGTAGTAAAAAACCCAGGCATGTGGGTGGGCGATAACTGGGTTTATTAAGCCAGACTCAGGCAACAGATGAGCTCCAAAAAGCGCTGGTCACGAAACAGATGCAATCCAGAATTAAAGTGCCTTCACCTCCTAGCGCGTTTATATAGATAAGCCACCAGGATGTGCTGAAGTTGCTCCCAACAAGGCAACTCACAAGCCAATATTCTGGCCCAGGTGTAGCATTCAAGGGGAAGTGGCACCCCAATTTAACTAAAGCCCGTTCTTCCAGAACAATCACAATCTTGACTGGTGTAAGCCATGTTTAAGCAGAGAATGTGCTATTATTTCTGTTTCTAACAATTCCTCACCAGCCTCCAGAATGTTCTTCGTTGGCTCATTGCCACTGAAGCCCCAGGCCTTGGTTTCTCAATCACTCCACTACTTTGGTGTGATTTAGCACCCCCTCTTCAGCCCTTTCCCTTATTAGAGATTTTTTTACATTTACCATCATAAATCCAGCTCACCATGACAATCCTGATCTTAGGGGTCTCCTTTAATTTGCCCAAAGTGGGTGACCTATACTCTGGTGTGAACCTTTGCACAATGTTGGAGCTGTTCCTTGGTCCCTTTGGCACTGTAAATCCAGCCTCCCTGCCTGACAAGGTCACAGCCTTGATGCTCTAATTGCACTTTATACTCTGTGAGAATTGACAATCCTGTCCTGCGGCTCATTCACAAGGCTATGACTGTCCCTGTCTCTGTCCCTGAGGGAGGGAGGGAGGGAGGGAGGGAGGGAGGGAGGGAGGGAGGAAGGAAGGAAGGAAGGAAGGAAGGAAGGAAGGAGGTTCCAATTTCACCTTTGTATATTTATGTATGTGGATGAGTGCTTTTTCAAGAAGCATTATACATGTTTACTCAGAAGTAAGGCCCACTTATTTACCAGGCAATCATGCACAAAATTAAAGTCTCAGGTGTCTGCACCATAAGTCTACACATGCTTTAAATGGCCAGGCACTTTTTGAAAAAGTTGCGTGGATACCCACTTTGTTGGAAGGTATTATAGAGGCAATCTGTTTCTTTTTTCTGGTGTTCTGGGTTGCAGTCTTCTGAATAATGTCTACAGGAGATTCTCTGTCATTCAGGTCATGATGAGCTGAAGAGCAGAGCTGAAGAAGCTTCTTGGATAAGAAATGAAACATCTTCAAAGAAAAACCAGCAAGTCCAGTTGCCTCTTGAAAAAGCACCTTTGGGTCATCTGAATAATGTTCTTACCCAGCTCCTCTTGTGGGAGGTTGGATTGTTACTTTAGTAATGAAGCACTGGTTTAGGGTGGGTTGTTTTTCAATAACTTGAATTTCTAATTTGCCTCTGCTGATGAGGATATCCAGGAAGGACAGTGTCTTGCTGTTTTCTTCTTCCTTTGTGAAATTTATTCCTTTGAATATGTTGCTGATTATTTCATGTGCTTTCCCTAGTTGTTCTTTTTTATTATGCTGAAGGTATAGCTATATATGTAGATATAGATACAGATATTCAAAGAATAGATCAGAGCAGAACAGAGAACAGAATTGAATAGAATAGAGCAGAATAGAATAAAATAGAATCTAGAGGCTGTGTATTGTTTAACCATTCTGAAGCGGTTTTCTATCTGCTTGATATGTGGAATGCATAATTTCACTCGCTTTTAAGGTCGTACAAGCTTTTACTTTCAGAATGGAAAATTACAGAATATTACAAAATTCATTGTGCGCTACCAATTCCAACTTCATATCTCCATAGGAACAGGAAGTATTCTGTCAGCCCTGTGGGTGAAGATGAGCTCCTGTATCAGGTAGGCATTTATTTATGATTAGATTGTTAATTTCACCTTTTTCCCAACAGTGCCAGGTGGGGCTGGTGGGGCCCAGGTGGTGTCCAGATGTTGCACTCGGGTTGGGCTAAGAAAGAAGGACTGGTCCAGATCCAGCCATCGGTTTCTGTGGCAGAGAATGCTGTCTGCCCAGAGTTGATCCAACTCCAATCCTTTCACCATCACAAAACGCTGGCATATCAACCAACACACTAGCAGACCAAAGCTGTGACCAGTGTACCTCCAAAATGGGTCCCACTGTTTTTCATGCTAAGGATTTGAAAGTGGATAAACTAGAAACAGGAAGAATTTGTGAAAGACCCTGTTTTGATATCAAAGTACCAACATGGTTGCCACATAGATGTGTTTATCACTTACCTAGACTCAGACAGAAGCAAAAATTTCCTTTGGATCAGCTCCAGAAAGATTCCAGAAGATCTAGAATCGCCAAGTCACCAAAGTAGCCATTGATTTGTCCCTCCAAATGGTGCCCCAGCGAGCCTGCATTGACCCATGCAGCACCACACCACACATCCCAAATCAGGGCCTGCTTTTTGGGTGGCAAAGAGCTTCCTGGTGTGGCTGGATCAGACCCACAATCCTGCAATCCTCCCACAGATTTCACTCACCCTCAAATGGCTGTTGCCAACCTGTAGTGAAGTGTGGGTTGCCCCATTTTTGATTTGTCCTCAATGAGCCCTTTGACCCTCATGGACCAGGCTGCCTTCAGGGTCACTAGGCCCTGTCCAAGCACTCCACTCTGCTCTCCCCCGTCTTCTTCTCCCTGCCCCCAGTGAGTCTTGCTTACCTGTCTGCATTACAAGATCTGATTAGCTCCTTGTCCTCCAGAGAAATAAACAGCATCTTTGGCTAAATGAAGAACGGAAGATCCTAGATGGAAAGAGACACTTATTTATCCCTTTCTTAGATGCCTAATGAATAATATCATGTTTGCAGAAACTCATTTTTGAGAGGCAAGGACAAGAGACGCGTAGGCAAGAAGCCCAGAGGAGGCACCAATATTAATTTTGCCCTCAAAAGGTTTACGTTAAAATATGGATGTTACCATGTTAATGTCTCCCTTCTTTTCTTGATGTGACCTGTGAAAAGCACTTAGTGTGACTTTACTCACCAAGGGGCTAATTCTGTGCAGATTTGTTGGTCAAGGGGACTCTGTTTTAATAAGCACCCGTCTCTGGTCTCAGGGCCCCAGCCTCACTCCTGTCCAGGTGAGCTTTCCATTATCCTCAGCCCAGAGGAAAGTGGAGTGCCAGACTGAATGGACCTGCCTCCATTCTCATGCATGCTCATGGGATGCTTCTAGGGCAGGTGTCAGAAACCTGCGGCTCGGGAGGCACATGCGGCTCTTTGGGCCCTCTGCTGTGGCTCCCTGTCAGGTGATCCAACCACTGGCTGTCCCCACCCCTCACCCTCCCAGTCACCCCTCGCCTGACCTGAGAAGGTAAGGGCAACGGCTGTGGATGGAGATGGGCGGGATCTCACGAAGATTGATGGTTCGTTGAGAGCACTTCCAAGAAAAGTCAGCACGCAAGGATGCAATCCAATTAAGTCTTTATTTAGAAGTAAAGTAGAGTAAAATGAGTTCCCTGGCATGGAGGCATCCATGCCTTGATTAAGTCCATGGTTCAGTTCCATAGGAAGTTAGAACAAGAGCCAAAGAGCAGCCCAGTGCAGGGGGTCTTATAGAGGCCCTTGGCCCCTCCCTTACCAAGGTGTGTGAGGGGGCCGGAGGGCCATTAGCTTTCCCCAATGGGCCTGCAGAGGCCGGAGCCGCTTGACCCACCAGTGGGATCAAAGTCCCTCTTTGCTCCCATCTGGTGGCCTTTTAAGAAACTGCCATGGCTGGCACAAAACACCTAACAGGAGAAGTGGCCAGGGCAGAGACAGAGAGATACAGAGAGAGAGGGAGAGGGGGGAGGGAGGGGGAGAGAGAGATGTGAAAATGTTTTTGTGGTTCTCGGTGTTTTTAAACAACCGCTTCTTTGTCCTAATGACCAGCTGGGTAGGCGTGGTTAGGGGGTCGTGTGACTAGCGGAAGTGAGTGACGTGGAGTTGGCCATGCCCACCCAAGTTTTGTGGCTCCTGGTGTTTTCTTTTCTGTGGGAAATGGGTCCAAATGGCTCTGAGTGTTTAAGGTTGCAGACCCCTGTTGTAGGGGGAAACTCTGGACCCTCTGAGGAATCAAGACTCCTCCTGCATTAGTACTGCATTAACGGACTTATAAGGGCCGCTGTGGGTTGTGGGTCTTGGGTTACAGGCCCTGGTTGATGGGATGTGATAAGGAATGCAAACGAATTAAAGTCATACAACAAATAAACCTCAAAGGAAGTTAGTCAAGGAAATCAGCTTGAATTCAAACCGTGTTGGTGATCAAACAAGAAATTACCAGTGCTTGTTGAAAGGGGCACCATCCTTGGATGAGAAGCAAAGCAGAACTTCAATCCAAGATGGGGGCTCTTCCCTCCCTCTCTTAGAGCTAACAGGAGAAGTCACTGTGGGGTTGCCTGAGAATTCTTCTGGAATAAAAGTCTTTGGGTTCTTCTGCAGTTACAGCTCCCATCCAGATGTTATTTGGGGGCCATTTCAACTTCATTCATCCAAAGTTAGGCTCAAATTCTGTCAACATGTGGGATGGGGCTTTTTTTCCAGAATATCTGGGGGTGGTCTTTAATTTGGGATTTTGGAATAATTTTAGAATCCCAGCTTGCTTTTGCAATGCTAATAACATCTCCATTCTTTGCAAGAAAATGATGGTGTCTTACATGTCAATTTTTGAATTTTTATTGTTGAACATGGCACATCAAAATATGCTTTCAACCTTTGGTCTTGAAAACATTCCTTAAACACATCCCTTATGGGTGAATAAACAGATTAAAACTTCTCTTGCAAGCTAGGTGGTACACGCCATTTAATAAATTGTGAGGTAAACTTAATCACAGGCAATTGCTCTTTCACGCTTGCTCAGAGGTCACTTAATAAATTCCACACTGACTTCTGGGGTGGCCTAATTCACTTGACCCTAATTAAATGGAAAGTCCCACACATGTTTCTGGAAATCTCTTTCCCAGCAGCCTGTTAGTGCACAGTGGGTGCCAGGATGAATCAACTGGCTTTCTACATCACTGGTCATCAACCATCACCAGCACAGCAGCATCTTCCATGGCTAGAACTTGGCATCCTTCCCAAGTCCAGTCTGTGCCAGCAGATGGTGGCAGTTTGGAATATAGAACCCAACTGGATCACCTTCTTGGGTACTCTCTTTGTGCATAGAATGATCTTGAGAACAGGATGCTGGCCAGACATTCAGATGATTCCCAAGAATAAGGAGGTGTCCATGCTGAGGCCTCACCTTCTCACTAGTTGAATGACCAAGACTTGAGTCTATCCGCTCTGGAGACTGGAGGGGCAAGTAGGGACAGGGGCCCACCAGTGTAATAGCAAGATCCTTTGACGCAAGGATGGAACCATCAAACCTCACTCAGTGGAGCAGCCTGGTCTGGAAGTGCGCTGGAAAACTTCTTGCTCACCTGCCCATGCCCTTGGCGAGACGTCTTCTGGCCATGCTGCTCAGCCAGTTGAAGTGGCTTCTCTTCTTTGCAGGACAGGTGCTTTGCAAAAGGGCGAGAGTATCATCTTCAGGACTCCCAGCCCCCAGCAGTTTCCCTGAGATGAAAGAGCAGAGAAAAGCATGTGGCATTTATTCATTTTCTTTCTTTTTTCCCTTTGGTCCCTCTAAAAAAAAAGGATTACCTAGAAATATACTGGAGGGATAAACCATGGGTATTTAGATTTGCAAAAGATCTGGGGTGGAGGCAGGCAGGGGTGAGGAGAGAGAAGTTAAATCCTTTTGATGTAACTTTGAATCAGTTATTTCAGAATTATATCTAAGGGACATAGAAAGACAGAATCATTTTAAGTAACAGAGAAAGGATACATCAGAGAATTCTTTTTTTTTTAAATCCTACCTACTGCTAGACCCAAGTGGGCTCCTGCGGTTCCCCATGGATAAATTATTCCAGCTTCTTATAGCCAGTGGCAAATTGGCAGTAGGTGCCTCCACGGAAAGATGCAACTTCAGAAAGAAATCAGATATGGCTGTCTCTGCTGTGGAACCTGGGATGCCTTGATCCTTGTAGGGTCCTAGGCAGCTTTTCCCCTCCCCCTCCCCTCTCCTTCACTTCTATTGTCTGGCTTCCCTTCTACTAGCTTTTTTTTTTTTTTTTTTTTTGAGGTGGGTGGAGATAGAAGAGTGTAAGTCAGTCTTGAAAAAAATATGCAGCAACTGTTACAGTTGAGGCAGGGAATATGAGAACGTATGAGAAAGAAACTCAAGGTTGCCCCGCCTTGACTCTCTTGGGTATAAGTGGGAGGGAAAGAGACGCCTTCAAGATTTGCTGTTGGAGCCAAAGCAATAAAGTAGAATTCTGGGGTTGCTTGTGGTACCAATCTTGAAGGGCCAGCAGACGGCCTCTGACGGGGTCTGCCAACCCCCCTCCCTCATGCCCCACCCTTTCTGCTCCTAGTACCCTGATGGGACTAGCCCTCTTTTTATCCCAATCAAGTCCAAGGAGATCTGAGCTCTGTCAAGGATGGTTTGGGGAGGCTCCCCAGGCCCCCCACTTTTCCCCAAACATCCATAGTCATTTCCCGCACACCTTCCCAAGCCTTTGCCGAAGACAACAAAAGATGTGCTTTAATAAGCAAGATGCTCCATGCCTGAGCGGTGTGTCAGCCTCCATTTGTAATGTTGGTGACAGACGGATCTCTGGATAATCGCAGCCTCTTTGTACTCAATGGAGTCGGATTGGAGCAATTGAACGTCTGAGGAAGATTACAGGCAGTTATGTACATCGCCTGTCATGTTAGCTGTGGCAGGCGCCTTTTTCAATTGACCACTCAGGCACTGGAGTTTCCGGGACAGACGCTGGAAGCATTCAGGGCCTCCAAATGAGGCTTTGGGAGGACCCTTCCTCCCAAAAATAGTTCTGCCAGCTATAACCCACCTGTTCCCATCCCCATCTCCAAAGGCTTCCCAGACATGCAGGAGTAAATTGGGGGAAGCCCACCTGTTATGGACCTGCCCCCTCCACAGGACTACACAAGGGCCATTGAGGACTGATCCTCAGCCTCCCCTTGGAATACACACACACACACACACACACACACCAGCTCCAAGGCAGGGCTCAGTAGTGAAGATCTCTCAAGTTGGGGCTGCCGGAGCCATGAAGACCCCACAGCCTTCTCCCTTGGCACAGAGGGGCTCTCACTTATTCCTTGCCCATCCCAAAGATCTTCCTTGACTAGCTGTGACTCAAGATGAAGGCCTGCTGCCCACCAGAAGCTCCTATCAGATCAAACAACCAGTGAAGCAGCATAAATGCTAAGCTGAAGCAAAACATGGACACTTTCAAGAATCACAGCACTCAAATTGTCCTACTCCCTGACATCACTATGTGAAAAACCTGCCTTGGTGGCTGCCTGGAACAGGCCCTGCTCTGACTTCCCCACGTGGCAAGGCCCGAAGGCTGCTGAAGCTGCTGGTTGTGGGTGCCCCAGCCTTTCGGAGCTCAAGAAGTTTCCCTAGTTTGCTCTTTGGTCAGTGCTGGGGAAAACCCAGAGGATGCTGAGCTGGGGATGAGCCATGCCGGGGAAAGACAACAACCCCCATTGGCAGCCCTCTCGGCCCCCAGGCCTTGCTGAAGGAGAACCGGCCCTGCTGCCCTGACAACTTTTGGGCAGTGTTTCTGGTGCGCCCCACCCCCCACCCCCGCTGCCTTCCAGCTGCCTTCTTTGTCTTTTCCCTTAGTGTGCATGTCACCGGGAGTATATCTATTTATCCCACTAAATGCTCGATTGCCAGAGGGGGCCACAGCCAATAACTGGAGCCTGCTTAAGCATGATCGATGAGAGCTCCGTGGCAACGTGGCCAGGCTGTGAATCTGGAGAGCCCCGGGAACCAGAGATATGCAATCAGGCCTGACTCCATCAGGATTCCCATTTGTCATCTGCAAACCAGGCGAGGAGAGGGTGACTCCGGGGCCCGCAAGAGAGCTGGTCAGCCGATGCCCACCTGGAACTATGGGGGGAGGGAAGTTCTGCTCCTAACCTCCTCATTGGATGGATGGCCTGCCACTAAGCCAAGTACACCCACCCATCCCCCAGTCTTTCTGGGGCATTGATGGTGAAGAAAGACAAGAGTAAAGCTTGACTTGGGTAGGAGCCCCCCACCCTGGCTGCCAGAGGTCCCATTCTTAGCAAGCTGTCACCACCATTCCCTTCCTCCTTCTGGCCCAAGAGGCAGTGGCTTCATTTCTCTGACAGAGACAGGAACCAAGGTTAAATTTACTCAAAGTCCTGAACCCTTTTGCAATGCCCATCTTTAGGCAATGTCCAAGTGTCTCCCTCTTGCTGGAGACAGCTTGCAGCTTTTGCTCATGGAAGTGAGATCAGGAAGCCCCCCCCCCCGCCCCTTGCCATTCCACCCCAGTGCTTCTCGTGCAACCAATTGGCCAGCAGAATTGCTTTCTATATCTTATTCATCCACACACCAATTTCTCTCTCCATCATTTTACTAGTGCACCTCCAGCTTAGTGGAAACATGCCTGCCTGTGTGTCCCTTTGCTCTTCAGCCTGGGCAATGGGAGCCCCAAGGGCAGCACTTGTGAGACTCCCTCAGGGTCCAGCAGAGGTCAGTCCCTTCCATCACTCAGCCGTAGCAGCGTGCCTGCCATGTTGGAGCAAAGCTTCCGATGGATGGCGACGGGCAGGCTGTCCCCCGGGGAAGGAGGGAGGCAGCCTCCAAAGGCTCTGGATGGCAGGAGGCCACCTGGACAACAGGAGCACAATGACTTAAGAGGGAGGCCCACCTCTTGCAACAATCCAGAGACCTTTTGCAATCATCCCCTGGCAAAACTGGGAGGTTGTAAGAAGTGCCGTGTGCTTTTGTGGGCAAAGTCAAGCAGGGAGAGAAGAGCCTGAAAAATGAGAGCCAGCAAGCAGCATCTCTTGGCTGCATTTCAGGGTAAACTGCAAAAATAAAGCAAACACCTCATGTATTTGAAGAATGTTTGTTGTGCCTATTGTCAGTTTTGTTGTGTTGTACAAAAATAGCAGCTGTGTTATCAATGAGGAACAGTCCCTGTCCTTTCCACATGAAAAGGATTGATGCCTGCAGTGTGGCTGCTGAACACACAGCCCAGTCAAGGGCTTATGACAGTTGTCCCTTTGCACTGAGATGCAGATGGATCCAGTGGGGCCCATCACCACCCTTCTGGGGCTCCCCGAGATCTGATCCCTTCCCTGGCCAAAAATATTTCCCATATTGGAGCCAAGTATTTCCACAGCTCAGCCTCGCACAGTGTCCCAGGGCGATCATTCAGGGCCATTGCCCAACAAATCCTCGGCATTCCTACTCACCTCCCATATGCCCTGCCTGCCTATCATCCCTTCCTTTTGGGGTGATGCCTGGAGGAGATGCATGCCCACCTGGGGTTTGCCCCTCCAGGGCTCCTGAACACCGAACTTGGCCACGGGGCTTGTGGGGGGGGGGGAGGTTCATCTTTCCCTTCAGGAAGCAAAATGGGCCTTTGATGGATGCAGGGGCCAAAGGTAAGAAGGCATGTCTTCATCTCAAATCTTTTTTGCAGAGGGTAGAAGATTGCCCTTTGTGCCCAGCAAAGAGGAGAGGCAGTCCCTTCGCCTCAGATGTTTGGGGCTTGAACCTCTATCTAGGGGCTTCAAACTGTGACTGTCACCACCTAAGATCTCTCTCCCTCCCTCCCTCCCTCCCTCCCTCCCTCCCTCCCTCCCTCTCTCTCTCTCCTCTCTCTCTCTCTCTCTCTCTCTCTCTCCTTCTTCTGGGGCTTCCACTTAGTTGAGGGAAAGCTGGCAATGCCAGGCAGAGCAGGCCATATTGCTGGCCGATGCCCTACCTTGCACTTGCAATCCCACTGGGTGCGGAATAGCAGCTTCTTATCCCTGCGCTCCCAGAGCCGAGGGCCTCCTCCTCCCCTCCCCTCTTGAAAGCCATTCCAACAAAGCCTCCTCCCTTCTCCTGCCTGCTCCTCTAAGGAGAACTATCAGGCTCAAAGGCCCACATCGATGATGCCAGGGAAATGGTTCACTCCATAAGTGTTTAGGGAACTGTAGGATTGCACCATGTTTCTCTTTAATGAGCCTGAGGATCAACCTCATCCTGTGGTCCTGGGACCCAAAATAAAAGGAATGGTTGGTGGTCAATGCTTTAATGAAAGTTGGGCCTCTGGAGGGAGGCCGAGAGACAGGAAGCCTCTCCTGCAAATCTTCCCGACAGCTCTAGAAAGAGGAACCGGTGGCATTGTTTCAGCATCAATGACTTTGCAGATTTCTCAAAATATATACGGCCTCAATAGGTGTCTGAAGCAGTGATTACCTTCCATTATGTCCGGAGACAGATTGTTCTCAGGGAGTCTTTTAGATCAGGACTAAGGACAGCAAAATGAGCTGTCCAAGGTCTGATCTTGGTAAGCAGGAATTGGGATCTTCAGTCCCAGGGAACTGGACTGCCGCTGAGCCCAGATCTTGCCTCTCCTGGTGACCCCAAAGCCCCTTCCTGGATTCCCTCCCCCAACCCCAACCCCAACCCCATCCCCTTAATGGCTGGGAAAATGAAATGTATTGCTTAGTATAACACTAAAGGAGATCTACAGCTTTTCATTTCAGTATTTAATTGGAGAAATTGCTGCTTCTCCATCAATTCTGAGTGAAGGGAGAAACGATATAAAATCTACTGTACACTATTAAAGTAGCTGAAACAAAGGGAGATTTAAAAGGACAAAAAGAGAAATTTGTTCAAGTAAGAGTTGTCTAAAATTCTGAGCAAGGGAGAAAGAGAAGAAATGATTGTTGTTCATCAATTCTGGCTAGGTTTCTGTATCAATTTAACTCTACCGTCACCACCTACATGTGAGAAACCCCACTCTGGGGATGAGATTAAAAGAGTGTTTTTCAAACGCTGCTTAGTGGTACTAAAAAAGGCCTTCTCGGGGAGGTTGCTCCCGAAAGCTGTGACACTGAGGACGGCCCATAATTTCATGGACTGTGACCAATTTATCTTTTGTTTTGTTTAGACTTTATGTGCCTGAATCAGGAGCAATAAAAGGGCTCAGTCACATAATGTAGCCATCATCTTGGTTTTTCAACCCACTCTCTGCAGATGCCCCAGGCTCTGGAAGCAGGCACGCCCACCTTGATTGGCATGTTGGGTAACTTTGAGCCAGTCCCCACTCTCAGCCCAACCCACCTCACAGTTGTTGTGAGAAAAAGAAGAGGAAGGAGTATTAGTTATGTTTGCCAGAGAGAGAAAGAGAGGGAGGGAGGGAGGGAGGGAGGGAAGGAGGGAGAGAGATTTTTAAATGACTGTCATTTTGATAGATAGATAGATAGATAGATAGATAGATAGATAGATAGATAGATAGATAGATAGATAGATGATAGATAGATAGATAGATAGATGATAGATAGATAGATAGATAGATAGATAGATAGATAGATAGATAGATAGATAGATAGATAGATAGATAGATAGATGTTCAGCCTAGACCTGCTCTATCCAAGCATCCTAGTCCTGCCTTCCCCTGGACAGAAGCTACAAGAAGCCCCTCCCCCATGAGTAGTGACCCTTTCACAAGCACCATTTAATGAGACGGAAGACCGGCTGAAGACAAACTACCCCATCCACACCACCTGTTCTAATGTAATGAGCCAAGTTCTGCTTTTCAATCGGTGTTTGACCTTCCCAATTCTAAGCGAGCCCTGAAGTTCTTGTCAGAATGGGACAAGGCATTTAATAAGAGCTGCTGAAAAGCTTGCAGCCACCAAGAACTGCTGGAGTCCTTTCCTTTAAGCAAGGTATAAAAAGAAGAAGAAGAAAAGATTACTTTGAGGGATAAAACTTGCTCTCCAACCCGGACAGAGTCCAAATCTAAAGCTTGCCGAGCAGAGGTTGGTGGGTTCATTGTTCACTCCATCCCTATAATGGACCAAAGAGGTTTTGTTCCATCGTTCTGTTCTCCCAAATGGAGGCCGATTCATGTGCAAATGAGGCTCAGAGCTTTCTCCAGTGCTCAGACCCCCTGGCCATGGTTGAACTTCCTCCGGGCTCCAGGCTGATCATCATTAGGCCCCTTTCCAGGCAAGGTGAGCGTGAAAGGATCGCTTTCACTCATCACTGCATCTGACACCCAATTCCAGGAAGCTGGTTTATAACTGACCCCCTACCCTGGATCATGACAGATATTCCTTGGGCAGGTATAGTAATGGTTATAGACAGTTATAGATTATTAGATAGTGATACACAGCTGTGCTGCATTCGCCATGGGTCAAGTGGCTTTTCATGAGGAGCCCCAAGAGCATCCGTCTTTCAACCTCTTTTTCTTGGAGGTGCCCAGTGCTCCTCCCACTTGGTGAAATCACTGAGTACAATTTCATTAGGACTCTGGACCAGAAATGGAATGAATATCTACAAATATTTGAATTCACACAAATCTCTAATATCAACAATTAGTCTTCGAATATACTTCTTTCTTTTTTTCTTTCTGTGCTCCTGTAAGCTACTAAGAGAACTTTTGCTGTCGGGCTGAATATAAACATCAAGAGAAAGAAAAAGGCTTTAAGCTTTAAGGATGACTCAGGGCATCAGCTAATGTCTGCTGTCCAGGAGATGAAGTTGCAAGTCCCTGATCCAGCCCTTGGCCAGCTATACCCTGGTCATTGCCCACTCTGGCTGGTAGGCTCTGCCAGCCCAGGCATTTGACCCACAAGACTCTGGAAAAGTGACCTGAAGATGGTCAGCCGGGAGACACGGCAACCTTTCAGAATAGTGCCCCAACACAATAAATGGAACTGGGATTAATGGCTGTGCTGGTTCTGACAAGATGGCGTCCATCAGGCCCCCCCCAGCACATTTTTTAGAGCAGTTTTAAGTTGGGGCAGCAGGTCAGACATGAAGAGTTAGAGGGCTGCTGTCAGGTTTTCAGGCCGTCTTCAAATAAATTGCATCTCAAAGAGAGATGCCTTGTGTTATTCTGAGTGCTCCGAAACAAAACAGGAGCATATTCTCTAGTAGTTCGGCTAGCAGGACAGCCCAATCACCCCATTCTGGGGAAAGCTTTTTAACTTGCATAGTAAGCATTAACCAATTAATGATTTTGTTTACATGCAAGACAATGAGGGCTTCGTTAGAGTGATTTAATTCTCTTTAAAAAATACAAGAGGGAAAACAAGGTTTTTGCCTTCCATATTATAAACTCAAAGAGTTAATTGGGAAGTATTCATTTTGTTGCTATGAAACATAATCACCCTCTAATTAGTGGGAGCCAGTTATTCTGATATAATTACAGGATATTATATAAATAAGCCCAGGGAGGGAAGAGGAGCCATGACAGAGAGGGGGGAGGGAGAGGGTCTCCAACTGGGACTCTGGGAACCAGAGAAGGCACCAGCAGGGCCTTGGATGACTTTAGGAGCCTGACCACCTCTGGTTCCCCGGCGTGGGGTTCAAAATCTCTCGTCTTATGGTGGTGGCACAGAAGACCCAGGATTGGGATTTCTACCATCTCTTGCTTTTCTAGAAGGAAACTTCCTTTGCTTCCTCTGTGGTTTCCAGCACTTTATGAGGGGCAGGAAAAGTAAGATGGAGAAAATGATTTAGAAGGAAATGATTAAATCTCTGTCTGCTTCTCTAACAATAAAAGCAACCCTAGAGCCCATCCAGAGAAGATTTCAGCATGAGAAGGGGTTCTACACCATTGATGGGGACAAGGAAACAGGAAGAGGAATCTGGAGGTTCTGCCCCACATCCTCCCTTCCAGAAGGCTTCAGGGAGCTTCGCTGCACAAGAAAGTGGAATGGCCACCTGGAGAGATCTGAACCTCCTTCTTCCCAGGCTTTCCTAAGGCCTGCTGGGATTCTGGCTGCAGGGAGTCCAGAGCCCCCAGCTCATTATTTGGCCTCAGGACTCCCAACAACAGGTCCTTCATCTAGTCCTCACCCTCAACAGTCCACGTAATTCAACAGTCTACGTAGTCCACGTAGTTCAACTCCGTTCCCTGGGTGGGAACGGAGAAGCCTGCTTGGAGAGGGGCTGGTGAGGGGCTTGGGGTTGCTGAAGGGCAGGACGAAGAGCCCCTCCTGACCCAGCCTCTGCCTGGGGGGAAGCTTCTTTGCATGGAGAGAACCAGCGTGAACCATCCAGGAATCAACATCCAGCCAGGAAGACCTTCAAGAACAGGTTTGGGTGGAGCAGGGAAGAACTTTGCTCTGTTCCTTTGGTCGTCCAGAGGGGAGAGTGGCAAAAGGCAGGTGCTGCCCCACATTGGTCGAGATGGGGCCAGGATAGTGGGTGATGTGTTGGGTCTGGGCCACAGGGCAGAGGCAACTCTCAGTCCCTGGAGACCTCAGACCACCAGGGCCCCCAATTCCCAGCCCCTCCTCTCCACCTCCAGTGGGGACAGAGGACATTTTGCTGGCTCTCCTGCGAGCGGAGCCAGGTTTTTGCAGTAGCAGAAGGATCAAAAACCCCCCTCCCCCTCCCTCCCCTTTGCCTCCCTCATTCATCACTGTCACATCTGGAGAGGTTTTTTATTTAACAACCAATTTATTTCCAATTTAACTAATCTCAGGCTGCAGCATCTCACACAAACACACCGAAGGCGTCGCCTGCTGTAAATAGACTTACCGGCCACCCCAGTTAATGTAAGCTCCCATCAAAGTACATCAGGCAGGAGAGAGACACCAAGAGGAGATTGCCAGGCCGATCTGGGGGGGGGGCAGAGAAAGACTCTCCCCACCCCGTTTCTCTGGGCTCCGAGAGCTGCTTAGATTTATATATTTGCCTTCCGGATCGTCCGCCTCACCTTGAGAAGCCAGCGCTGGCTTTCATAAACAATTTATGGGGAGATAATGCAGAGAGACTTGGAGGGAGGCAGGGGCTGAGCTGGGAGGCAGGAGGGCAATCAGAGAAGGACGCTCTCCATTTCCCCCCAACTCGCATTGTAACTCCCAGCTCTGCCTTCACATCCCTCTGCCTGTAAGGTCAGGTTGCAACTGTACAACGTACTTGGGAAGCAGCAATTGGGCTTGATGAGTGAAAGTCTGCCTGGATAAAAGGGGCAGCTAATCGCATGGCAACAAGCCCCTCAGCAGCTCAAGGAGTCCAGAGGGAGCCGGGTGTAGCGTCAGAGCCACCCGAAGCCCCCTGGCCAATGGTGCTGCTTCTCCCTTTGCCCATCATCTCCGAAGCCGAACAGGTCTGGCATCCCGTCAGTCTTCCCTGCCCACCCTTGCTTTCTTCTGCCTCTCCTGGAAAGATAAGCCTTCAGCTGCCCCTTCAAAGGCAGAGGAAGCTTTTAAAGCCCTGTGAAAAGCCCCCCTCCTGATTGCCATCTTTCCACAAACCCCTGAACGGAGCAAGATAAACAAGTCCTTGAAAAAACAGTCTCCCAGCCGGGGCTCAGACTGGCGAAAGACACAAGAGGAGCTCAATCCATCTGTCAAAGAACAGTCCAGAGTGACAGGTGGGGCTTCACGACCACCTGCTGCTCACCACCCACCAGCCTGCTGTGGCCAAGCGCCTTTGATCTCGAGGGACAGAGCAACAGCCAGGCAGAGAGGCAGCCAAGACAGGCAACCCGGCTGGACCCAGACTGGCCCAGGCGGTTTTCAATGCCAAAATCCATCTATGGTCAAAGACTTATCACTCCTTCCACCCCACCCCACCCCACCCCACCCACATTAATGACTAACTCTATAAGCCAGTTAGCAATGCAGCCAATGCTTGACCCAGGGGGACTCGGCTCATAAACCCCTAAGAACAAGACACAATTGCCAATTCTACAGGACACAACCAGGCATGGCCCATTGTTCCTCTTTCACAGCTCTTTAATTGTTGGAGGCACCATCGGAGGTGCCAAAAGGGTATTGTTGCTTCACAGATTGGGAGGGAAACCAATAGAACAGGAGTTCCTGCATTTTTCCCTCCAGCTACCATCCCAGCCCATGTGGGAAGCGTAACCCATCAGCTGCCTGTTTGTAAATAATAGCCATGTGGAAGTCCAAGGTCAAAGTGAAGGTCATAAGCATGACTGTATCAAGTGGAAAGATGCTTTCTCCAATGCCCGGTGCAGGATGAGGGCCAGGGTTCCAAAGAAGTGCATTTCCTCTGGTCAAAAGGAACCCTTCTGGACCCTGGGCCTCTTCCCAAGTGCCTGGCACAAGAGGAACAGGCTTCTGTCTGTCTCTACCAGCCCTAAATCCGTTGCCTTCTCCACCACAACCTAACAGATGCTGGTGGATCTGCAGAAGCAGTAATCCGATATCATGCTTTGGAGCAAAACAAGCAGAGCAGCAGCAGGAGGACAGCATAGACATGGCGCTTTGAACCCACTCATTCTCATGGCCCCATATGGCAGAAGGACGAAGGCTTGAAACCCACAGAAGGGCCAAGCCAGCCAATGAAGCCAATGGCACAAGGAGCTTCTGCTCATTAGAAACCAGCAGATGGGAGGATGGCAGTGTGAGCCCGAAGCTCCCATCCCGGCCTTGGCTCCAGGTCTCCATGCTGCCCCTTCAAGATGGTAAATCTAGAGTCTGAACTGGTCAATTTGGGACCATCTCTTGCCTAGTTCCATTTTCCAAACAGAAAATGTCCTGCACCACAAAATGCCTCTGGAAGAAGCTGCTTTGAACCTTGGTGCTTCTCTGCTTGGAGTGGCAGGACCATCAAGTCCACATTCAGAAGATGCCAAGAAGATATACGAGAGGATCTGATGGAATCGGACGCTTTGAAAAACCCACCGGCAGGAAGTGAATGTGCAGTAGCAACATCCTCACGCACACTCACCCTCATTCCCATCAGTTTGCTTTGAGAGGTCTATTGACTCTATTACCGGAAGATAAAATACAACCACTGTGACTACTGATTATTGATAGCCTTATTCTCCATCTCTTTTCATCATTATCACTGGAGCTGTATTATCTGTTCTTCCCAGGGCATTTGCTAAGATAAAGGAACGCCAGCTTCAAAAGAAGGACAGGTACAATATTCTACCCCAGACACGCAGAGACATAATATTTTGCAGCTGGCCTTACGCGAGATGTTCAGCAGGTACCCATTCATATGCATTTTCTCTGCTGTTCAAAACACTCGCCATTGCAAATAGCTTTTCTTCTTCTTTTTTGTAACACCTTTGAAAAAAGATAATATGTACAGAAACCTGCCAGCGTATCTCCTAGGGCTGAAATCCTAAGCAGGCTCTCTTGGAAAGAGGCCCAGTTTGAAACGATGACGTTGGGACTTCTGAGTCGAGGTAGCTTGATGGGCTGGTTCCTTGTCTTCTTGCCTCCGGGCTGAACATTGCTGCCCACTCACTAAGCCTCTTAGGTCTCCTCAGAAGCACTTCCCATTCATCAGCTGCCCCCTTGAACTGGCTGAAATACAAAGCCAAATGAACACAGGAGGACTTCTGGGGAGGCCTTCAAAGGACGTGGCAAATCACAGGGCTGGAGCCTTTCTTGCCCTCAGCGTTGCTGCTGTGGATTGTTGGTGGCCCTGAGCTTCTCTAGGCAAGCCTGGAATCTGAGGGAGCTGCTTTGCTTCTCTGCTGTGGGTCAGGCAGGCAAATCTCAGAAACTGGAACGGGTGGAGCAACCGAGAAAGGAGTGGTGGTCAAGGAAACTGATCGCCTGGCCTCCCCATTCATTGGCAGCACAAGGAACACTTTATCTTTTGCTTTTGTTCTCTTTTTTTAATCCCCATTCTTGGAAACAAAGTGACGTTTCTATGGTGATTACCAAGTCACAATTCTGGCTGAGTGTCGCCCTGAGCATCAGGAGGAGATGGAAGATGGCTTGGCCAGAACTGCTCTGCATCTGAGTTTCTGCACGGGGGCTTCCTATGTCATCTTTGATTTAGGTTCAGGAAGGGGCACAATATACGCATGGCTATGAGCTCAAAGAGTTGATAAATCCTCATTCCAAATTCCAAAACAAGGAAGGTTTTCGTACGAGTCTCGAGTCTCATCTTTTCTGGCCACCAATCTCCAGGCTGGGGGGCAGAAGGTCTGTTTCATTCCAACCACTCCAGATCCAAGTGCATTCTTCCAAAGAAGCACTGGAGCACTGGAGATGCCCTTTCCAGACTTCATGGCTTTGTCTGAGGGAGGATTAGGCCTTTCCACAGGGCAGCCCCTCAACAGGAAATTCCAGAGACAATCACTGAAGGGCAGTTCAAGTGATTGGCTCCCCCCCCCCCCGCCGCCCCCAGAAAGCGTGGAAAGAATCTCCAAGTCTTTTCTGCTCTTCTTTTCAAGTACCAATGCTTTCGTTCATGTGATACTAATGGTGAAGTTTAGTTCCCACTGTATAGGTTTCTGCTGTTCTTTTAACTAACATTTCATTGGGTCCATATTCTACGTTGGTTGGAATTTTTCTGTTGTTGTCTATTTGAACCAGCTGCAGTGCATGCCATGAAAGTAGAAGCTGCCCAAGGTTAGCGAGGATGTGCATTTTTTTGTACCTCCATGGAAATTTGGGCAGGGAAGACAAAGAGAATGTAGGTTTATTCTTCCTGCTGCACTTAACGGTGCTGGGAGAGCACAGAGTCCGTCTCTGCCTTTTGAAGTTCAGGCCTGCCTCTGCCGCAAAGGAAATCCATTCTGAATAAATATTCTTCCCCATCTCAGAAGAAGGGCAGGCATCAAAACCTTGCCTGATTCATTCCTTTTTGCTCTCTCACCCCAAGCCAAGTCTTCCATATTGCAGTTGAATTATTATTTTTCTTTTCAGGTGTACATTCATGGTAGAAATTCACCTGCTCCTAGTTTCAGCTCCCCTTATACAATTCTCTGGGTTTGTGTGTGTGTGTTGTGTTGTATGAAGAGAGGATGGGGAAAGAGACAACTGAAGGTCCATGGAGCACAGCAGCCCCCCCCCCCTCCCATGAGGTGAGAGGAAGGTCTGAGTTTGGGGCTTTCAGGGGATCTCCCTCTTTCAACCGCCACGATAGACCCATTGCTCTGAGGAAGAGTTCAAGCTGATCATGGAAACCCAACTGAATGCCAGCATCAAAAGGTGATCATCAGAACTCTGTAGGAAGCACCTAGAATCTGGCTATGAGGCTGATTATCCCTCTCCTACCCACCCACCCCATCCCTCATCAGCTGCACAGGTCTTCCTGGGCTAGGCTGCCTACAGGGGCGAGGAGCAACGGGACAAGATGGCTTCAACCAGGGGATGTTCTTCAAGTGGATATTCAAGAAAAAAAATCATGACAGTCATGTACCTGGAGACCACTGATCCCAAGAGAGAAGACACTAGAGAAACTTGAAGAGGTTCTGAGCAGCTTCACATTTTGGAGAAATGCATTTGCATGGGAGAATCTAAGTCAGCGGGACTTCTTTCCAAGGCCATGCCACCAGGAGATGGATAGTCTCAAAAAGCAACCCGAGATCCATACTAACCTGAATCACATTATCTCCTAAAATGAAGCTGTTCCCAATCCATTCTTGACTGCTGGCTTGCCTGCCTCACCCTTCCTAAAAATGTCCGGTCAAGTTGCTCTTGTCTTGTCATGGGGATCTTAAGCTGCCAAGAGTGAATCCTGCCTTGATCAACTCCCAACTGCACTCTTGGTTCCTTAGCGCCCATTCAGAACTATCAAAGCTCACCTCCTCAATTGAAATAGCCCAGAGGCTGCTTTGCATGGTCGTTCTGGGTTGACTTTGGCCCCCATTTCTAAGTCATACTTTTGGTTTATTGAACATATTATTGGCATCTACATGAGATTTCATTGATACAACCTCTGGATTTAAAAAAAACAGCATTAAGAACATAATTTACTGTATCTCTCAGGAAGGAATTTGCAAGTGGCATGCTTCTTCTCACCCCCGTTTTTAGGGGTTCCTTCTCTCATGGCTTAAACCTCTGCTGTAGCTCATCTTCTGGTGCTTATGGAATTCTTTATGTGTTCCAGGATCCACCGAGCCAATACCCTGGATCTCTCTGAGTGAGAAATGCCACACTACCAGCCAGCCTGTAATTATTTTCCTCCCTCTCTGGGGCATGAGATGCCAGACGTGTCATCCAATTGCTACAACTCTCTTTCTCCAGCTCTGCAGCAAGGCAGGGGCTGCCGCAGCCCCAACAACAAAGCGAGGGAGGGCACAAAGCTGGGGGTGGGAAGAGAGATTCCATTGTTTTCTCCTTTCTTCTCAAGATCGTTTTGCTTGTGTACTTATTTTTATGGCAGCTCATGATATGTGCTGAAGCTGAGAAACTATGACCCATCCAAGACTGTGTGGGCATCTGGATCCCACGCCCAGCCCTGCCCCAACCACAGAATGGAGTCATGGGGTTGGAAGGGACTTTGAAGTCTTCTAGTCCAACCAAGTGGCTTTCAGGTTGCCACCAAGGTCAGAAGTTGTTTTTCAGAGATGTAACCACCTCAGACTTGAAGGTGGCCTCTCTGGTCGTTCTTCTCACCCTGGACAGATCAGAGGGGGGGCTGTGAAGTGCTCTCTGGTCTACCTCTTGTGAGAAGGGAAACAGGAGGTGCTGGGGGGGGGATGGCCCTTCCTGGTTAGTCCCTTTGCCCAAGGCGCCTTGGCACTCCTTGAGCCCACCAGCCTGTATTGCAGTATTTACAGAAATTTCACCAACCCGGTATTTTACAGGAACATTTTGTTTCCAGTTTTTCCCCAAGGTGGAATGATCCCTTCCTTTCTTCCCTTTGTTAGATAGTACCACTATAATTAAAGTTTCATACCAACCTTCAAAAGGGGAGGCTGGTGGCGGAGGGAGGTTCTCCTCTTTGAAAACTGACTTACAAAGAGATGTCACCAAAGGAGAATGGGAAGTACAGACATGTGCAGCGTAGCAATCACTGAGCAGCCGACAAGGGGAAAAGAATGTTTTCTTAAAAGCCTCCAATTCAGGCAGAAAGGAGACTGCAAAAATACGTATAATTTTTTGAGCAACACCTACAAGGCAAATCTTGATAAAATCGGTGGATTAAAGTTACCCTGCCTGGAGAGCGCAACACTCTGATGAGTGATGACCCAACAACATTAACGCCAGTTTTGCACTCTTTTTTTCAATGGAAAACTGAGATAAAGCACAAGAAAGAAGAAATTACTCTGATGTCTATGCCTCTGTGTACTCTCTCTCACACACACACACACACACACACACAGAGTATATAGTATCTGTCTCTACCTATCTCTCATCGCCATCAGACTCCCCATGTATTGCCAAAGGCAGCCACAGGGAAATAGAGGATGGGGTGCCATTCTTTAAGAAGGGTTCCAATAGTTACTAAGCTTTTCTCCACACCCCACACACACCCCACACACACACACACACACAAACCTACAAGTACCCCTTTCTGCTTTCCTTCTCTCCTATTTTTGAGCACATTTTCGGTATTTACTTCCTCCTCTGACAGGCTGACCCTCTGCAATGTCTCTGGCAGCTGGTTTTAGCCCCTGGGGATGTGCTCCTTCTCCCATCTTGTCCAGAGCCAGGGGACACCCTGTCCACCTTCTTCGGTAGTCCTCCTGGACTTTGGGAGAAGTAGCTACCAAGGAAGTTTTCTCCCTCTGGACACTGGCAGAGAGCCCCGCCATGTTTGCTCCAAATGACCCCTTTGGAAGACAAAGAAGAGGAACTTGTGTTTTTCCTCAGACCTTTGCTAATTGAAGGGAAGCCAGGAAGCATGATTTCTTCATGGAGCATGAAGAAAGGTAACTTCCTGCATTGAACAGCATTTATAGATGTGTGACACAACATCTTCCTGGCTCATTTATATTTAAGAAATAAGAGGAGCAATATTAATGGTTTGGCTCCCTCTGTAGTCAAGTGGAAGATCCAAGAAAGAGTTGGAGCAGCCAAGACGGCACCCAGACTCGGACTGGGATCAAACTCACCTCAAGGACAAGTCCCTTAGAAAATATCTTCAGCCACTGATTGTTCCTGGATTGCCAGTGACAGTGCCACAATCCAGTGGATTCAGGACAATTGGTCAGGGGAGGGAACCAGGGTCCCCGTGTCATGCAAACACAGACCAATAGAGGAGTCTCCTTGGGGGGTGGGGGGTGGGGGGTGGGGGAGAGATCCCTGCACCCTTAGAGGGAATTCAGTCATTTCTCTGTGAAGTTTCCCTCTCTTCTCCAGAGGATTCCACCAAAAATGTGAGAAGGTGATTCCACCAGAAATTGAGAAAATGCGGTGCCGTGTTGACATCAGGCCATTCTTGAGTGTCCTGCCAGTCTTTTCCCTGGAGATGGGCAGCAGATGGGCAGCAGCATCCTGTTCTTGTGTGTAAAGAAAGCTTAAGCTAAAGCCAACATTACAGGCTCAGAAGGGGAGGGGCTGGGGAGGAAACATAGAGCTCTGCATGCATCAGGGTTTCACACCAGCCTTCCATGCACGCAAGAGGTTGAAGGGAGCTGGAAAAACACTTGATGTGCTTTCTAATGGCCTTGCACAAACCTGACCCATTGGTGCAGAATGACATCTTTGAGATAAGCAGGTGGTATCAGCACAAGAGGCCTGATCCCGAGCAACCACAAGCAAAGCCCGAATCAGTCATTAAAAAGTGAGTGTGCCAATGGAGATGCAACTCGGGCTGGTTTCTCCACCATCTCTGGCCACTCCCAGCCCAGAGCCACTCCTGGTGAATCAGGCTGGGCACGTTAGCTGCTAAACAACCCCAGTCTTGAACCATGCAATGGAGAGAGACCTACTGGCCACAGCAGGACAAGCTCAAAGAGGAGAGCCAGCATTCAAAGCATCACCAATGGTTCTGCTGTTTCATGATAGAGCCACCCTTCTCTCCTTAGACCGTTTGCTCCTTCCCTCCTGGGACTTTGGGTTGCCGATTTTACTTCAGGGGTCACTACAGCTTTCCTGGCCAAAGGCCCCCCCTTCAGCACAGCCTCATGGGCAGAGCCTAAAACAGTCCCTTAGAAGGCTGAGACCTTAATGAGGAGAAGGGGTTCTTCTAATGAACAAACCCTGCTAAATGGCTGGGTTGTTTATGAAGCAGGTCTTGTATTTCTTCATGGAAATTTCATTGGGGGCGTTAAGTATAGATAGTCACTGGACCAAAGCCTACCAGTAATTATGGGTAATTACTGTGCCTTGGTGTTTGGAATAACAATGGCAAGCAAGCACCTGCTGGGGAGGCTGAGAAGCCGGAGCCATCCTGAGCTGAAGGTGACATCGGAATATCAGAATTTCAGAATCAGTGCAGATGGGGTTACAAACCCTGAGCTTGGAAAGGGAGGGGCAACACCTCACCCAAGATGCCAATTCAGAGAATGTTAGCTCTTACTCTTAGACTTATATACCACCCCATGGTGCTTTACAGTCCTCTCTAAGTGGTTTATAGAGTCAGCATGTTGCCCCCAACAATCTGGGTCCTTGTTTTACTGACCTTGGAAGGATGGAAGGTTGAGACAATCTTGAGCTGATCAGGATCGAACTCCAGGCTGTGGGCAGAGTAAGCCTGCAATACTGCATTCCAATCACTGCACCACCAGGGCTCTTACACAGAAAAGCAAGGCTCTGGGAGGTCCCAGCTAAAGAGTCCAGATACAGCTACCAAGCTGCCCTGCATGTGGCCACCAGAAGTAAAGCCACCAAGGTGACAGCTGCCAAAAAGCCACCTGCTAATGGACTGCCTGGAACCCAAAATGGCAGCTTGTCATAAACCCAAGTTCCTTTCTGTCTTCCTGGGCTTCATATCACAATGGCCTCTCTCATGTAGCCACCATTCGTCAATTGTAACATGACTGTATTCCTGATTTGGATGACCCTGGCTCATCGTTTGTGGTTTTG
Source organism: Masticophis lateralis (assembly GCA_030761175.1). Taxonomy (NCBI): domain Eukaryota; kingdom Metazoa; phylum Chordata; class Lepidosauria; order Squamata; family Colubridae; genus Masticophis; species Masticophis lateralis. The sequence goes on from JAUDYJ010000008.1 coordinate 17,133,408, forward strand.
CTGAGTCCTAACTGGGCACGCTATGCCCTGCTCTGCTTTATAGAACTTCAATTTAAAAATTCTGGTAAATCCTCCATGATTACTAGAAATGAAACAGTGATGGACCTGGGAACAGCAAGAAGCCCATTTCCCGACAGATATGCAGAGGAAGGAAGTATCTCCCTGAGACCAGGTGGCCCATGATGCACAGCCTGGCAGGGGCTCAAATGGACCTGGGAGCCAGCAGTGGCAAAGTGCCGAATGCATCCAGCTTCACCTTGGCTGTTCTCTCCAGCATGTATCCAAGTCACACCAGCCAGATGCCTGGAGGAATTACAGTGTTTGGGAAAGAAAACAGAACCACACAGAGACATTGTTGAATGTAAATAGCAGTTAAATATGCGTTGCCGTCTGCCATCATTTCGGCAGCTTGCAAAGAAGCAGGAGGAGGCAGAGGAAGAAGGAAAGGGCCGGAGGGACGAAGCCCTGTTCAAAACCAGCCCTGCTTGGACAACTTCCACCAATCCTCACCAGGGACCGGCAGGCAGTGTTCCTTAGTAGCCTCAGTCCCCACACATGCACCAGCTGCACCCTGATAAGAGCCCCACGGAAAGGCAGAGATAGCCCTTTGGGAATCCCAGGGGGCAGCTGCTCTCTCCTGGGTGAAGGGGGGGGTCCTCTCACCCTCCCATCAAGGGGCTCCTGGGGTTGCTGGGCCAACCTCAAGTCACAGCAGTCTTTTTATTTAGCACCTCAGCTTAATATACACAAGCAAACAACAATAAAATTATAGCATAATATCAATTTACCAAATGTTATCTAACCTAACAGCGCCATATGGTAACCCAGATGCACCCTCTTCCCTTAGACAGCCGCTCATGCCTGGAAGGGCTGCTCCTGGGTTCCTACCAGCTGCAGGAGACACCCCTGCAGCCCGTAGAAGGATCCCTTCCTACCCCAAGCTTCCCCCCCTCCCAGAATAGATCATCCTTGCCAGAGATCCCAGGAAGCCTGGATGAGGCAATCCAGCCTGATCAATTCGAGCAGGACATAATGTCGCCTTTCACCAGCAATTCTCTCCATGTTCTATTCACATGAAAGATTGGTGGGCCTTTCGGACAGGTGGGTTGTTCCTCCCAGGGCTGGCAGAGAGGGAGGAGCAAAAGGGCTCTGCCCATCCTGCCACCTGCCACCACCCAGCCCTCTGCTGGGGGCAGCCTCCTCTGTTGGACCCCCTGCATCCACCTGGTAGGTCTCCATAGCGAAGGCCAAACAGGTTAAGTCTAAGCTGCTTTACGGAGAGAGGAGGAGGAGGAGGAGGAGGAGGAAGCTGACAAAGCCAATGCACTGCCCAACCAACGTGGCCGGCATCAGTGGAGACCAGGAGCCAGGCAGAAGAGCGAAGGGAAGCTGGAGGGGAGGGAAGCAGACCATGTTCATGGAGAGGGCTTCTCCTCCGAACCCTGACAGGCCATTTGTCCACCAATCCTTTTGTTCTATAATCCTTTCATTGAAGATGATGATTACAATAGTGAAACTAATTCAAGGGAAAAGAAAGACAGAAGAATAAAAAGAAAGAGTGGAAGGCGCAGAAAATGAAGAAAGAGAAAGAGAAAAGAAAGAATGTGGTAATGAAAAAGAGAAGAAATATAAAAAGAAGCGACTTGTATGCAGTTCCTCCTCTTCCGTCCCCAGCAAGCATCTCTCGTTCGGCACAAAGTCTGCTGACAGCTTTACTGGTTATGTGTAATTTAGATACCAGCAATCCCAGAGATAAAACTCACTTTGCAAATCTGCTCACATCACTCTTAATGGAGTCACTGCTTTTGTGCAACCATGTAACAAAGGGTGATGGAGAGAGGGCCATATCTATTGCAAACCATAATTGAGCCCAAGGAGAAGATAGGATCAACTTTTCGGAAAAGGAGCAAGAAAGAACTTGATAACTTTCATCCTTGGCCTCCCTCTCCAGGAGCTCTTTCTCCATCCTGGAAAGGACCTGGCACTTCCTTGTGGAGGACCCTTGGGCAAGCTGCTACCCTTGGCTGCAGCGCATACAATATCTGCGAGCTGCCAACAAGGACGCCATTCACCCATCCTGATGCAATTGGAATGAGGACTGGCCTTCCCCTGTGGAAAGGCCCAACAGCAGGGAGGGGAAAGGCCACCGGGTGGCTCTGCAGGCTCCTGGGCTGCTTTCTCTGCAAGAACCAGCTGGGCAGCCCCTAAGTAAAGGGGCACCAACTCTACCTGTCCTGTGGTTTCAAGAGTGAAATCTGGAAGCAGCCTTTGCATGCCTTCTTTGCTCTCTAGTCAAGCCAACAAGCTGTGACAAAGAGGTTTGGGGTTTGGACCGAGGGAAGCTGGTGATCAAATTCCTAGGCTGCTAAAGAGCGCCTTTCTGTGCTCAGATAAGTTGCCCAGTGGCTGCTGCCTCGCTTCAGAGGATTGCTGGAAGACTCAAATGGGATCAGTTTCCAAGCTTGTCCTTGGAAGAGCTCAGCGACATGAACAGGCCTCAAAGCATGACACAGGATTGGGGTAGGTGGCCTGTATCTTCACCTCCCACTTGCCCAACCTGAAGCTGCTCTACTGGTCAGAGGACTGCACCCATGCACGCCCGCATACAGGCTGGCTGAAGTTGAAGAGAGCTGCATTCATTTCTCTGCCTCAGACTTGAAGGTGTGATGGGACCTTTGCTCCCGGCTGCATCCCCACCAGACTCCAGAAAATTTCTGGGCAGAGGCCAGACTTACATTTTAGCCCTGCAGAGGATATTTGACATTTGAATATTGAGATTTTTTGCAAGCCTTCCTTTGGAATGTTTTCTTGTGAGTTTGGCTCTCTTTAACAGAAGGATGACCAAGCTTAAGCTATACGGAGATCAAATTAGAAACCAAGTTGGATATTCCTGCTTAACTGAAGAACAGAAGCTGAGTTCTGCTGGCCCAGACCCCTGACCCATCTAATCCTGCTCTCACATGGCCAACCAATTGCCCAAGGAAGCCCACTGCTCTCCCAGCAGATGGCTTCCCATCAAGGCTAGGACCCCTTGATCACCACGATTTTCATAAATCTGTCCAACCCTGTTTGAAGTAAGGACTGCTCCATTTTGGCTTCAATACCTAACTGGTAACAGCCCACTGATTGTGCCAGACAAATGCATGTAAAACTCTTCAGCCTCTCTGTCTGTTGGGCCTTTTGACCCTTGTTCCAATGGGCACCACCAACTCAAGTGGCTCAAGAGTCCCCCCAGAGTCTCAGCAGGCAAGAATCAGCTCTCTGCCACCAGCCTCTGCCCAGCACAGTTGGGGAGCATCTCCTTCTGGCAGATCTGCTTCCTGAAAGGGTCCTGACGTCTTTCATTCCGGGGGCTCCTCAGACATGCTCCCAACCTGCAGCATGGGCAGCCTGGTGGCCCAGTGGGTGGGGGGACAGAGCCTAACTGGCTTTACTGGGAAGGCAAGGAAGCATGTGTAGGGCAGCGGCTGGGGGAAAACCCTTCTCAGATTTGGCACCAAGCAGGAGGGGCATAATTAGGAGCACGCTTATTACTTGATTTTGCTTGAGAAGTGCTGTTCAGTGGGCAGGGTGGCCTTGAACTGCCTGCCAAGTACACATTATTCAAACCCTTTCTCCCCCAGCCCAGAACAGCTCAGAGGGCAAGTGCTGCAGAAGACTTGCCCCCTCCCTCGGTGCTCTGGGGGGGGCAGGGGGCTGGCCTTGGTCATCCAGGGTCCCCACACAGAGCCTCAATAGCTGAAGGACACTGAGAGGCTGATGTGTTCCTGCTCTTCCTTGAGTCTCAGACTCAAGGAAGCTTCATAAAGCCAAGGAGTCCCAGACTCTATGTGAGCTCCATAAAGCCAAGGAGAAGCTGCCCTCACCAGGGACAAAGAAAGCCATTCTTCTTATGAGGAGAGAAAGCCAATGGAGAGCAGACTTCTTTTTTATTTTTTATTTTTTAATTTGATTTATCAGCCGCCCTTCTCCAGAGACTCAGGGCGGCTTACAATGCATTAAGCAATAGCCTTCATACTTTTTGTATATTTATACAAAGTCAGCTTATTTCCCCCACAAACTGGGTCCTCAATTTACCTACCTTAGAAAGGACAGAAGGCTGAGTCAGCCTTGAGCCTGGTGAGATTCGAACTTACTAATTGCAGACAGCAGACAGTTGCAGACAGTTGCACTAATTGCAGACAGTTAAATTACAATGCATTAGTCTGCTGAGCTATCCAGGCTCTTTCTGATACGATTCTTTTCAGAAAGTGATGAGTGGGGACCTGTTCTAACAGGAGTGCTCCCAGAGGGATACAGTGGTTCAATGGCAACATCTGCCCCAGTGAAATGGGGAGGGGGGAGTAGGCAGACGCTGCAGCCAGGATAGGAGAGAGTGAGAGGAAGGAAAATAGGCAGCAGTGCCTACTTTGAGAAGCCCTAGATATTTGGGGAGCTTCACGCTTTCAACACCAGCAGCAAAGAGAGAAGATTCCCTTTCTAAAATGCCTGCAGGATGGCTAGGAGGCCAAAGAATCCCAGGGTGTTATTTTGGGTGTTCCAATTCTCCCTTCCTGCTCCTCCCTCACGGCACATCCTTTGAAGTGGGAGCAATGAAATGGCTACCCAGTGGGAAGCCTTCCTCTCAAGCCCATCAGCAGGCAGGGGACAGGCCACTGTTGCCTGCACAGACTGCCTGCAAGGTCGATTCTTGAACCAAGCCTCCCACTGGCTGAGGCAGAGCAGCCATCCCTCAACTGGAGCCTGGCATGGAACCCAATTCCCACAGCAAGTCCTATTCCCTGATGAGCCAACCCTTCCCTTCCCAAGTTCCTTCAGCACATCCTCAGGGGAGGAGGGGACCCCGAGGTTCAAGGCCTCCTGAGCTGGTTCCCCTCAAGCCCTAGGAGGAGCCGCATCTCCTGACCCCATCAGTCATTGCCTGCTTCTCACCAGCAGAGAGTGGGCACCAGTTAAATGCCAAATGCCAGGCTCCCAACCAGGGGTGAAATCTATTTACCTTCCCTACTGGTTCAGAAGTGCATACAGGTGCGTCACATGTGCACACATGTCAGATGCGTGCACAGACCCTCTGCACATGCACAAACCCTTCTGTACATGCTCAGAGGGTAAAAAACAGGTTACTTCCTGGTTAAAACCAGGAAATAACAACGACCTAGCTGGTGGGCAGAACCTCGCACCGCCGTCACTACCAGTTCAGCCGAACCAGTCCAAACCAGTGGCATTTCACCCCTACTCCCAACCATGTCAGTGGCCAAGCACCCAAATTTTGATCACATGACCGTGGGAAATGCTGTGATAGTCAAAAGTGCAAGGACCAGCCATAAGTCCATTTTTCACTGCCATTGTGACTTTGGATGATCATTAAATGAGTGCTTTTAGTCAAGGACTACCCATAATCCAACTAATTTACCCACCCAGCATTTGCCAGCATTGGCATGAAAGGAGCACAAATGGAGAGAACTACTGTATTTCCTGGAAAATAAGACCCCGGCTTATATTATTTTTTGAACCTCAAAATAAGTACTTGGCCTTATTTTCAGGGAGGTCTTATTATTTTGGGGCACCTCTTGCCATCTTACATGATTTCCAGCTCTGCATTTAAATATTTTCAGGGAGGGCTTATTTTCGGGGGGGGTTATTTCAGTGCATGCGCTCAAAAGCCCGATTGGGCTTATTATCAGGGGAGGTCTTATTTTTGGGGAAACAGGATATGTAGCTAAAACAAATAACCTACTGGATCAGAGGCTAAACATTGTGCCTGGATACCACAGTAAGAATCTGGAAAACACGGCAACCCTTTGAGTCCAATCCTACTCAGAAGTTCTCAGGCTTAGTTGGAGCCAAAAGCCTGGAAGGGACCTTGGACCCAGAGGAAACTACATCGACAGCTACCTAGGAAAACCTGACAATCTTTGCTATTTTGCTTTCTGGAGCTGGGGAAAGGGATCAAAACCCACTGGCAATCCTGCTAACCATGCTGCTGACTTCTGCTTCCAGATTGCCTTTTCTGTTACAAACACGGTAAGATCCAGCAAATGTCTGGAGAGCTTTGGAAATGGTCTCTTCCTCAAGCAGCTGCCGTGGACTCTCCCACTACGGTTTCATTCAAATGCAAGCAGACAATGTAGCTTTGTTTGCTTAGAGATTACAGAATGTGGAGATTATACTTTAATGAACAGCTAATGTATATTTCCATATACAGGGCAGGAAAAATAACGAAAATTTCAGACAAGTAAACGGAAAGCATAGTTTTTGACTGATGTTAGCTAATCTTCGGCATAACTCAGGGTCATCCATGAGGTTCCCAAACAATTGGATTTGCAGGCTATGGGAGGGAATCAGCTTCGGAAGTCCTGCTTGCCTGGTGGTGAGGAATCCATGCGTGGCCCCTCCTCCTGGGCCTTCCTTCATTGGGACACAAGCAGATACAAATGGAAGGTTGGCTAAGGAGGCACATGACCCTGGAACAAGCTTTGCTTTGCACTCAAAAAAATCTCACAAGCACACACACACACACACACACACACACAAAGAGAGGATCTGTGTTGTGACCCAGGCCCAAGTAGGTATTATCAGATGCAATCAGTTCTAAACAAACAGACTTTATTAGAAGAGCTGAGAATTAACTCATTCTCAGCGTAGTCCAAACTAAATCAAAACAAACTCTTCATAACACACATTCTTCAGCCTTATCACCAACCTTGGTCTAATTAGGCAACCTGCCAATGGCTTCTCTTGGCAAAAGTTCAGAAGCAGAAGATGCCGACAAGAAACAAATCTATCAACGTTGTTTTCCAACAAAGAGCCTAAGAGCTGTTGCTGATCTTTTAAGCCTTATGGGAGGGGCCAATCATCTCTTGGCCTTACTCCCAAATCGTCCTTTTTGTTTTAGCTGCTCTTGCCTTCTGGCAGCTCTTCTCATACGTGCACTAGGAACAGGCTCCTCCTGTTCCTCTGTCTTTCTGCTGCCAGCCTTTGGAGGCTCCAGAGTCTGCACATTACTCCCAGATGGCCCTGACCCCATCTCTGCCTTCGACGCAGAGCCCTCATCCGGGCCTTCCCCAGCCTCCACGATTGACCCATGTTCTTCCTCAGCCTCCTCACTGTCTGACTCCACTGCCAGCTCTGCAGGCTGTTAGAGGACCACAACAATCTGGCCTGCTACTTAGTGTTAGTGTTAAGAGAGGTCTACAAACCATGGTTTGCTGACTAAGCCTCCATTCTTTGGTCCGGAAGTTGAATCAATGGCCAGAGGCTCCTTTTGCCCTCCTCAAAGGCCACTCGCCCCCAGGATGGAAAGCCTTTCTTCTCTCTTGCCCAGGGACTTTGGTCGTGGACCCACAGCTGGATCATCTTGGCCAGTGCTGATCCAATCTCAAGCAGCCACCAAATGGGCAAGCCGTGTCCAGGGCACAGCTAAGCTGAGAGGACCCGGGCTTCCCCTCTCCCAATTAGGCTACTTGATTGTTTTTCCTCCACCTTTTCCTCTCTACCCCTCTACCTTCCTCCACCAAGGCCAAACAGCCTGTCAACCGATCCTGATAAAGAGGGCCTGGTCTCCTCCTTCTGCAGGGCCTCCAGGAAGGGAACAAACTGCACCAGCAGAGATGCCAAGCTGCACACAAGACACCCAACTGTTCCTTTCATTACAGAAATCAGGTTGGCATCTCACACACAAAAATGGGCCTTCTTCAGCAAAAACTGCCGTTGTCAGCCAGTCCCCCCAACCCCGTGAAAAGACAGGAGAGGGCAAAGAGATAGCTAAAAAGGGGGGGTCTCGTTCTGTGGGCCCTGGCATGGGCTTTGGAGCAGTGTGTTTCTTCGTCTTCCCCACACTTTCTGCATGCTGATCGGTGGTCTTATTGGACCAATTGGCGAGGCTTAGCTCAGTGGTTCACGATTCGTGACTGATCAACGGAAACAGACTGCAGCTTGATCTGCTCCAAGAAGGAACAACTGGGGGCCAAAGTACAGCTGGTGTCTGTTTTTTGGGGGGCAATCACACCTGTCCTTCTGGTGCCATTTAGTGCTATCTTGTCCTTCGGTCTTGATGGGGGCATGTGAGGCTCTTCCTCCAAAGTTTTCTACTGACATCTGAGAAGTGGAAGGCATTGCAATCTGACATGTGCCGCCCCCCCAAACTCACAAAGCCTTTGAAAGTCAAGTGTTTGCTTTCAACCAGGTGCTTAAAATGAAAAGAAAGAGCAAGAAGTTTGCCAAAATAAACTTTTATTTCAAAACAATATTTAAACCTTTCCTCGGAGCCAGAGCCAATCAGCCTGTCAATCATCCCTCTGCATAAACCCAGCCACCTCATCACACATGTGTCTTTGTTAATTAACTAATAAATCAAGCCTGTCTTGCTAATTAGGAAAATGCACCAAGTGTTACATCCATTCCAAGGTGTGCTTGTTTTCTGCTCCACCCAGCTCATCTCCTCTGCTCTGAGCAGAATTGGCCCCTCCGGCAGCCAATTCTTCTGCCCCCCCCCCCCCACTTCCAGCAGGTCTTGGCAATGTCTTCCTGGAAGGGGCTGCCCCTGCCAGGATAGGAGGAGGGGGAGGGGGCAGCAGGGCCTACTGGTCTGGGTCTGCAAAAGGGAGACCAAGCTTCTTGCCTGCGTCCACTGGCAGCACAACTGGGGTGGAGGGGTTGACTGGCACCCACCTGGCCTCCTTGCAAAGGACTCTTCAGTGCTGGCCTTCACTTTTTAGCTTCTTTGCATCTGGATCTCATTGCACAACTTCCGTGTATGACTTGTGTGTATCAGGATCTTCCTGTGGAGAGAAAGAGAGCTGCAGACCCATGTTATTTGTGGAATGACTCCTATTTTCCCCAAGATTCCTTTAAAAGGAGTACTAATGCTAGCCTCACCATGCATGCAGGTGGAGAGGAACTGCTGGATGGGGGGAGGCCGAGCAGCTTACCTGCCATCAGGGCTGTCAAGGTGATCAGGTGCAGCCAGATGCTCCCTTCCCACCATCCCATTGGACCATCCCAACTGAAAGGCTCCCTGTCTCCTCCTCCTCATGCAGCCCCTTCTGGGAGGCCCTCGAGAAAATTCCCCTTGTCTTAGTCTCCCTTTCACTGCCAAGAGTGCCTTGACTGTCCCATTCCATGAAGGGACCCTTCCCCACCCAGAAGGACAGGCAGCCTCCTCCCAGGAGGCAGGTGAGAAGACCAGAAAAGCAGCCAAACAAGATTGGCAGGATCTGCTCAGGATCTAGTCAGAAAGCAAGATGGCAGCCATGACAACACAGATGAGGCTCTGCCTGCTTTTTCCCAATACTCTTCTGTGGCAGTGATGAATCTACCGTTACAGTCATCCCCTGGACTTTACGCCAGGCCCTGTGGACATCCTCAAGGGATCACCAAGGATCCAGTCATGGGTAGAATCCAGCTTTGCATGGGGTTGTGTCATTGCACCTCCCTTCTCTATTGTTGGGTTATTAAGATGTAGTTCTCATCTTCAATTAATTTATCTGGACAGCTTACATCACACTGTGCTATGAAGTGGAGTCAGCTCATTAATACATTGTAATTTTTATGTTAAAATTCACAAACAATTTACCACCTTCTCTTAAAAGGGATACCGGGGTAGGTTGCCTGGGCTAAACAAACAAGAAAGTCCACAAAAAAACAAGCATATTACAAAAACTGTAAGATTGAGGAAATCAATAACACAATTGAGAAATGTAACCATCCTGCCTGCAGATAATACAGTTCATTTAAATTGCCTGGGCAAATAGAAGACTCTCATGGAGATCTCAGAGAGAACGCAGACCCGTCATTTAATTCTAAATGTGCGGCTCCTGCACTTGACTTTGGGGGGGGGGGGGGTATTTCAGGAGCATGGAAGATGAGGGTTGGGAGAGCAGACGAGAGACGGTCCATCAGCTTGGCTGGAACCATCTTTGATTTATTGAGTGTCCTGCCAGTCCCTTCAAGATTCATCCTGCCATTGCCATAACTAAGAGTTGGGGCCAGACGGAGGGGTCATCATCCTCTCTCCTGACGGACCCCTGGCTGCCCACGAAAGAGATTGGGGCAAGGTGTACATTGTGCCAGTGGTGTTTCTGTCACTCCGCCTTCATGGGGGCTCACCTGCCCTCCTGCGATGGTGCATCACCTTGAAATAAAATGAAATGAAAATCAGTAGTAAAAATGTAATAGGTTAGGCAAAAACCTTCTGGCCAACTGCCCTCCAGGTAGTGCTAGCACTAACTTTTCAAGCTCTCCAGCTTAGTCCAGGCCCCCTCTGCCCTGACTCTCCTCCTGCTGGGGGCAGTGGAAAGAGCTCTCTGGGAGATGCCAGCCCCACTGCCAGGGGCAGGACAGGACCTTCTCCTGCCTGGTTCTTGAGGGGCTGCATTTGCCACCACCACCACCACCACCCCTAGCATTTAGAAGATGGCAATAATGGCTCTCTCTCACCAAACTTTTCATGGTTAATTATTTTTAAATTTCACATTAACTTTGCTTTTGATGTTCTCACATAAGTTGAAGTTACGTTTGATACTCTGTACTTTTTGTTAAGCCATAAATGTGTCGTTTGCTCCCCCCCCCCTCCCACACACACACACCAAATTCCGACCTCAGCCCACTTTTTCCAAAATGCCACTCTCTCCCTCACCCTTCTTCAGTAAAAAGTTGTCAGATGGACATTGCAGAGAGGTTTGTAACTGGAAACCATTCCACGCCTCGATTGGCATCTGGGCACCTGCCAACAGCCATCCAGGGGTGGTGAGTGCCCCCCCCCATGCTCCTGCCTGCCAGGAGGCCATCCATCGCCCGCCCCAGAACCGGGAGCCAGGCCGTTCTCCACCGGACGCAAGGAGCTCTTTGAAAAGGTCAAGCGATTATGAAAGATTATTGTCATTCCCATAACATGCTGGCCATTAGAGGCTGTCACCCCTTTGCGAGAGGCTGTAATGAGAAAGAGGAACGGGGAGGGGGGAGGCCAAGCAGGAGGGAGGGAGGGAGGGAGACATAACATGGCATTACATTAATTCTGATGACAAAGATAATCAGAAGTTCAGGAAGCAGTTGCCAAATGAATCCATTATCATTACCGTGTCAGGGCACGCGGTCTCAGGCCTCCTCCTGGGGGCTTTGAGCGAGAAGCCGAGGGGGCTCCAGACCAGGAGAAGCAGCTGGCTGGCAGGAAGCCAGGTTGCCTGGAAGCCCATGTGCATCGGCTGAGACCTGGCGGGGGGGGCACAGACTTTGGTGGGGGTGTGTGACTTAACCTGGGGTCCAGAAATGTCTTGAACCTCCAGGTAGATTTTGGGAGGTATAAACTTGGCTGGGAACAGTACTGACCCCTGGGCTGTCACTAACTTCCAACTGAAACCTAGCTTTTCATTAGTTACAAAGGTAGACAGCCAAATAATTTATGGCCTCTGGACTCCAAAAATGTTGCTTAACTTCAATAAATTGCATTGTCTAAAACGATCACCCCTTAAAAAGGGGATATTGTCTAGTTATTGATTCAATGGATGAATAAAGAAGTACTTATTACTGTTACATATGTGTTATTTTTAATATTTGTAACCTTGTATTTGAACATAATTGGTTTCCTTTGCAATACAATCTAGACCAATGAATTCCATGTGACATATTTAAATATATGTTTCTGAGAAGGGGTTCATAGTTTTCCCAGTCTCTCAAAGGAGACTGTGGTAGAGAAAGGTGAGAAAGGCGACCTTGTCCTGAGCCTTGTCCAGGGCCTTCGTGCCTTTTGTTTGGGGCTCTTCCAGCAAAGCCCACAGAAGCTGCTGTGGCCAGATCCCCCACCAGCCATTTAGGCTGTCAGGTCCACTAGCCAGGAAGAAGCATCAAAGCTGGAGGTCAGGGACTAGTTCTTTCCTGGAGAGATGCTGGACATTAAACAGAAACCCAGAAGGAGACCAAGTCACCAGGATATGGGAAACACGGACAGGGAGGGACTTCTCTGACTTCCTTCACATTGCTAGAACTCAGGGCCATCGCTGAAATTAATTGGCAACGATTTGGGGCATTTACAGAGCTAAACGTTGTCCTTCAGTGCCAGGGAGTCTCGGGCAGAGGGACAACAATTCCAGTGATCTTAAATGGGGATTCAGCCATTCCAAGAAGGTCTAAGTCACAAGTGGCAACACTCTGAGATCGGTACAATCTCTCACTCCTGGTTACCATATTTCAAATCCAGTTGCAGGGTAGGGGATTTTACTGTGGGAGGACTGGGAGCCAAAGGTGTTATGGAACATAGAAACCACGATTAAAGAAGCCCAGGTCTTATCCTGCCCTGAGATTCTTCTCATGTCCTCAGTGTGGCTGAAGAACATAAGAAAATCACAGCTCATGCTTTGTCTTCCCTCTGGCCAACTCAAGGCCATCAGAAAGCACACAAGGGCAGCAGCTGGGATTGCTTCAGGCCCTGGAAGTTTCACATGGTCACTGCAACTCTTGGCAGCTATTCAAGGCACAACTGCAACCGGCTGGGGCCAAAGTTCTGGGACGAGAGCTACAGCACTGTTAGCTTCCTGCTGCCTTCTCCATCTTTGATGCCACACAAGAGGAGCAGGCAGAGGTCTCTGAGTGCCCATTCCCTCTTGCCACTCTGGCACTTGTCATATTAGAGAAGGACTTAAAGAGCATCCAAGGCAGGGGAAGATGAATTATGTTTCATTTATATCAAAGAAGCAATCTCAGAGCCCATTTGTGATCAAATTTGCTGTCAGAGAAACTTTGCTTTATCTCATTACGTCTTCTATCTGCTGGCTTCTTGTCCTTGAGACTATTAAAGTTTAATGTCAAGTTGGAGATGAAATGGAGTCCTTGCAGCATTGACTTGTCAGGACCTCTCGCCACCAACACTAATTCTGACAACTAATTAAAGTCGGTGTGGGGCCAAATGAAGGGGGACGAATGGAGAAAGTCTCCCTTTGCCCATGGCTTGTGGACATAGTCACAGGGCTGGGCTTCAAATGAAAATTAGCATCACTTTCTGGAAAATGGAGTCCTCCCTCACAGTCCTACTTCTCATCAAGTGGGGGAAGGCTGGAAACAAGGGCCTGCACAGACTGTTGGGATCAAACACAACTTCTGCACAAGGGGTTCAGCTCACTCGGAAACCACACCGGATGGAGGTCTTTGCTGTTATGATAAAGACGGCAGGATGAATCACATTTGGGGAGCTTTGCAAAATTCTACTTTGGAACAACTTCTCCAGATCAGAGGTTTTGTTCTCAACCTCCGTTCAAACAGTTTGCTAAGCTTGGTTAGAGTTAAGTCTGCTTCGCTGAGAGGGATGTGCTATGCAAATCCAGCCTTTGGTTAGCTTAGGATTCCGTATATTTTATGTCAGGACCAAAAAACCAAGAACAACACAGGGAGTTAGTTCTGAGCAGCTCCTTTATTGCTGCCCACCTACAGAAGGAATCTCACCCGTCTATAGCAATTATCTGCAATAATTACAGATATACTCTGTGAATTGCTAAGGAAGGTCTGACTTTGCTCTCTTCCTGCCCAGCAGACACTGCAAGCTGTGCTGAGCCCCCCACCCCTCCTGCAACTCCAGGCTACCTTCTATAAGAATGCTGGAGAGGGCGGCTTCTGGGTGCAGGAGTGGCCCAGGGATGAATGCTCCTGGTTCGGACCGGATCAGTTGATCCGGTAGCGGGTGGTTCAGAGAACCGGTAGCAAAAATCCCTGCCCCCCCCCCCCACAGGTCATGCCCACCCAATCGCCCGGTCGTCCGCTTGCTCACTTGCCGCTTTTTTTAATAAATGCTTTTAAAAGGTAAAAAATAAAAAGGCTCTGACAATCCCAGCTGAGCCACACAATTGTCAGAGCTTTTTTTTTTTACTTTTAAAAGCCTTTTTTTACAACCTATTTGGCCGAATAGGTTGTAAAAAAAATGCTTTTAAAAGTAAAAAAAATGATTGCGCGCCACAGCTGATCACTCCCTCCCCCCGCATGCTCTTCTACTTACCCTGTGGCTCCTTTGGGATGCACTGCCTGCGCACACCTTGCATTTGGTGCACGGTGCGCCCTGTGCATATGCACACTCAAACTGCAAACCAGCAGTAAACCGGTTCAGATTTCACCACTGGTGGGGCCCTAAGCAATAGCTCAGACCCCTACGGCACAGAGGGCCCCTGAGCTTTGACTGGGGCCCTAGGGAAGAATCTCTCCTTCTTGCAGGGCCCCTGAGAAGGAATGAACTGGAAGCCGAGCCTCTGCAGCTTCCCATCCAACCCACTTCAGCTGGCTGTTATTGCTGGCAGTTTATCCACATTAACTGATCAGGCTCAGCATGATGGATTTGACCTGCCCCAGACACCTGCTGAATGAACAAGGAGGAAAGGATCCTGGTTTTCAGACGTCCTCCCCCCCACCCACCCCCCCAACCAGTCTGTAATCGCTGTCCCTAGTTCAGGTGCCTCCTGGCCTCACCTGCCTGCCTTCCTAACTAAGTCAAAGCCCCAACGGGAGGAACAGCCAAGAGGCAATGAGGATTCGGCAGGAGCCCCCAGTGACCCTCCCTCTCAGCCAGCCTGTCCAGGGAGTAGGCTGGCAGGTGGGACTGGGTCTCCAAAGAAAAGGCATCCATAGCCTGCCTGCTCAAGCCAAGCTCAGCCAGACCGATCCGGTCATTAAGAGGTTTTCTGCAGAAACAGCAAGCCAAAACTAGCAGCAAACCAAGAACAGGCACCTGTGTCCCAAACTGGAGAATCCAATCTGAACCCCAAAGACATCCAACCACTGGGTCTTTCCTGCCATTGTTGCCGGGGATGAGATCTAGAAAACCTGCCAAAAAATCATTGCGGAGGCCTAACACAACTCCACATGTTTGGCACCCCCCACCCCTCTGAGCCTCAGATGCTCCCCAGAAATGTCAGGTGTGCCCCCTGCCCAGCGCCAGAGGGAGGGAGGCCCATGGCAAAGGCCTCTGTCCCAGCCTTCTTCCTCCTTTCACCAAAGGACTTTCTGAGGGTTGAGCAGGGAACGGAGACTTTCTTTTCATTTTGCAAAATCTCATTCCTGGAAAAGGAAGAATTATAATAGCCCGCAAAGCCATGCATTTGAAAAAAAAGACACATTTTCTCTGCCTTACAAAGACAGCTGGGTATGGCTTATCAACCAGCATCTCGCCAGATAGCTGTTTCCAAACACAGACAAGGCTCCTTTGGCAGGGAATGAAAGCGGTGAGACCCAAGACCTCCCCAGACCTCCAGTTAAGGTGGGACAGGTGGGAAAAGCCCCCCCCCTTCCAAAAGACCATGTGAGGGCCTTGCAGAAAGCTAGTCTCCCCACCCTTCAGGCCCAGAAAGTGGCAAGGGGGGGAGCCATGGGTGCTATCTCTAAACCAGGCCAAGCAAGAGCTGCCCCCACCCAAGATCCCTCAGGAGCGAGCCTACCGTAAATAAGGATGCTCCCCTGCCTCAAAGCCCCCCACCCCCACCCGGCGCTCTGCACTCCAGAGTTAAATCAGGGCCTTGCTGGAAGGTGGCACACAAGGAGGGGCTGTCAGAAGGATAAGAGCCCTGTTCCTTCTAATAAACAGCTCCCATCTCGGCCGCCCCCAGAAGGCCCAGCTCCCACTCCCCTCCTTCCGTCCACCCTCCGTCCCTTTGGGTGAGACTAATCACATCTGCACTTGAAAAGCTGCCAATGAAAAGAAACAGGCCGGCACCTCTGCACCTCCTTGATAAACATCCCTGGATCTCCTTCTTCCTAAAGAGGTGTCTATTTAACACAATTTCCATCTCAAACAGCTGCTTTGCATTTCCTTTTGGCTTTATTAAAACTGATTTTCTCTTTGCACTCTCCAAACTGATCTGATTACATTTCCATTTCTCCCTGAAGAAAGGCGGGAGGGGGAAGGGAGGGGGGAGGCTGGGGGGGGCAGGACAACAGCCCGGCTCTTCTTTGTGCAGCCGAGATGGATTTCTGGAGGTGGGCTGGCTCCGGTCTGCTTCTTTATTTTATTTGTGTCCATTTGAATAGCGCTTCGGAGATGGCCCCAGGGAGCCAGCTTCTCTCTCCGGCTGCATCCTTGCCTTCATTTCCATGGGAACAGGGTGGGGGGGCTGGAGTCTCTTCCATGGGCATCCTGCAAGGCTGGGATGGTTTGCATGCACCAGGACTCTTTGGGCAAGGCCAAGATGTTTCAGGGCATGTGTGCATGGGCACCTGTATCTCTCCATATGGTTATTTCTTGAAGCACATGTCTTGCGCGCATTCTCCACCTTCTGGCATCGGGATTCTGTCCCCTTAATTGCTCCTGAGCTCAGAAAGACCAAGGTTCTTCCAGCTGCAGCCGCACATGTCCTAGGGTGGGCCATCGGTGCTGGACCCCTGCCCGGAGCCAGCCCAGAGGAGGCCAAGGCACCTGCCCAGCCTGTGCCATTTTGGTGGCCTTTGGGAGGGAGGTTGAAAGGAGCAGCTCTGGAATATCAGCGTTATTAAGATTGACTTGGTGTCATTTTGACAGGTCCAGAGCAACGTTTAGTTTGGGGGGGGGGAGGGCGAGAGATTTGGTAATAATTACCATCTCTAATTACTGCTAAAACATCAATTGCTTGTGTTCAATTAGCAGCACAGATCCAGCCATGGCAATTTTTTGCAGCACAAAATCAGCTGAAAATTGATTTTGGAAGTCTTAATGTAGATCTGAAATAGCTAACCGGATAAGAAGGGAGCATGTGAAGAACCGGCCACGAGGAATTTGGAGCTGATGTAATTGCTCTGGTGGGAGATTAATAACCTGTGTAGGACACTTACAGCGTACACATCGTGTGGAAGACCAAACCGGGGCCACCCACCACTGCTGTGAGGTATCCCAGGCCGAGGGGTTTCGGCTCTGTCCAAGGTCCTTCTGGACTGTCCTTGTTCCTCTAAGCTCCTCTTCTTGTCATCCAAGAGGGAGGGGTGTTATTTTTAATTCATCTGAGATTTTAAAAAGAGAAGAGACCGGGAGGAAGGAGGAAAATCTCCCTAGCAATGCCGCACAGCTGTCTTTGGCCAAAACAAGAAGCAAAATCAAGTCCTTTTTGCAGACAAGGACTAATTTGAGCACCGCTGGCCAGCTGCATTTGCATAATGAAACGCCAAAAGGATTTGCTCATGTATTTTTAAAAGATTTGACTTTAATTTTGTTTAGTTTAAGAAGGGCACGTCACTCACTCTCCAGTGGTCATTTAGAAAGTTATTTCAATTGTGTTTCCAGAAAGCTGTTTTTAGGCCATAAGTGTCTCTTGCAATGGACCAGAATACTAATGAGCCTTCCCTGACATTTAGGCGTGGGGTCTCCCGAAAGGTCCAGGCCTCGGTGGCCGCCTTCTTTTCAAACCACAGCTTCTGCTAGAAAAACACCTCAGCCTTTTTGCTATGCAGGCAATGGCTTTTTAAGGTATTTCACGGCATCAAAATATTTTTGCAGAGGTGTTTTTTTTTTGTTTTTGTTTTTTTTTTTTGCAGATCCTTTCCTGTTTTTCTCCATGTGCGAGTTATTTTAAGTATGGAAGACAAGGTCCTTGTCCCCACCGCACCTCGCCCCCAAGGGACCGCTTCCAGCCAGCAGGAAACATGAGTCAGCAGTCTATGGGGATTCTCAGTCCTGCAGGTCCTGGTTGTCCCAAAGGTGCTTTTTGCAAGAGGCAACCGGACTTTCTGGAGGTTTTTTTCTTTGAAGATGATTCGCTTCTCATCTAAGAAGCTTCTTCAGGTGGCTTCTTCCCTCCTTTTTGCATCAGCATCAAGGAGGTGAAGGTTGGGAAGAAGGAAGGCATGGCTTCCCAATCCTCCAGAGCTTCCTTCTGTGCCAGCACCCGCCCACCTCCCCCAGGCAGTCTCTTCTCTAGACCCCATGAGGTCATCAGGGCAGAAGACAAGCGCAGGAGCCCCCTTCATGCCTGACCTCCCTTCCCAGAGGCAGGTTGCAGGATCAGAGTCCTTGAAGGCCCCTTTCCACCCCCTGAAGTCAGGGTTTCCCCAACTCCTTGGATGGCTGGGCCAAACCTAGCAAGAGGCTGACCGGTGCACTCCACCCCTGCTCTGTTTGCTGGATTAAACTTCTCCGGTCCGGCGGATTGTGCCTCCTTCCAGAAGAGTTGGGGTCTCTACTGTGGGCAGCCCCCATTTCTCAGTTGGCATCTGCATCCAGTTGCTCCCATGCCTGGCGCTCATTAGCCAGGCAAATGCGGCAGTGCCCAAGCCAGGGGGACAGAGGCCCCTTCCTCACTCTCTAGCCCCAGATTTAGAGCTCCCTCATTAAGAAGGGAGCACGGAAGGAGAAATTTCCAGCGCTGCAGAAGCTGGAGAGGAGGGGGAGGGCTTGGGGCTAATTAGCCCATGCACAGCTGCTCATTAGAACTATTACAGTTGCAGTATTAATTTCCCTGCCTCTCATCTGCAATGCAGGTTTTTGTGCCTTCCCCACAGCCTGCTTTTATGTCAGGGGAGGAGCCATAAAGGAGGCCTGGATGGGGGGAGGGGGTTCTGCCGGGGGGGGGGGGGGGGGGCTTCAATCAGACTCCAGATGGTCACCAGGGTTGGGGAGGAATTTCGCCTCTGGCCCCGAAGCTGCACCACTTGCAAGAACATCCCATAGACAGGATGGGGTGCTGGGAAAAGATGAAGGAGCATGTGAAGAGTGCAGGGGTTAGAGATATTATAGCCGAGCAATCAGTGCTGCAGAGGAAGTGGAAAAAATACATTTCAGTCCTGGAAACCCAGGAGCCAAACTGCAATACAGTCAAAATGGATTTCCATACTTGTCAATGTATTGACTGTGTGTGTTAATATACCTCCCAGCTCCCTAGCCTGTTCATTCTCAATGCAGCCCTTGACTTAATGGAGGCTCCTTATTTATTCCTCACGGAACGCAACCCATATTTCTCAAGCTATCCTTAGACTTGGACAGGTCTAACATTTGGTATGTTTATGCTTCCCTCAATATGATTGACCTCCATACACGTTATTTCAAAATGTGAAGTGCAGAGAAGAGCAACCAAGATGATGAGGGGACTGGAGAATAAAACCTACGATGGACGGTTGCGAGATCTGGGCCTGGCTAGTCTAGTGAAGAGAAGGACCAGGAGAGACAAGATAGCAGCCTTCCAATATCTCAGGGACTGCCACAAAGAAGAGGGGGTCAAACTATTCTTCAAAGCACCTGAGGGCAGGACAAGAAACAGTGGATGGAAACGAAACAAGGAGAGAAACCACCTAGAATTAAGAAGAAATTTCCTGACAGTCAGAACAATTAATCAGTGGAATGACTTGCCTCTAGAAGTTGTGAATTCTCCAACATTGGAAGTTTTTAAGAAGAGATAGGACAACTACGTGTCTGAAATGAGATAGGGCTTCTTGACTGAGCAGACGATTGGACCACAAGACTTCCAAGGTCCCTTCAAACATTGCATTGCATTGCATTGCATTGCATTATTATATACTATACTGTACTATACTATTATTATATTGCTACATTACATTACATTACATTACATTACATTACATTACATTACATTACATTACATTACTATATTATATTTATTTCTATTCCATTCTATTCTTTTCTCAGTCAGTAAAATAATACCAGGTGTTGTTGTGGAGGAATGGGGCCGAGGGCAGAGCAGAAACCCTGATGCAGCCCTGGCTAAAATGCTTTGGGACCTGCTACTTCCAAGTTAGTGGAGCTCAGCTGAGGAATTAATTAACAGAGAATTTCCCTGTCACAGAGATCTGGGGCGGGGGGGGGGGGGGGTGGCCTGATGCAAATGCTGTTTTGGCACTGATTGTAAATGAAAAACAGAATTCCAGACTCAGCAATTAACGAGCGGAAAGCCTTTCTAAGCAAAGCATTAAGAGGCCCGGGTGAGGGGGGGGTGGAGGCAGACCCCCTACCCTCCACCCCACCAGGCTGGAGAGAGGCTCCTTTGCTTGCAAAATCTTTGTTTGGGCTGAGCGGATGATAAACTTAACTTTTCCTTTTCCTTTATTCTAAATGAATGTTCATCTCACATTTGGTAAATGAGTCCTGCTGACGCCAGTCAGCTCTCATTTATCTAATAATTCCATGCAAATATTTTGTTATATTTCAATGAAATGTGTCAAAATCTATTACCCCCGGAACAGCTGCAGCAAAGGAGGGAGAGGCTGGTTCCCAAGGAAGCCCCCCCCCCGCCTCAATGGGGCAGGAATGGGAGGTGGAGAGGAGCAGGGAAGCGGGGCTGACTCATTTCCCTTCCCCTGGGCAAGGGGACCGGCTTCTCTCTTGCCTTCTCTCTTGCGGGGGGGGGGGGGGGGGGCAGAAGGGTCTCCTCCAACCCACCCAAGCCCCACCCACCCCTCTTCCCAGCAGCAACGGCACAGATCCCAGAGAAAGCTCTGGGGTGGCCCTAGAAGCAGTCATGGGGGATCTCGACCCAGCAGGAGGGCCAGCCTTTGAGCTGCCCAATTCTCTCTCTCTCACCCCCCCCACCCCAAAGACCCCTGATTTCCTCCTCCCAACGGGAGCCAAGATGCCTTCCAATCATCTAGGCTGGTCTTCTGGGTGAAGCTCAGGCTTCTGGACCCCTTGCAGGGAGGGCCCAGCTGCCTCTTGGACACCCTCAGCCCCACCTGGCAAGTCCACATGCGCGGTGCCCTCCAACAGGGTCCAGGCATTGTGGGCACAGGGCAGAAGGAGCCCCAGCAACCATTGGCTGCCTCTTTGACTTGCAACTCTACATCCCAGTTGCTCTGGAGGCCACCCAGGCTCCGCTCATCTGGGTCTCTTTTGCTTCCCTTTGGGGTTGTTGCTGTTTTCTACTCTTTCGTTCCTTTTCTTTTCTTTCTTTTTTGGCTCTTCTTTGAGCAGACTCTTGCACTAAATTAAATAAGCCAAACTCCCTTTTTATTTCCTCTTTGACAGTAACGTATTGCAAGTGTGCCTGGTTTTGACATCCTAATATTCAGAGTCATATCCCCTGGGAGAAACACATCAGCTGTTATCCAAGACGGTGATTTGTTCCAGGACAAAATGGAGCCAGAAAATGCAGCTGACACTCTCCCTGGTGAGCCCACCTGGCCACACCAGCTCAAGCCGCCTGAAAAGGCACCAAAATGCCCTCGGCAGCCAGCTCTGTTGCCCCATTAGGGCTGGGCATTGGGTTCAACCCCCAATAGGAGTTCTGTGGCCCCTGAAACGCCCTCGGAGCTCCCCTCTTTGCTCTGGGGGGAGGCCTCCCACCATCAAAGCTAGTCACCTGATTGTATCTGTGCCCCCCCCATTTCAGCTGCCCCCCTTTTGTGAAGGTCATCGCTTTTCTTGCACTAAGTCGGGAGCTAGGAATCAGCTGTGAGTGGGGAGCGAAAATATGGAAGATCGTGTCCCACTGGACTTGAACAGGCTAATTTCACTGCCCAAATGAAAACTGCTGATCCATCAGATAATTTTAATTATGTTATAGTCTGAACCCCCCCCCCACCTTAAAATGATCTTCAGGAAACAGACAGGTTCTTTGCCACCCCCCAAGCTGAGCTGAGAGCAACCCAGTGAGAGGGCCCCTCCATAGACTTCTCCAACCATCCACCCCAGGGAGCCTGAAGTTTCTGCTCAGCTATGGGACACGGGTACCCCAAGGTCCTGCCTGGTCACTTCCCTCTGACCATGCCCAGCAAAGCCTTGTCAATCACTCTCTTGGGCAATCCACTTGTTCCACAGATTGGGCCCTAGGAAAATAATCCCCATTAAATGAGTTCCGTCAACACCATATTGCAAGATTCTTTTAAAACTGCCATATTTTTCTATTCATCTCTTGGAGAAGAAATTGGTTCTGTCTGGTTGGGCAATTCCTGGTTTCCTCTCAGGCCACGTGCAGGGGGGAGGGGATGCAGGAGACCCCCTCCCCAAAGGAACCAGGTTGGGCTCTGCTCTGCCATGGCTCTGGGAGTGTTCGTAAGAGGTGGGGGCTGCCAGAACCAGACGAGCTGCTCTGGTCCACATCCGTGAAGTGGGAACAGGCCCAGCTTCCTAGGCTGCAGCCCAAAAGTAAAATTTTTCTTACAAGCCCTTTTTGGACCTGGCAAGCTCACAGCGTTGCTCCTGGCACATGGAGGGTCTTGAAGGAGGGGAGAAGGGATCCAAGGCCACGGTGGGAATCAATGCCTTGCCCAGCACTCTCTGCTCTTCCTACGGTGCCAACAGGGGACAAAGCCAGGCACCTCCAGAGACCTTTGATGCCCTCCACATCTGACCACATCTGGTGTTCTCCTTCTAACTCAGTTGCAATCACAGCCCAACTGCAGCTTCTACCAGGCGGGCATCAGGACCGTGGCAGGAATGTTGCTGGCACTTAAGGATGTCCAAGAGGGATCAAGTAAATTCTTGGCTGCAAAACCCACGCCTGACTCAAGCCACGGCAGGAGCAAACCAGGCACCAGACCTCAAGGCTGCCTGGGGAGCAAAGTGGTACAAGCCCAGCAGCTCTTTCTCGCTCAGCAGAGTTTTGAGCAATGTCCTTCTGGACAATCCTCCTGCTTTGTGTAGGGAAATCCAGAAGCAGATATCAAAAGGGGTAGAATGGTGTTGGCAATGGCTGCCGAAGGCTTAGTGATGCCTTTAAAATGCAGCAGGCATGGTAATCTAATAAACACAGCAACAAAGCATTTGTCACCCGGCTAATTTTATTAGAGTAGATCTCAAATGGCTAATTTCCTTTTACTAATGAGTAAATTAGCTGAGTCTCTAATCTGTTTTTAAGGCACTTACCCTAATGAAACATGAATGACAGCTAAATTCATTGTGAAATGTGGTGACACATGTTGTTAAGGTTGAAAAGAAACCTGGGCGTGTTGGAGAGGCAGGGAAATTCACGCCACCGTCCACTACCGTGGAGCTGCGGCTGGATTCATCGGGGGCCTCCAGCTGCAGCCCAGAGTGGAGAAACAATGTTGTCATGGCTGAGCCACGGATCCAAAGAGCGGATAAATTGCGATCGTTGCAAGAATAACGGAACCTCAATCAGCCTTCAATGCCAGAGCAAGAGCCAGGCCAGCCTGAGCCACCAGCTGCCTCCCTCACCCCCCCCCCCCCCCCGCAGCTCCCCCCTTGAAACACGGGCAGTGGGAGGCTCCGAGTAGAAACAGAGCGTGCTTCCAAGCTCTTGTCTTCGGAGTGGTAAGAGATTGTAAGAATGCTTCCACACAGGTGAAATCCAATCACCCATGGATGCAAATAAATCCAGTACGTTTGTTCACTGCTTACACTTGATTTTAGGATTATAAACTGAGCAACTTTCAGCCGAAGGAACTAAGTGTGGAATGAGCAGAGGATTTAAAATCTCCCACAAAGACTGCTCAGGAGTTCATGCCCAGTTTGGGTCACTTGGGCGAAGTGTTCAACGGGTCTCATCCTGCTCCACCCTGCACCTCCGGTTCTCTACTCCAGATTAAAACAAAGTTGCATTCGTCACTCTGTGGCTTGCAGAGAAAGGCACCTGTCAATTGTGAGAAAGCAAAGATGTGACATAACACGGAACTATATGTGAGAATGACTTTTTTCCAACTGGTCTTGTTTAAATATTGCTCGCCTTTGTGATTTCTGAAAATATTTTATTGGGTGCCTAAGATCTAGGTAGATTTACTTTTAAGCTATTCACAATGTTTAAACAAAAAGTTACAAAAACTAACTTTAAAAATATAAAGCCATTAACATTGAAGCATAGAAGAGGTGTTCAATTCTATGTGTACTAATGGAATCCAGAAGGATTTACTTTTGAGTAAACAGGCCTAGAATGGCAACAATTAGTTCTGCCCAGGAACAGACAGTATGCAAATTTATTATTTTATTATTTATACATATTAGTCACCTCCTAAAGTAAATTCTCTAGGCAACATAGCAGCGTGAGACCAATTAAAATATAATAAAAAGCATGATCAAAATCAGCATGGAAATTTCAAATGACAAGCCAAAAAAACATTGAATGCAACAGACCATTTCATGCCCTGAAAGCTAAAACTATCTCCAAGCCCCAAACCATCCAACCGTAGAAACAACACAGACGAATCTTTGCAAATATTAAATTATCAGGTACCACAAATTTCTTTGCTGATTTCCTGAATACGGCCATAGTTCAGCATCTCTGCAATCTTTACAAATTCTACCAGTATAAAAATGAAGATGGAAAAGGAGAGAACCGAACTTTTAAAAGTTTCTTCCCCACCTCACTGGGAACAAAGCTGCAGTCAGCCAGTGCTCAGAGCAGCTTCCAAAAAGTTCTGCCACCTGGGCAGGGAAGCACCCTGGTACCTATGCAGGGGGGGGGGGCAGACAATGACTCCTCCAGCTGTCTTCAGAGCCCGAATCCAAGCGCCTCTTGTGGGTGGCTACTGGGCATTTGGAAGCACCTTTCAGGGTAGCCAGTAGGCTCCCCCTCCTCCTCCCCTCCCCCTCCCCCTCCCCCTCCCACTGCCTGCCATGAGACATGGACTGGGACTGGGAGGCTGTCAGAGGAGGCAGGGTCTCCACGGAAGATGAGAGAAAACAGAGAAGAAAGGAAACCACCAACCAATGTGTCAGGAACACAGCGCTGCATTCAGAGCTCATCCCGGCAGCCCTTGATCTGTGGTTAGTGGTTGGGGGGAGTGAGCAAAAGGCATTTTGCAAAAGCTGATAGACTGACAGTTGGGCTGGATTTCCCCTTTATCTGCTGCTTTTAAGGACTCAAGAAATAAATCCCACGTCCTTTAAAGCACACACACGCTCAGTCCCCGGAGGCGGCTTTGTTTCGGGTCTGGCCCCCCTCTAACCCGGGCACGATGAAGCAGGAGGCAGCCGGGCCAAGTTAGCCAGGTCTGGGCTACTCTAACGGCCCCCGAATGAGCATGAAGGAAGGGATGGGGGGGGCGACAGAGTGGAGGCGCAGTGGCCCCAAAGGCTGTGCCCTCTTGTAGAGCCCCCTTCGCAGAAGGGGGGAAGCTGAAACAGAAAGGAACCTGCAGGTCCCCATGGTGAAACTCACCAGAGCCATGGAGACCCTCTTCCCTGGAAGGAGGGGGGCATCCTTCCCCATAACAAGGGATTGACCCCACCAACTGTCTTCCTCCGTGCCTTCAGCCCTCCTGGAGCATGCAAGGCCAGGGATAAAGAGGGAGGAGAGAAGCCGTAGTGCCTTGGTCCCCTTGCTTGCAGTCGTGGGAGGAAGGGTAGAGGTTGTGGCTGGATGGGAGACCCTTCCTCCAACTTGGGGTTTCTCAACTTTGGAAACTTTAAGATGTATGGACTTCAACTCCCAGAATTCCCCAACCAGGCGTCACTCTCACCTGTGGCAGCAAATTCCACAGGTTAACTTTCTGCAGGAGGAAAAGCCACACCCCCAATTCTTCCAGAGTCCAGCCACGTCAGGGGAACGTGGAGTTGCCTTTTGGGGGACAAACACAAAACCCCCACTTTCTCCCTGGCTTAGGGGGGCTAAGAGCCGAACCCTGGAAGGCAGCAGTTGAAGACCAGGACCTGCCTGTCCGTCCTTCGTTCGTTCTCCCTGGAAATGGGGGGGGGGGTGTCAGCAGAGGGCTTATCCAACAGGCAGCTGCCTTTCTCCTGCCCGCCCAGCCAGTCCCAGCTGGACCACTGATCCGCCTTCTCCACCCATCTGCCTGCACTGCAATTCAGCTCTAATTTAGCTCAGAAATTGCTCAGTGCTATTGGGAACAATGAGGCCTGACTCTGCTAGCGGGGAACAAAAGGTTTTTTTCAATGGAGGGGCTTCGGGTCCAGAGAGACACACGGATCCTGCTTTAGCCTCCCAATGGGAAGCCTGGAGGGAGGCTGGGCAGGGCAGAGGCAAAAAGGAAGCAGGCAAATAGAGTTTCATCAGTGACTGATGCTGTTCCCACTTAATGGCTCAGAGGTGGGAGGTGCATGTCCCAAACTTGACCAACGTCCCAGGACTGGGTCCCTCCAAATGGCCTCCTCCTATCCAGAGCCGCTGGTGAATGTGAGCGCCAGGTGGACATGCAGGGCCAGCTCAGCAGCCTCTCCCACCTCCCTCCCCTGCCCAACGGAGGGGGAAGACCCCCTCCCCACAGCAGCCCGCCACCCCCTCCCAAGTCCTTCAGTTCTCCAGCCAAGCAAGGTGGCCAGCCAGGAGAGCTCAGCTCCTTTGCCCCTTCTGCGAGCGGGAACCCGGCAAACGGCATGGAGGTGAGCATTAAAAGCTGCTCAGTAGGAAGAAGGCCGATTGGAATTCATGAATATTCTGTAGGAGGAAACGGATTAGTGTCGGCGACGTATCGTAGAGGATTTGCAAGGGAATTATTTACGGGGGCAACGCAGAAAGCGCACGTTTAGCTGGTATTCAACATTATCCAAACAAGGCACCAGGCTCTGTGCATTAAAGCAGTACTGCTGCTCTAAATTAAATTCATCAGCACCTTAATTAAGATCTATATTTAGCACTTAATTAAAAGGAGGAAGGAACACTGTTGTATGAGGCCTGATATCATAGAGAGATAGATGAGGAGAGACTCAGAGAGGTCTGGAGTCTGCTACTCCAAGGGTACAAAAACCTGGGCTGCTCCAGGAAGCAGTTCCCATAATCCTGGCTCTGGAATATGGGACAGCAACCTGGGATCTTGCCGTTAGCCAGTGTGGCATTTTCACAGCTTGGGCACAGGCTAGCAGAAGGCCAGATAATGAGCGGGAGATGTACCAAATGGGGAGGGGGGAGAGGCTTTCATTTGGTGAAGACCAATCAGGTGGCTCCACCTGATAGATACTGGCTGATCTCGAGGACGCTATGCAGGTTTGATCCTGGTGAGAACTTAGATGAGACAATACAGTGAAACCCCACAGGAAATGGAAAGATATCCTGGAAGAAGACAAGGGAAATCTTTTCTGCAAGGACTTTAGGAGACCCTCCCACAAGATCCTGATGCCACCTCCAGACAGTTTTGCCCAGATGGACTGCAACTCTGAGCATCCATGATCTTGCTGGCAGCTGGTGCCGCCACCATCACTCTCTAGAGTGAGGAGCCCCCTTTTCGCCAGACTGGGTGCCTCTGGCTTCGCCCCTTCCCCGCTCCTGCTGAGCAAATGGCCCCCTCAGGAGCCCCAAATGGCTCGGCAGATGTGCTTCCTGGCCCTGCCAGCAAATTCTGATGATGAGGAAGATCCATCAATGTGACTTATTCCCTTCAGGTGGGACGGAGAAGTGGGATGGGGCCATCAATCATCCCCCTTCTCTCACTCTCACTCTCGCTCTTGCTCTCTCTAACTGGGGGGTGGGAAGGTGAGAAGGGAACAAACCAATGGAAGAGTTCTGCTCACCCTTGGAGGCAGATGGCCAGGCCATGCTCTGGTACTTGAGGAAGTGCCCCCCCCACCTCTCTCATTTATGATGGGCAAAGGTGATCCTCTCTCCCCACCCCCACCACCCCCCTTGCCTGGGAGGAGCACTTCATGCTTGTAATATTTTCCTAAGCCTTTTCCCTTAGCAATTCAAGATTGAAGAAGGCTGACTCTGGAAGGGAAGCCAGTGGGTCTTGGCCCAGCCTACATCCCAAACTTGTTCTGATAAAAGAAGCGATGTCATATCCAGTCCTTCTCCTCCAAAATGCTCTCATGTTGGAGAATGCTGTGGTTTTTATTGACCTGGGCCCAGATGCTAGAGGCCCTGGGGCTGCCTCCCTTTGGAGAGGGGATGATTTAAGCAGCTTTAGATGTTTTATAACAGCCCTGACTAAGAGGAGGGACCACACAACCATTGTAACCCCTACTGGGGCTATTCAGGCATAGAGAACCTCCACGCTTGAGGTTCTTGAAGGGCCCTCCTGAACACCTGAACCACCTGGGGTTCCTAGAGGAAAGGCAGCTCCAAAATCTAACAAATTAATAAATAAAAAGAAACAAATGCCGTAAAGCAATTCAACCATTTGGAAAGATCATCTTAAAAGATAGGATGTTAATCTAAGAATTCCATGAACATGGCTTGGATTCCAATATCTCGTTCACCGGGACATCTGCAACCAGAGACCATCTCCAAAGGATGAGAAGGTTCTTCTACCTGAGCAGCTCAACTGGCCCCCACCCCCCTCCCAGAATGACTGCAAAGCAAAGCCACAGGCTGGACCTCTTCATTAAGATTCAAGGGCAGATTTGGTTGCACGTCTTCCAAGAAGGCTTCCTGACCCAGCCTGCCTCCTTCCCCCTGGAGCGAAGGCCAGAGCCTTGCTGGAGGAGACCCGCAGTGGGGCAGCCTGTGTTCAAAGGCCACGTTGGCTAATCTAGGAATTAAACAGCCCTGAGACAGAAAGAGGGAAATCAAATTAAACTCCAGCAGGAACGGTTTGGAAATAGTGTGTGTTGTTTTCTTCCATCTTAATTAGAAATCTTAGCAGCTTCTGGCAGTTCTGCAACCCATCGCTGGAAACAAAACTGACAAGGTAGAGAGGCACCCCGCCTTTGCCCACCACAGCACAGCTAGCAGAGCCTGGGAAAGGAGGCTTCTTCTAGAGGATCCTGCAAAACAGTTCTGAAGACTCCTTGACCTTGCAAGCCAGGATCCTTCTTCAACCAGCCCACCATCAGGGGCACTTGCAAAGCCTAGAAAATCCGGGCAGTGCCCAAACACCTAGAAAATCAGGTGATGGGCATCAGCCCTTCCAGGCCAACACAACAGGGAAGGGGGCAAACACCCCCTCTGGGCCTAGGAGCTCCCAAAGACATCCGATCAGCCCTGGAGCCCTAGGGCCTGGGCGGCATGTGTTTCTTGGCCTGATCCAGCCCCACATTCTCTTCTGATCTGCCAAGGTCCCCATCATTTCTGGAAATAGGAATCGGAAGAATAGAAACCAATTAAAAATAGGAAAAAGTGGAAAGTGGGTTTAGGCTAGAGCAACTGTTTGCCTGCACAAAGACGTCATTCTATGAGGAGATGTTGAAGTCATCATCCAGCTTGTCCTGACCAGCAGCAGGACTGCTATGCTCTACAATTAATCTGGCTGGACCCAAGTGAGCAATGAACCAAATGACCAGTTGAACTGGGGACTCCAGTCTTTGGGGCCCAGTCAGCAGCAGGAGCCAAGGGGTCCTCTAGACCACAATCTCTCTCCGTCCCAGTTTCCTGACAGGACCTAACCAGGCCATGATCTGGCTGCTGGCACTCTTCCTCATAAAGAGCATTCTGATGGGGAAAACCCCTAAAGCTTGGCTAATTTGGCTGCATAATTAAATGTTCCATAATTTGGACCGGCAATTTGTGGCTGAAAAGTTCACTCTTGCAGGAGGCATCCCTGCAGGGAGATTTCTGCCAGAGAAATGAAATGGTCTTTGTGCCCATAAAAGGGATTCAGGCGGTCGGTTTCTCTCTAAGAGCAGGGAGGAGGAAGTGAGTCCTGCCCAGGCCTGAGGGGAGAACATGTGGCACAGAGTCCTTCTGCAAACACCATCATTTCTCCCATTATTAATGGGCAGCCGCATTCGTTAGCTCTTCATTAGTGTGGAGGATAAACAGAAAGCCATTTGCCCGGCACCAATTCCAGCTGGATCTAAGCAAATTTGGACAGGGGTAGTCAAACAGAGGCTTTGTTGTTGGGCTAATTGCAACCATCATGTAAAGTTTAGCAGAAGCACAGGAGGAGCAGCTGGAAGAAGGGAAGGGGAGGAGGCAAGGGGGTCCTGAAGGCAGGCAGGCAGGCCTTGGGTTAGCCCCAGCATGGCCTGGAGGGCTGCTGTCCATGGGTTCCGATGGTCCATGGGTGCCAGGGAGACCTACAGGAGGGCCTCCCGGGGCTCTGGCTCAGAAAACTGGGCTTTCCAAAGCTTCTTGGCAGAATCCCACCAAAGACACTTAAGCAAAACCGAGCCCCCCCCAGAGGACACGCACCCTTCTGGGCATCCAGATGCACTTCAAGGATAGAGAGCGGAGAACGGAAAATAGAAGGAAAGGGTGGGGCTCTCAGGGGTCTCTAGGGGGGGTCCCAGGAGGAATGCTGCAATTGTTGTAAGTCCCTTTTTTCAGTGCCATTGTAATTTTGAGTAACTGTTAAATGAACGGCTGTAAGTCAAGGTCCCCCTACCTGTCTTTCTCCTTCACAGAGCCCTCTGACCAGGCCGTTTTTTCCACCGTTCCAGAAAAGCCCATTTCTGCACACCAACAGCAAGCTGGACGCTTCTCTTTGTCCTCTTCTGCACCTCCAGCCTGATCGTCTCTCTTTTCTACAGTTGCCTGTCGGGATCCAGCATTTGAGTTTTCTGCTCATCTCTCTTGGAAAGCATGGAGGCGCCCGGTCCTAGCCAAAGGACAGAACAGCCTAAACAGCAGGCCAGCAAGGCTCCTTCTGGCCCTGCAGCCAAATGGCCCACTTGCTCCATCCTGTGAAGAGCAGGCCTTTTTTGGCCTCCTGGGTTTTCTAACAAAGCCACATCTTTACAGGTGAAGAGGCAACGCAAATGGTGGAGACGGCCCTGGGCACTATCACACCAGCAGCCCCCATGCCGTGCGTGGCTGTTTCATCTCCTGCTGGGGCTCCAAACGGGCCTTTGTCCTACGCTCAGCTGCAATGCAGAATCGGCCACCAAGCATCAAAACAGGAGGTGGGTTGGTGCTCATGAAAAGATGCTCAGGGGACGCTAAATACCCTGATCTCCCAATTCTGTTTCATGTACGGCTGCTTGGAGAAAGGGTAGGAAAAGGTCCAGAATGAAAGGCAGCTTCAGTCTGTTCCTGTTTTGGGGTTTTAAAGTAGCTGTTGACCCCCCACCTAGGCTTAAAAGAAAAGCGTACCTGGGGGGAAGGTCTGCCTACGAAAACCAGCTCCTTTCCAGCTGCTATAATGTGTATGGGAAGCCCTAAGAGGAGAGTAGCCCCTCCCACAATACAGGAGTCATTGAGGGGAGATCCACCCCACCGCCAGACCCCCATTGTCTGGTTTGAAGAGGGGTGAAGCCTGTTGGGAGAGCCCCTTCCTTTCCCCCGTGGATATGAGTAATGGGCTGGGACGGCACAGCTCAAGATAAAACTGAATAATAACACGTCAAAAACTACACGTCCTGGACTTTTATTCCCCAGCTGAGTCTCCCTCTCACTCATCCATCACTGTAGAAGATGCAAGATTACAGCTCTCAGGGAAAAAAACTCCAGGAGATAAATGGGAGTATTTGCAGGCTTATTATATTACTTGGGAATGATATAATTTTGGGGCTCCCTTATTGAATCTGTTCCCACAGCCACTCTGTGGGGCTCACCAGCTTCCCCACCCTCCCACCTAGAGAAAGTCAGGAGCTGCCGAGTAGACGCTCCCCTCGGAGGATTGAATGGGAGGGGCTCCAGCAAGCCACACTGGCTTTGGACATTGGTGAAATCCAATTTTTTTTACTACCGGTTTTGTGGGCGTGGCTTGGTGGGCGTGGCAGGGGAAGGAGTCGACCCCCGCAGACCCCTTCCTTTCCTTGCCAGCCCCCCAGCCCTCTGGCCACCCACTGCTCTGGCAGGCAAAGGCCAGTGGGCAAGTGGAATGAGCCAATCTAGGGGGGAAGGTGAGCTGAGATGCA
This sequence comes from Masticophis lateralis, assembly GCA_030761175.1. NCBI lineage: Eukaryota > Metazoa > Chordata > Lepidosauria > Squamata > Colubridae > Masticophis > Masticophis lateralis. Next base: position 17,164,933 of record JAUDYJ010000008.1, read on the forward strand.
TTGGATAAGCCCTGGGATTTCAAAGGGGGTGGGTGGGTTTAGCTCCCTCCCCACGCCTGGTGGCAAAAATGGCTTGGCAGAATTGATTTCTGCCTGGAAAGGCAGGTACCAGATTAGCCTTAAAATCCATTGCTTCCAAGGATGGGTTCCTGACCATAAGAGAGTTTCTGCACTAATGGTCATCTGGCCATCGCTCAGTACAGCCACTGCTATTGATAGGCTGGGTGTCTCCAGGTGACAGTTGAGTAGCTCTATAAATCATCCGTCTGGAGGGTCCTCCGAGGCTTCTCTCTGCCACACACCAGGCAAGCTTGCACTGATTACAGGAAAGGTTCATACGCTGCCCTGGGGCACCTGGATCGCTCAATCCCCAGATTGCCTTCTGGGGAGTAAGCAGTTTGTCCAGCGCTTAATCTTGGTGGGATCATGATCCATCCATCTCTGCACTGCAGTATCCACAAATAATGAGGCTCCAGATTAAGTTAAGGTTGTTGCACAGCATTGAGGCCCTGAGGCCTCTGGGCAGATGTGGGGGCAGCACTGTGCAGCACTCTGCTAAGTCCAGGTTTGGTGCTGCAGCTGGAAACAAGGGAGGGGTCTCTGAAGCAGGTAGCAGAAGATGTTTTCCAAGATGCTGTTTGTCCATGAAGGCCCCTGAATCCTCTAGGGCAGGGGTCCCCAACTCCTGGTCTGTGGACTGGCACTGGGCCACAGCATGCCAGCAACCGGGTGGCAGAAACAAAGCCCCATCCGCAGGATGCAGGCAGCACGTGAAACCATCCCCCACCCCAGTCCATGGAAAAACCTCTGCACAGATCCAGTCCCTGGTCCTCAGACATTTGGGAGCTTCTGCTCTAGGACGAATTAAGCTGGCTGGAAGGGATGGGGGGCTTTGATTCCCTGCACTTGGGTGCATGCACTGTCCAGGGTGCTGAAAGTAATATGACCCTAATGGACATGAGCCAGATGCAGGCAGGCCTTCTGGGACTGAGTTTTGCTAGGGGAAGATGGGTGGGCTACTCAGCCCCCTCGAAAGGCCCAGAATCGTCATGGCCTGGCATGAGGCGGCATCGATCTCACAGAGGCAGAGTTTTCTGCTCCTTTGTAGGCAACACAAGTCATGAGACTCTTCTGAAGTCTAAAGCAGCCACTGCTTCAAAGGAGCCCAGTTCTAACCGGTGAGATTTGCAACAGCCAAGTAGGTTACTAAGAACACTCTGCATTTCTGCAGACCCGTCGGGACCCCTTCCGCCTGCAACCACGGCTCTCCCCACTCCAGGCAGGGGGATGGAAGAGAGGAGCAGCCCCTTCGGAGAGGATTCCCTTGTTCTCTCTTTCATGGAGCATTGAGAAACATTTGTGAGCCTGGAGCTGCATCCCACCACAGCCTCCCTCCATTTGCCCCATGGCAGGACTTTTCCATAACAGTAATTTAGGTTCTCATTTCCCTTCCCACCGAGTGTTGAAAATGAGGGAAGCAAAGCCGCCCCTTTCAGCTCAATCACAACCCATCCGTCTGCTTTCGGAAATGCTGGCAGAAGCTGCACATGCCTTGGGTGTTGATTTTCTTGGGGAGCCACCCAGGGGTTCAGTGAGGAGGGAAAAAAGAAGTGTGTTTGCTGAAGATAGAGAGAATCGGATCCAGGGGGAGGGGGCCCCTTCTGCTTATTCTAAATGCAGTCATCTTCTTCTGGAAAAAAAGCAGGTAGTGGGGTGCAGAAGATAAGCTGCCTCCTGGCACTCCCCTGGGGTGCAGCACCTGTATTTCTCATGCCAATTCAGACGAGGGCTTGGTGGGCACCAGCAGCCTGAATTTACCAAGCCAAAATGCCTCCCTCCTGGTCATGATGCAGCCCTACCAATTCTGCACATGGCACAGACTCCTGCCCCTCAGGAGCTTCCCCTGGCCAGGATAGGATCCAGGCACCGCAAAATGGCCACTTTGGCTTCATGTGCAAATGAATCCATATTTTATTTTATTTTATTTTATTTTATTTATTATTTTATTTTATTTTATTTTATTTTATTTATTTTATTTTATTTTATTTTATTTTATTTTATTTTATTTTATTATTTTATTTTATATTTTATTTTATTATTTTATTTTATTTATTTTTAGAGCCGCCCATCTCACAAGCGGATGTCTCTGGGTGGCATACAACAAAACTAAAACAAGAAGTATCTAAAATCATTGTCATTAACAGGCATTAAAAACATTTTAAAATTATAAAAATATGTATACAGACCTGAGGGAATGCTCTGCACTTCTTGGCCACCAAGGCTGGGAGTGGCCCTGGGCTTCTTGTGTCCTTGTGGGGGCCTGGATGGTTTTAGCTCTTTTGACCCCTGGCTATTGTCTATTCTGCTCCATGCAGTTAACTCTGTTTTGGGCAAAAGGGCAGCTCCCAAAGCTTCATACACAAGTAAATCTCTGACATCTGGAGGAAACCTGGGATTCTGCCAATTCCTGCTTTCAGGTATTTTGCAGCTTCCTCCTCCAAGGGAAGCAGCTGTTGTTTTTGAGCTGCCCATCTGCTGGAAGGCGTCTCACTGCAGCTGTTTGGTCCCGGCCTGCCCACTTGCGGAAACCACCTGCAACAAGCAGGGCACCTACACCCCAGTAAGGCCGGGCACTCAACCAGCAGCCTGGCATGGACTACTGTCCCTGCTGCTTTGGCTCTTCCCAACAGGACCATGAAAATCCAAGCACTGTTATCATGTGGTACTTAATCACCAGTTTCCAGATCAACAACTCTTGGAGTTTGTCAGGCACAGCTAGAGTCGCTCACACAGCCTAACAAGTTAGAGCAATGGGGGGCAAGCAAATCATTCTGGGGTACACCTGCCCATCCATCCTTCTACCTGGAGCACACCCAAGGATGACTGGGCATCAGCAGCTTCCACTCCATGGCAACCATGATGCCTCCCTGCCTGTGGCACAAGCAGGTGCCACCAGACAGGGCAGGAGAGGAAGAGGGAACCCCTGGGTTGTGCCCAGAAGAGCAGGCGCTTTTGGCCTCTGCAGTGCAAGCCTCGCCTTATTTCATGAAGCCCCCCCCCCTTAATGAAAGTGCTGCCCGATGACCTTTTCTCCATGAAACAAGTAACCTGGGCGAGGAATTCACTTACCTGTGCACTGAGTAAAAGCTACTGAGCGATTTGTCTCTCTCGGCAGGAGTTTTGCTCAGTTGAGCCAATTAGTATATCCAAGGGCCGAGACCATCGAAAAGGGAGACAGCTTCCAATTGTCTGCCTGTTTCTAGGCAGAGAGGCTGGAAGAGGTGGGTTCGTGGGCGATGCCCATCACAAGCAGCCCTTCTGCAATTCCGTGCACCGTGGATTTTCTCTCTGACAAGCCTGCTGAAAAGATGTCATGTCTCGGATGGGAGAAATTATCCAGCAACACTAGTTTGAATTATCTTCAACCTGGATTGCTTCAGGTGCCAAGAAGGTGGAACAATGTGGGTCCAGCCCAGAGCCTCCAGTCGCTGGGGAGCAGCCGCCCCTTCGTGCATACCCAGGTCTCAGGGGCAACGTGGCTGCAGGATGGTGTCCCTCTCACTCAAGGGACTCTGGGCAGCTTACAAGATCAAAGCAAACCTACCCCCAAAAGAAACCCCACCACCCATTTTATATGCCCCAGTCTTACTGCTTTTGGTTAGTAGGTTCTTTATCCTTTCCTTTTTCTGCTCCGCACCCAGTTCAACCACCAGTCCACCAAAATCTCCACCCTGGGGGTTTTGCCAGGCTCCACTTCACTAACTGGGTAAAACCCCCAATCCCTGAAGAGCACCCATTTTTTGCAGGAAAGGGCTGGGCCTGCTTCTGGTCCACCCACCCACCCCTGACCCAGGCTTGCTTCCAGCAGCCGGTATGTATTTGGGGAGGGATATTCTTGGTTTCCAGGCTCTGGCAGGGAGTCCGGTTGCCTTCCTTCTGAAGCAGCCTTTCCCTCTTTTTTCTTGGAGGCGAAGTGGGGCAGCTGGCTGGAGGTCGATTTCTCCATGACACAATTAACGGGGGGGGGGGGAGTTGATCCTCCACAGGGCTGGCCAAATGCAACCCTGTCGGAGTTAGTTGACTCGGTCAACTGATCCTCTTTGTAGTGTTTCCACAACACGCTAATCCCCCTCCACTCGGCTAAGATGCTGTTGGAGCAAGACCAACATGTGTTGGTGATCCACAGCTTTGCCTTATTTTTCCCCCCTGCTTTTTAAGCTCATCCAGTTTGGAAAGAGGCCCCGGGACTCTGCCTCAGCGGCTCCGGGAAGATCTGGTATCTCCAAAGGCAAGGATGGCTCTTTCTCTGCCATCAGTCCTCTTCTCTACTGGGTGGAGAGTCAGCAGCTGAGCAGACAAGGGCCCAAAGCCAAGGAAGCCGCAGGGGAGGCACGACAGTCTTCTGGCTGTGGAGGGCCCTTCTTTAGCAAGGGCCTCACTGGCCCCACCAGCTGCTCTCAGTACTCGGTGCACGTTCGTTGTGGCCACTTCTGGCTCCCTGAGGTTCAGCAACCGTCCACTGGGCCTTTCCCTGCTAGAGAACTCACCCTGTGGGGATTTCCAAAAAGGAGCCTTGAGACAGGCCTTCACCCAACAGGAGAAAGCCTAAGGTGCCCCCCACCCACCCTTTTTTTTAAAGGAGAGGCTAAACTCCTGACTGATTTACAGGGTTGGCAAAATCCTACCACCAGAGAGAGGCTGGCCAGTTGCTTGTGCTGCCCCTTCTGAGCTTCATGGCACCCTTTGTCAAAAGACGGGGTACAGTGTCTGCCCAAGGAGAGGCTGGCAGGACCCCACTTGTTTTCCCAGTGGAGCTCAAAGCGGGCAGTCAGAAAGGCTGCCCCCTGTTTGCACCCTCTCCCTCCTTCCTACCACCCTTCCAACCCGCCTTTCTTTCCCTGGCACTGAGCAATGCTGCACTGCCATCTTTTGACAGCCTGATAAATGTGCCTCAACAGTCAAGGGGCAGCAAAGAGTGGTGAAGCCCCTTCCTCAAATGGGAATGCTTACTTTCGCCCATATTTTACATCTGCTTCCTCTGCACATGGGCAGATACTGCATTTGAAAGAAGGGGGTGCTGTTATTCAGGTACAGGGCTGCCCCCCCCCAACATGTCACTGGCAGAAGGGAGCTAGAGGAGATGGGAGCAGAGAGGGCAGGCTGGCTCTTGCCTTCGCATGCCTGTGCCAGCTTGTTGTCTCAGCTGAGATCAGCCTCAGACAGTGTCTAGTGCAGCCCTGCGGCCTCTCAACCCCATGGATTAAGCCAAGCAAGGATTTGTGGACTTCACTGAATCAGGTGCACACACTGGCTGATGGGGGTCTCTTATGGACTTCAGAGCAGCCTGAAGTTGTGTCTGTGATCTCTCAAGTGAGGGATCCCCTTCTGGAGGAGACCAAATCTGCCTTCTTGGAACACTGTTCGGGGCCAAAACCAGTTTGCCTTCTTGGAACACTGTTTGGGGCTGTGTGTCACAAGACTTTATTTATTTCCTCTGTAAATAAAGATGAATCTCCGTCATGCGGGAAGACCAACCTGTTGCCGAGAGAGCCCCTCCAGCCCTCCCCAGGTTCAAAGCCCCGCCACCCATTTTTGTTCAAAGCAAGGAGTCTTACAGCCAGAGACGATTCTTTCCATCCCAGGGGGTGGGGGGGGGTGGGAACTTAACAGACAGGCAGGTTATGTCTTTGGGTGGGGGATCCCAGAGGCCGGGCACAATTGCCAGCATCAGCCATTGCTTTGACCAAGGCAGCCTTCAAGGCGGGAAGAGAAAGAGGGGGCTGCATCCTGGGAGATGGACACAAAAGACCACAGCAGCAGCGTGAGCAGTGCACACTCACCGATGTTTCCACTAGTTATCCCTTTTCCCTCAACACACACACGGGCACAAATGCATGGGCACATCGCACACACACACGCACACACACTGCTTCAACTCTACATTGGGTTGGAAGTTCCTCTGAGTTCTTCTTGGAAAGACGGGCTGAGGGCTGGGCTGGGCTGGCCTGCAGAAGGTTCCCCATCCAGAGTCTTCGTCTCCACTCTCCCAAGGGGCAGCCCCTGCCTCATTTTAGGTGGGGGAATGGCTGCCCTCCCTGCCTGTCACTCCAGCAGGGAACACCCTGCCTGGGGTCCAGTGGAAAAACCAGGAGGGGCAGAGTGCTCCCTGGAAGAATAAGTGGGAAGAGGGGCTTCTGGAGTAACCTTGGAGACAGTGAGGAAACGGCAGCAGACGGAAGCATTGACAGTCACCGAAGGAAGCCAATTGGGAGCCGAAGGGAGGCAGGCAGGAGAGAGACAGACGTGCTGGTGATACCAAGGCCAGCAATCCTTAACGATCAGGAAGGGGGCAGAGAGGAAAGATGGGGCCGGCCAGAAATGGGAAGCAAGAAGGCAGGGGAAGAAGCCAAGGAGAGGCCGGGAAAGGAGTGGGAGGGGCATCAGTGCAGGGACTGGATAGGACCCCAAATGGCTGAGCACTGGTTTCCCCTGGCACAACTCGCAGCTCTGTGCTCTGCACTTCATACCAGACTGCGTATGTTTGGCAGCAAATGGGAACCTTGGCAAAATTATTTTATTTGTTGTTATCGGGGATAGAAGTGCTATGTACACCCTCCTGTGCTCCCGAATAGAAGGTTGGATAGCTATCTAATTAACCGTTCAGTAAAAAGCAGGCGAGTTTGGTTAGGCTTCCTCCGGATGAGTGGTTGTCTCACCCATCACCCCTCTTCCCAGTCTCCAGTAACATCATCACCCCCATAAAAGCACCAGATCTATTGCTTGAAGCAATGTCTTAACAGCAGGGTCCCAAACTGGATCATCGCCTCACAAAAAAGCCATTAGAAATGGGTCCCTTCCCTGGTTTAAGAGCCCCTGATCTCTACTGACCATTATGAGAGGCTCTCCCAGGCCTTTGTTTATAGGCCAAAGCTCTTCGTGGCACCTGCCCTATTGTGGCCAGCCACTGCTGCTAGATGGAGATGCGGCTGTGGAAGAAGGGGTACCCTTTTGAACGCCCAGCCAGCCTTGGGGGACCTCGGCTCCAACCATCCATGCAGAAGCTGCAGAGTCAAGGCAGGGTCTCCTGCTTGAGGAGGGGTTGGACTGAAAAGACCTCCAAGATCCCTTCCAGCCCTAGGATTCTGTGGTTCTTAAGTTCCCAGGAAGAGGGAGGGGCTCCTTTCGAGTGCTGCTCTTCCCTTCTCTCTGTTTGCTGACCAGTCTGGCAAAAGAGGGGAGGGGCGTGTGAGGCAAGGACAGGAATCTCCCACCTCTGTGGTGAAACCTTCCAAGGACCTGCCACACTGCACAATCCCAGGAAGGGTGGAAGGAGGGCCCCACCCGTCTCTCCTTCTCTGGTGGTTGGAATCCACCCAGTTCCCTTCAAAGCTCATAACCTGGAGGTGATTACGAGAAGCATCAATTACCTCAACGATGTGAATTCCATGAATTTCCATAGTGATCAATTCATCCAGGTCTTCTCCAGGCTCCCTGGAGAAAGTTAGGACATTGTTTTGCACACTATTGATTATACAATGTAAAAACCAAACTGCGGAGTCCTCTTATTCAGTGCTGCTCATTCAGCCATATTAACTTTCAGATCATTTATTTCTGTACGTCTTTCAACTCTGTTTGTTGCTATCACATAAATGCAGAGAATTACATTGTAGAGAATAATTGAATCAATAGACAGTCATGGTACTTTGGGTCTCCCAAACAGCTGGCAAGAGGTTGTGCTGAAGCTCGGAGGGGGATTTTTTTTAACCTTTCCCATTATTAAAACACTTGTCTGGCTCCATATTAACTTCCAGCTCTGCACGTTCATTATTGTTGTTCCAGCCGGCCTCGGAGGGAGAGCAGCCGGCCCTGCGCTGCTCACTGGTGGCTCTCCTCACATAGCTCTCTGCCGCAGAGCCGCTTCAGTTGTGCCACGGAGTCTCTCCTCTCGGCTCTGGGTCGCAATCAGACCCCTTTTTCTCCAGCAGTTGCCCGCCCCCTTCTGCCCATCAGGGCGACCAGCATTGTGCCCTGGCAAAACCTTTGACTGACAAGGGGCTTGTTTGCTGTGAGGACGGTTTTGTGGCACACAGGCAGGGGCATTTACGGATTTCGATCTGGACTGATTTTGCCCTGAGTGTTCAGAACGGTTTGGGCTGAACGTGTTGCTCCTTCATCACTTCCAGGACTTCCTTCTGAACAGACTGGTTGAGGTGGCCCAAAGCTCCTTGCAAGGCCACCCCCACCCAAGCTTGTTAGGAGGAGCTGCTGTTGGCAAAGGCTTGTGATTAAGAGTCCCCCTGGCAGAAGGGCAATGGGCTCAGAGCCCGTCAGGTGCCCAGGTCATTGCCAAGAACATCACATTTTGTAGAGCAGGAGATCCACCGCTTAAAAAACAAATTCAGGAAACATCTGGAGACAGAGATCTCTTCCCTCTAGAATCTGGTCTGCTACCTGCTCAAAAGTCAGAAAAAGAGTCTTGCCAATCTCTAGAAACCAGGATGCGGCTGGATTTCATTTGTTGTGTGGAGGCCCAGGTTGTGAATGGAAGCCCCATATGCAGTGGCAGAGAAAACCTTTCCTGGCCCTCAGCCTCTGCCCCCCCCCCTTCATGCACAGCGATTAGCCCTCCTTTTCATGCTTTTTCAGGGCATCCCAAAGCAGAAGCTTCTGGGGTGTCCCAAAGCCAGGGGTCTCTCCAGAAACAGATACGTGGCCCTTTCCAAGTCTTTTCCCTGCTTTGCTTCTCTTCAGTCCACGGACATAGACCACAAGGTTTCAAGGAGAGAAACCATGCAGGAAAATTGTCCCAAAGACAAGGAAGAGCTTGAGGGGGCAGGAGCAGGATGAGGCTCCTGCTTCAGATTCCAGTGGTGGTGAAAAGAGGCTGTTTTTAATTTGGTTTACCCTCCTACCAGGATATTAGACAGCTAAATAGCTGTGTGTGCCTGTTTCCTTCAGATAACCGGTTCCCAAGGAGGCCTCTAATTGTCCCCAGAGTCTCTCTGCCGCTGTACCACATAGGTCATTTACTGAAATGTACAGACAACTAAATAAAAATCCATTTTCCAAGTGAAAATTCTATTCTTATCAGAGTTCTGCAAGAGGGTTGCAAGTGGGCCATGTTAATTGAAGCTTTGATGTTTGTTGAGGGGGCCTCTAATCAGCTCCACAAAAGCAGCCAAGCACCCAGAGCAGCAGCAGGACCGGCTGGAAAACTCCCAGGAACTGGCTCCAAGCAAAGCTCAGAGCAGGAGGGCAGGCAAGAAGGAAGGGGCCACTGGCTTCAGGATACAAGGAAAGAGGGCAGGCCGCCCCTGCCATGAACAGAGCATGGCAGGCCATCAGCACATGGGCAGGAGGCCAGAGCCCTGGGTGGAGCTGCTTAGCAGAATTGTCCCAGGAGTCATGGATGGATGGATGGATGGATGGATGGATGGATGGATGGATGGAAGGAAGGAAGGAAGGAAGGAAGGAAGGAAGGAAGGAAGGAAGGAAGGAAGGAAGGAAGGAAGGAAGGAAGGAAGTCCCCTTTGCCTAAGTATATCCCATGAACTTGGTCACAAGGAAATGTGCAGTAAGAACATTGTTGTGTAGTACAAATCAAGACAAGTCATCACAAAAGAAGAAATAAACTCTAACCCCACACTGGGATGTTTTCCAAAGGCAATCTTGAATAGCAGTGCACAGCATCACAAGGGGTGAAGGGCTTGCTCCCTGCTTGGCTTCCATGTCGGTGGGGCTGGTGGAGGAGGAGGAAGGCCAGGCTGGGACCCAGGAGAGGCTTTTTTGCTGCCTACCAGTGCAGCGCAGCGCAGCGCAGGTCCCCTGGGAGAGCCAGGGTGCTTAGCCACCATAAAGCCCACGCAGCACGCACTGCCACAGCCAACAGCACCGGCTTTTTCCTTAACCACTTTGGCACGTCTTCAGCAATATCCTCCAGCAAATCAAGCGGTTCTCTTCTTGGGATGTTTTCAATCTGTTTTATGTTGATTTTAATTAAAGAATCTGAAACCGAACAAACAGTACGTAGCAGGTGGCTACACAAGTGTGAAATAAGCAAACTGTTTTATCTGCCACAAAAGTCCGCCTGTAAATTTCTTCAAATCAATCTGAGCCTTTGAAATGCTGGTGGATTAGGGCCAGGAAGCTCCATGATCCGGCCTCTCCCACTTCTCAGGACCCCCGGCCCACTCCCCACATTCTGTGATTCGGATTCATGTGATGCTTGTGTGCTGTGGTGGCCACAATGCCAGCCGTTGCCTTTGTGGCTGCTACAGCTTCTGCTGCAAGAGAGCGCATGAGAAAAATGACAGCATCTTTTTTCCATGCTCAGCCTGAGTAGCCAGGATGACCAGTCAGCCACCAGAATCTTGCAACCGTCTGCATGTCCACCTCTCCTGGCCGCCTTCAGAAGCCGGGCTGGAGGCTGCAAAGGCCTTACCTTTCCCAGCATAACATCCACTCTCCGAATTAGATTAACTGGCAGTGAGAGGGGTTCTCGACCTCTAACCCGCCTCTGCCCAAGGGGACAGTGATTGTCTGTCAGCTTTGCTGTTGCATGAATGTCCGGCCCCTCCGGGTCTCCCTGAAAGCTCCAGATTGGGCGATTAGAAGAGCTGGCTTCACAAGGTGAACGGCTGCTCTTCATTGCTTTCTGATCCTAACACACATTTCCACACACCACCAGAGGAGGAGGAAGGGGGCACCTGCTTTGGCCACAGCTGGCCAGAGAGACACTCTCCCCCCCCCCCAAGTCACCTGCTTCCCCCACATAATTTTCAACCATCCCTGCCAGACCCTCAGCAATCTCACACTTCACACTGTGAGGGATCACCTTTGCACCTCTGAATGAAGTCTAAGCCCACGTTAATCATCCCTAAGGCCAAGACTGCGTCCCAACAGTCAGGCCGCTCACCCCGAGATCTGCTAGGCTGGCTTACAGACCAGGATCTGTTCCAGGGTGGGCCCTTTGCCCTTCTCTTCTCTCTGGTTCTCCCAGCACTGAACTCCTTTGCTTCCTGCAGCTGATCTGAGTTGCATGCCCTCTCTGGGGACCTTGAGAAACCAAACAACGGTGGCATGGACACCCTCCTCTCCAGGGAGGAGAGATCTACTGTCCTCTCATGAACGTTTGTGCTGGTGAGAAGCCCCAGCAAAATTCTCTGTCCACGGAAACCCCCTTGTGCTTCATGCTGGGAGACCCAGAATGTCAGTTTCTGTTGTTGCACAAAGCCCACCAACACCCACCCACCCCGAGTCCACCTTTTGGAGTGGAGCGGAGTTGCCCATTTAAAAAGAGCAGAAGCCAAAATGCTTCTGCTCTTTTTAAATGCTTTGCATGGAGGGCTGGGCAGGGGTCCTGCATTGGGAAGTGCAGGAAGCAGAAATGCAATTGGTGGGCAGATCAGTAAATTTGGAGCAAGGACTGGGCATTATCAGTAAAGCCTGATGGGGTTGGGGAGGGGGAGGCTTCCCACAGCATCAACACTGTGCTTTGCTCGGACCCCGATTGCCTTCGCCAAAGGACGAGAGCCGCTGAAGCTGGCCGGGTGCAAAGCAGCTTGTCTGGAAACGGTGCAAAATTGGCCTCCCACTGAGCTTCATTTCAGAATCCGGGATGTCATTACAGGGAGGGGGGGAGAGAACTCTTTGCTCACTGATCTGTGGACCAATTTTTATCCAAGCCTCCTGTCTCGTTGCCTTGTCTGACCTGCCAGTGGAGAAGACTGGACCCTCTGCGTAGCCCGGATTCCCAGAAGAGACGAGGCTGGCCTGGACCGGCTTGGCAGAGAGAGGAGGCCACACCACCCACCCGGCCCTGGCAGACATTTCTCCAGGCTTTGCAAGGTGACCCAGTGGTCATGGTTGAAGTGAGGGACCTTGGTCTCCCTTGGGTCGCTGTCCTTGCCTTCATGGGAAGTACAGTGAGAAGGTAACTGAGCTATGGATCAAGGACATCCTCCACTAAAAGAGGCAATTCTGTAATAAGCAAAGATGGAGGCCATCAGCCATCCCAAGACTCCGAATGACTCAGGACGACTCCAAACAAGGCAATATTGAAAACGCCTTTCTGACTATGTCTTATTTGAAGCTTCTAAAGATCGGCCACTGACATGTTGTCCCTGATGGCTTCTGGCTGATACCAGCAAGACTGTTCTGGGCTGGCCCTGGGACTCCGTCCACTTCACACGGTCCAGATGCCTCTCCCCCTCTCCCCTCCCCCACCATCACAGACCTGCGGAGACTCTTGTTCTAACACCCCACTTCAACTCTCCTACCGGGTGTCTTGGAACTCTAGGGAAATGCCCCCTGCCTGGGAAAGGAGGGGCAGGAGGGCCCCCAGTGCTGCCCCTGGCTTGGCCTCAGAAGCAGTGGGGAGGCAGCTCCGTGGCAGCTGGGTGGGCCCAAATTCTGATAAGGGAGAATAATAACTTGTCAGAGATATATATGATGTGTGTTTGCTTTCCAAACAGACCATATATATTGGAATAATTCATCACGGGTACTGAGGAGGACAGAGAGCTGCCAAGAACAGGAGGTGATGGAGCAGGAAGAGACACAAGAGAATGAAAGCAGACCTTGGAGGGGGGTGAGGAGTCCCTGGACTGAGGAAGGAGCCTGGAGGAAGGGTCATGGTTGCCACCCATGGAGCACAAGGCTTCAGAGCCCAGCCCCAGGGAGGGTTTCTCAGCTGAGGCTCGCTTGTTCTGGAGGCCTGGAGGCTTCCTCAACTGGGCCGCTTGACTCCATCGCAGGATGGACCTCCATGGCTTCCCGGCAGAGAACCGCTGAAGCCAGCCTTCCCCTCGGCTGGGGCACGTCTCTCAGGCCCCCTGCTGCTCTTCCGGCCAATCTGAAGGTCCTTGGAGACTGGCCTGCGTCCTTGCCCAGCCAGCCCAGCCTAGCCCTGCTGTTTCCATCCAGAGTTGAGCTGTCGAACTGCCACCCCAGCACTGGTTTCCACGGCAACTGGAGGTTTGGGGAGACCGGCTTCAGAGCAGAAGCAATTTGTGGAAATAAGTCACCAGCAGTGGAGTTTGCTCTGAGCGTGAGGCAGCCAGAGGGTCCGGCCCCACGGGAGAAACTCTGTGTAGCAAGGCAGCAGGAAGTCACTGGCCTGTGAAAGGGACAAGAGTTTGATTCTGCCACAGGTGGGGGGTGGGGAAGAGTCCTCTCTGCTTCAGGCCTTTCAATCTTCTCCCCTCCCAAAAACCCCTGCAGCTACTGGGCGAGCAGCAAGGACCCTTCCCCAAACCAGGGAGGTCAGTGGGAGGAACGGGAGGCTGCAGCTCAGTAGACACTCACCCAGGGCCCTTGGAGCAGAAGGCCCCTTCCCATTTGGGGACCCAGCCTCTCCTGCCCACACGGCATCCTGGGAGGGCCCAGCCTGGCCCGGGGGCTCCCATGCAGCCAAAGGCAGGCAGGTGTTTCAAAAGACAAAGACGTTTGCATCGGAGTAGTTTTGCCTGACTCAATTCTTTTTACTCCCCCTATTAACCTGATCACAAATAAAACCAACTGAAGCAAAAATCATGCTTTCTTCTTTACTCCCATCCCCTATCTCTGAGTGGGGGGCGGAGGGGGTGAAGGGGTTCTGACAGAAAAAGGCCCAACCTCTTTGGAAATGAGACTAACATTTTCAAATAAAAAGTTTCTGTCTAATTAAGAGCTCAGCTTTTAATCAACTATCTATCCCATGAGATGGAATCTTTTTATAAATTGTCCGGAGGGGCAGCAGGAGCACAAGAGTTGCTATGCAATGGTCACCTACCACCCTGGGCTCGGCAGCATGAACTTCGGTCCCTCTGCAAGACCCCCTCCCCCGCCCTCCCCCGCCCTCCCCCCCCCATGTCTTCAGGGCTGCCAATTCTTTGCAAAATAAAAAGACAAAATTGCTCTTCAGAGCCTCCATGCAAGAAAGCCAAGACAAGGGAACGTGGTTGGAAGTGCTAGTTGTGGGGGGAGGGGCACTGAAGGGGAGCCCTGGACCAGCCTCTTACCGGAGATGGAGAGCCCCTGTCCAGCTATGCCCATTTGGGCTTCTGTCTTTCCTCCTCTCTCCCTTAATGCTGACCAACGAGATGTGCTGTCTGCACTGGAATCTGTGTAAATCGGCCGCCAAGAAGCAAACTGCCCATCAGCAATTACCTGGGCGCGTGCTAATTATTTTCTAAGAGCCAGATGGTGCAATCATAAAATGTCGGCCTCGCACACACCGGTGAGTGTGCACAGAGTCCCACAAACTCAGCACCAGCAAGACCTGGGCAGATTTTCTTTCCAGCAGCACAGGGATGTGAAACGGTTCTTTGCCAATGAATTGAGAATTATTCTGTTTGAAAAATAAACATCTTGGTAAATAAAAGTCAGTGCCTTTGGTGGGAGAAGAGCTTCAGATTCAGCACGTGGAGGGCAGCAGGTCAAGCACCAAGCCTCAGGGCTAGGCAGCCCTTCAGCCACTCTCTTCAAATAGCTTCCAGCAATCAATTAAGGGGGTTTAGGAAGGGGGCTGGGCCGGCATGGGCCAAGACCAACAACTGCCTTGTAACAGAACAAACATAATTCTGGGTCTCCTAAGATGGTCTTAACTGGAAACAGCTCTCAGGCAGAGCTCTTCCCAGCAGACATTCCCTGGAGAAGCTGAGCACGGTGTGTAAGACCTTCTGCACATCCCAGCTAGCAAGATCCCTCTGCTCCGTGGCTCCTTGGAGGCTTGAGCCTAATGCTTTGTGAGAACATTCTACTTATTTAACTCAAATATTTATATCCTGCCAGGCAGTTTATGAAGTTTTACAGGACTATGCAATTAAATTGCCAAGTTTAAAATAGCAATCATAAAATATATTCATTAGTATTTAGAGATAGTTAAAACCAAATGTTCTGGTATTAAAAACATGTTTCCTCTTGCTACTTAAATGCTGAAAAAAAGGAAGAAAAATGGAAGAAAAATTGGGAGACCTTGGTAGGTCCAGGATTTCTCTCGGCCATGGAAGCTCACTGACTTTTTTCAGTTCATCCAGTTCACTAAACTGAAAACTAACTAAATGGGCCAAACTCAAAGGATTAAACTGAACCAAGTTTTTTAGGTCCTGTTGCTACAGCCACACCTTCTTAAACCATATTGCATATGAATGCAGTTCCTGGATGGCTGTCATTACCACTCAACCAAAGGCTTATTGTTATGAGGACAAAACGGGGAGCAGCAGGATAGACTACCTTCAGCTTCTGAGGTCAAGGTGGGATAAAAACAGGAAGAGGGCCCCGTTTCTCCTGAAAAGCTGTTCCTCAACCTGATGGCCCTTCTGGGCCATTCTCTGGCAAGTCCGGCAGCCATTGATGGGCTCCTCTTCTCCATCGGTTCTGCCAACTCTTCGCATCCTCTCTGATGCCCACTGATCTTCACACACAATGGATCCCAGTGGTTGGCAGGCCTGGCGTTCTCTTGCTAGGCCTTCACAGCGTATTCCTCTTTCCCTTGCCACACAGAGACCCACACAGGGAATGGCAAGGAACATAATAGGTTACAGGTCTTTCCTTTGCAAACCAAGAAGAGACGGAATGTATCGCAAATGGCAAAAAAACCAAAAGCAAAGACCCAAAGCAGGAAACCAAAGAGCTGGCGAGCCCTGATTGGAAGGCCTATTCCTGGGGCTTCAGCTTAAGAGGGAATAAACTGCCAGAGACAGAGGGAAGTGGAGGTGGCTGAAAGCGAGCACTTGCTCACGGCCACCTCCTGCTTTGACTCCCTGCTGGGGGATCTTAGCAGCTCAATATGAAATTGCTTATGAATGGGTGCAATTGGGGGAAATGATGGCAAAGCTTGCCTGGAACGGAGCAGAGAAGCGGCCTGCCAACGGAGGCCATGCAGCGCTTCCTTTATAAGATGATTTGTCAACTGACAAGCAGCTCTCTCACACCAATTTGGGGCTCTGATTTGCCAGCAACTTTTTAATCCTTGAGTTGTTGCTGGATAGATTAAAGTGTCTGCTTTGATCCAAGCGGCAGGATGGAAACATAAACACAGCCATCGCCTCTGCTTTCAGCACCACGGACAGAGGCAGAAGCAGCTGAGCCCAGCAGGAGGGTCCCACCTGCCAACCACCTCCCCCTCCTCCACCCAGACCTTTTTTTTTTTCAAGGGGGGGATTCCCTGGGCTTGCCAGGGCAGTGGGCTTCTCCAGAAAAGGGGGGGGGGGGGAAATGCATTCCTGGGACTGCCTTTTCTTTGCTTCCAAGAAGGTAAACAGTGTCATTCTCAGGCATTGAGGGGCACTTAAGGGACCACCTGATGCTCCTCTAAGGTCCAGCCAGCCTTGGAGACCCTGTTTTGCTTCTTGAAAAAAATCATTGATAAAAGCAGCCACATTCTTGCTGTCCTTCTGCTCTGGTGGGCTTGTGGGACTCACATCCTGCCTCCCCCCCCACCTCCCCCCCCCCGTGACTCCTTCTGCCGAGCCCACAATCGCTTGTGTGCCACACAGATAACAGGGAGAAGCGGAGACACCCGCAAGGAAGCTTCATTTCCCCATTTAACAGGAGAGACTTTTGTTGCCGTGTCCAAAGGTGTCATTGACCCAATCAGAGGACATCAAAAGGGACCAAAATCTTAAGCAGAGGCTGAAAGTAGCAGGTACGGGGGGAGGGGGGGATGGAGGAGCAGCACAAACTAGAGAGCACCCTTGTGCTGCTGGTGAAGGCGACCAAGAGGCCAAAGTGCTCCAGAGACACAACCACCCTATGGGCTACCTTTCCATGGGACTGCTATATATAGCATGGGTGGGCTTCTGAGCATCCCCCCAAGGGAAGCGGCTGAGTGCAGCAAAAAAACCCATGAAATTGGCCCCTAAGGAACCACTACAAAAACGGCCACATCGATCAGGCTGCCCGGGTTAGGGTTAGGGTTAGGGTTAGGGTTAGGGTTAGGGCTCCACTAGGTAGCAGCAGAGGGGAGCTGATTCATCAGCGCTGCACAAATGCCCGAAGGTTCATGAACCTGGAAAGCGCCCTCGTTGTCCTCGGCCACAAGAACTTCACCCAGCATAGGAAGCCTTTAGGCTGCCCAAGTCACTGTTGCTCTTTGACCCCCTGCAACCCCCCTCGTTTCCCTTCCACTCAGTCCCTTTGACCGCACAGCCAACACAGCAACAACAACGTCGCAAGGTCATCACTCCTGCAACTTTGGAGACGGGAAGGGCTGCAGGCAAAGCCCCTTGAATTCGGCCAAGAAAGGGGGAACAGGAGCGGCAGGGAGGGATGAGGGATGGCCAGAGGTTAAACAGAGAGGTGCTGCAGGGCTGGGACCTCCGGAAGAAAACAATGACTGACATCACTGGCAAAAAATTATCCTGATGATGGAAAACTACTGATGCACTTAGAGGTGAAACATGACCCTCCTGCCGTCCTGAGGCCCTTGATTGCCTTTCCCTCAAGGGAGGATGACGAGTTCCCATCATTGCAGCCGATCAGCCTTAGAGGCGAGTTGCGCTTTGTTCCAGCAAATCCATTTATTGTGACTTTTCAGCCTGGTTAACATATCTGGTCACATCTGGCAACTTCTCTGCTTCCCCAGGGAGGGCGGAGGAGTAAATTCCATTTCCAGATGACTGGCAACTTCGCATCAGCAGTGCCAGGTGTTGGTCAGCTGTGGAAGAAAGGCCCGACTTTCGGCTCCACCCCAACCTGGTTCCTTCCACCTGTCTGGGATTGAGGGATTCCAGCTGCCCCTCCGGGCTCTCCACTTTGCAGGGAATGTTCCTTGGTTCCCCTGCAGGGAGGGCTGCTCTCCCTTGACTGGCCATCAGGTGTCATTCTTGCTTCGTGAGCAGAGAGGACTAAAATGCCCGAAACGCTGCTTCAGACAAACCCTGTTGAAGAAGCCCGCTGAGGTCCAGCTCAGATCTCTTGCCTTTGCCACAGCTGGAGATCCCCTGCCTAGAATGAAGCTGCTTGAGGGAACTGGGGAGGCAATTACATTTCGGGGGGGGGGGGGGGGTACATGGCCCAGGAGATACCAAAGAGCTGCAGTTGCACTAAACAGAACAGATGTTTGAGCAGCTTCCAGACACACACCCCAAATGCTCCCCAGGCTTTGCAGCAGAGTTCTGGAAGACTGACCAGCCCAGTGGCTTCCATTCTGCCCAGTCCTTGATCCCAGAAGGCCTTACCTACTTGCCAACCGAGAAGCCGTAAAAAGCCACACAACTCTGCCAACTCACTTATGTGCCTTGGGAGTGGCCTTGGAGCTGCCCTTTGGGATGGGCAGTACCGTCCACCCAGAGAGGGGCCTCCCTTCCTTCTCCATTCAGAGCCAGGACAACCATACGAAAAGAGCCGAAGCCTCTGGCCGACAACAGGTGAATTGAAACTTCACTGAGGGAAATGATGAAGCTAAGCTGAGCCTCTTCTTCACATCACAGTTCTGAAGGGGTCCCTCTAGGAAAGTGCACAGTAATTAATCGAAGAGCTAATGAGAAATGTGTTTTCTTTCTCAGCCTAACCCCACATCATATTCTTATTAGCCAAGGTTATTACAGTCATAATCAGGCCCGCTTGAAGTTCAGATTGGGTTTCTTTGCTCCAGTGCCACCAATTTAAAAAGCCATTAATAGAAAAGATAAAGTTTGATAACAGAAATCAAGAGGCTTTGTGTTTATTTACTAGTCGTATGACATGGACACTCTTCCTGGCAACCGACTCGCCTCAGCTGTCTCCTAACTTAGACTGACTCTCCTCTGGTCCAAACCCACCTTCCAATCCGGTGACCACAGAAGCACTGCAACGTCCAGGGGCAAAAGGGGCTTCCGGTCGGTCCCTTGAGGAGCTGCTTCGGTGCTCTGGGAAGTGAAGGCATCTCTCCCACTTAATTTGGGTTACACTTAGCCAGCCTTGATCCAAAGGTATGAAAAGTTTCCAATGGTGGCTACAAAGCCTGATGAACTGAGGGGGTGTCCAAGGAGGCAGGCAAGACCAAAATCAAAAGCCCAAGGGAGGAGGGGATGTCCACCAGCGATCAAAAGGATTTCACGATTCAGTTTCATGAATTTCATTCTGGAAAAGCATCACTTTGCCAACTTCTTGCCATCCATCTTTCAGTCAAGATGGCTGGGTGTCTTTGCAATGCTGAGCTCCAGTGAGCCCCATCAGTCTCACAGGCAAGCATCTCTAACGAGAAACAGACTTAGAAAGTGGGCTTGCCAACCCTCTGGCTTCCAAGCGCGGGTTCCGGTCAGCTCCACCTGGCCAGCCCAGCTTCATTTATCCGGATGAGATCTTCACAGGGAGGGGAAGGAACATCCCTCTGCCCCCTTCTTCCATTCTGCCCGTCTGCTGGCTCTCAGATCCCCCATTGTCAATGCATCAATGCATCCTGTGCTGGCTTTGAAGCAATTATCCGGCTGTGGTAGAGCCTCGGAGCAGCTATGTGTGCCGCAGACAGCACCGTCTCAGCACGCGTCTTATCTGTTCGGCGTTAGGCTAATGAGTTTTATTGAATTCCATTCTCCGTGTGTATGAATGGGCCTCGAGCAAGAAGGATGTCAGCAGAGGCCTGCTGTCGCACCTTCCACGGATGTGGCCAGAGGGGCCTCTGCTGCCTGGGGAACAGCAGCAAATACGGGGCTAGAGTGGTCTTAAGGCATTCCTGAGAGAGGAGGTTCCTTGGCCCCCAGGCAAGAAGGAATTCTTCCCCCAAAGATGCCCAATTGTTCCTAAATGGATTGAGAGCATCTCTGCACAGACCTCTGTATTTCTCCTTTCTCCAAACGTAGATCATCCATCGCTTTCTCTGCGACTAATATGCACATACCTCTATCAACTGCAGTGAGCAGCAATATGGGCCACACCATCCACCGCACCTCAAAAATTCACCCAGGAGGCCTAGAGGGGATCTCCTCCCAAAAAGAGACGCAGCAGCTTTTCTGGTGCTCCGAGCCCATGTAGGCACATCCTGGCTTTCTCCACCTGAGCAGGTGGGGGCTCCTTGTACTGTGGCCCCTTTCCTGCCCATCCACCGCAGGGGGAGGCTGACCCTGGCCACCACTACCGCAGTAGAGGCGAAGAGGGACAAGCGGGGGGGGCAGACTGGTCTGGAGGCTACAGGGCTGTGGTCAGAGGTCTTGAGGTGCTGTTACCACAGCAGGATCCCGACACATTTCCAGCGGCCTCTTTCCAGAGGGGCTGTAAGGAGCAGGTGGGTGCCAGAAGGGAAACGGTTCTGACCCTTTAGAAAGTTGGGTTGGGAGCAGAGATGTGACTGCTGAAGGTGACCTCTTCCCTACTTGCCTTTCCCTGGAAAGTGTTGATTTCCACCCTGGCAGCTTTGTAATTTCATTGTTTATCTCCCACTTAGCCTTTGACGGATCAGAGCCTCGGCTGAGGCAAAGAGAGCTGCAGCAGGCATGCAAACAAGACTGATACATAATTAATTACTCTAAAACAGTTTCATTAGGAGATGTGTTACACGACAGTTTGTCTTAAAAATCTAAGCAAGGTAACCAAAGAAACCAAAGAATGAGAAGTCAGACTTGCAGAGCAGCCGGCACAAGAGAAGGGAGCAGGAGGGCGGGGAGTGGAGGACACTCTCTGGCCAGCCAGACGGAAGAGTGTCCGATCATCAGCCTGCCTGCCTGCCCGCCTGCTTGGAGCTAGAACAGAATTAATGGCAGAGGGAAGAAATGCGAGCCAAACCATTCTATTTCCCAGATGGTACACAGCTAAAAGGTCTTAATGAACCGAAATGGGGATTTATTTAGCTTAACGCTTGTTCAGGGTAAATGGTGGAAAGCATGATTGAAGATGAAATCATCACAAAAAATCAACAGGGTTTTTCTCTCTCACGGACTGACAGCGTCAGCAAGGAGGTGGTCAGGGAATCTACGAGGACTGGCCACCAACCTTTCAAAGTGAAGAAGCAAAGTCTCCAGGGCAAACTTGGTCATCCTGGATGAGAATCTTTATGGAGCAGGACGCAAGATCGACAGACGGAGAGCTAAGAAGAGAGAGCAGTGGGAGAAAGCGTTCCCCCAGGCACCAGCGCCTGGGACTGGCTTGTTTGGAAGTGACTTGGAATTAAGGGGAACCATGAGGCAGTCAAGCTGGTTGGTGACCCCACGGAATGTTGGATGTCTGTAGAGCACAAATTCATTCGTTCACACACACACACACACAACACACACACAGAGTTGGGGGGGGAGAAAAAGCCCCAAAGAAATCACCCACTATAAGAAAAGGGGTATTAAAATGGAAAATGCACTTTGGGATGAGCAAATGCTTGTCAGTCCACACAGAGGTCCAGAAACCCCATCCTTCTTTTCTATTTTTCCAGCACCCCAACTGAGAATGGCTAATTTAGAAAGGAAAGGAGGGCAATGTACCTACCACAACCAGATGAAACATGGCCAAGTCACAAAGGAAGCAACTCTTATGGCAGAAGAATACACCACATCCAGGGTGTCCAGCTGGAGGAATTGCCTGGGAAGAAAAGGGCCTTCCCTTCTTCCACCACACAGCCGTGTGATGGACCCTTTCTCCATCTCCCAAGCTTTCCTAGATTCCTTGGCTCTGAGCAGGCCAGGAGAGTCTTGCGGGAGGAGCAATACAGAGCTGGGAAAGAGATTGACAGGGGAGAGAGAGGCCGGCAAAGGGCAGCTGCTGTTTGAGTGCGGCACCTATTCAAGGCAATGCCAAAAAGCCCTGGAGGGTCAGCCTGCCTTTTGTTTCTCATCTCAAATGTAACTCTGTGGATCTTCCTCCACCCCACCTCACCCTCCTTTGGCTGTAATGTTTTTAATTCTGAGGAGATGGCCAGGAGAAGGAACATCCATTCTGCATTAACAAGGTTATTAGCACTTAATTATCAGGGGTGCCTGTAATTGAAAAGGCAGCACTCCATCAATGCCCCCCTCCCGCCATTCTCTAAGCTCCTGGAGGCCAGCTGGGGGCTTCCTTCCCCTTTCCTTTCTACCCATTATTCACAGGATGCGATACTTATAAATATTACAGCCTCTTGTTTAAAAGGATTGCAGGGAGCGGCAGGACGCCCTCCCCTCTGGCCTCGAGGTGCCACCCCCCCACACACAATTAAGAATATTTCTTAATGAGGGTCTGCTGCGTATCACCAAAACTCACGGTGGGGGGGGGCTCTTAAGAGTGGGGCGGGAGGGGCTGGTGCTTTGGGCTGGGCTGCTCCCTAACAGCATCGGAAGAGGAAATGGGAGGGGCTACAGCAGAGAGTAAGTACCAGGTCTAACTAAGCACTTTTGTTCTCTCCGGAGCTTTCCAAGATCCCTTGAGGGAGGGAGGGAGGGAAGTGTAGAGGAAGAGGGAAAGGGTGGAAGGAAAGGGGAGAAGATGGAGTTGCTCTCCCAGTGGCCAGCACTGGGGTTCCGTATAAAAGAGCTTTTTTCCAGACCGGATGCTTCGCGCAGAGAAATCGCTCATTGGCAGGTGGAGCAAGGAAGGCGGTTCGGAAGAGCCGAGCGACCAGATCTCCGCCTTGCAGGAGCAAAAGTTTTACAGTAAGCCACCCCACGTCAAGCAGAGAGGCCTTCTCCTGCTGGAGGGAAGTCCTGCAACCCACAGGGCACTCTTGAACTGGAGGAACTTCAAAGGTCACCCTGGGCCACGACTGAGGTTTGCTGCCCCCTGATGGCCGTTCCATGAACAGCAGCCCTCTGGGACCACAACTGAGCTGGTCACTAACAGCCGGCTAAGATCTCCTGAGGCGAGGACTGTGCCCGACTCACCCCAGGGGCTTCCTTCTTCCCCTCCGTCCTTCCTAAGCAGCCTTAACCCGCCAGATGAATAATAGTTACCCAACAGCTCAGAAAAGAGGAAGATCCCCTGTGCCAAACTCTGAGCTGCCTTTTATACAAGGGGGCGGGGGTCAATTTTCCTGGGTTCCTTTCCTTAGCGGAAAGGGGACCCGGTCATCAGGCTCCGATGCCTGGTGCAAAGCAGAGGAGCAGCAATTCCCTCCCGTTATCTTCCCACCTGGGGCGAGAGCCGGTCACGGCCAGGCAGGCGGGGGAACCAGCCCTGGCCCAACTCTGCATCCACCTCTTGCTCCACCTGTCCAGCATGTTTCTGCTGAATGGGGGCAAGGAAGAATGGGGGCTACTGAGCACACAGAAAGCTAAGCCCTTAATCCTAACTAAACACATTACCAAGGAGCTCATCAACAAAAATCTCATTATTATGTGTGAGCCCAGGCTTAATTGCTTGTCCCCGACATGCACGATGTACCACGTAAGCTTATTACCCAGTTTAAGCTTATTATCATCACCATCGTCCGGCTTCCTGTCAAAAATATAAAACAGTCAAACAATGGAAGGGGGGGGAGGAATTAACAGCAAAAGAGCCAGGCAAGGGTTCTCCCTTTGCAAAAGGACCGACTCGGCAGGATGACACCCCCAGGCCCGGAAGATGAGGAGGTGGCGTGGTCCCTTCTCATTGAGGTGCCACAAGCCCCAGTGGCAACCATCCCCCTTCCCTCCTCCCACATTTTCCAAGGTTCCAGCTGGGAGGGGCCAAGGACCCCCTTCTGGGGCTTCCCTCTTCCCACTGCCAGCCCTTCCTTGAATTTCCAGGGAAGTGGGCACAAGGTCTGCCATTGCCCTTCCTGCCTCGCCACCTGCCCCTTTTTCTCCAATCCCTAATTAAACTGTGCTAACGAGGCAAGCAAGGATGGCAAAGCCGGTTGCACCAGGCCCCGCCCACGCTGGCGCTCTGCAGACAAATCATACACAAAGGATGTTTACAATAATGCGTAATTTGTCCAATTATGACCCATTTTTCTATCTGCCGCATTTGCCTCATGATTAGCTTGCTCGGGCTGGCCGTGACAGGGAAGGACAAAAGATACGATTTCCACACCTCCCACGCCTGTGGCTGATCCCAGGTGACCCATGTTCCTGGGCCATTCCCCAAATGGATGCCGTTGCCTCAGCTGCAGCTGGAGACAAGGCAGCTGAGGCAACCTTTCTCTCCCCTCCTTGCTCTGCAGCCCCCACCAGACCCCCAGCAGCCATTGATGGGAGACCGCCCCCCCAAATGCATAGCCATGGGGCACAGGGACAATGCCCCCCCCACCCCCGTTGAATGGCTCAGCCCCGCCCCCCTCCAGGCTCTTCAGAAAAACCCTCTGAAACAAGAACCTTGTTGCTCCAGACCCAGCTCACTCCCTGCCTGACAGTGGCAAACTTTGCCCGCAAAAGGCCCCTCACACAACAAGAAGAACAGACCAACTGTAACGTGTCAAATGTTGACTGGGAAGTTCGCTCTAGTCTGTTCATCTACAAACAAAGAAAAGCTGCTTCCATTCCCACAGAAAGGAAGAGGTGCCCTAAACAGACAAGTCAAGAGAGCCCATTTTTTCGTTTCCTTCTAGAGACACAGAAGTAAGAAGTTTCAAAAACAAACACAGGGGCAGCATTAGGAAAAAAAAAACCTGTTATTTACAAACTGTATACTTAAATTGCAGCAAGTACTGAAAGTCTGTGAAGAGGCCCGCAGCTCTGCAGAACCTGCTTTCTCCATAAATGTCCTTTGCACTTCTCTGAGGCCTGCAGGGATCCCCAGAACAGCTCCCGGATTTACGCTGCAGAAGCAGTGAGAATGGAGACGCTGCAAGTTGATTTTCCAACCAAGCTTTCTGGATTGGCCAAAAAGGAGATGGCAGCCAAATTTCACTATGCCAGCAAGTCCTTTAAGGAGAACTCGTTGAAGAAACGGACCCGCTCCTCCAGGGGTGCCGTGGAAGTTCCCAAGAGACCGGAAGTGTGAGGATGCTTTACACCAGGAAAGCCCCACACCCAAACTATTCAATGGGAGCAACCTGTCCAGGGAGACAAGAGCCGTATCTTCTCTGTGCCTTTCCCTCCCCAAAATACTTGCCCATTGGGACAAGAGGTGATGACTAGCCACAGCATCCTCTGCCTGCCCTGCGAGTTCTGCCTTTCAGCTGCCTTCCTGACATCGCAGGGTCTCCATTCCAACAGCTTCAAGCACCCTCTGCATCACAGGGCTCCTATGCAGCTGCGCTGGGCAAGTGGCTCTCCTGCAGATTCTAGGAGGTGAACTCTGGTAGGAGGCAGATTAAAAACATTTGTCCTGGTTTGGGCCGGATGCTCACATGTCCTCCACACTCCACTTGTATGCGAGTTCCTGTGTTGCTTTTTTACTTGCTATTCTGGCAAAGCGCTTCTTCTCAAAACCGTTGGACCTGCAGAAGCAAAAGGTAACAGCTGTCAGACGGGAGCTCTGGGTGATGCATAGTTATGGGAGGAACTAGATGGCTTGCATGACAGCCTCAGCGCCTTCCAGGTACCAGATTAGTACAGGGG
This sequence comes from Masticophis lateralis, assembly GCA_030761175.1. Lineage (NCBI taxonomy): Eukaryota > Metazoa > Chordata > Lepidosauria > Squamata > Colubridae > Masticophis > Masticophis lateralis. The sequence goes on from JAUDYJ010000008.1 coordinate 17,190,270, forward strand.
GGAGGGAAGGCAACTCCCATCCAGAGGGCCCCCCCCTAAATCTGCATAGAAAACCTGCTGCCTCTTAGGTTCCTGGAGAAAAGATAAAAGGAATGCAAGGCTGTATTGAGGAGTCCCTGCTGTTCTGTGAGCTTGGAGAGGTGCTTGGAGACATTTTATTACCCAACTGGATAACATCATCAGGGCCGGTGACTGAAGGATTTGCTCCCTGTTTATGTACAGCAACTAGCGCTTCCAGGGTTAGGATTAAGGTTAGGGTAAGGCTGTACCTTAAGGGGGAAAAAACTGTAGCCATGAGTCAACGCTGCAAGCAGAGGCCTGGGCCTGACCTACTGGCCTTTGGGACACAGAACTGAAAGGTCCTCATCCTGTCAGAAAGAGCAACTTACCTGTCTACTCCATCCCAGCGATAGCCTGGCCAGATGTTAAACCTGTTCAGTGGGGGGGCTGGCCCATTATACTTTGGCTTTTCTGGAAGAAAAGGAAGGAAACAAACAATGGAAGCTCTTTTCCCTTAAAGAAATCAGGCACGTTAACAACACAGACCCAAGATACAGAGAAGTATTCGAGATGCTTTACTGATGATATTAGATGCCTGGGCAAAAGGCAGACAACATCACTGGGGCAAGCTAGAAAAACCAACCAGGGAGCAAAAAAGGTGATTAACTTACCAAATGTCTTTTTCTGCATCTGCCTCTTTTAGACGTCTACCACCCATTCCCTTGAAAGCGGAATGCAACAAATTGGGGCGATTTCCCACTGCTACACCCAGACCTTCTTCCCTAGAACCTTTCGGTCACTATTTCTACGCTGGCTGCTGCTTTGGACGGTTTCTCCCCCCAGTTACCAGCCTGAGGCTACGAGTGCTGACCTCTGGTGCCTTGCCCCTCCTTGGCCGCCTTCTTCTTCCTCATGAAGTCAGCCATGGGGTCTCCTTCTCGCTCCTGCTCCCGCAGCATCTGATCCAAGTCCTGGTCATCAATGTACCTCGCCAGGGGCTTCTGCATTTCCTTCACTGCATCTTCCACATTCTGCTGCTGCTGCCTGCTCTGTGCCAGGCTGGGAAAGACACAGGTTACATATCATGAGGCGGTTGGAGACAATGCCACCACTCTCAAAACCAGTGCACAAAAGAGCTGTGGGCTGCAGCTTAGCAAGAGAGCACGCCAGCATGCAGGAAGCTTCAAGTTCCACCTCAGGCCTTCTGCCAAAAGACAGTTAAGCGGCAGGTCCTTGCAAAAACCTTGTGATTCCGGGATTTGCTAGCCTGCTAGAAGCCAACACCGGCCCTTTGCCCAGGGCTCCCATACTGAAGCACAGAAACTGCCAGCTCACCCTTTCCCCCACTTGGCGTACTGCTCATCCCGCTCAGACTTCTCTTCTGCTCTCTTGCGCTGCTCCAGCCGCTCCTGCTTCAGGTCCCTCTTACGGCCCATCTCATCCCGGAAAACTGTCTTCGCGTGCCGAGATTCATCTGAAGGGAAATGGATACATCAGAGGATTCAAAAGCAGCCACGCAGGTGAGGATGCTTCTAGGTGGAGGTCTCTTGTCCTCTTTTTCTTCCACTACAGATTCTTGCAGGAACAGCAAAACCATGACAGGGAAGGGGAATAGAAACGGATCCGAATGGCAACACTTGATCCCCCACAGAATCTCAAGAAAGAAGTCACAGGGTTTAATAATGCAAACACAATGTGGAAGTCTCTATGATCAAAGCCACCTACTGCCCTGAACATCCAACAAACTGGCCACCTGGACCAGATTCTGCCTGGAAAAAGCTGGGCAGAAGCCCAGAAGCTTGTGCTATGGATGCACCATGCAATTTCAGGATCTGTAGAAATTCTCACCCTCCAGATGTTTGTTATTGCTGCTGCTGCCAGCCTTCTTACGTTCCTGCTGCTCCTTTCTCAACAGATCAGCTGATACCAAGCCAGCTTTGCCCCCTGACAGCATCTGAAGAATAAACAAGATGGAATCAGCGTGAGTGGCATGTTCCATAAATCATTCATTCACGGAACAGCCTATTGCCTCCTGGCTGCCTCAGCTGGAACAAGGCTTTCTCCCCCCCCCCAACTGGGCACAGCAGCACATCTCAGATCCTTGCTGGAAGCCAAAGCCTCACCCTCTGGCTGCTCCCATTGGACTCCATGGCCTGAGGCAAGATAGTAGAGGGACTCCTGGACTTGTGGCCTTTCTTGTTTGCTTCTGCTCCTCTTCGGGGAGGAGATAAGTCGGAATCTGAAGATTCGTGCCGTTTCCTTCTCGGAGGGGAGAGATCAGGAGAATTTGGTCGCCGTACGCCTGGTCGGCCAGTGGCCCGTGGTGGTGAAAGGTCCGAATCTGAGGTGGCTTGAGTTCGCCTCCTTGTCGGAGAAGAACCAGAACTGGATTCCGAATCATGTCTCGGACGCTTCCTTGGTGATGCTGATGTTGGCTGGGGCTGCAGGGTACCTGGAAAATCCATGAAGAAAAAGAGACGTTTTCAGAATGCATCACCAAGGATAGCTGATGGTTGCCAAGGTACCACTTAGGGGTTTGGACAACTGACACTCCAAACTATGGGAAGTACTTTAGCACAGGGTTACTCACTTCTGGATGGCAGCCCCTTCTGAGGCAGCAGCAAGTTTTCCTCTGCACGAGATGCTTTCTTGCAAGGCAGCGACACATCAGCACCAGCCGCCACCTTATACTTCTGGCCGGCGGAGCGTTCATCTGAAAACAATTCACACTGGCTTCCACTCAAGCCTTTCACACGATTTGTGCCTCCTGCTGAAGGCTCTCTTTTAGGGGACAGATCAGTCTGGGCATGATGGGCCCTCCTAGGCGGGGACTGGTCCAACAAATGCTTTTTTTCATTTGTTCTGGAGGTTTCTGAACTGAGTAAGGAAACAAAAGCAACAATCTAAGTTTCTAACAAATATACCAACTTTCAATCAGCATTGTATTGCAAGATACAGTTTTATATATTCTTGAACCTTGCCTGGGTACTAAAAAGAATCTTAGGAAAAATTCTCCTGATCAAAGAACTGTCTGGCTTATTCAGCAATCTGGCAGTAGCATATAACATCAAGCAACACTTCCTCCTAGGCCAAAATCCTAAACCAAAATCCCAACAACCACAAAATTAGTAGTGGAAGGGGCCACTGAGTTCCAAGAACTCAAAACATTCCCAGTGTAGAGATCCAAATTAAAGCATTATTAATAGCTTTAGACAGTCCAACCTCTGCCTGAATATTGCTTGACATCCCCTACTAAACACCATCCAAAGAAATCCTGAAAACAACTACAAATAATACAATCAAGTAAATTTAAAATAAATTAAATAAAGCATTGGAAACAGAAAGCTCATTCCCAGTGGACTTTGGATTTTTGTTTTGGAAACTTCACTAAATCAATGGATTGGATAGTGTGGAAATTCACTAGTTGGGTCTTTAAAAAAGTGGCAGTACCATTTACTCCACCCACAAACTGCTTCTGCATGAAATGAAAACTCTCCAATCAGCAGTAAATGCAATTAATGTGGTAAAGCTTTACCCCAAAATATTGTAAAACTTTCCAAGACATACAAGTATGTCAACCCTGAGCTACAAATATTCTCCTTGATTAGGAGAGCAACTGATTAGGAGCAATAGATACAGCCAGAAAGATTAGGCTGTTAGCTACTCAGCTAAGGTTCCCACATCTCACCTGCTTATTGATGCAGTTGTCGTAGAATGTCCAAATAACTGTGACTCTTCATTCTGATCTTTAAAAAGAAATGTAAAGCCTTCTTAATACACAAGGCATCCCTAAAATCCACAATTGTCTCTCTTCATATGACTGTTTCCCAAAATGTAGAAATTACAACTTGTAGAATTCCTAAAGAGCAAGCAAAACCGTGGAGAACAAAGCACCAAATTTATTTCTGAATAAAGCTTATTTCCTGGATGAAAAGACATTTCATTTTTTTAAATGGTTTTTTTCAAAGGGAAAATAAAATGTAGAACTTAGACAATATCTACCTTCCCACTTTTGGGTCTTCTAAATACCCTACAGAAGAAAAATCCTATTTTCAACAAACAGCCTCTTCTTATCAGAGAAGCAAACAAGACACTGTGTTAAATTCCTCATACAAGGCTAGGTATGGCGAATTGATTCTACAAGCACACCATTTTCTTTCTTCAGATGTAAAAGCACTAAACATTCAGTACTACTTATCATTCCATTCCATGACTTTCTTTCCAAACCATTCCGGCTTCGACCTTTTAAAGTGCCTTTTCAGGCAGCACAACCCGAAGCCTCTTTGCTCAAAGCCTGGATTAGGTAGCGGATGCATGCAGTAAACCCAGCACAAGTATTCTCAGACACAATGAAACTGTTCTCTCAGAGAAGCTCCAAACTGCTAACCTCCTAATAACTTCCATTTGTTACTTGCTCGGAAAGTTTCCATCCATTTAACTTCATCTGGCCGTTCGTCAATAAATTCAGCCACCTAGGAACAACAGATAAGACAGGGCCGATTTGTTTGTGCACGACTAAAAGTCCTCCTACCAAGCAACCAGTTAAACTAATTCCCTGAGGATCAGCTCCAGCACAGGGAAGACAAAATCTGAGATGCCGGTGATGGAGCCAGATTGGATCCTGCTTTCTCTGACCGCTTCGGTTCGGCATCTGGCGATGGACCGCAAGTCAGAGTGATAACCATCTGCAGGTAACCAGCAAGGAGAAGCCCCGTCTGCCCCCCGCCCCCACTCACCACGGGCAGGTCACTCTCGTCCCCCTCCTCTTCCTCCTCCTGGCCCTCAGCGGCAGGCCGGCTCTTCCAGCTCACGTCGTCGTCGTCCACGATGCGCATCCTGCGGGCGGGCGGGAAAAGAGCCCCTTCGGCACCGGCTCAGCATCGCTCCCGCACGCGCCACGCCCGGAGGGAGGGAGGGAGGAGAAGCCCCTGGCCGGATCCTCCCCGCAGGGCGGCCGTTCCGCATACGGGGGACTCCCGCCGGGGCTTCCTCCAAGCGGACCCAGCCGCCCCTCCGCGCTTCTCGCCTCTTCGCGGCGCCCACGAGCCCCACCAGGATCCCCGCCGGCCTCGAGGGACGCCAAACAGCGGCTGGCCCAGGCCCAGGAAGACCGAATTCACTCACCGGCCCTCCGCCGCTGCCGCCGCCTTCTTCCGCCGCCGCTTCTTGCCCGCCTCGGCATTGCCGCCCTCCAGGTAGCGCCGCCGCAGGTACTCGGCCTTCGAAAGGCTGGAGGCCGCCGCCATCTTATCCGGAGACCCGGAAGCGGAAGCGAGGCAGCCGTCGAGGCGGAGCTTCAGAGAAAACGGCCCCTCTCTGTGGTCGTCTCCGGGGCTCAATGTCTCCCTCTGGCGGCGCCCGTGGCTGCCAGCGATCCAGTCCGCATCCTGGGAAGCGGCTCTTTCGTTTTACTGGGTTGTGATGTTGTGAGTTGCCCCCAGTGAAGGACACGCTTAATTATGACCGCCCCTGCAGTGAGTTGGCAAGATGCCCCCTGCAACGGGTCTCAGTCTGCATCAAATTGGATGCAGCCTGTTGCTTGAGTTGAAATTGCATGCAGTGGCTCCTTTCATCCGTGCCACAAACTGGAGTAAGCGTAGGGGTTCACCCACATCCTCCAAGTGGCTCAGGAAAGGCAACTTGGAGAATGATTCGCTATGGGAGCCCCACAAGTGGAGGTCTTCCCAGCCCTAAGCACCTCAGTTGTGTTTAGAAAACAAGCGAAATCCCCATGCTTGTTCCGGGGCCTTGGATTCTGAAGGATTAGAGATGAGCATCAGAAGTGTTTTTCCTTATTGATCTGTCGCTTTCCTCAGTTACGTATAATTTTCATTATTCCAGTATTAACTTTGCTAAGGGCCCAGAGTCTCTTCAGAAGGGCCAAGCCAAGATACTGCCACCCTCTCATAGGGTAGGGCTCCCAGTTGCTACAACCCCTGAATCCACCCCTCGCACCAGCAGAGCACAGGAGAGCTGTAGGCAATTATCAGCAGGGCTCTTGGCAGTACAAGGGCAGCTTGCGAACTCTTGAGAGAGAAGGGTCATGTAATTGCCCCCTTGGGCTTAAGAGGAAAATGGCAGAAAGCCAGAGGTCACCGCTTGTTCACCCAGGAACCCCCAACAGAACCCTCCCGCTTCCCTTTAAGACAAGGACACCGACTTCCCTGCTTCAGTTTTAATAGTTGAGTCCAGCCTTCCATGTATGAGGCAGAGTCAATCTTGACATGGCAACAAGCTGCTGCTTGCTAAAGAAAAGTGAGTCGACAAAAGCTTGAAACCTGACAGTCTATTACTCTGTCCAGCATGTCATCTTGGCTACTGAGAGGAAGAACCATCTGCCTCGTAGCCCTCTGTTTTCATGTCATTCAGGCCCAGCTCCTCGTTCTGTTCAAACCGCCGTTCGTATCGCTCCACACACAGTTCCGGGTCTTCTTCAGGAGCATAGAGATTCTGGAAGTCCAAAGACAAGACAATGAGGCAGCAGCCTGCGTGCAATAAATCCCTGGGGTTTGCAGTCTTTTGCCCAAATCCAGTAGGATTCCTTTCTAGGTTGGGGGTTTATAAAAAAAGCCAAAATCAAACATGCTAAGAATCATCTATACCATTATTAAAAAATATGCAAACAGGATAACATAAAAAGTGTCCTTCAGCCCCTTCACGCACCAAGGTCAGCCTTCTCCAGCCCAATACTGGCCAAAGTGCCGGCTGGCATATCTGAAGAATGCCAGAACAATGCCACACACAACCCAACAGTTCAACAATGAAGGGCAAACCATTTCACCCGAAAGGGGCAGACTTTGGAGCCACCTCCTACATCCTGCTCACAGGGACATTCCGTATCAGAGGGTGCCTGGAAGCCCCAAGGCCAGGGGTAAACCTATCTTTGCCCTTCACTGAGCCATTACAGGCAACATGGAACAGCTGCATTTTCAAACAAAACACCCAATGCCTCTTTGAAAACCTGATGGCCCTTTCCCTCTTCCTCCCATGTTATTTGCATCGATTTGCCTTACCTGAAGGTAGCTGTTTCCTGCTGCATCATCCAGAACAAAGTGTACCTTCATCTGCCCATCTACAATCTGGCAGAAAAAGAAAAGCTCTCCACTTGACCACAGAAAGCATCGCCCGCGAAATGCAAGGCTAGCCATCCCTCCCGCAATGGGCCTGCAGGGGGCTGACGCTGGTAGCATGAGTGGCCTGCAAAAGCGGCCTACCTGCTGGAGCTTCCTCCCAAACGCGCACAATTTTGCTGCTTTGTCAGGGCAAGAGCCATCCCCCAGGGTGAAAGGGTTCTTCTCCACCTGCGGGAGAGACAGCTCAGGGTTAGTCCCAAGGCAGAGGAAACGCCCCGCTCTCCCAGGCCACCCTAAGGCATCACCTCTCTGATCAGCAGGCCCAGGTGCCCCAAGATCACCCCGAGAGACCCAGCAGTCAGTTCTCTGCCTTCTGCCCAGATGGCTCAAGTCAAAAGGCAGGAGCAGCTCGGCCCAAGGCCAAGACTTTCACGCTCACCATTATTTCAGCTGATCTCCAGTTGATCGCTCAAATTCACTCACCAGAGCCTGGATGTCCTTCAGCAACCCTTCTAGAGTGGTGAATTTTCCACCCAGAGCTCCCATTCCTAACTCAAACTCCAGCTCTGGAATCTCTATCATGCAAGTTTCTGACTGCAAAAAAAAGAGAACATCATTTGTTTCTAGAAGTGGCCGGCTGTCGGCCTTTACAAAAAGTGCAAATGCCAGAACTGATGGAAAAGAGCGTCACCTTTAGAACGTCCCTTGTCATATCTGCAGGGCCTGTCACATGAAGGGTTATCTTGGTACCCAAAGGCTCAATGCCTCCCCCGGATTTCACCTAAGGCAATGGAGAGGAGGGTCTCAAATGGTAACACGGAGCAGAGCCCTCGATGACCCACTTCCAAAGCGAAGAGACTCACCTCGTTTGTTCTGTGCCCACAGGCATCGCAGTTTGTAGCCATGATGATGACTTCCTTGAAATGGGGAATCTCTGAGAAGCAGTAAAGAAAAACTCCACCATGCAGACTCATCGGCCTCTTGCTCCACCCCCACGCGTTGCCTTGGAGGCAGAGGAGGAGCCCAGTCAGCTCCTTTTGCCCTCCAGGAGCCAGTGCCCACACCAGGGCCATGCATATTTTGGCCGTCCATCACAGGACTGACGCAGACAAGCAGTGTCCCCTGCAGGCTCAAAGGATACGCACCAGCTTCATATTTGTCTTGGCAGGAGCATTGCATTCAGGACAGTTGGTGCTGAACTGCAGAACCTGGTAGAAGAGAAGCCAGACTCAGACATCTCCGCCCGGAGGGCTCCTCTGCTCCTGACTGGACAGGCACCAGTCCAAAGGGGAACTCTGCCACCCAAGTGCCAGCCTCTTCACCACCCACTCACCTCGTTCCTCAGATCCTCTGCAGAGTCAGCTGAATCCTCCTCCAAGCCCTCTTCCTGGGGTGGAACAGAGGGGTCCGTAAGCGTTTGGCATGCAGACTCTCAGGGCTTGCAACAGAGCTGAGAGGCCACAGGAAGAGCATGGGGCTGCACCCATGCAAGACCTTTCCAAGCCCTCCATGTTACCTCTATTCCAATCAGAGCTGCTTGCTGGGCTGTCCTCCTGTAATAGGTGACCTCTAGGGCATCGTCCTTCTGCGGGGCATGAGGGTTCTCCACAAAACTGTTTCCCGAAGGATCGTCAAGAATCTGGAGGGGGAAAGAGGTGCTACCAAAATCACTCTTTTGCCGGGATTAACAATGCCTGCAGGTGGAAGCTGCTCTCAGCATCCCAAGGTAACTTACAAATGTGAAAGCCGACTCCACTTCCTTCAGGCCTTTCAACTTAGAGATGAATTCGTCGATTTTTCCTGCCACTTCAGTGTCCATTTTCTGTGGCCAAAAAGCAGAAACAGCTGACTTGCTTTCCCAGTGGAAGCAGCACACACAGGGCAGCCCCCTTCTAGGCTCCAAGCTGGGACTGTTCCCCCAGAAAGGCAACTCTGCAGTAAGAACCTTAAGCCACCAGTCAAAACCACCTGGGCTGGCTTGTTCGTTTTCTGGACCAGCTGACTACATTCTCTCCCCACCAAATTAAGACAAAGTCGACCCTGGACCACAAGCAGTTTCACTGCGAAATATTTAAGGTGCCACAGAACCTTTTGTTCTGTCTTCACAGAACCTCCCAGGTGGAGCTGTCAGAGTTGCAGCCAGCCATGTGAAAACAGACCTAAGACCCTCCTCTCCTGTTTCACTTCCCGAGGGGCCTTCAAATTTATTTACTGATGAACAGGATGGTCTGGAACCTTTTGGGCACCACGGACCGGTTCCATGGTCAGAGGTTTTTCCACGGACTGGAGGGGGTGTGGTTTTGTGTGCTGCCTGCATTCCGCGGAGGGGGCTTCACTTGTTTGCTGGGACCGGTTTCTAGCAGGCCACACATCAGTGCCGGGCCATGGACCGGGGACCCCTATTCTAAAACAGCCATCAGAGGGTTGTTTGCCCAGGTGGCAGGAAGCCTATCTGCAATTAACACAGCCAAATGCCAAGCTAGAAAGTTGCCCCATGTGAGGAAAGCGCCGCCCCTCCTTTTCGCAGATTCCTTTGAGCAGCTTACTCTGCGGTCAGGCTGATCCTGCTCCAGTCCTGCTATTGCTCTGTCAAGGATCCCTTCCAGGGTTGTAAGAACTGATAGGAGGGAAAGCCATGATTACTCCATGCTTCCAGACGATCGCAAATTTCTTCCACCCAGACAAGAAAAATAGTTATCCTTACTACGAAAAAAACCACCAAACTAATAATATGGCCTCCTGCCAGATCCTCTCGGCCAAGGCAGTGATCAGAGAGACGGCTGCAGCTCCTATCCCTCAAAAGATGGCAACACACACACACCAGGCATTTTCACCCTTGTCTAACCCCAAGTCCTCATCCCCCTTGTGCCCTAATTCCAATCGGGCTGGAAAACTAACAGCAGATGGCAGGAGCTGAGCCCCATGGATTAAAGCCGCACTTCCTCAGAGCCAAAAAGGAAGCCAGCTTGGAAAGGAGCCTACGCTCCCCTCCTCAGCCCAAAAGAAAGCCAGCTGGGGGGGGCCACAGCACAAGCAGCTCCTCCTCTTCCTCCGCAATGGGTCTCCTCCAGGAAAACAAGAAGGCACGGGGGGGGGGGGAGAGCCTCCTCTCCCATGTCCCTCCCCCTCCCCAAGAGGTCGCAGCAGAGCCTCATACCCACCTCCCTTCTGAGAAAAGGCGGGGATTTCGAAGTCTAGCTCTGGGACCGCAGCGGTGGCAGTGTCCGTCTTCACCACCGCCCTGTTCATGTCCTGCGGGAGGAGAGCATCAGGAGCGGTTACTCTGCCCCAGGAGGGGGGGGCGGGGCGGCCTCGAGGAAAGGGTCGACACAAGGCGCTCTCTCTTCATCAGCAGCCCCCCCTCCCCAAAGCCACCGGCGGGGGGGAGGGGAAGAAGCGCCTCCCTGCCCGAGACCGGCCCTTCCCCTCCTTTGGGGGGGGGGGGGTCCGGAGCGGCGCCCACCTGCCGGCTCTTGACGGCCAGCGCGTAGCGGACCCCGCGCGCCTGGATGCGCCCGGCCGACTGGATCTCGGCGTTGGTCCAGCCGCAGCTGCCGCAGGCGAAGGAGCCGACGATGACTTCCCGGAAGAAGGGGATCCTGGTCAGCAGGAGCCGCGTAGCGCCCTGCGGGGAGGGAGAGGCTGAGGCTGAGGCTGAGGCTGAGGCCCGCCCGGGCTCCCCGGCCCCGCCGCCTCGCCCAGCGCCGCGCCCTCACCTGGCGGAAGCAGGCCATGCACAGCGACTCCAGCTCGGTCGGGAGCTGCTCCTCGTCGTCGGCGCTCAGCGGGCGGAAAAGCCCCGCCGCCACCCCCGGCTCCCGACCCACCGCCGCCATGCCGCCCGCCGCCTCCGCGCCGACTTCCGCTTCCGGCGGAAGGAGAACGCGGACGCCCCTGTGACGTCACCCTCAGGCGCCCCGCCGCCCCGCCCGTGAGCGTCAAGAGGCGGCCCGCGGGCGCCGCTCCCTTCCCCAGTGGGCGCGTGGTGGGTGGGCTCTCTGCCCGGGAACGGCAGAGTTGGGAGGGACCTTGGAGGTCTTCTAGTCCAGCCCCCGCTCAAGCAGGAGACCCGCCCCGGCCACCCCTCTTCTTCCAAGGGCCCCCAGGGAGCCTCTGGGGAGGGGGAGGGGGAAGGGAGGCGTCCCACCGACTGGCTGCCCGGAGTTTCCACCCGCGGCTTCTCTCCTGCCTCTGTGGGGCAGCCCTGGGCGCTGGAAGGCTGCTATCATGTGCCCCCCCCTCCTCCTCTTCATTAAACCAGGCACCCGCAATCCACGCCACCGTCCTCCTGCGCCTGATCCCCCCCCCCCAGCCCCCGTGTGGCCCTTTCCAGAGGCTCAGCCTCCTTTTTGTGAATGGAGACCGAAGGGGAGGCAGTCTTCCACGGCTGGTCTTCCAAGGCTTTACAAATGGACTCTTCCCCTGATCCCTGAGGAGAGGCGGGGAGCCAGCGAGGGACCTGGTGGTCCAGGGAAGGCGCCTGCTGAGCCAGGGCCGGGCAGTGGGAACCCCCCTCCCTTCGGCAGGCCTGCCAGTTGGAGGCCGCTGCCATCCTTGCCATGGGGTGGGGGGGTTGCATGCACAACCTGGGGTGGCTGCAGGGCCTTGGCACTCCTTTCTGAGTGGAGGTCTCTGCCCCACAGTCACTTGTGGCCTGGCCGCCCCCAGATTGGGCTCCTGCCGCAAGGATTATGCCATCAGGCTATTGTTATTTAGCTCTGCTGTTTTTCTCAGCTTCTGTTTTCTTTTTAAAATGCTTTCAAATGTTTATTAATATTTTACAGATAATGTTTTATTGTGTGCCACCTAGAGTCACTTTTGTTGGGACAGGCAGCCCCGTCCAGCTGAAGAATAAATAAAACCTGATGGAGAGCCCCTTCCCGAGTCCCCCTCCTTGTTTGTTCTCTTGCTCCCCTCCCCCACCCGCAGGATGCCTCCCAAGCGTCTGTCCCATCCCCCCACAAGAGACAGAGCCTGGAGGGTGGCTGAGTGGTTCTTTTATTTCAAGCAACAAAGTCTCGGGGTCTCTTGGAAGAGCCGCTGGGCTCCCCTCTTTCATGCTTCCTCAGTCTGCTGGAGGCTGTCCGTGAAGGCCACAAACTTCTCCTTGACTTCCTTCTCCAAAAAGTTCAGGTGGTCCTCCACCCCGCTGGCTTGGGACTGCAATCTCTCGCCCAGTTTCTGCATCTTTTCCACCACCAGATGGTTGAAGCTGTCCCCGTAGGACCCCGCTTGTTGACGGAACTCCTCAATCTGCTGCCCAACATCTCTCTTCAGGCTGTCCAGGTGGGACACCAGGTCTCCCTGCACAAGTGTATCGAGCCGTATCCGCAACTGCTCAGCTTCTCCCTGGAGCTTGTCCCGGAAGGCCTCCGCACTCTTTTCCACCTGGAAGGAGAGCTCTTCCAGCTGCCGCCTCAGCTGCTCCGGCGTGGTCTGGGCATAGGGGGACAGGCGCTTGTACAGCTCCTCCACCGCCTGGTCCGCCTTGGCCTTCAGCTCTGCAGGGAAAGGGCCCAGCTGCACCTTGATGTCTGCCACCTGCTGGTTGATGGTCTCCTGAAGCCTCTGGACGTAGGGGGAGAGGGTGGCTGGGTCACCCACGTTTTCCTTCACCTGGGCCTGCAGCTCCTGCAGTGAATCTGCCAGTTTCTGGGAGATTTGGGTGGCCAGGTGGTCTGTCGTGACTCGCAGCTGCTCAGTGTAGGGCGTCAGATGGTTTTTCAGGTTCTCAGCAGCCGTAGACACCTGGTTCTGGACATCCACCGCGAAGGGAGCAATATCTGTCTGCAGCTGCTCCAGCTCTATCTTGAATTTCTCATTTAACTTTTCCACTTCTTCACTTATCTGGGTGATATACAGGATCAACTTTTTCTGCATTTCCTCAGTGTAGGGATTGAAGGTCTGGAGCTGGTCCTGGATCAGGTCCCTGGGAGAAAAGGGGAGGGAAATCACAGCTTGTCCCTTTTTGCCTGATGATTTCCTACTGGAGCTACACCTGCGCAGGTGAATGCAGGAGAACCTGCTGCCTGCTTTGAAAGGGTTTTAAGCTTCGGCGTTATGGGCAACTCACCTGAACTGCTTGCTGATGTCCAACTGCTGGGCCTGTCTCAGGGTCTCCTTGGCGTTGTTGCTCAGCTGGGTGAAGTACTCCCAGACCAAGTCAGTCAGCTGTTGGGGAGAGGGGCTGTCTTGGGCCCCTGCAGGGATGAGAGAAAGGTCAGTCCTGAGGGCCATCTCTCTGGGTCACCCAGCCCTATTCAAGGGACTAGAGACCCTCGTCTGGACTCTTGCGTCCCCCTTTCCAGCCACCTCCATCAAAGGGGCTGCTGGTGGTGGTAGTTTAGTATCTCCAGTGCCCACACCCAAGCCACACTTCTTCTCATCTTCTCTGAAACAAAACACTCCCGACCCCGGTCTCCGTTTACATATCTGAGCCACGCAGCATCTCTGGATGTCTTTAACCCAACCTTCCTCCACCTTCTGGAGGCAGCCAATTAGCAGAAACACCCCAGCCAGAGAAAGCCCGAGGAAGGACAGAGGACCTAAGGCTGTTTGCAATTAAAAGGTGGAGATAACGAGATCCTGATACCTGTGGTGGCAATCAAGAGTCCGAGGAGGAAAGCGGCTGCCTTCGGAGACATGGTGGCTGGCAGGAAACGGCACACAAAGTCCTGTCAGGAACAGACCTGTGGAGAAGAGGCAGAGGTGACCCCTCCTCATGGCAGCCCTTTATCCCAGGTTCTTGCTCTGTGTTGGCTCCAGTCCTGCAGCGTCAGCAAGGATTTTGGGCTCCCCCAGGTGGAGATAAGGGGAGCCAGGAGCTTCCCCCAAGGGCAGAACCAGAGCCAATGCCAGGGGTGCCTCTCAAGCTGGAGTGAGGGGCAGACAAAGACAATGCCAGCCTCGCCCAACAAAGCACCCAGGGCTGCCCTCTTCCATCAAGAAGCCCAAGCACGCAGCTTGCCTGGCCCCCTCGGCCTCCAGAGCGGCCGGAGAGCAGATCCCCATTTGCAGCCAGGACTCACCTTCTCCAGCGGTTTCTGCTGCTCTGCTGCTCTGCCTTGGCAGCCGCTCTGGATTTATATTCCTGGGGACGGCATCTTCTTGCATCCACGCAGGCTGGTGACACCTCCTTGAGCTCTTGGACTTTAGCAGGAATGTGACGTGGAGGCCTGCATGGCCACAAGATCGCCGGTTATCTGCAGCTCCACAGCAGAATCCTTGCACGGTCCCCGGCCTCAGCCAGCAGGGAGAAGACAGCACAACCTGGGCAGGTCTAAGGTTGGGAGAGCAGAAGCAAGATTCTTGCAGTGATAATAAATGTAATGATACAATAATGATAAATGACATGGTCAGGAATGGGAGCTACCTGGTAGGGGAGGAGGTCGTTCAAGGGGATTCTCCCCCAAAACCCTTCCAGACCTGGAGGCCTTTCTACATTGGGGGGAGGGGGGGCAGGCCAGGAGTCTTCAGTGGGAACAATTGGAGCCATTTCCACACACCCTTCTGTCTCCCACTATGAGCTTAGCTACAAAGGTTGTTGACTGTCCCGAGCCCCCTGCGGTCCCTGTGGAAAAACACATCAGACACCCAGCCAGCTAAGCGGCCCAGGAGCCCTGGCCAAGGTCTACTGGGCTGGCTTTGCTTAGACTCGACATGGAGCTCAAGAGTCATCCCAGAATGTCATCCTGCCTGCTCTCAAGACTTCCAAGACTACAAAATGCCAAAGCACCCTCCCCACAGCCAAACCCATGGACGTCTGGGGCATAGACCCCTCGCATCCTGGACATAAACTGTTTCAACTTCTACTCTCAAAAAGACGCTATAGGGCACTGCACAACTAGACACAAGGACAGGTTTTTCCCAAACGCCAACACTCTGCTTAACAACTAATTCCCACACTGTCAAATAATTTACTAGGACTGTATTACTATTATTATTCTCTTCCTTACTAGTATCTATCTCTTCCCACTTATGACTATAACCATGTTGCTTGTATCTTTCAATTATATTGTTTTTATCTGTTTCCTAGTATGATTTGATAGCTTATTAGTAACCTTGACTATCACTAAGTGTTGTATCTTTTTATTCTTGATGAATGTATTTTATTCTCCGTATGTACATTGAGAGCATAGACACCTAAGACAAATTCCTTGTGTGTCCAATCACGTTTGGCCAAAAAAGAATCTTGTTCTATTCTATTCTATTCTATTCTATTCTATTCTATTCTATTCTATTCTATTCTATTCTATTCTATTCTATTCTATTCTATTCTATTCTAGTGGCCCCCACCCCTCCCCTTTGCCCTGTCACCTTCCGTAGTTCCAGAGAACCGCAAATTCCTTGGGGGGCTTTGGCCACCAGAGGAGGGGAGAGCCCAGAGGCGGTGGAGGAATTCCAAGGTCCCCTCCCTGCCAAGAGGGGGAGGCCCTAAAGGCATCCTCCCTCCAGAGGCAGGGAGGTCCAGGGAGGCCTCCGGAGGGAGCAGCCCCTGCCCAGAGAGGCTCAGCGTCCGGGATATCGATGGCTTTGTGTCTGACGGGAGCCATTTGGGGTCCCGCACACAAATACTAAGTGGGATCCGCATCTTGTGCCAGTTGCTTCCCTTTTCAGATTTGGTGCCCTTCGTTTCATCATATGACTGTTTATACAACACACAAACTATCATCCAACCGGCCCTGGCACGCTCCACTTGGCTGGTGTGTTTCATGACTTAGTTTGTAGGTTAAAACAGATTAGACGCCATCTTTCAAAGTGGGCTTTTCTCAGGTGTGAATAGCCCGAAAACCAGGGCTGGGCACACTCTGGGTCTGCCCTGTGAAGCTGCTTGGAACTCTAGGGCAACACGGCTGGAATTGGACCAGAGCCAAAAAGGTGCGACGCTTAGCCCAGCTTCTGGCAGATGTTTGGGACATCAGCTCTTCCTATCAGCCCCCCCACACCTCTCTCCTCCCTCACCCAGCTATTGTGGCAAGGATTTATGTCTGGAGATCACAAACCTTCTCTCTTTGGCAGAGGGGACAAGGCCCTTCCCTTCTGGCTTACAGAATACAACACAATCCGATGACAAGGAAGAGAATCTAAGAAGGTGGAGGTTTCCTCCAGAGATAATGTCCTTCACGGTGCCTATGCAACTACCAAAAGTGTTACGGTTAGGGTTGCCCGCCCCATTTTCAGTAGGTTAACAGCTTCACTCTGCAAACCTGCCAGCCAAAAGGCTCTGCTGATGGAAGATGGGAAAGCCCTGGATGGGCAAATCATCACTAGGCTCTGCAGGCCCAGGCCGGGATGGAGGCAGAAGAGCCCACGCAGGCACTGAAACGCTTCCAAGACCCTCCCAGACGCCTCCTCCCACCAGTTCCCATCTGGCTTTGCCGAGAGGGAGATCTCTCTTTGCCAGCTTCCAGCCAGGCTCACCATGCCAGGCCCACATCCATGATGCCAACAGCAGTTCCAAAAGCAGGGAGCCTCCCCCACCCACCCACTTGGACCCTCCGTCTCTTGGCCACACTACTCTTCTGCAATTCAAGTGTTGGCTACCCTGGGGAAGGCCCTGGCCAAAGACTGGGCATGCTGGCACCTGGGTCCAAGAGAATCAGTATCACATTTGTCTGACAAAGCAGACCAAGGGGGGGCCTCTCGCGTGGGTGCTGCTTGAAACAGGGCCAGAGATCAGGTCTAGAGACTGAAGGTGCCCCTCTGCTCTTGTCTCTGAGCATGTGCAGGGTGCCTCCCCCATCCCTTGACTGAAACAGGCAGCACAGAGATTCATGCTGTGTGGATTTGAAGGCTTCTCCTGAGGTAGAAATAAACTAGCTTGTTTAACTGACCCCTGGCTGGGCTGGCTGTGTTATCTGGGGGTCACAGTCCAAGGCGAGGCAGGGCTGTTGTGCAGGATGAAGGGGCCAACAACACCCTGCAGGGTTCAAAGGTGATCCACAAGTTGCCAGAGTGTGCTGGATTGTGTGGGAGCCCCGAAGAGCCTGTGGAAAGAAACAGTCTTCAGCACGACCTTGGCCAGGAGCCAGGGCTGCCCTTGCCACAAAAGACCCGAGGCCGGAAAAAGAGCTTCCCATCTCTGCCCAGGATGGGAAGCCATCCCGGGCAGAGACTCTGACTTTGCACTGAACCCCCGCTCCCAATCTGGACCAAGCCCCCTGCCTCCCCCACCCCCCAAGGTGAAAGTCTCCCCAGAGGACTATGCTAGCTGGGTGGGTTTGGATCCCTTGTTTTTGGACCCTGATTTCCAAAGTCTTCCCAAAAGAAGAGGTGGCACAGAAACAGGCCAGCCTGGTCCCAGCAAGCACAGTGAATTTCCAGCTACCCACACACTTCCCAAGAGAGACTCCAAACAAGCCTTGGGACCCTCTCCAGGGACTGCCAACTGTCTGTGAAGCCCCCAAATCAGGAGATAGTAGAAGAGGTGGCCAGCTAAGTGGTGTCGTGAGATGGCCCACACTCAGACATCAGAACCTCCCCCGGCATCTCTTGGGAAGGAGACCCCCAGAAAATCAGCAGCAGCCCTGGGAGGATCAGGAAACAGCTCTGCGGGCATGGGAAGGCCTCCCTCTTCCAGTGGGTCTGTATTTCTTTCACAGCGGCTGTCATTGGTGTTACATTTCCCTGGCCAGTCCAGCTGGGTTTCCATGCCCAGCAAAGAGGAGAAGGTGGCACGGAGCGAGGCCCGCCATGCCCACCCCAGAGCCCTGAGAGGCGCTGCTCGGGGAGGGGCCCTGCCAGGCCGGCTGACCGGCGGCCGAATTTCCCAACCCCAGCAGAGGCAACCGCAGGGCAAGCCCAGCAAATGGGGGCCGGAGAAACGGAAGCCCCCCTGTCCTGGCCCGGCCCCTCCCCAAAGCCCCCCCCCACCGGAACTTTGACCTCGCAGTCCTCGGTGGGGGGGTGCAGCCGGGGGGAGGAGGGGTATAAAGGGGGAGCTGCGGCCGCCCCTCCGGCAGTCCGGACAGTTCCTCGGGAAGCCCAGCCAGAAGGTGAGAACTGGCGGCAGGTACGCTGCGCTCTCCGCACTTCCCAGGCGGATCCCGCGGAGCAGGCAGGCGGCGGGCCGGGGAGAACCACCGTCGCTTCTCCCTCGTGGGGTCTGAGCCCGTCTTTCGCGCTCTCAGCCTACCTCGCAGGGCTGCTGTTTCGAGTTGAAAGGGCAACCTTCACTTTCAGCTCCTGGAGAAAAGGTGGAGAGGAACCTCACCCGCCAGTGTGGCAACGCCGGTGCCAGCAAGGGGGCTTCTAGGCGTTTACAGAAGGCTTTCCGACTGCCCTGGGGCTGGGGCGCTGGGACCCCCGCCTCTCCAAGCCCTGGAGAGAACCGAGCCTGCCCATCCCTGCCTGGCTTCCTTCCCCTTCCTGCCCCTTCTTTCGAAAGATGCCCACCCAAGAGCCAAGGGCCTAAGAGCCATCCCGACCCTCCCTTCCGCTAAAAACAGCCCCCTTCCCTTCCAGGCCAGCGACGAGCCCTTTTCTCGGCACAGGACCCACCCGGGGAAGATGAGAATCCCGTTCTTGCTGCTGCTGGCGCTGCTGGCGCTGCTGGCCACCGTTGCACGTAAGAGGGTGCCAAGGGCAAGGGGGCTGAGTGGGGCCCTGGCGGTGGGGCCACAGGGTGCTCAGAGAGCGGGAGATGCGGTCTTCTCTTGCCTGGCTCTTTCGCTGCCCCATCCCTCAGGTTTCCCCCCCTTGGTTCCCAGGAGCTGAGGATGACCAGGAGACGCTGAGGACACGTTTCCAGGGCTTGGTCCAGAAGGCGCGAGAGCACATCACCACTTTCCAAGCATCGACAGTTTACCAGCAAGTGAAGTAGGTTTTGGGGTCTCTGGCATTCTGGGGGAGGGGAGGAGAGCCCAGGCGCCCCACAGCCCTTGGGGGCTGCTCCTCCTGTGAGGGATTTGAAGCAAGAGGTGGGGGGGATGGGGAGGGCTGTCCGCAGCCTCTGTTCCTTCAGAGTAGCAGAGCGTGAACCTCCAGGAGAGCCGAGCTGGCAGCTTCAGAGCCAGTCGTGGATCCCGTTGCTTGTCCGGCTTCCAGAGAACCGGGGCGCCTCTCCAGGCTGCCTCCTGATTGGTCAAGACTGTGACCGGACTCTCGTTTTGCACAAAGCCTTGCTTTGGCTAGCCAGGACAGTCGCCTGGCTGACCGTGTATATTCTGCTTCTGCACCTTGAATCTTTGCAGCCGCAGAGACGCCCTTTGGGCTCAGTGCGCCTCCCAGCCCAACGGGGCCTCTCGGGGGAGTGGGGGGGATCTGTTCCCTGAACTCCCTTTCCTCCCCTTCTCACCCCACCTTAACTCTCCCTAGGGAATTGGCAGAGGCTGGGATTGAACGTGCCCGGAGCGCGATTGAACAAGTAAAGACTCAAGTTTCAAACCTGCTGGAGAGAAATCAATCATGAGTCTGGAGTCCCATTCCACTCCCAGGAGCGCAATGGCGCAACGGCCACCCTAGCCGTCCTCAGGACCAGGTGCAGCTCTCCCTATTCCTGCTCCACTGGGGACCCTCAGATCTTCTGCCCCCACCCCCATCCCCTGCTTTCTGGCTCCTCTAGTGTGGAATTTTCCTCATTAAAACTAGCAGAACGTTGCATGTTTGGCTTTTTTCCTGTGCGCCGAATGGATGGGCATCCACCCTCCCCCACCACCAGTAGGAGCCCTGCTGGGATTTCAGAGGGGCGTGAGGGACGGTGGGCTTCCACGGCTCCTCCTCGTCCGCAGATAATAGTCACAAGAGCCGAGGTGTGTCCCATAACATGCCCCTGCTCAGCCCTGGCCGGTGCACATCTTGTGGAGTGGAAAGCAGGGAAGACCCTGCCTAGGGTCTCTGGGGGCCAATAAGACACAAACCTGCCTGGGGGCCAGGGAGAAGCATGGTTCTGCGGGACCCCCCACATGCTCCCATCAGGCACTTTGGCTATGGCCCAAAAATCTCTTGTGGGTCCTGCCAACCCCAAATGATTGCCTTCCAGACCACCTGTTTGCTCCTGGCATTAGCGGGCATTAGCACCTGAACCCCATTCATGGCCTGGCCTGTGGGGAAACGTCACCTTCCTGGGGAGACAGACCCTTTGCCCCAAGCATCCCCCTTCCAAGCCTAACCCTAACCCTAACCCCACCCCCAATCTCCTTTGGACTAAATGTGGGGGAGGAAGCTTCCTTCCCACCTCCTCCCAGCGGCCAAAGAGACATGGAGCAGCTTTGGATGAGCTGAACCCTGAGTCTCTCACTGCTCAGGTCCCCCCCGGCCCCCCGTCATGCAAGTGGACACAGAGATCATTTGTATATCACAGGGTTTTTTTTATTTGGCACAAAAGAAGAGAAGAGAAAAAAGTCTAGGGGGGGGACATGAGACTGGCAGCCACATTGGGGTTCCGGCCTTCTGCTGTCTTACAGAGGAATTGCCAGCCTCCTCAGCCACTAGGATGGCTCATCCTTGCAGGGGGGAGAGGCAGTGCTGATTGGGGGGCAGCCATGCAGGGCCTCTAGGAGCTCTGCTGCTGCACCTCCTGTTCCGAGCCTCCAGTGCCCACAAGCATGGCCTTGGCGTTCCCCAGCAGCTGTAGCAGCTCCTCCCGGGCCTTTTCCCAGAGGGGCCCGTATTTCTCCTGCACTTCACTCAGTTGCTGCTGCAGCTCGGTCTGCAACTCGGTGAGCTCAGCCAGGGCACTCTGCTCCAATGACTTGGCCTTCTCCTGGATCAGCTGCTCCAGCTTCTTGGCGTAGGGGGCGGCGTCCCTGCGGAACTGGTCCACATGGCTTCGCACCTTGTCCCGGAAGCCCTCGGCCGCCGGCCTCAGCTTCTCTTGGGCCACCTGGTTGATGTCCTGGGAGATGGTTTTCAGCTGCTGGAAGTAGGCGGACGCGTCCTGCTGCACGTTCTCCCGAAGCGTGCGCAGCAAGGGCTGGATCTGGGTTCCGATCTCCTGCACGTCCCTAGTCAGCTCTTCCTTCAGCTTCTGCCAGGCTGTCACCAGTTCGGTTCTCATTTCTTGAAGCTCGGGGGTTATCTCCTCCTTGATCTCTCGCAGCACAATTATTAAGGCTTCCAGCTTCTGCCCTAAGTTCACTCTGTAACAGAGCAAGAGATGAGTCAGGAAAGCTGCCCCCACAATGCCCAGAGCATTTTGAAAAACAATGACCCAAAAAATCAAAATGCATATTTTGCTGGATGACAGGGCGGGAAGATCTGGCTAAAGAAAATGACATTATAACTAATAAAACATAGAATCCTAGGACCGGACGGGACCTCAGAGGTCTTCTAGTCCAACCCCAAATTCAAGTTCTGGAAGACCACCCCCCATCCCCCTGTCTTATAAATTAGACATACGCAGCTGCCTCAGCTGTTCACACAATTTAGTCTCCAGAGCCTTTTGATCTTTGTCGCTCTTCCCTGCACTCCTTCTGGGGCCTCTGCATCTTCTTTTTTTTTTCCTGTCATAGTGGCCAGAACTGGATGCACAATTCCTCATCTTATCGGGGTGGTACAAAGCTGTACTATCACCTCTTGTAACCTTGATGCTGTCCCTCTGTTGATGCAGCCCAGAACCGCATCTGCCTTTTTGGCAGCCGTAGCACATGGCTGGCTCAGACTTCTGGGGGTCCACTAGGATGAAGTTACCTATCTACCATTTTTTCCCAACTCTCTCTCTAGATCCTCCCCAGGGTACAACAGAATAAGCCAACAACTCCTAACAAAAACACCAAAGATTAAAAAAATATTTTAATTTTTAAAAAAATCACATTGTTTTAGTGAAATGCCCATGCCTCAAATGATGAAAGAGAAAGGCAATGTGTGATAGTGATTCCTAGGAAATGAACATCTATTGCTTTTTAAAGGTTCTTACAGGAGAGGAGCAGAGCTGAAAATATATTGTCTGGTGATTTAGTTTCAGTTTTAAATCTCGAGAGGTATATTTCTCATTTCAATTTTTTTAAAAAATATATGTTGAGCCACTGATTTTCCATAGAAAGATGAATTGATCTTTGGCTGCCACTCAAGCAAAGCTGGGCACACTTTGTACTTCACCTACGTTTCAGTTTATACATTGTATTTGGAAGGTGAGTCAAATTCAAAGCATATACAAACCACCTCTGAAAAATCAACTGATTTAGAGTACTAATCCTTGTTCAGCCCAAGCATTGCAACAAACTCACTCCTGGTGTGATCCAGAACCAGAAGGCAACCGGCTCTCTTGCAGTAGCAAAAACATGAAAGCCGCATTTAAGGGGGCCCAGGAGATGCCACCAGCCTCTCTCAGGTTGCCTTAATCACTCAAGGACCCTGGGGGAGGGGGGCATGAAACTGCCCAAGAGGCCTGCCCCCCCCCCACCTCCCACAGGGAGCAGGCACAGAGGGGGCCGTCTTCACTTTGGCATGGCTGTTCTAAGGCTCCCTTTTGCCCGGGGTATGGACAGGTAGCGGACACCTGCAGGGCCTCCAACAGCAGTGTCACACTCCGTCCCTGGGCCTGTCCACCCACCCTCTCCCCCTGCCTGCCTGCCTGTCTGCCTGCCTGCCTGCTGGAATGGCTGGTGGGCAACCTGAACACAAAGGGCTTCTCCCTCAGATCTCTCTCAGACAGGGGCCCCCTTTGAAATTCTGTTTTCTTTTCCTTCTTCAGTTCCTTTTGGCTTTGTTACTCATTGCTTCTCCATTCGAGTTTTCTATTCTAGAGGCCTTTTTATCTTCCAAAACGAAAAATTGCCAGCATCCTCTCCTGGGCCCACCAGCCAAGACTTCGTCCATCACCAGGGACCACGGAGGAGGTTAGTGATGGCCCCAGGTACCCTCCTCCCCTCCCCTGCAAACCAGTCCGGCTGGCTCTGGCTCTTACGCCCTCCACCCCCAGGGTAGCACCTTGGACCCTCCCCCACCAGCAGCCTTCTCCTGCTCTGCCTGCTCTGCCAATCAGCCCACTTGAGTACGGGGGGGGGGGGGGAGGTTCGCAGCCCTCCAGAGCAGCCGCATTTGCCTCCTCCCAGAAAATCCCACAGCTCGCCCCCCACCCCCCAGCCTGCTTCCACCTTCACTCCCACCCCAAGGTATGAGGCACTACTCACTGCAGCTCCTGGGCCACGGCGGAGGAGTCGAACTGGACCACGGCTTGCTGGATTGCCGCCTTGGCTGAGTCCAGGTACACCTGGCCCATCTCCTGCAGGTGTTCCAGGCGGGTCTGCTGGGGATCGTCATGCTGCCAGAAGTAGCGGGCCTGGGCTCCTGCAGGGCAAGGCGGAGGTGGCTCAGCACAGGCGGAGGACTCTCCCTTTGCGGCTACTCGAAGGCAGCCCTTGCTACACCTCCGCCTGGAGCCCCCCGTGGGAGCAACTGCTCTCCTGCCCATATCGGCCAGGCAGCCTCCTCTCCCACACCCAGCCCACCTCACCCGATGGCTCCTCTGCCCAGAGACTCACCTGTAAGGAGCAGGAGGGCTAGGACAAGATTGAGGTTCTGCATCCTGAACTACGTTCAACCCTGGGAGCGAGAAAAGCCGTTGGGAAAGAGAAGACCCCCTGCCTCTGCCCAGACCCACAGATCCATCTCCCAGCATGGGCAGTGACCCAAAGGAAATCAGGCTGAGTTGGAGGGGTGCAGGGCGGCTTTTAATGCCCAAACACCACCTCAGCCGAGGATCTGGCCCCTGCCAGAGGGTCAGCCTGGGCCACCTTCTGCCCTGGCCATCCCCAAGGGACCCCGAGCAGTACCCCCAGCCCCTGCTCCTCGTCCCCACACCAAGTGTTCCCTTGCCCGTCTTCTCTGCCACCTTCTTGCCGGCGAAGGAATTGGGCAGATGGGTCAGCCAAGAGAGCAGCCGGAGGAAGCCAAGCCCAGCAGGTGCCCGCTTACCAGCCACTTGGGTGTCTGCCGTGGTCTTTGCTGGATAGAGTCGGTGGAGGCTTTTTATACCAGCCAGGTTGTTTATTGCTGGAGATAAGCAGTAGCTATAAACAGGGAATTCACTCCTCAGCTATGACTATGTGGCGCTTAGAGTTCAAGGATCAAACACATCCCCAGGCAGGAGAAGCAGGGACAAGAGAACTCGCTGGGATCAAGCCAAGAGCAGGGCTGGGCTTGGGGCCAGGTGGCGTTCCCAGCTGGCCAATGGACCCCGAGCAGGCACTCATCGGCCAGAAGCAGCAGCAGTAAACAGAGGGCTCTGGGGCTCTTGGGGGAGGCTTAGGGGCTGGCAGGCCGCTCCGGCCACGGGATGCTTTCACTCTCCAGGCAAGCTGATGGGAGGTCGAGTTCACCCCAAGACCAACAGGCCAGGCCAGCTTTCCTCCCCCTACCAAGGCCAGGCCCTCTGTGTCCCCCTTCTGCCCCAAGAAGCAGAGCAGTGGCCCACCTGGGCAGACTCCCAGGTGCAAGAAGCAGAGGAATGGTGCACCAGGGTCAGAGGAGGGGGCAGACTGGCAAACCAATCCCCTCTGGCAGAGAACCCGCACTCCAAACGTTCTGGATGGAAGGTGGGCTTTGCAGAGACCCCCCTCCCCCCGAAAGGACTCATCTGGGGCCTGTGCAACCCCTTTTATGGACACGAAAGCATGAGCTGGTTTGAGTTTCCAACCAGGGTAACAAATAGTTCAGGAGCCGCTGAGTTGGGCTGCATGAGAAGCCAGCAAAGGCAGGCACTCTTGTGGTTCTCCCTCAAACTTGCTTCTCCCACTGAAGCCACTCCTGGAAGTGCCAAAATCCAGCCCCGAGCCCTGCTTGCACGCGGATGATGAACTCAAATACCCAGGGCAACCACCAGCCCAGCCTGAAGAAGCCTGTCCGCATGGCTGCTGTCCTACCACACCTGGGATGGAGGTGGGGGGGGGCTCCTTTCTTTAATTCGTGTAGTTGGGCCAAGCCACATGGGGGGGGGGGGGCTTTGCTTTTCTCAACAGCCAACACTTGTCAGGGTTGAGTGCAGGTCCCACCCAAATGCCCCCACAACCAGATTTTCAGAGAAGCCCCTGGGGGCACCAGGCCGGCTCCCCTGCTCTGCTCCGCTCCTAGCCTGCAACCAATCACCCGATTGCGGGCACAAGGATGGAGGTGGGACACCTACTCTTCTGCTGCAGCCAGCAAAATCGGAGGGAGCTGCTCCGAATGCTGGACCAGGACTCCCCCCACCTGTGCCGCTGGATGGAATGGTGCCAAGTTCCTTTTCGCCAAGGAGAGCTGCTACCCTGAGCAAGCGGAGCCTCAGAGCCCCACTGGGACCATCTCCCCTGGAAAGGGGGGGGGGGGCTACGGTGAAGGAGCTGCCCAGATGCCCAGCGAGGAGGAGAGCAGGCCTGGCCATGGGTACACCTCAGGCCAAAGCTTTGGAGCTGGCAAAGGCTCCCCGTTCCGTGTCAGGAGAGAGACGGATGGCAGAAGCGTGGGCCCCCCTCGCTTGAGGGCTGCTCTGGCCGGCCATTTCCCAGAGTTCGGACGGAGGCTTCTTGGCGCTGGCCTAGCCACGAGGAGGGGCTTGGCCCCGTCAGGTCAGCAGCCAAACCTGAAGGCTCCAGGTGAGACCAGCTTTCCATCTAACTAAGGGAGGCCGGTTGTGGCGCTGGTATTTGCCAAAATACCACAGAGCCCCGGGGGGGCTTCTGCCCTGCCCTCAAGGCAAAAAAGGCCCCTTGGGGGAGGCAGTCCCTTAGAGCAGCTCTGGGAGACCCCTCGTTTCTCCCTGCAAGAGGCTTGTTATGGGGCTCTTGTGCAAAGGAGCCCCTGCAGGCGTGGTCAAAGTCAAAGAGGCGGAGCTTCACCTGCAGCATTGCAGCCATCCTCTTGGCTCTTTTCACCGCCCCATGGATGCCCTGAACCCACCCACCCAAGTAGGGGACCGCTGGGCTGGGCAGCAGCTCTCCAACAGCAGCAAGAGAAGAGCGAGACCAGAACTGAGAGCCAATCAGAATCGAGGGTTTATTTGAACAACTAGTTGCAAACAGCCCACCCATCCAAAACTGAACTAAGAATTTACTGAAAACCTGGGGGACCTGTGTGTGTGTGTGTGTGTGTGTGTGTGTGTGTGTGTGTGTGTGTATGGAGGCTCTTGTTTTAGTCCAACAGAAACGAGAAAAATACTCTGGACATTTCCCCAAAACAGAAATTATAGCAAAGTATGTTATACATTCAACATATACTGTAAGTACTGATTATACAATACAAAGCAACAATTAAAAAAACCCCAAAACTGAAAACAAACAAACAAAAATGTGATACTGCAAAACAGCCCAGCCCGGCATGCCCCCCCCCCCCACAGCCTGTAGGAATAGGGCTGGGGGGGAGGGGGGGCGCTGCTGTCACCTCCCAGGTAATGTAAACAGGAGGATAAACAAGCCGGAGTCCAGAGCTGGTGGGGGGTGGGGGGTGGGCCACCTTCGGCTCCCCCCCCTCCTTGAAACGGGAGCTCCAGCTCTGATCCGGCCCAGAGGAGGAGAGCAGGTGCTCCCGAAGGGGAGGGGGCTCAGCCAAAGAGTCAGCCCTCCAAGGGGCCCTGAGCTTCCGTGCCGAGCTGGAGAGCTGCAGGGAGGCTGCCCTTTAAAAAAACTCTTCCGAAGAGTCAGTCACAGGAATTCGGGGGGAAGTTTCCAAAGGTCCCCAAAGGCAGAGAGACGACACCAGGCCCTCTGAGGCACACAATGAATGGCCTCTTCACCCAGTCAGTGCCTGGAAAGGAGGGCTCCTCCGGAGGGCAGGGCAGGGCAGGCCGGAGCAGAGATGCCAGGCCCGGGGAAGAGCCGAGAGAGGGGGGGGGAGCGGGGGTCAAGCAGCACGGCCAGGGGCAGGAAGGCATTCTGAATTAATTTATTAATATTAATAATAATAATAATAATACCAAAAAATTTACTGAAACGAATTCCTACATGATCTGGAGGGAAACAAGTTAAAAAACAAGAACCAAACTTTCTCAGAATTAAACTAAAAAAGGAAAGAGAGCACATGATATGAATGAAAAAGAGGTACAAAAAGAGAAAAAAAGGTTGTTTAAGCACAATGACAAAATCCAAACACAGAAAAGTCAATAAATGAGACACAAAAGCAATATTGCACCGCGGCCAGGAGGGGACCGGGGGTGGGGGGTGGGGGAGAAGAGAGAGCCTGAATCCGGAGGGGGTTGGGGGGCTGTGTGTCGAGCAACAGAAGGCAGGCAGGCAGGCAGGCAGGCAGGCAGGCATGAAGACGGCCCCGGCCCAGCCCCTCGGTCCCTGGAAAGGCCCGTCCCAAAGTCTGCTTATTGCTGGCTCCAGCGAGGCCAGGGAGGCGCCTGCTACCCTCGTGGTTGTGGTCAGTCCATCTCTGCAGCCCCCAGAGGGGCGGCTGGCGCTTCCAGAACAGCTGGCATCACAGGCAAATATGGCAATAACGAACATCCGGAAGGGACAAGCACGCTCTTGGACCAACGAGGAGGAGGAGGAGGAGGGGGAGGGGGAGGAAGAGCAGGAAGAGCCACCACCGCCATGAGGTTTCCTTCCCAGAGAAATGCGATGGCTGTTTGGTGCAAGGCTGCAAGATACTGTCGGTTTGAAATGGACCTTTTCACTTCAGAGCGGGACACAACCCTGTCAAGGCAACGCCAGGAAGGGAAGTGTGAGCAGCTGGGCTGGAGTTGCAAACACACTGCCACCCAGGGCCCTCCAGCCCCCGCCCCATGCCCTGCAGGCGACGGAGGTCGGCACCTCCAGCCTCCCTTTGCTCCTCTGGCTGCTGGGCCAGGAAGCCCCAGGCCCCAATTCACACATGCTCCTGGGCCCCCGGCCCACCCTCCCCTGGGATGCTGCTCCCTCAACAAGGGCCCGCCGGGCCTCCCCTCCCTCCCCCAAAGAGGGGCCCCACCGTTAGAGGAGCCAGGTGGGGTGCGGACTCACGGCTGCCATCGGCTTGCTAGACCCCCGCTTGCTCCACCCCGAAGGGAAGCTCCGGGTGCCTGTAGCTCAGCAGGACGTCGGTGACACAGGTGGAGGGGTAGCAAGAGGCGTTGAGATGCTGGCTGCCCTCACCCAAGCCGGGCTGCTCCTGGCCTTCCAGGGGTTCCCCACCATCTGGGGGGAGGGGGAGAGGAAAGTGAAACCCCCCTCCTGGCTGGCGGGCTCAGCTGCCATCCAGCCAGTCCAAGGCCGAGGGAGGGAAGCCCTCCTAGGGCCACAAGCTGGAGAAGGCCCCCCACCCCCACCCCCACCCCAAGTTCTCCCCAGCGTTGTGTCTCTGGAACTCACCCCTCCTCTCTCCCTCGGGGAGGGGCTGGCTGCCCACCAGGGAGGTCTGGCTGAGAACAGCATCGGCCATCCGGGCAGAACTAAGTGCTTTCCCTGCCATGAGGCTCATGCCCAGCAAAGGATCCAGTTGCACCTGAAGCAGTCGGGGGTGGGGGGAGGGAGAGTTGGGTAAGAGAGGGGAACCCACCCACCCAGCCCCGCTCACAGCACAAGCACGGGGCCCAGCCAGGCTCTCCTGCCCCCAACGCACATAGGCATCGTCACTGTTCTGGATGGTGTGGTGTCTCTGCAAGGGCCGGGATCTGGGGTGCGCGCCAGAAATCATTCTCACAGGGTAGGCCGTGAGCCCGTCCGCATCGGCCATCTCCATGTGCCCGGGCGAGGTCCTCTCCTGGCCACCGGTGACCATGGGATCTAGAGGGGCGAGGCAAAAGAGGTCAGGAGCCCAGGAGAGTCTCCAGCCAGCCTGGTCTTCTGCCCCTGGAGCTCAACCGGGGGACAGGCAAGGCCGTCTCCTCATCCAGCCAGGAACCGGCCGGGCCTTTCTGGGTCGCCAAGGGGATCCACATGAGGGGTCCTGGCCGCTTAAGGTCAGCAAAGGCCATGGCAGTCAAGGAGAGCGTTTCCCGGTGGCTGTCTGGCTCTGCCGCTTCTCCTTCCACTTCTGGCCATTGTCAGAAGGGTCATCTTCCCTTCATCCCAAATCACTCCACCTCCCGCCCCGCCCCCCACTTCACGAGCAGTCAGGCCCCCTGCTTGCCAGAACACCTTGCCAAAGCCCTGCTCTGGCCTCCCACTCCCCCTGCCAGACTGACCTCCACCGAACTGTAGCAGCTCCTAGAACGCCCCCTCCCTTTTCTTGCTGCCCTTCCAGGGCTCCAAATCCAGCTCACCTCCCCCCACCCCCACCCGGCAGTGCTGGGATGCCCTGCCCTGAGCAGCCCTGAAGGAAAAGCCGGGGCCGCAGAAATGCCAACCCTGCCCCAGCTTTCCCCCCTCAGCTGAGCCACAGGGAGGGCCTTTCTGTCCACAAGACACCCCTGGAGAGGGGCTCTAGCCGGCCTTACCTGGGCAGGGCACTTCGCTCCGACAGTACGGGGAGACAGCCTGGGGCCGATACAGGTGTGCTCCCAGCTCCGGCTCACCCTTGGCCGGCCCAAACAAAGAGTCCGAGTCCCCAGGCCCCCCGACGCTTAAGAGGAGCCGCGTCTCGGGGCAGCCTTTGGTCTTGTGGCCTGGGAAAGGGTCCCTGGGCCCCTCGCACAAGCAGTCCGCCGCTTCCTCCTCCTCCTCCATGCTCTCCGAGTGCAGCAGGGCCGAAGGGGCGGCGTATCCGCGGGCCGCCCCCGAGACGTGGGAGAGGCAGTCCTGTCCCCTGACTTTCAAGAGGGGCTGGGGGCTGGCATGGGGGTGGTAGAGGTCAGTGTTTTGGTAAGGCAAAACCAGGGGAGGCCGGTCAGAGAGTTTCTGGGCCATGCTGGGGAGCCCCTGTCCCGCCTCCCCTTGGCTCATCTGCCGGAACAGCTCCTGGAAGTCCTGCTGCTGCTGCTGCTGCTGCTGCTGCCGCCGCTTGATCAGCTGGGCCACCTCCGCCTGGGGCAGCCGCAGGTCCGGGTGGCCAGCCAGCGAGTGGCGGGGAGAAAGCAGCCCCTGCAGGATGGGGGGCACTTGCTGGCGCCGGCTGTAGTCTGGCGGGGTCGGGGACAGCAAGGCCTGGTGCAGGGCGGAGGCCGCGTAGTGCTGCTGCTGGCTGCTCTGGGGGAAGCCCGGGAACTGTTCCAGGAGCGGCACCTTCAGGGCTGGGGCCGGAGGAAAGCCGGCGGGGGCCGTGGGGCCAAAGCTGCTCGGAGAGACGCGGGACGGCTCAGGGAACAGCTGAGGGTGGAGGTGCGCCTGGGTGTAGCCTGTGGTGGATGGGTACCTGCAAAGAGGGGGGAGGGAGCCCCCAGAGGGGCCAGGTCAGAGGGGGCCCTCTGGATCATTGCCCGGGACAAGCGGATGGGGGAGGCCCGTCTGCTCGTAATCTGCAGGGCCCAGCCAGGAGTGCTGGCCCACCTTGCCTTCAACCAGCTGGCAGGGCCATACCTGTGGGAGGACTCGGCACTGTCTGCGCTGAGCTGCTTAGACAGGGGCCGGTGTCCGTAGGTCAGGGAGGCCATCAGACTGGCACGATGGTGCATCTGCAGCGGACTGGCGCTGGGGGGCATGGGCAAGCCCCGCCCGCCCTGCAGAAGGCTGCTGCCCATGAGGTCGCCAGGCTCCTGCATCGGGAGAGGGACGGGCTGCCCCGGCTGCTGCATGCCCAGGCAGGGCAAGGCCAGGTTAGGGGGCGGGGAGCGGTTCCCAGGCTGCTGGAAGATGTTGCCGTGCGGAGGCGGAGGCGATGGCGTCCCGCCCTGGAACGGAGTCTGGGAGGCTGCACCTGCAAAGAGCAGCCCTCATGACAAGCGAGTCCCGACCCCATCCTCCCCAACAACTGCTGGCACTGCCTGGGCAGCAGAGTGGCCCCGTGGAGCAAGCCCGAATTCTGCCCGGCAGCCGACACCTACTGTGGGTCTGGAGCAGGCTGCTGCTAACGGGCGGGGGGCTGCTGTCCGTCTGCTTGAAGAGATGATTGCTGGGGTGGCTTGGGGGTGGGCTGGAGGGCTGGATCTGTAGTCTAAGTGCACAAAGAAAAAAATCAGAAGGATCCCTTGGGTGAGTCGGTCCCTCCCTCCCTCCCTCTCTCTCGCTGGCCAGCTCTGGACCTTCCCTACCCCAGGAGGGCCTCACGCAGAACGCCTGAACCTCAGAGCAGTAGCCATGCCCTGCTGGGACTGAACCCCTCTAGTCCAGCAGCTGTTCTGCCAAGGGCACAAGGAAGCCCAGCGGCTCCCCCAGGCCAAGAGCCACCGATCCCCAGGACTTCCAAGAAGGGTCCAACCTGATGGCCAGCACCAACTCTTTTGGTACCAAATTCTAATGTTTAAGTCATAAATTCAGGCCCAGAAAATGAAAGGCAGGGGTTTTTCCCCCAAAACCCAAACCCAGGAAAGCACTATAAAACAGAGAGAGCAAAGCTAGGGAACGACGCCTTCCCCATATGTGTTCCCAGGCCTTCTTTGCCCCCATATTTAATTCTCTCTCACAATCGGGGCCTGGAAGCTTCCAGGGGTTTCCCCTTGTCCTCCTCCTCCTCTTCCTCCCCCAAGCGAAGGACAACGGCTTCAAGCTCAGCTTTATTCAGCCGAGGGCGATGAAGCAGTTGTCATTTTATTGCTGCCCTCGGCAACTTCTCGGCCTATTTCCTGCCGTCTTTTCCCACTGCAAGGGAGCAGGGCCACAACGGTTCCTGTCAGCTGAGAGATTTCAGCCAGGACTTCCGTCCTGCTTCCTCCTTCCCTGCCCTGAGATGTGAGCCAAGGGCCTGGCTGCCCCAGAAGGCCCCCCGTTTCCCTGTGGGAGGTGTGGGGAGAAGGGGCCTGAAGGCAGGCAGGGCGGAGGCTGGGCTTACCTCTGGAGCTGGTGAGTGAGCAGAGCAGGCTGGTTTTCACTCGCTGCTTGCAGGGGTGGGGAAGGCTGTGGCGGGCGGATGCAGTCCTGTGCGGGGAGCAGCGAGGGATGCGGTGAAGGGGGGTTCAGCAATGGGCGAAAGGAGAGCCGCCCTGGGATTCAGTGCTCGGCCCGGAGACCTGCAGCGCAGCCGACCCTGCAGAAGGCCGGGCTGCCCCCCTCCCCCTTCTCCTAGCCCCCCCCCCCCCCCCCACCTGGATCTGCTGATGAAGGATCTGGTGGTGCTGCTCCTGCTGGTACAAGAAGTGCTGCTGCTGCGTCTTCTCCAGAGTCCTCTCGTCCATGTGGCCCCCGTACATCTTCTGCAGCTGCTCACACTCCTGCAATAAGTCCTGCTGAGACTCAGCCCTGCCCAGGCCCAGAGGCAGCTCCCTCTTCAAAAGAAGCCGCCCACTGCTCTCCTGAGCGGCCTCTTGGGCATCCCTGCCACACTCCCTCCCAAGCACCCTTGGAGCTGCCAGCCAGAGTGGGGAGTCCACTGGAGCTTCCGGCAGCTTCCTTGGCAGAGGGCAGCCAGAGAGGTCCAGCAACAGCCCTGCGCACCAGGGACCCTTATCTTCAGGGAAGAAGGAGGGAGTTCCGCCGGGCTCTACAGAAGATTCCGGGCCCAACAGCGAGAAAAGTGACCAATGGAAGATGCACCCTCCGGCCTCCAAAGGCAACCCGGCAGATCAGCTGCCCACGAGGCCATCCACCCTGGTGTTGCTCTGGCAAAGCTGGTTCTCCCGCACTCGGCCCTCTACCTGCTGGAGCTGCTTGATGCTGCTGTGGTTGCCCATCTTCTCCAGCTGCGCCTTGAAGGCCTGGATGCTGGCTGCCCCATCCGAGAAACGGCGCACTGGGGAAAAGCGCTCTGTGGGGAGGTGCAGCGTGTTCGAGTCCTTGTAGATATAGCTGGGGACACACAGGGAAGGAGGAGGAGGAGGTGATGAGGAGGAGCAGCTGGAGCCCAGGGCCAACAGAACAGGAGCCACTTGGGACGAAAGAATCCGATCACTGGCTGCCTGCCAAACATCCCCGATTCATCTCTTATTGGCCAGAGCAACTACTGGCAGTGAGAAATAGTCCCCCCCCCCCCCCATGGAGGGGATCTGGCTTCAGGGCCTTTCCGGCCACCTCCTGAACTCCCAAGGACATGGAGGAGAGGGGCTGCCCCTGATGCCCTCTTTCCAAGACCAGGAAAAAGCATTTGGCATTTGCAGCGCGAGCTTCTTCTCTTTGCCGCAAGAGCCCAGAAAGGCTGCAACTGATCTTAACTACAAGAGGAGCAGAAAGGAGCCGTCGTTGTTTGCTGATCATCTTTAGCACACGGCAAGGTGCCGAGACCAATCCCCAGGTACAAGAAGGTGCTTGGACTGGCAGAACAGAAAGGCTTGGCCAGGCCTAAGGCCCCTCAGCTCCAGAACAGACTATCCAGAGGTATCTTCCTCAGGGTCCGGGCTTCAGACGAATGTATCCCGGTTGGGCTGAGGGACCTGCTTAGCCAGCAAGGTCCAGATAAGACTTCTAACGTCTACAGAGAACTGCTGGGAGGGATTTAAAAGGTGCTTTCTCTGGGAGGCCCTGGAGGAGGGCAACTGAATGGAGTTTCAAGGCAAAGAAGAGACGTTCCTGGACAGGAAGCAGGCCGGGGGGATGGGGGGGGTTCAGCATTCCCCCCCCCAAAGAATCAGGCTGGCCTTCGGGCGCACTCATCTTAAGCAGTTACGTGAAGGCAGTCCTGGCCACGGAAGCCAACTCTCTCTTTGCAACCAAGGGAGCGCTTGACATGCACCTGGCCTGGGGCTACCTTTGACGAATTCTGGGAAACATGGGCCTGGCCAAGTTCCTCTGGTCCCGCCCACACCACCCTGGTTACCAGTTGCTTCCTTGGGCACACGATCAGGGGCCAACCCCACTCGTCCCACGGCCTAAGCCTCCCTCTTCAGGAATGGATTTCCCCCAGTGGCCCCGTGGACTGCAGGAGAGGCCCTCCCTCCAGAAGTGAATAGTGCTTAGCGTTGGCTTTGGACTTCTTGTCTTGCACGCACTCCTGCCTTGGGCCTACTGTGAACGCTGTGTGAATCTGAGTGACACGCATGATTTGGACAGCTAGCATAGAAATCTTTCAACGAATGACTCAAGTCAGCCAAATCATCCCATTTTTTTCTTGGACTGAGGAGAAGGGAGAAAGAGGAGAGGCCAGGGACAGCTCCGTAGAGGCTAACCTCTGAGTGGGCTCAGCCTTCTGGGAGGCTTCTGGGAGGCGGGGGCTAGCTCCTCAGCAGCCTGGTGCTTCCCCAGCCCAGATCCCCCACCCTCAACATACCACCTCCAGGGCACTGCAGGCCTTCCCTTCCCTTTGCCTTTCCTGAACGAGGCTTGACAGGTTGACTAGCAAACTCTGCAGCAAGGGCCTCTCAGGCCAGAGATTTCCAGATTTCTTTTTCTCCCCCCAATTCAACCATGGCAGATTTCAAGTCTCTGGGCCATCTCTGCAAGTGCCTGGGAGCCTTGCATGCAAAGCCACCATGAAGCTACTCTCCATAATGCCTGCCTCCCCCACCCCTGCCCCCACCAGCCACCCTCCTGTTCTACAGCAATGCAAGGGCTGTGGCTGTTGGGGCGGAGGGGGCAGAATTGAGCCCTCCACACAAAGGCTTTCAGATGGTCCCTCATGGCTTCCTGGGGCCTAGCAGAGCGGAGGGAGGGATGAGGTGGCCCAGAGCAGCTTCTGCCAGCAGCCCAGCTGAGTCACAGAAGGGGAGGACTCTTATCTCTGCCCTTTGGCTCGGCTTCCAGCGTGGCACCCATGTGGCCCCAGCTGGCTCAGAGTCCACCTGCTCCACCGGTGACATCATGCTCTGCCCGGGGAGACCACCAGCCCCCCTCAAGACACAGGGAGGCTTAGAGGGGACAAACAGAGGCGAGTGAGAGAGAGAGGGAGGGAGCAGAGCCCCTCCTGCTGTCCTTCCCAGGGAGGGAAAGGAGTTTCGCACAGTCTCGACTCCGGCAACTATGTCCGAGGCTGAGAAGTCATTTCGCAATGATCAACGGTCAGCACTGCTGCCTCTGCCCCTTCCACTCCCCCCCCCCACTCTTGGAATTTTAGCCTGGAAGAACTGCAGGCCAAGAGGCCACTCTAGTACAAATCCCCTGAGCGAGTTGTTGACATGGACAAGGTTCAGAGGTGGTGCTCCGAGGGCGGCCTGGAGAGGCAGCCCCTGTGTCAGCACAAACACAGGCGGTTGGGTGCTCTGACCATGTCGTTGTCCCCCCCCATCCTCCCCCCATCCTGCTCACAAATCAGAGTCTATCAAGCTGCTGATGCTGTTGCTGAGGTGGCGGTTTTCCAGCTCACCCTGGATCCACCAAGTCACAGAGAGTTGGCAGGCGGCCACCCACTTGGCCAGCTGCCCACCAAGCTGCCTTCCGGGGGGCTGACCAAGCCCCCACCTCTGCTCTGCTGAGGGGCTCAGCGCTGACCTCCGCCCTGTGAGGCCCAAGGGGCAGGGAACTCGAGGGGCCACCGGCAAGCGGAGAGCGGCAGGCATCTGGGCCAACTGCAGGAGTTCCTGCCCTCTTCTGAGGGGCAGCTTCCCAAGCGTCCGGTGCCGCTACTCACCGGTGCTGGTCAGGTGCCAGGTGTGCGGCCCGGGAGCGGAAGGGCTGCTGTCCGAGCTGCCTCTGCAAGTCGGGCGGGATTTCCGCGGTGGGGTTGGTCATGGCCAGGGTGTGCCTTTTTGACCTATTGGCCAAGTATCTGCAACGAGGAGCGGGAGCAGAGGAAATGAGCGGGAGCCCCTCTGGAGGACAGGCAGTGCCCGGGACCTCCTGAAGACAGGTGGGCGGCGGCAGCAGCAGCGGTACCAACAGCAGCAGCAGCAACGGGGTGGGGGGCAGCCTCTTGCCCACCTCTCTATAGCCTTGTATGAGGGAGGGGGCACAGAGAGGCAGAGAAAGAGAGAGCGAAAGGCCGGCCATTTCTGGCACAGCCCCACTCTGGAGAAAGCGGAAGGGCCAGAGAATTAAGCCAAGCAGGTGGAGATGCGAGCAGGCTCACCCAGAAGGAAGGAGGGGCAAGGAAGGCTACCTCAGCACCCAAGGAGGGCAAGGCTGGCAGAAGAACCACTCTACTGTGGCCCCCATCAGCAGAGTTCAAGGGCTGATGGGGCACAAAAGGCCAGAGAGGCCCAGCTGTTCAGCCCGGCAGAAGGAGGCCATCAAGGCAGCCCGTCCAGTGCAGGGCTGGAAGGAACGAATGAAAACCTGGGGCCTTTTCCTTCCGCCTGGGGCTGCCTCGGGATCACCTGGCCCACACCTAAGGCTGCACGTGGGGCCAGGCTGAAAGGAGGCTGTTGGCTAGCAATGACCAGGCTTCGGTTAACCGGGATCCCAACCTATGACCCGTAAGAAATACAGGAATCGGCCCCAGGGAGGGCAAGGCTGGGAAGGGCCTGCCTGCCTAGACCAGTTTTCCCCATTCTCTGGTAACTGGCAGGAGGGCAGGAAGAGGATGCATCGAAGGAAGGGCACGTAGGGCAAGGCAGCCGTGAGGAGTGCAACAATGCTTCCCTCGGGCCACACTGCCATGCACACACACACACACACACCGATGATCCAGGAAGAAGCAGAAGACAACATTAGTGGCCGCCGTGCAGGCCAGCCCTGCCCCATCCGTGTTGGGGGTGGTGATGAAGAGGCCATTTCCTGACCCGCTGCTTGCTCTGTTCTGAGCCTCTGGGGAGCAGCCTTGCCCAACAGGAGAGCCCGCCCTAAGCTGCCTCTCTAGCCCGTCAGGTTCAGGTGCGGAGGAAAGGCTCCCCCTAGAGCAGCCACCTGGCCTGGGAGGATCAGTGAAAGAGAAGCGGAAGAAGCCAGAGGGCAGAGGCCGGAGGGATTCTGCTCATGCAGCCGATGACTCAACCCCCAGCTAAGTGAGGGAGGGAAGGCGTACCGCTCAGGGCAGAGCCAGGGCCTGCATGAGATCCGTTGGCTGCCTTGTCGTTTAGGACGGGGGTCACCAACTTGTTCAGCCAGCAGGCGCCTTTCCGTGATGTCACAGGAACCATCAAAAAATCTCATCTCTTATTTTAAAATTGCCTAGATCTTGAAAGTTCTCATGGGAGATTTTAAAAACGAATCTGAGAGGACCTCTCAAAGGTTGCGGGGGGGAAACATGCCGGTATCAGCTCTACGAAAGGGTTGGCAGGAGCACCTCCAGGTTGCCTTCACTCTTCAAAAGCAAGACGTGAGAAAGAGTTCCCAGGGAGCTTCCGCTTGCTCTGGTCCCACTCTGAGCTCAGGCAGCCTTTAAAGCGGCCTCATCCAAAGGACCTTCCTCTCCTCTGCTCACCAGGCAGCCTCTGGGGCAGATGGCCGTAGAGTGGCCACCTTAAGTCCCGGCTGTCCCTTCCCGTTCTCTGCTCCCACGGGAAAAGAGTAGCCTCACTTCCAAAGGAGCCTCTGTCCTAAGCATGGGCCGAGGGGCCTGGGGCCCGACTGCTCTTATTGCAAGAGAGGCTCAGCAGAAGATCCCAGGCTGCAATCCAAACCGATACCGAATCTTGTAGCGCCTTAAGGACTTACCAAAGACTTTGGGGGCCGTAACCCCCAGGGGATTTCATCAGATACTCTAAATGCTCTAAAATGCTAGTGTGCCTTTAAAAGGCTGCAAGGCCCCTGGGGGAGTTATTCTCCCTTCCTTTGATTTCTATAGCTGTTCATCTCAACCAGTGGCTCTCGTTCTTACCACAACAGCCTAATACCCCGAGCTCTGGGAATCAGCAGTCAAGACCACTGCCAGTCTTTCCCGGCGCAGAAGCTACAAGACAAAGCCCTTCGGCTGTAGGAAAGGAAGCTGTAGGGCACCAGCCGAGCAAATGCTGAGTGCCTCCCCTGGAGCATTATACTTACAGGCGGCCGCCCCTTCCCTCCGGTCAGTGCAAAGAGGTTAGTGAGAGAGAGGAGGGCAGGTCCAGGCAACAGAACCCCTCAGCTCCCAGGGAAGCAAAAGCAAGCGGAAGCCCCCGGGAGGCAGGTGGGAAGGTTACCTCTGCACGGCTTCCTGGTCTGGCTCCCCATCCGAGCTCTCCTCGTCCACGGGAGTTACAGCAGGCACTGCCTGGAGGGAGACAAGATCACTGGCTGCGCTTGCCCAACAGCTTCTCCAACGGTCCCCCTCGGAGGAGGAGGAAGAGGAGGAGGGCAAGGCAGAACAAGCGGCCCATCCCACAAGGGAGCTTCACCGTCAAGGGCTCAGGAAACAGGACAGCAACACCAAGGTCCACCAGCCCTCCCCAGGATCCAGGCTGGATGAGCAGGGAGGAAAGCCAGTTCAGAGGCCTCCTCCACCCATGACACAAGCAAACCCAGCCAAGGAGTCCTTTCTGGTGAGCCACTTATGGAGAGGGGTCCCTAGGGAAGTCGGGGCTTACGGGTGTCATGGTTACGAGGGGAGATGGGCCTCGAGGACGCTTCAGGAGCTGCTGGGCGTGCAACTGGATGTTGGCTCCCCCGTCGGAGGCCCTGCGCCCCAGCGGCCCCATCCCGTTCAGCAGCTGCAGCGTCGGCGGCTGCAGCAAAGACTGCTCCTGCAACAAAGCTTTCTCTCACTGCCGCTCTCTGCTCAGTTGCCCCCCGCAAAGGCCGGGACGGGCGCTCCCTGAAGCACCCAGAGGAAGGGAAGGTACCTTGTACTCCAACTGGCCGGTCGGCTGCAGGTGCTGCATGGGAAGCATGTTGGCTGCCATGTTCACATTTGGGGCCACCTGCAGGAACGGGGCCTGGGGGGCGATTCGCGGGAAACCGGGGAGCAGCTTCTGCAGATCCTCCATCACCTCCGTGCTGCCAAAAGGAAGAGGCAAGCGCTTGGACACCAGAAGCTGGAGACCCCGGCACCCCTGCCTCTGGCTTCCAAACTGCTGGGGGAGGGGCTGAGAAGCAATCCCACTAACAGGCCCAACTGTTACCCAGAAGGGACTGGAGTGGGGGTGGGGGTGGAGCCAAGCTCACCGAGGATCAGCCACACCAACGGTGTGTCTTCGCATGGAGAGGTAACGGACCAGAGCTTCGGGAGATGGCTCCTCTCCTTCATCGCTGTCCAAGTTCATGGTACCATCCGTCTGTAGGGGAAAAACCCCAGAAGAAGAAATGCAGGAGCCTCCGGAAGAGAAAGGAGCGACCCCGAGAAGAAGCCCTGGATGAAAGGCCCTTACCTCGACTATCTGGTTGTCTGGGTTGATGAGCTGCACTTGTGGGACGCTGAGGCTCACCGGGTTGCCAGCAGGTTCTGCCTGTAAAGCAGACCCAACCACCCAAATACTGAATGCCCTGGGTGACGAGGCCCTGCCCCTCCTGCTCTGCCGCCAAGAGCTGCCTTGCTCCCCAAACCAGCTCCCCTACCAGGACAATAGTTGCTTTGCTCAGGAGGGGTGGGGAAGGCCGTGTGAGGCTTCAGCCTGGACTGGAAACAACCCAGGCAAGAAACTTCTAAGAGCTCCGGTTAGAAGTTTAGCAGAAGAGAAATTAAGTCCACCTCTGACTTTCACACAGAGACGGGCAACATTTCCTCTTTTTCCCTGGAGGGACCTGCCTCTTTTGTGGGGAGTGGCCCCATAAGCCACTCCAGCCGGGGAGAAAAGGAATTCTCACAGGGACCCCTGCTTCAGTTTGGTGGTGACAAAGAAAGGCCCCTCTGCAGTACGCGCTCCATCCACCCCAGTGAAGTCCTCCTGATGCCCAGCTTGCCTTCCCTTGGCTGGGCCACACTGGAGCCCTGCCCAACCCAGAGCTTGGCAGGAGGTCAGACAGAGGGCAGGAAGAATGCCGCATAGCTGTCTTATCCCTCCACACGGTGTCCGTCTGCCAAGCCAGAGCAAGAGAGGCATTCCCGGGTCACCGGAAGCTCCTAGGCAAAAGCCGCCAAGGTGCTGTGAGGCCAGGGACGTGGGGCCCCGCTCTGGGCTACCCAGCAGCGGAGCTACCTCTGTCCCAAGACTGACCTGGAGACTGGCAGGTGCTGGAAAGGTCAGAGTCCGGGGAAGGCTGGGCAGGGCCGAAGTGCGCAGGGTTTTGTGCCTCTTCTGGCGATCACAGAGAAGGCTGTAGATTGCACTGTAGTGGTCGTAGGCCTCTGTCCTCAACGACTAGGAGAGCACAAAAGCCACAGGTCACCCTTCCCTGCCCCCAGAGCGGGCCTAGAGGTCCCCGAAAGGCCAGTGGCCTTGGTACCTGGAGGGTGCGCTCCTTATCCAGCCCCATCTCCGCCATGGCCAGCAGCACCTCCTCATTCAGGGGCTCCAGCTGCCTCTCGGCTTTCAGCTGCTGACATTCTGCTATTAACTGGAAAGTAGAGAACTTTTTCAGGGCTGCTTGTTCCCACAACAAAAAAAGGTACAGATCCTCAAACCGAGGAGCGGTTGCAGCTTATGAGCCAGCTGAGCAGGACGTCATCCCTCCCCACCCGCCCCTCCCGAGGAAATTTCCCAGCCCCAAAGAGCTGAGAAATGATAAAGCAAGGCTGGCAGGGAAATCAGCCCCAGGGACCCCACTGGCAGGAACAAACCCCTTCCCTCCCCTCACCCTCCCTCCCCTCGTGAAGAGCCTACGGATGTGCATCTGCTCTAGGGCTGGCCCCACCTTCACCAAGTCCCCTTTACGCTGACCTGGTTGCCCAACCTTCCCACCTGCTTTTACACCCAAACGTCTTATGAAAGCCAGTCAACGGAAGGTACTCACTGTACTGAAGTCGGTGTCTGCTTCCCCAAGCTTCATCCACTTGTGCTTGCAGATCTGCTCCATGGAGAGCCGTTTGCTCGGCTCCAGCACCAGCATGTGGCGGATCAAATGTTCACACTCTGCAAGAGAGCAGCCGGGATGGGACCAGAGGACAGGCGCCATGGGATACTCCTGCATCCCCCGAGGGTCCCTCCTTTGCCCTTGGATCTGCGGCTTGATGCGATTCTCAGAAGGCGAGTTGGTCCACACCTACTCGCTCTCCTCCTGCAAAGGGCAGGCACCCCGAGCCCCTACTCCACCAGGACCTGACGGTCAAACTGTGGTGCTGCAGGCCCCAAGAAAGGGGTCCAATGCCTTGCTGCAAGGACCACCCAGAAGCAAAGCCCTTTTGACACGGCCCACTGGCCCACTATGTTTGTTACCCTCCTTGAGAACCTGAGGAAGACAGATACTGACCCAGCCCAGAGGGAGCCTTAATCTGGCAGGCCAGTCCCTCACATTCTCTCCTTCTGTGTGTCACAGAGTGGATGGAGGGTTGTATTTTCTCAAATGCTTCACCTGCATTTTCCCCCACAAAAACTCCACGAAAAGGGGGATGACAAAAAATTCCACAAAGTTCTAGACTGATACCACCATTTTTCTACGGAAGAAAGATCTTCTGCCTCTATCAAATCACTGAGGTTCATCTGATGGGCCCATGTAAACACAAGGCCAAAGCAGGAAGGTTCCAGGACCGGGACCCAGAAGGCCAAGAGCAACTGGCCCACCAGTATGACTGTCTCATTCCTGGCAGGACTCGGGGGAAGAACAGAAGCAGCCTGCCTGCTCAGGGCTTGTGTGCTGAAGGTGAGTTGTAGGTGAAAGCAGCATTGCTCCAAAGCTGAGCCCGGCTGGGACGTTCCCTGGCCTGATCCTGGGCCTGCCTAAGGCTGCCCCTCCCTTCCCTGGCAGAAGACATACAAGACCACGGGAAATCATTTTAACACAGTTCTGCAGTAGGCAGAACTAAATTCCGCCCACTGAATGTTAGATGATGGCTTCCTGCTCACAGGAGGAGGAAAGGCGGGGAGCCTCAATTCCCTTTTATACGGGGTGGGTTGGGGGCGGGGGATGCAGGCAGGGAAGTCTCACGGAGGCTTGCATCAAAATAATCTGCTTTAACATTTCCCCAGCTCGGTCCTTTCCTGGTGTCTCACTTCCTGCAAAACTAAAAAGCATCAGAAAAACTAATCCTGGCTCCTCCCTCTTTCCCACTGGGGGAGTGGAGTGGGGGAAGACTCTGGGCCAGGCAGGGGGTCCTCAAGGCAAGCAGCAGCTTGGAAAAGAGGAACTGGCCACAATCACCACCTGACCTTCCCACTGAAGCAAGAGACCAAAGAACAGCCGTGCCCAGAAAGGCCCAAAATGGGCTCTTTGGATCACTCCGAATTTCAACAAACGGTACGCTCTGATAAGCCTGTGCCTGGTCCAGTCGAGCGCTTTCTGTGGTAGCCCGTTTTTATCCTGGAGGAGGCAAAGGCAACTGTCCCTTTCTGCAAGCAACCATCTTCCAAACAGTGGGCGGGGGGGGGGGGGGGAAGCGATACCTGTTTTCAGGCGCAAGCTTCTTAGGGCCCTGCTCCTTCAGCCAATGGACACAAGGAAGCAGAACCCAGGCCCCGCGGTGTCCGGCTGCACGCACCACCACCCAAACACACTGCTACGGGGGCCGCGGCCGGCATCCCGTGCTCCGTACCTGTTGACATGAAGAACGGGATGCGGAACTTCCCGCTCAGCACCCTTGCCCGCAGGTTCTGCAGCGTGCTGCCATCGAAGGGCAGGGCCCCGCACACCAGCACATAGAGCACCACCCCAAGGCTCTGCAAAAGAAGAGGTGCTGAGCCCCCTTGGTAGGGCAGCGGGGAGGGAGGGAGGCCTCGCAGAGGAAGGCCAGGGGAGCCAACGGACCCATCTCCCAGCCCAATGGCCAGAGGGGGCCAAGGCAAAGATTCCAGCTGCGAATGTGGCTTCTTGAAGCCAACGAGGCCCTTTAGGCCGCTATGCCTTCGCCACTTACCCAGATGTCCACTTTCGGCCCATCGTACTCCTTCCCTTCAAAAAGTTCAGGGGCAGCGTAAGGGGGACTCCCACACCAGGTCTTCAGTAGCTGACCAGGAGTGAAGATATTACTGAATCCAAAATCTGGGGGAGAAGAAGGAAGGGCCACTGATTTCCCACCAAACTGCCTATTGCCTAATGCCCGTCCAGGGGAAGCCAGAGCAATTGTCCGGCAAGAAAGCCCGCGCCTGCGTGTCCCCTGGTTTCCCCACCACCCTCCAGCACAACCTTTAAGGTGCTGGAGCTGGTGATCTGCCCCCCCCCCCGGCCTTTCGACCCCACTGCCCCAAAATGACTTTCACTGGGTTTGTGCTGAATTGAATTTGCCGGTGTGATATCGTTGGGTCTGCAGATCCTTTTGGATCTCTTCCTGCTTCAGCCAGGCTAAAGAATTACGGGCCCTCAGGAAGTGCAGCCATTCCACGCAAAGCCCACCTTGCT
The DNA here is from genome assembly GCA_030761175.1 of Masticophis lateralis. Lineage (NCBI taxonomy): Eukaryota > Metazoa > Chordata > Lepidosauria > Squamata > Colubridae > Masticophis > Masticophis lateralis. The sequence continues at coordinate 17,233,354 of JAUDYJ010000008.1, forward strand.
GCCTCTATTGCAAGGACTGTTCATGAACTCCCACTCCCCCTTTCTGAACTCCCTTGGCCTGACAGTCTGTTTGCCAGGAGACCTTTGGAAATCCTGCGGTACAAGGGATCACCTGCTATCTTGATGTTCAGATTGGCATCCAGAAGCAAATTCTCGGCCTTCAGGTCTCTGTGCACAATATGGTGACAGTGGCAGAAGTGCACAGCTGCTACTATCTGCTTAAACTTCTTCCGAGCCTCTTTTTCAGCCATTCGTCCGTGAGCCACCAGGTGATCTGAAGGAGAGGCGGGAGGGATGAAGCCGGTTAGACGTCTATTCTGGGCGAATGATGGGACATGCAAGGAAGTGACCTGGGGAGAAATTGATTAGGCCACCTGTGGAAGGAGACGCGGTGTAACTGCCAGCCAGAACTGCTGGTGGGGTAAACTGCTCTCTTGAACTTCAGCACATTTCCTCCCAAACCTCCTGCAGGGAAAGAGTGAGGCCGATTTGCAGCAAAGGGTTCTCTCCTGTTGGAGCAGCGTCCCCAGGGGAATGCTCTCGGCCCGGCCCCAAGGCTGCCTACCAGCCCTTCAGGCACGGACCGGAGCAGCTTCCGAGGCTCCTCAACACGACCAGGCTCGGCCTTGCCAAGGCTTCTGGGGAGAAGCCAAAGAGAAATCTTTCTAGGCAAGAAGGATGGCCCCACAAGGCATGGCCGCTATTTTAGATCCCACTCCACCCCACCTCCCCCCGAGGGAAACAATAGTACCCAAGCTGCTCCATTTAGCGTGCCATGGGGTGGCAAAAACTGCCATTGTCACGCAAGAGTGAAGGAGATTGTGGGAGACACCCCCACGAACCCGTCTCGCACCAATGGGCAAAGCCGTGGGAGGCAGCAGTGGAAGACAGAACAGACAAGGGCCCTATCTCTCCTCCACTGCCTCTCAGGCCGCGGGGGAGGGGTGGGGGTGGGGTGAGCAGAAAAGCCAGGCACTCTGCAACCCAGAGCAGAACAGAGAGCAGGAAGGTGCCCGAGTTCAGCAAGGATGGAGGGAGGGGGGAGAGATGTGTGTATGGGGGGGGCGCACTTGGGGGAGTGCATGGGATAAACATCTTCCTCGTGCCTTTGACCAAAGAACACAGGGGAGGGGAGAGTAGCCATTGGGCTGATCCCCAAGAAGTCCTGTAATAAAAAGTTGGGAGTAACCAGCTTAATGCTCATCTTCAGATGGAGTTGCCAAGAATGCTCTGGGTTTAGTGGTTTTGGCAAAACTTTAATTCACCCGCCCCCCACCCCCCGGGTGAAAAGAGCACCTGGCTTCCCTGGCTGGGACAAAAAGGAGCTGAACTTTCATATGAGGTGGGGGGGGGGGACGACACACATGCGAAGCGCCCCTTCTGCAACTGGACCTCTTTGTCCAGATGCACATTGAGGATTTCTGCTAACAAAGCAACCTATAACACCCGGTGTTTGCTCTGGGCAGCCTTAGGCGTGCCAGTCACCTCCATGAAGGCTGAGCTGCTTTTGAGAGCGATCAGGCCAGCCAGTGCAGACAAGCTGAGAGGCCCTGATGTCTCATACTCCCCTTTTTCTCTGAGAAGCCCTTCCAGAAAGAGGAAGCCTAAAGGGCCAACAAACAACGGCATCCCGGGCGATTCCTGGATCCCCCCCAGTCTGGGCCCCAGACCGGAACTGCACCACTGAAACAGCTCCCTACCCACCTGCTCTACACTTGCTCCTACCATAATCGGGACTTCTTTGGAATGGCAGAGCAGGTTCAGTCAGCCTGCCCACGGGGAAAGGGGAGTTGGGCAAAGCGTGGCAAGTGAGGAAGGGCATCCTCCACATGGCAGTGAAGAAGAGGGGCTGGGAGGGTCTCGCATAACCAGGGAGGGCAGCATGCAGACAGAGCCAGGAAGAGAATGGCAGGGCTGGCTTTCTTGGACCTCTGGGAGCTGGCTAGGCCCCAGGGCTGGCAGCAGGAAGATGGTGACCGGGCCACTGAGACGGGCGGGCTTTCCTGGGCTCTTCATCTTGGCAACTCACCCTGCCAAGAAGGGCCGTGGCTTTTGGGTCCCCAAAGCCTCCAGGCAGCTGCAGAGCGCCTCCTGAGAGGCTGCTGCCAAAATGTGACTTAATGTGATCCCAGATGAGGATGATAAAATACATAGGGGGTAACCACAGCAAACGTGTCCGATTATAATATATTTTAATTATATTTAAACTTTTAGTTTTTGTTCTGGCCCTGCAGTGCCGTAACACGGGAAAGCCAAGCCTGGCTGTGGCCCAAGAAAAGGAGGGCCCCTTTGGGTCACAAAGGTTCAGGGTGGAGTCTCTTTATGGCCTCTTTATCAGCTGAAGTCACCTTGGCTCTTCCGTAGCCACTGCAACTTTGTCCTGTTACAAATGAAGCTGCCCAAGAAAGGAGGCGGCCTGGGTGGGCCTGTCCTTGCGGCTAACCTGGCTTGCCAGATGGAAGCTCAGCAGGCAGCCCGGCGGGTCTGCTTGGGCTGCCCAGGGACAATTCTAGCTCCGATGGCAGCCGACCTGCACCAAGGCCAACCTCCTGTGCGGGCTGTCACTTTCCCCGAGTCTTCACATTTTGAGAACTTCATTATGACAAGCCCCCTCAGAATTCCCCGCTCCTCCTTTCCTTTTATCCGAGGGCACCAGAGCTCACCCATCTGGCTTCCACAGCAATTATGCAGCAGTGGAAACTTCCAAGACCAAAGAGCATCGGCTAAAAAGCAAGCATTTACTGGAGTAGACCGAGTATATTTTGGTTGAATAAGGCAAACAAGGCACTTACCAAATATCTCCCCTCCGCTGGCATACTCCGTGACCAGATAAATCATCCTCTCCGTCTCCATGACCTGCACAAGGGCAGAAAAGCAGCTGATACGGACAAAACCCCCTCGGCTCATCTGGCTTCTTCTTGGGGGGAGGGGTCCACAGAGGGATTCCCCAGGGGACAGGCACCAAAGGCTCCACAGACTGATGCTTTGCGGTTATCTGCTACGCTCCCAACAAAACCGTTTTACTCTGAAATCACCGTATCCGCCTGAATCAGCAAGAGGCCTCTGGATTGTGGGGGCCAAAGGGAAGCCTTGCAGACCCACCTCCCCAGGGACCCACAGAGGTTCCCTCTGGATCCAAAGGAGCCCGAAGGTTGGAGGCCCCTCCTGCCCCTCCCCCAAAGTCTTTACCAACATGTTGCCTGTCCCCGTCTCAGTTACTCAGCCGCCAGACCTGATACAATCTGATGATATGAGGGTGGCACAGCATCTTCATAATCTGCACTTCTCGAAAAATCTTTTTGAGGTTCTCTTCATCCAGCTGAGTCTTGTCAATGATCTTTATGGCGACCTGAAAGGGCAAACGTGAGAGTGGATATTATTAAACCCAGAATGGGCAGTTTGAGCAGAAGAACTGCTGCTCCTCACCATCTGATTCATTCGGAGAGCATAAAGCTACCAGAGAGCAGGAAAAAGGACTGGCCTATTGAACCAAATGGCTTATTTCTAACTCTGAATAACTTGCCAAGGTTGGGCCAAAAACCCTAATAGGTATGACAGAGATGCCAGCAACTTTCTATCAACTGTGCTCTGAATGGTGGCTTTCCATGAATTTAGTAATTTGAGGAAGATGGTATCAATTGATTGCATTCATCCGTAACGCCAAGCATTCTGAACTAGTCAGAGTGGCCCAATTCAGATACTAATTTAAACCCAAAACAAGAAAACCACCTTATGTATGAATGCTGATGCAGGAATCCGAGCAGGTGCTTGGGGGTGGGGGTGGGGATGGGGAATGAGAATAGCAAATAGACTTTGTAAATACCTTAGAAACTCTGGAAGGTGTTATTTTTACAATGGAAGGGAACACAGGTCATCAAATCAAGCTTTTCTCTGCTCAAGCGTCTCGTTTTTAACCCAAAACATTCAGAAAACAAGACTGCCCTAGCAAGAGTCCCATCTTGTGGAGCTTTTAACTGCCAAAACCCCATGCAGCGCTCAGTTTAGAAATGGGGATGTCAGAAGGTGGTATTATGGGTTAGTTGAACAGTTCTAGCCCTTGCCTAATAAGGCCAGGCACCCTTCCTGTCTCTGTCTTTGCCTTTGGCCTTGCCCCCCTTCCAAGATTGGCCTCTTGGTCTTCCGATGATCTGTTTTGTGCTCTGAGCACCACTTGCAGAACAGCCGTTTTGGGTTGCCAAGGGCTTCCTTTTCTTCTACTGATGGCCCCTCTCTCAGCCCAGCCTGCCTACCTCACAAGGTTGTTTTCAGGGGGAAATGGGAAGAGTAAGCACAAGGCGCCTTGACCTAAGCTCCCAAAGGAAAGCTGAGATCCAAGGTCTAATACAAAAAGAGTAAAATAAACTCAAAGGCCCCTGTATCTAAGTTCCTGCAAATCCGAGTTCTTCAGCCCAGCTCCCTGCCCAGCCCAGCCACAACTCTGCGGGCAGCTGTGGGAAGAGAGGCAGGGAGCCCAGGAACGAGGCTGCTCAGTCACCATTGCTCTTTGCTCTCCTGGGTTCCACCCATCCCAGCAGATCCTTGCTGAGACCTTCGCTCCGGTGTTTCAAGCCACCTACTTTCCTGCCTGGGTATCTGTCACCATGGCGATTGCAATTCCACACAAAACCCAAATCTATGCCACTTTCCCGGTGCAAATGCCGGGAGCAAGAAGGAGAGAGCAAACTCTCTGCTTTGCTGATGTTTTACCGTCAGCTCTTTCTGCCTTCTTGAGCCTTTGCAGCGGCCATCCCAGAGTGGCAGGGCATCTCTCTTGCCTCCCTGCTCAGGGCTTTCGTGATTCTGTGGCCGTTTTCAGGGTGAGAGGGGCCCTTTCCTCCCAACAAGCTGCTGACAAGACCAGAGGGCAGCTCTGCTCACTGGAGGGAAAGCAGGAGAAGGAAGGGAGAGCAAAGCTGGAAAAAACTGGCTTCCTCCCCACCCGAGGAAGCTTCAGCACAGGACAATAAAGGCCATCCTGCTCTCTGCTGAAGCCCCCAAGCGTGGAAGGTTTGCAGGCAGGGGGTGCAGAGTCTGGAGCACCCCCAGGAGAGCTCTGTGTGCTTCCACCTCTGGAAGTCTGCTACAAGGCCACTTAATAAGCTTTGCTGCTGCTTTAAAAAAGCCATGGAGGCCATCACTGAGGGAGCCACCAGGTGGTTGACATCCTGACTAAAATTAAGGCTTTCTGTAGGGAACCTTCCGAACTTACTTAATGATCCATCCACCTTCTCTCTTGGCAAAACAACCAAACAGGACAATAAAAGGAAACCCTTCAGTCCAATTAAACACCTCTTGAAACGCCGACTGGGGAGAACACTGATCAATCTTCCCCTGGACTGATAGCCAGTTCATAAACAGATGCTCATATCAGCAATCCGAGAGAGTTGATCGTGGGCTGCATTACAATGTTGACGAATCTGTTTTGCTGCCTCCTCCATGCTCGATACATCCCTTTCTTCCACACAGTGAAGTTCCAGGTTTGTGACATGCTGTTTAATTCAAATGTATGCCCACTTCTTTGAACCGTGTCGATCTTTGCAAAGCTGCATCTACAAACATCACCCTGAGTCTTCCCGGAATGGTCAGGAAGACGGCGCTGGAGGCAACGTGGCCCAGCCATCTGTTCCCTGTCTTTGCGTGGGCAACCAACAGGTGGCACCACTGACATACCTCCACGGCAGGAGTGACCCACTGACCTCTCCTGCGAAAGCTCCCACCTCCCAGCCCCGGAAATGAGCACAGCCAGAACTGTTCTCACATGTGTGTCAAACAGTCATCCTAAGAACGATAAACAGTCTAACAACCTTTGGGTGCTTTTGCTGGGACTGAGCCCCGAGCAGCCTGGCCAAAGAAGCTGGGGGGCTTCCTGACCTGAGTTCTCCAACTAAATAATATTACATCACAGGATTTAAATTTAATAACCGGCAGTCAATGACAGGCTCAGCCAAATGGCAGCATGCCTCTCTGTGCCGTGGTCCAATCTTGGCATGCCAGGAAATGGTGCAGTGGGGCATAAAAAGTTCCCAGGGATAATGGCTAGCAATTTGGAGATCCGAGTAGCAACCTGGGCAGCCCCACATATTACGTCTTGCATCATATACAGACTTATATAGTACATACACACACACACACACACACACAAAATGTATGTGTATGTATGTGTACGTGTATATATAATGTATACGTACCTATACCCCTACCTACCTACCTACCTGTATACATACATACATCCCTTTTTTAAAAAAATTAGCATGGCAAATACCCCCCCCACCCCCCCACGCAATTCTGCCTCGATTCAATCCCCTATGAAATGGTCCCAAGCCCCTCAGGGGCCCCAGCCTGGCCCTAGAAGCCCCCCTGTGGCTTTTCATCAAAGCTGTGCTAGGAGCCTTAGAAACGGACATCGTGAATTTGGTGCCTTTGGCTTCAATACTGAAAACACAACAGGACGGGCAGGGCAGGGCAGGGCAGGGCAGGGCAGAGGAGAAAGAGATGGTAGCCACTCCTGTTGTCCTGCCCAGAGCTCACAGAACCGGCCCTGCCTGCGGACACGTTCCCCGCCTGGCTGCTCTCCTGGCTTGTGGGCATCCCTTGCCCACCTCCTCTCATTCCTAGTGTTGCCCGCTTCCCTTCCCCTTTCTCTCCCTTTCCAGGCAGCACAACTGCTGCTTTTCACACTGCCTCTTGGTGACCCTTCTTTTGCAGAAATTTCAACAATCAGGGCATCACGGGAGGAGGGGGGGCACAGGAAGCAAACCTCCTTCCCCCACCCCCTTTCCCCCTCAGTCCTGGAAGGGCACCCTCTGGGTTATCCGCTGAGCCAAGCTGCTTCCCCGGTGTGAAACCCCTGGAGTTGGGAATCAGGGCTCTCCTGATGGGTGCAACTGCTCAGGGAAGCTCTGCTTGCGTCTCCTTTAAGGGGAGGCCGTTCAGATAAAGCGGAGAGTGACGCAAGCACTTCCACCAAGGAAACACAAACCCGGAGAGCAGATGATGATCCAACCGAGGCTGTTCTGTCCTCCAAGCTGCTTTCCCACACATGTCCCCAAGCATTCATCGCAGCCCGTGGGTGGGGGAGACGGAAGCCATCTCCCGGGGATGCAGCCCTGAACCTCTCAGAAAGAAGGAAAAGGGGGGGGGGATCCGTTCCTTCTTCCAAGCGTGGAGTAGCTCAGGCACGCTGATCTTCTCACCTACTGACAAGGAACGGGGCGGGGGGGGGGGGGCACAGAAAATGGACATCCACTTTTAAGATGCATGATGGAGTGGAATGTACGTCTCTCTTGACGGTCTGTCAACTCTGGTAAAATAGAATTTAAAATGTTCAAATCTCATTCGTGGTTCTATCGAGGAATTTATTTCAGTTAACTGATCAGAAGGGCATGAGAGACTTAAATGGGCCTTGTTAAAGAGGGGAGGAAAATGGGAAAAGCAGCCCTGAAGAGTTCCTGGAAAAGGCTGCAGATAATTCAGAGAAGAAACTCTTGGGAACTCAAGAGCTGGGCAGTTATCAGTGTCATGAAAGCTGAAAAAATTGCCCACTTTGGAGATTAGAGACAGCAAGGACTGAACAGGGCTGGGATGGAAAAGAGAGAGGCAGCATTTAATCACTTGTGAGAAAACATATTTCACAAAAATCAAGCAAGCGTGCATGACACAAATGCCAAAACAAAATCTAACCACATTCAACTGTGCAAAGCTGCCAAACCTTCAGTGATCAAATAAGATAATAAACATAATGTGTCCCTGCTAAATGGAGGCTATGAAGTCACCGAGTAGCCTCTGCGCTATTCTCTGAAGCAGAAGCCAGCAGGAGCAACCTTGATGCCAAGCAGGACAGTCCGTTTGCCAGCCGTGGGATAACCTTCCTCTCAATGAACGTGGCTTTTAGATCACTCGGCAGGAGGTGCCAACGGAGCTGGAGCCCAGGGCAGCTGTTGAGCACTGGCACAGCGTCAGTGAGGAGCCGAAATGCCACACAAAGTTGCTTAGCAGCCCAGGAATCCCAGCTTGCCAGAGCAGCAGAAGCATCCTCAAGAGCCCAGCATCCAAAAGCAGGCCAGGACTTCCCATCCTGACTGCCGTGCCCGACTTGCAGAGAACTCATAAAGATGAAAGGCTCAGCAGCTCTGCTAAATCTTGGGTTACTCCTCGGAGACTGGCACATTATATACTAAGTGTTGTCAATCTGGATTTGCCAGGAGGAGGACTGACAAACTGCTGGTATCATTGAAGGCCTCCTTGGGGCCTCCTCCAGGTTCTGCTAGGCATGGCAAACATGGACTCAGAAGATCTTTTGGCATCCTATCCTTGTAAACCAAGGCCAGTTTGTCCCAGCCCTGCCCTCTCCCCCCTCCCCCCAACACCAGATGCCCCCCTTGCCCATCCCCAAGGAGGTTGCCTGGTGGCCAAAAGGACTTGGCGGCATAATTGCCAGGTGCCTCCCACCTGGGATTCCAACCCCCTCGCTTAGATGCTTTCTCTATTGCCAACCATTAACAGAGGGCCTCTCCCACCAATTCCTTACCCCACCATCATTATCATGATTCCTTGCCAGAAAATATGCATTTTGTAGCTTTTTATTTCTATACATACTGTGTACACACAAGTATACACACACAAATCCAAATACATGCACACGTATGTCAGTCTTTAATTCCTCGTCATCCAAAGGTCCAGCCACGACTCTAGCCGACTTCTTCTTCCAAGGAATTCAGCTTTATTGGGTGGCTGGTAGGTTTTGATGCTGTGCTCCACAAAATCCCTTTTTGAGAATTCTCCGAGACTTCTGAAACATTCTTTGCAGAAGAAATGTAGATTCTTCAACAACCTTTGTGAAATCTATTGTCTTCTTGTACTGTTTACATATATTCAAGGATATGTGTTTGTATTGGGCAACAATTCCACTATCTATCTGTATCCGGCTTCAGGCCTGGATACAGCACGGAGACGGCATTGGTCGCGTTGGTTGATGATCTCTGGAGGGCTCGGGACAGGGGTTGCTCCTCTGTTCTGGTCCTATTAGACCTCTCAGCGGCTTTTGATACCATCGACCATGGTATCATGCTGCACCGGCTGGAGGGATTGGGGGTGGGAGGCACCGTGTTGCGGTGGTTCTCCTCCTATCTCTCCGACCGGTTGCAGTCTGTGTTGGCAGGGGAGCAGAGGTCGACCTCGAGGCGCCTTGCTTGCGGGGTGCCGCAAGGGTCGGTCATCTCGCCGCTCCTGTTCAACATTTATGTGAAGCCGCTGGGTGAGATCATCCGTGGTTTCGGGGTGCAGTGTCATCTGTACGCTGACAATACGCAGCTGTACATCTCCACCCTGGATCACCCCAATGATGCCCTCGAAGTGATGTCCCAGTGTCTGGAGGCTGTACGGGTCTGGATGGGGAGGAACAGGCTCCAACTCAATCCTTCCAAGACTGAGTGACTGTGGATGCCGGTGTCCCGATATAGCCAGCTGGTGCCTTCGCTGGCTATTGGGGGCGAGTCTTTGGCCCCCACAGAGAGGGTTCGTAACTTGGGCGTCCTCCTGGATCCACGGCTGTCTTTAGAAGAGCATATGATGGCCGTGGCCAGGGGGGCTTTTTATTAGGTTCGCCTGATACGCCAGTTGCGTCCCTTTCTGGATCGGGACTCCTTAGGGATAGTCACTCATGCCCTGGTCACTTCTCGCCTGGACTACTGTAATGCTCTCTACATGGGGCTCCCCTTGAGGAGCACCCGGAGGCTCCAACTGGTCCAGAATGCAGCCACGCGGGTGATTATGGGGCGACTTGGCGCTCCCACATGACACCTCTCCTGCGCGAGCTGCACTGGCTCCCAGTGGTCTTCTGGGTGCGCTTCAAGGTCTTGGTTCTCATCTTTAAAGCGTTCCATGGCTTAGGACCCGGGTACTTACAAGACCACCTTCTGCCACCGATAACCTCCCACCAGCCGATACACTCTCATAGAGAGGGCCTCCTCAGGGTGCCGTCAGTCAGGCAATGTCGACTGGCGACCCTCAGGGGGAGAGCCTTCTCTGTGGGGGCTCCCGCCCTCTGGAACGAGTTACCCCCGGGGATTCAATTAATCCCAGACCTCCGCACTTTCCGCAAAGCATTAAAGACTTTACTATTCCAGCAAGCTGGGCTGGCTTAACGTAGATTTTAATGGGTGAATTTTATGAGTGGTTTTAAATTTGGGGAAGCCAAAATTTGATTTAAATATGTTTTAGATCACTTTTAACTTTTATATTGCTGTATTTTAATGTTTGGCTGTTCACCGCCCTGAGTCCGTCAGGAGAAGGGCGGTATACAAATTTAATAAACTAACTAACTAACTAAAGGAAGCTTTGTTTTTAATTGCTTTCTTGACATCTCTTGGAGATGATGGTATTTAACCTGACAACAGTATGCATTAGAGCTGATCTGCCATGTTTTGTTTATATATAATCCCCAAGTGTTCTTGAAAGGATTGACATCTGGACTTTTTCTTCAACTACATCATGGCCAGAGGCTTTTGGGGGTTAGGAAAAAACCAGATCTACGTAGTGTATTGTCTCCAGGTGTTTCTGGTGCATGTATTATCCCCTATAGAGTCTGGCTGACTCTACTGTGTGCCGCTGCTTCTATCCTGCTTCTATCCTGCCTCCACCTGGATGAACAAAAGCATTTTCATCCTCATCTCAGGAGAAGGATTCACATTAAGCCAGATGCAGCCTTTGCTTGCGATGCCTCCTCTCCTTGTTCAGCCAGCTAAAGGACAGGTCATCCTTCCGACATACAAGCCGGGACGTATCCCAGGGTGTGCTCTCAAGCGACAGGCCCCGGGATTTAGCCGGCACCTCCCAAAGCACCAGCAGGGTGCTTAACCTGGATCGCTTTCAGGAAGAGAAGGCGTGGGATGCCTTGGCTCGCACCCCAATTGGCAACCCTTCCAGAGGAATTTGTCACTGTGTCTAATCGCTCCTTTTACTCCACTTAAGCCAGAAAATCGGGTGCTTGGCGGATCCAGCTAACAACAGCGGCTTCTTACCCTGAAGCTTCCCCTGGTCTGAAGCATGTTCACAATATAATTGTTTGTATAATTTAAATGTTGAGCAAGCATCTCTTGCCAGCTTGGCAATTTGGACCCAAATCTCCTTTACTATTCTATACATATATATGTGCAAAAGCAGGGCATCTTTTAAACAGTGAAGCATCATCCCCAAAGGAGAAGTACCATCCTCACAGCAAAGTTCCTTCCCAAAAAGGTATTTTTAAAATGAATATATATATATATTGTAATGACACAAAGAATTCAAAGGCCGATCCCCTTGGATCCTCTATTCTCACAACGGACTGCCACATGCTCAGGCTGGACAGGCAGCAGCCTCATAAAGACAATTACCCTTTCCTAGCAAATGGCGTATTTGCAATTGCCAATGGTAACAATAAGATGATTTGTTGCCAATAGTAATTTTAGAGTTTGCATTTCTACTGTATAAGAAAGCATTTCTTTTTCATAAATTTCCCGTCACCAAATCTCACAAATGTTTCCAAATCCTGGTTATATTACAAGAGAGGAAGGAAAAAACCCTCCCTTAATGGGTTTGTTCTAGTTCTGGTATTATTTTGGCCGTCCTCTTCTACATCTCTTCTATAGCACTTTTGAGGTGTGATGATAAGAGCCGCAGTGTGGCCGATCTATAGGCAGGCTCTGAGCTGCTGCCAGTCACTTTTCCCAAGTTCCAAAGAGGAAATCAGACACCGCAACAGGTTGGGCCAATGCTTCCCAACTAGCCTCTTTCTGTATCCCTGCCAGCTCAGAAAATACCAGGCTTTTAACTGAACTTAGCAATATTTATACCAATGTGCATCAATTTGTACTCGCTTATTCTAAACCGCACTTTCTATTTCCATTTTACTATGGCAGTTTAGAGAACTTTCTGACGCTCTTCTTTTTATTGAGAACACAAATACTTGGATGTTCTCGGAAAACTGGATCACCTTGTTCTACCTCGACAGTTTGCAAACATCCATAGGAAGCACTAAAGGAAGACATCATAAACTTTCAATGTAAGGATTGTCATTTATACTCCAATTTCTTGATCGGCTTTTGTTCCGCAGAAGAACTTAGTTATTATCACGTTACGGTTAATTGTGCTAACAGATCTTTGATTAAAAATTTTGCCAGAGGTTTTCTGAAAACTATATAAGCAACCCAGACAGAATCATCCACATGGAGAGAATTCTTCATAGAAGAAAGGCAGATTCTTGGGCAATATTTCTGTCTATAAGCTTGGCAATTTGTCTTTAATAATTATTTTCACTCATTTATTCATAAGAACCTTCAGGTGACCAGTCCAACTTTCTGGACTCCCCAGGGTCCATTTTTAAAATTAGCATCATGCTGGCCACCTTATGTGCACATTTGACTGTGTTAACCTATGGATATGCAGTATCTGGATTTGGCAATCTGTTGGTTTTCAGTGGGTCAATATAGGTTTTAGAATTTAGAATTTCACTTGGTATGATTGCTGTTTGTCTTAGCTCTTCGGATTCCCATTCTGAAAATAACCGTTCAGGCATGATGAATATATTGTCTTCAAGCTGTTCCCTGTCTGATGTATTTAATTTTAAGGTTGATCTTTATTAACCTCTCTAGTGATTACTTTGCAAAGCACTTTGCTGATACATTTTTTTATTTTTTCCACTCTGTCATGTTTGTTCAGGGGCCTTCAGCTACTGAAGTTCCCATGCCCCACTTCCGGTTCCCTTCTTCTCAGGACAGAGATTGGACATCTGGGAGAAAGTCTTCTCAGGAGCCCATTCAAGCTGGTGTGAGCCTGCCCTCCCCCGCCTCACTAATAATCCCGGCTGGGCCAAAGGAAGGAAGGTGCTCCTTCTGCTTTTGGCCAGATCAATCTCAGCTGGGTTTTAGGACCCAAATTACCTTGGAGGATGTGAGCTACTGTGGGGGATCTGGAACCTTTCAAATTAACTTCTGACAAGCATTTTCTATGTCATTTGCAGCTATCAAGCCAGCAGTTCCCATGGAAACCAGGGCAAAGCGGAGGCAAATTTGGGTGACATAAGCTGCACAGTGACTTCTTGGGGAGCCTTTGGTTACCTGCCGAGGCTTCCAAAAGGCCCTCTTCAACCCCTATCTCCCCACGGCTTGCTTTCAAGAACACCCAATAAAACAAGAGCAGGCCCTTTTCTCCTGAGCCCAGCTCAGCTTTCCCAACTTTTAATCCTTCCATGCCAAACCTCCAGCAGGCCTTGGTCCCCAAAGGCTCAGGAATGGGACACGCGGAGGTCACTATTGACGGACATCCATTTTTTAATTCTATACCTTTGAAAAGGTTCCCTTATAATGCATGTCTCAGAAGACTCAGGGGGTCCAGATAGCATGGACAGGAATGAGTAGAGTGAATTAAGACTTCTTTGGATTAATACCCTGACCTCACCAATTTCTTTCACACCCACAATTTACAGGCAGACCTCTGAGATTTACACAGCCTAATCCAAAGGCAGATGCCCCTTGCAAGCACACAATTTTGCAGTTGTCGTTTTCTTCCTCTCAAAAGTCTCACTTCTTTTTTGATGTGCCTTGCACTGAGGAACTAACCATGATTTCTCAGAAGTCCATGCACAGATTTTGAACTCACCATTTTCCTAGGCAGAATACACCCATAAGTAACACTCTTGTCCTATAAGGAGTAGAACTACACATTTTTCACAGTCAGCAGCACACCCTAATGAAGACAATACAGTCAGGCCAGTATCAGCCAGCTGCTGATTGCCAGAAAACATCTGGAAACTACTCTCTGCTAGGCATTATCAGGAAAGCTGGAGGCCAAGTCCCAGGCCTTCCATCACCCTTGGGATGGCAGCAATTTTATGTCAATCTTCTGGCTTAGTGTCATTCTCAGCCAGAACTTGCCAGGGAAGCACTGTACCATGCGGCACCACTCTAAGCATCTTTTGCACCAGGTCACAATGGCCGGCTTTGCATAGACCAGAATGCGATAATGGTTCACACATCACACCAACCGAGCAAGACAAACAACAGTCATAATCAAGCTGGAATGACTGACCCTTATGTTTGGGAATTCCACAAACTACAGTCTGAGCCAACCAGTTAGAAAAAAAGATTAACAGAGTTTCTGCTGAAGACGACACTTTGAGGACCTTGTTTATATTAAGAGTTCATATCCGCAAGCTTCCTGCACCTTTGACCAGCATTCCGAACATCTACAAGTGGGCTTGTCCCTTAAGAGCTGTCCCCATCCTCTGAGCCAAGCTCACCACCCTCGCCCTGCTCCCTTCGGTGCCAGCGTTTAGGAAGCAGCCTCTGAGCTGCCCAGGGATCTGTGAATTACCGACTCAGGTTCCATCGTCAAGCCTGTCATAGCCATAATTATTCTTAAGACAAAATATGTTTCTGTTTGAACAAAAACATCTTTGAATGGAATTATTCTGGAAACAGTTACCTTATTATTACTATATTTTAAAAAATAAGGAAGAAAATTTCCAAGGGCTGCCATGTGGGAAAAGGACAAGGAGGCTCTGTCCCTTCTTAGCTGGTGTCTTTTGTGGCTTTAACTCCAAGAAGTTAAAAAGGTGGCAACTCCTACCACCGAAAGAAACAGAATAGCTCCTTCTGCTGTAGCTGTCCTTCGGATCTAGAGTGCCAAAAGATAAAGATGGCTGATGCACAGATTTGCAGCTGTGCAGGAAACCTCTCCTACAGCTGCAATGGAACGGAAGTGGAAAAGGCCAGCATTTTGGCCAGGGGCACAGGGAAGGCTGGTCCCTGCCTGGCACTTAGCAACATGCCCGCATTTTCACTGAGCATTGGGGTTGCATTCCATGGGGCAGGAACCACTTTGCAGTACTGAAAGGAGACGGGTACAAGATGCTCTGCAGATGCTCTTTGTATCACACTTTGCCTTTCCAAATATTGCAGGCCCCCAAAGCGTAAACCTCCCCTCTCCCCCAGAAGACAAGATCTTCCTGCCTTGCATCTTAGCTCTCCTCCCATGCGGTGATGCTCTGTGCTGGGCACACACTAAGCCAAATAACAAAGGTCTCCTAAAATCGTCTCAGTGGCTAGAGTTGCAAGAGACTGACGTAGATGGCCCTCCCAAAGAGGCTGAGGAGATCAAACGAGGGAGCCTGCAGGAATTCCAGGCCACCAATGTTCCTTGGGATGTCTTCTTCTGTCCTCCAGAGAGAGGAATGGCTGAAGCTGTACACGGAAAAGCCACCCTCTCACCAGGGGAGGCGAAATGGGCCCTCCAAGCAGAGAGACAATTCTGGAATGAATAATCCCTAGACCAGAAAAAGAGGTCAGCAACCACAGAAGCAAAGTGTCCCTGGCAATCCATTTTTCATCACCCTTGAGCCCAGCAAAAGCTCCCCAACTAAGGACAGATGTGGCACAGCTGCTGGAGGGCTTCTCCACTGTAAATCAATCTTCTTCTCCTTCACCATTGGAAAGAAAGCCTCTGCGGCTCCTCCTTTGAGACCAGCCCTCAAACAGAGAGGAAATGCCTTCCTCTCCTGGCAGGGCAAGGCGGGAGGCCCCGGAGGGCGAGGGACATTCCCAGGGACGCTCGCTCGGCTGAGCTGTCCTAACCACCAGAGCTATTGCATCAGGCCCAGAAATGTCTCAGCTGCTGCTGGCAGAAGATCCCCTTTCCCAGGCAAAAGCCAGGCTGCCAGGAGGAGCTCAGGGCCACACAGCTGCCCTCCCCCCCTCAGCTCTCCCCACGGAAGGATCACCTCCTAAAGGTTGCTTGCATATTAAGGACACAAGTTGTGGGATATCTGACACAAGCACACACATACTCGCCTAGGTTGTGCTTGCCCTCCCTCCCTCCCTCCCTCCCTTGATCAGGCTTTCTTCCATCTTCCAACCAGCTTGGGACTTCAAAGTGGTTTTAGGCACAACCTTTCAACAGCATTTTTTTCCTGCCTGGCATCCTTTCCCTCCCTCTCTCCTTGTTTACATCTAGAGCCACGCAGCAGCAAACCCTGAATCTCAGGGTCCAGAGTATTTCCATCCTGGAAAAGAAAAAACAGGAAGAGCAGAAGGAAAAGGAGGCATTTTTGAAAAGCAGACCAAGCACCAGGCCCCAGCCTCTCATCCATGGCTCCACATTAACCTGAACAAGCCGAGTGCCTCAGGGCTCAGTCCTGGTCCCAGTGCTGTTCGACACGGGTATGAAGCACTTGCAAACAACACATTAGAAGGAATGGACAACACTTAGAAAAGAGGAAGATGGAGGTTGAATGGTTGGCTAAGCAAAACCATTCCAGGTGGAGCTTCCGGGGCTCTAGAGGCCAGCTGCAGCCGGCGGTCAGCCTGGACACTTCAGATCTACAAGCCTTGCAGGAATAGCATCAGGTTCCCTTTGGAGAGGCATCCTCCTCTCTGCTCCGGCCCTTTCAAGACCAAGCTCTGCGTTTCCTGAAGGCTGAAGCCAGACACAAGGAGACTTCCCTGCACTGGACTGGCAGAGGATGCTGGAGAACATTTGGCAGTGCCGCTTAGTGCCAAGCTGCCCGATTCAGCCCCATGTGCAAAACGGAGCTTCTTTCCAAGGTGAAACAAAGAGCTCTGCCTTCTCTCCTTCCCTCCGGCTGACAGATTCCTTTATCAGAATCACCCAAAGCAGGCTGCCAGCCAAAAGGAGCAGGGCCAGCTCCAAGTTCCTGCAGCAGCAATCCTCTTATCAGCCAGGACTTCACTTCCAACCCCCCCTCACCCCCCCCCCATGAATGTCTGGCCTTGTTTGTTCAAGAAAGGGGGCTGGCTGTGCATGGTGCGCCCGAGGGCAGGAAGCATCATTTCAGCCTCAAGAAAGTCCTGGGGAAGGGAAGGTGCCTCAGCCCTGCAGTACGCAGGGGGTCCAAGGGGCAGCCAGTACCCCACCCCACCCACCCCCAACCCCACCGCCTCCATTTGTCCTCTATTTGCGCCAAGACAGCAGTCCAGGATACAGGCTAAAAATTGCTACTCTATGAGGTTTCGATAAAAATACACGTGCTTACAGGAAAAGCTCTATACAGTAACAATGATTCATTTGGCAGGAATGCTCCCATCACTGCAATGGAAAAACCGGGAGATTAAAGTGCTGAATCTACCCCTCCATGCTAGAGAGGTGGGAGAGGCCTCGAACGCACCAAACCACCCCCGGTTCCGACTGTTGCCACTGCCCGCATAGCTCTGAAGGAGAGAGGTGGGGAAATTGTCCAAGAGCAAGGAAGGGAGAAGAGCCACCCAGCACAGTCTCGACTTCACTGCAATGTGTTGCAAACTAAAACTGCACCCCCCTGACCTTCTGGGTCCCACCCGCTGGCCCGCCTGGGAAACGGCTCCCTCCCTCTCAGGTGTTTTGTCTGAAGCACAAACACACACTAACCGGTTGAGGAAAGAGAGGCTGGGACACAGAGACCGTGCCTCTGTTTGCAGGGCGAGTGTTTTGGCACGCGCGAGCACGCACAAACACAAACACACCCAGACACAGTCTTTGCAGTCACAATAGGAGTATCGCTGTTGACCTCCCTGAGCCAGACAAGATGACAGATAACCTCCGAGGAGAGGCTGCTTAATTGCAAGGCCTCCCAGCTCCTGCCGCTACAGACCCAGAGCTAAAATGGTCTGTTTTCAAATACGGCTCTTCCCTCGGTCTCTGGAGTGAAATTAAATGCCAGGTGTTAGCTTGCTACTCTGACTGCAACGCTAGGCAATTATTCCATGGATCCAGGAAGAGTTCCTCTTGTTTGTATTATTACTAAACAGGTCAAATTACTTGCTTGCATTTTTAAACCATCCTTTCAGCTGTAACCAAGCTTTGAAACTGCATTCTTGTCCCTCTGGATTGGGAAGACCGGTTTGGGCTTTCCATTGTTAAAACTTTACTAAGACTGAAGTTCTGTAGATTGGGAGGAGGGGGAGGTTTAGCACACAAAACAAAGAAAGCGGCCACGTCAGTGTATAGTATTGTTATTCCACATACATTTTAATCACTTAGGCTTTCAAGGTGTTTGTCCCAAAAGTATCTAACTTTTTTTAATCCCTTCGCAACTTCATTATTAAAAATAATTTCATATTAAAATGTCTTCCCCAAATGGAAAAAACTGGACAGAAATCAGTTCTCCCAATATTACACTGTCCGGTTCATGGCTTATAACTTCCTTGCTTGTTTCATAAATCATATTCACCGCTGAGAGGAAGGAGGGAATCATGGACACCTCAGGTTGGACAGAGGTGAGCAGGCAAAACTCAACTCCTATTCTCTCTCGGAGCTATAGGTGATTCCTATGATGCCACTGGGGGAAGGAGGGAGGGAGGGAGGGAGGGAGGAGGACTCAGCTCATTTAAACAAATAGGGATTTCCAAGCCCAGAGGGATCACATTCTACAGGGGTGAAGAAGCTAGCAGGAGTGATGGGGGAGCCTCTCAGTAACCCCCAAGAACAGGCAAGCTCCTGGTCTTGTCACTACCACCTCTTACAACACTAGACAACACAGTATCAACAGGAGAGACCTTCAAATTTCTAGGTTCTATCATATCGCAAGACCTAAAATGGACAGCTAACATCAAAAACGTCATCGAAAAAGCACAACAAAGAATGTTCTTTCTGCGCCAACTCAGGAAGCTCAAACTGCCCCAGGAGCTGCTGATCCAGTTCTACAGAGGAATTACTGAGTCTGTCATCTGCACCTCTATAATTGTCTGGTTTGGCTCTGCAACCCAACAAGACAGACACAGACTTCAGAGGATAATTAGAACTGCGGAAAAAACAATGGCTACCAACCTGCCTTCCATGGAGGACCTGTCTACTGCACGAGTCAAAAAGAGGGCTGTGAAAATATCTACAGACCCCTCGCATCCTGGACATAAACTGTTTCAACTCCTACCCTCCAAACGACGCTATAGAGCACTCCACACCAGAACAACTAAGACATAAGAACAGGTTTTTCCCGAACGCCAGATAATTCTCTCAACAGGGTATTCACATTAGGCTGCACTGCTATTGGTCTTCTTATCGTTCCTGTCGCCCATCTCCTCTCACTTGTGACTGCATGACTGTAACTTTGTTGCTTGTATCCTTGCAATTTATCTTGATATTGTTTCCGAGTAAGATTTGATTGCTATGGCTATCATTAAGTGTTGTACCTTATGATTCTTAACGAATGTATCTTGTCTTTTTATGTACACTGAGAGCATATGCACCAAAGACAGATTCCTTGTGTGTCCAATCACACTTGGCCAATAAAGAATTCTATTCTATTCCTATACTTCCTATTCTTCCTATTCCTATTCTATTGGACTGACCCTGCAGACTGGGCTAGTGGGGGCTTGGGGCCCAACGCACACTTGGGAAGCCGGAGAGTCCCTGTCTTTGATTAATGCATTGTGCGGGCTAGACGACCTCTGTGATAATCACAAACTGAGACCAGGGCTAGAAAATACCTGAATTGACACATGTTCCACTTTTAAATGCCCAACGACGGATTATGGATGGCAAATGCAAGATGCCCTCTCCAAAAAAGGTACATTAATTCCTTTTCCAGAGTTAGTAACCGTCATTAGATAGATCCTTATGCAACTAGTGAGGACAGCCGCCTCCCACAGGCTCCCTCGCATCTGGTGACTAGCCCTGCTAGATAGATTGTCCCCACTGAGGCTTCCAGCCAACCAGCCTTTTGTCAAAATTAAAAACATCTGCAACTGGCCAAAATGCAGGATCTTGACACTCCCAAATTGCTGGTTCCTGTTGTGACTTGAATAGGGTGAAAGCACAAAAACTGCACAAGCTCATCAGAAAAGCATCCCAGGCAAAAGCCACAAGTGGAAAACAGCAACAGTTGCCCACAGTCCCGGGAATGGGCTTCAGACATTCCATGGGATTCCACGGTGCTTCGATCCCACGCAAGCATCCCTTCTCGGTCTCTGCTGTGGGGGAAACGATGATGGTGCCACCACTTGGTAACCTCTTGATCCTGATCCTGACGGCTGTGAGGAGACTCGCAGCCTCCAGAGACGGTCAGGAGGTTGCCGTTAACAGCAGCAGCGAATTCCCGACCAGGAAGGATGAGCTGAGGGGTTTGTAGAGAAGAGCCGGTTGCTCTTTGTCCACCGCCTCGTCCGTCTGTTTTGCTACTGAGGAAGTGAAACTCCTGTAAGCAACGCCAGGCCATGATCACCCTTGGCCTTCCTCGTTCCCTGGCAGCAGCTTTCCCAACCTGAGCCCTCCATCGTACAACCCAGTTGGGTTGAGCTTAGAAGGGGCAACCAGCGCAGTGCCTGCCGTCATATGACATCATCTGACCAAAATGAAGCCGGGTGTAAAAAGGGGACAAAATCTATGTCCGTCTTTGCAAGCCGCCTGTGCTTCTGCCCCCCTTGCAATGCTTCCCAGGTTGCTACCCAGTTTACATGGCTTTCTTTTTCGGGAAATAATTTTAGTCAGACCATACAGGCGGTCCTCGCATAACGACTGCTTGCTCAGAAACTATTTGAAGTGACGCTGGCACTAAACAACCGGTGCTCGTGGCCAGTCCTCGGAGCTACAGCCACTGAAGGATTCCTGTGGCCACATGATCAAAATTCACAGCATAGATCGGTCGCCGTGATCATTGCCAGCAGGCCACTCTGGAACCCTTTCCCTTATTTTGGGAAATGCTACTGTGAGTAAGAATAATTCTAGAAATCGAAGGGCAAAAACGTCCATCGCTCTATTCACAATATGATAATGTGGGATATTTGTTATAGTCATTTCAGAGACTATTTTTTTTAAAAAAATGAAGCTTTATTTAAAATTAAAAAAGGATACCCAGGACTGGAGAAGGACATTCCTGGCTTTTTTAAATTGACAAATTAAAAAAACCACGACTCCAGTAGCCTGGCCCTTCTGGGTCTTTGAAGAGAGCATCCCCAGACCAGAATGGTCCCTTGCCTCACGGCTGAGGAGGGATTGGCTCCCTGCAAGGAACAGCCTGGGGAAAGACACCCACCCCCCGAAGTCTTTGGGGTGTTTGCATCCAGCTCAGCTGTTATGAGGAGACCAGAGGACCTAGAAGGCACACCAGAGAAGAGGTTATCCCCTGGCTAACCTCTTTTTGGCTGACACCTCTCCCCCACACCAAAGAAAACCACCAGGAGGGTCTTCCCTTCCTCCTGGAGGAGCAGCATGGGAACCACAGCAGCTGGATATGGTGATGGCAGAATGGGCACCAGCTCAAGAGCTTGCCCCAACTACTCAGAGAGAAGGGAGAGTGTGGCAGTGATGTATTGCCAACGCAATGCCCCCAATGGCTGCTGGTTCACTGCAAGAGAACCAAAGGGCATTTCAGCCAACTGAAAGAATCAGACTTTTGTTATCCAGCTCCAGCAATTCAAACAGTGATTAGTACGGCCAGAAACAGGACATCGCTGCCCTAAAGCTAGCCTCACACCACACAAATACCTTTTGCTTCTTTACTGCTGGGCGACCGTCTGGATTCAGACAATTCTGGCTTGTTCAATAAACCATGGCTACGAAGTCCATGAATGCAGGGGATCATCATCATTCTTTTAAGAGGGATTAAGGCACCCGCCAACTCCAGGGCTGCCTTGAATTGTGTACATTATCTGGGCCAATGGAACAGATAAGGCTGTTGTGCAGTGACAGCCAAGGACAGCATGCCAAGTCCTTATTCCATTTATATAGATCTATACTTCACGCAGCCTGCTCCCTCATCCTATCAGCCAGACTGAACGGTAACATCCTTGCAAATTTGCAAAGGAATAAGTCATATATTTCTGCTATGGATTCCTAGAATTGAGGAAGGCCACTACCCGCAAAACAATCGGAGCTGGCTTTCCTTCATCCAAGACATTTGATTATTTGCCCACAGAAAGGAAATCTCTTACACCATCTTTTGTCACTATGAGGTTAGTTCCTGTTCTCATCAACGTCGTTTTGAATTTTTCGGGTATTTGGAGGTAGGGGATATCCACAGATTTGTAAGGTAAAAATACAAAGCTCAGTTCCTAGTGATTTCATGGACACATCCATGTTATTTTCTTGACAACAATACCGAATCACCTTCTTTGGAAAAGTATGTTTTGCTTCCAGTCTGAAATTGTCTGGTGGTCCCAAGCAGAAAGTAGCCAGACCTGTAAAATTGTAAAACTGTGCCATCCACAAGGCTGACAAAAGCACAAGTTCCAAGAGACAATCCTCTGCTATCTCAATCCCAAGCCTCCCTCCACTTTGTTAGGGAACAGTCTGAGAATCCCTTCAAACAAGCCATAAACCCACCTGTCAGGGATCACGGAGGTGTTAGCTGAGTAAAAGTCTTGCCATTGATGAGAATTATCACCAAACAATCAGGTACTGGAGGGGTTCCTGGTTCCTCCATGGGTTGCAGGGGGTGGGGGGAAGGCTTGGAATAACCAGCACACACAGACACACACAAAAACTGAGAACATTTGGAAAAATGTTCAGAGTGGATTCTTGGAACTGTTAGATAAGGGCCGGTGTGGGGGAGTGGTAAGGATGTTGGACTAGGAAGACCTTAGTCTTGCTAACGGTTAACATTTTCCAGAACACCGAAGAAAAAACAAGGAGGTTTGCTGTCCTAGGTCTTATCCTAACCAACAGAGAAGAGCTGATTGGGCAAGTGAAAACAACAGGAACCTTGGGGGGAAAAGTCATCTTATCACCTTGGATTTCACAAATATTACAGCCAACGAAATTGGAAAGTGTTTGTCCTTGCCCACTCAACCACCGAAGAGCCCATTTCAACAAGCTTTAAAGAAGCCGTATGAGGCAGGGCAGAATCCTCAGGCAGAGGAAAACACAAAAAGGGTTGAAGCTTCTCCAAAACATGTTACTACCATAGAAGCACAATCACAGATCCCTTCCACAAGCAGAAAAAAAGTGAGGAGGGGAAAGTTTAGGAAACTGCTGCTCAGGCGCAGACATAAAAGGGGTGTCTATAGGAAATGGAAGATGGGTGGGATCACTAAGGAAGTACTGTATCTGCAGAAATAAAGGTTGAAGCACAAAAGGAGCAAAGGCGTGCAAGGGAAATGAACTGTCACGAAAAGGGGGGGTGGCAATCGTATCGGAGGAGGAGAGAAAGGAAGGGATGGGCCTTCTGTCTGGAGGAGACGATCAGATGGCAACAGGTGGCCAAGGAAGGGCAAAGCGCCTCAATTCCTACTTTCCGTTGGATTTCTCCTCAAAGGGGAACCCTGGTCAAGTGGGCCAGGACAGAGCAACTGGCCATTTGGAGCACCAAACCACGCTAAGCCCCAAAATGATTAAAAGAACTCCTAGCCAACCCAAATGAATTTAAGCACCCGCACTGTTCTAATCCACCACACTGAAGCGTCTTGACCTGCGTGTATGAAGGTCAGCTCCTTTCTGTCCTCCCTGGAAGACCAGGCCACTGCCTGCCCAGAGAACTGGGGTGGAAAAGAGGGCCCAGGGCCACAAGGGACTGCTTGATGCAGGGATTGGACAAACCTCTGACGCCGTCAGTTTGGGAATGTTTTTAAAAGACCACGCTGCGTAGCACAAGCCAGCATGTGCTTATTAAAAAAAGCACAAGACACGCCAAACAAGTTGATCCGCTTTTTAGACAGAGTAACCTGTTAGTTGACCAAAAGAATGTCGGGGATATAATCACAAGTTCAGCTCCTTTGAAATCCTAAGGAAGAGAATAACACAATGTGGGCTGCACTCTGCTGTCACTGGGCGGATGCAGAACAGGTTGAACAATCGCTTCACACACACACACACGCACACACACACGCAAACACAGAACCCAGCAGTTCTGGGTCAAGTGGAAAAAGGGTATGGAGTGGCATACCATAGAGTTCTGTTCTAGGTCCTGCTCTCTGCAATATTAGAAAATACAATTATTAAATTTATGGTAGACACAAAGAAGAGGAATAGCAAACACATTAGAGGCCAGGATCAAGTTTCAGGATCTTCCTGGGCCCCACAGCGAGAGGATACCAAACGGAAGAATTCCAGCAGAGACAAAGGATGGGAAACAAAAGCATAATGAGGGCGGAATGGGACGGACGACAGTGGCAATCGATACGTATCAAATGATCTGTGCGACTTGGTGAATCAGAATATGACGACCATGATGACATAAATAAAAGATGAAGATGTAAGCCAAAGCATGATGCAGCTGCAAACGAGGCAAATGGAGTCGTAGGCTGTATCCAAGAAATGCAATCAGTATTTATCACAGCACCCTCGATTTCCATCTGCTTCTGAAAAAGACTTCAAGAAGCTAGAGAAAGTCCGAGGGGGGGACGGACCTTGGTAGGGGGTGGGGTGGGGGAAAGTTTGGAGACTTTAGGTATGTTTATGTCGGCTGGTGACCCCCAAAGGGAGAGCTTTCTCTGTGGGCACACCTACCCTTTGAAATCAACGGCCCCTGGAGCTCCAGGTGGCCCCCGACCTCCGCTCTTTCCGTCGCAACCTGAAAACATGGCTGTTTCATTTGGCTAGCCTGGATTGAAGGGGTTTTAATTTTTAACTGGTTAAGTCTTAATTGCACTTTTAACTGTTAAATTATGAGATTTGGATTTAATTTCTTTTTAACTTTTTTATTAGATGTTTTTTTTATTGTTGTGAGCCGCCCTGAGTCCGGCTGGAGATAGGGCGGCATGTAAATCTCATTAAATAAATAAAATAAATAAATGTTTAGCCCAAAGAAGAGAAGACTACAGGGAAATTTTGAAGGGCTGTCATAAAGACAAGGGGGTCCGTTTCTTCAGTGCCATTCAAGGAACTGGCTTTAAAGCCTGGATAGCTCAGCAGACTAAAGCATTGTAATTAAACACCAGCTGTCTGCAATTATTGTAAGTTCGAATCTCACCAAGCTCAAGGTCGACTCAGCCTTCCATCCTTTCTAAGGTAGGTAAATTGAGAACCCAGTTTGTGGGGGCAATAAGCTGACTTTGTATAAATATACAAAAGTATGAAGTCTATTGCTTAATGCATTGTAAACCGCCCTGAGTCTCCGGAGAAGGGCGGCATATAAATCAAATTTATAAAAAAAAATGATAGGAAAGCTGTCTAGATAGTAAACTGTCTATCAGGAAAACCTTCCTAGCAGCAGAAGCCTTTCCTTGGTGGCGGTAGAGGAATCTCCTATCCCAGACTTTGGTTTTTTCCTTGAGGAAGACGTCTCACTTCTCATCCAAGAAGCTTCTTCAATCAGGAGCGAAATGTCTTTCTCAAGGGGAAAAAAGAGAGAGAAAACACCTTTGAGGCAACCATGATCTGGATGACTCGCCACAGATATTCTCCTATCCTGGCATGTTTAAACAGATGTTGGATGGCCATTGTCAAGGAACCGTGGAAGTAGGGCAGGGAGTAAGTAGAGCTAGATTTTCCCCATAGCTTCTTCCACCCGTTATATTCTAAGACTTCTCTAATTTGGTACCTCTACACATTCTGGATCGTAATTCCCTCTTTGCCATCGGTCACGGTGGCTTCATACAGTTTTCTCTATTAGAACTACACTTTCTCCCTGCAGAACTCACCCATTCCGAATCCTCCGTATGTCAGAGCATAAAGTGCTTCATCTCATGCAGGAGATTCTGGCTGTGAAAGGAATTTCAAAACTATGCCAGTCTCCCATCCTGACCTCCCCCCCCCCCCACAACTTACCCTGTTTGATTTTTCCTCTCCTCCCGAGTCACAGGTACCCTCGTTGCCATGGTGAAAGCTGGGAGGCATTTGTTTTGCAGTCCATGCAGTTCCTTGCTTGACTGGCACTTACTGGTTCCAGGTGCCTGAGACTCCCTGCTGCTTCAGCACCTGTCCTCTTTCTGCAGCCTCAGGACCTCCAGACAGATCAGACTACAAATTTCACCCACCAATCTACACAGAAAGACCTGAGTCCACGGGACTTAGACTCACGTTTGCCCTCATCAACATCTAAAGCACTCCAGGTGTCTGGGTGCCACTTTTAAACAGCAGAATGCCAATGCACGGTTGTTCCATTGATACAGATTTCACACGTATCTCCAAAATAGCTTGTTCCACAGTTGCACACACCCAGGTAATCTCCTTCAGTATACATCGAGGTCCTATTCCCTGCTCAAGCAAATTTACTAATTTCCTCCCATAGACTCCCCTCACAACAATACTCAGTGAAGGAAAAATCCCTTTGCTGATGAAGCACGTGGGTGGCCTATGGTCAGCCCACCGATACATCTCTAGGAATATCAGGTGAAACTACACTCTCTACTAAATTGGCAAACAATCTCTTCCAAAACAGAAGACAAAGGGCTCAACCTTTCTTTTCCCCAATTATGTCCACTGCCGCTTCTTGGGAGAGGGGATGTAGTTACCTTCTTTTAAACAGAGGCGATAGTTCACACAGACATTCAGAGTCTCAAAACATCTACAGCCAGTTGCAAATCAGCACTGCAGACAAATAAGTGAACGTGGGCAGAGGTCACCATGCCAGCTGCTCAGCGATCACACACTACTCTCAGGACTGGGAGGAAAAGTGCGACTTGTTTCTCAGTTGTGCAGTCGAAGCAGAAGAGCACCTGCAAACTCCTCCAGTCTTTGACCAGACGTTTCCCTGAAGAGCAGCCTTGGGGGTGAGGGAGAGCAGCTTGTCTGCTTTCAAACAGCAAGATGGAAGACCTTCATCAGCAAAGGCATTTGGCCCCCCTCTGGGTGAAAAGGAAAGGGCAACAATCTCTTGACCAAAACGTTCGGCTTGGTTAGCGAGGCCAGGCAAAACCTGACTACCCCCAATGCAGGGAGAGGACTAGGGAGAGGAATTGCATGCAACTTCCCGCTTAGGCCATGCAGGTGAGATTTCAAAGGTGTGCTTCTCCTGCCCAGGTGCAGGCACATTCTACAATAGCTTAGACTGAGAATTAACATATAGAATATCTAAACGGCCTTGGATAAACCTAGATACTGGCCTGACAACTAGACAAAGTCAACCAGTGAAGAGGTTTAGGAGTAAGGTATAAAGGCTTAGCAGGAGATTGCTGAGAAATCCCAGGACTGCAGTCTAGACCGGGGGTGGGGGTGGGGGTGGGGGGTATCATGGCAAAAGGCAATGGCAAGTCAATTCCCTATTATTCCCAGGAAAACTACATGGACCTGACACTGAACTGACCAGGAGCTGCGTTCAGCTCAGGGGCTTTATGTAAACTCGAAATTCCTCCCTGATGTTCCAGGGTGATTGTCATTACTTTGATTCCAAAAATCTAAACACAGAACAACGTTCTACAGGTATCTTCTTAGCTCCTTCTCTTTCTCCTCTTTTCCTCCCCTTCTGCTATTTATGCCAAGAGCAATAAAGAGTAACACTAAACAAACCACTAGCTGAAGAGCCTTCTGGCTTTTACTTAGTCTCGGTGAAAATGTTACAGTATTGCTCTTGTTCTGTGGAGGACAATGACAGACCCTGATGAGCACTGAGGGTGCAAGATGCTTGCCGTCTTGGTTGTTATCAGGAAGGCTAAGCAAAAGACTCATAATGCTGAGCCTTTTCTCGCCGTGCTCGTGAAAACAACAGGCTCCTCCGGAGAACTTGGAGCAAGAATGGGGGTCAACAACTAAACAACTTCCAGCAGCCTCTCCTCAATGGCAGATCATTTTCAGGGCCCTCAGGTACAACGTGTGAGCAGCTCCATCAACTGAATTGCGCTGCCTAGATTTAGCACTTCCAGAGAACTTATACCCACAACATCCTTTGAGCTAGAAAATTATTCAGAGCCCAGATAAAGTAGTGAATAGCCAAAAAGTATTTAACACATCCTTCCATCACTCAAAAAGCACCCAGGGGATCACTGAGTGAAGAAGCTGGCAGCAGCTCTCGGCTTCTTTCCCCGTCAGTTTCCTTCTCTACAGAGACTCACTTGCAAACCTGTCTCCAGGAGCCCCAGAGGTTCTGCTAAAGAAGGGGGCTTCCGATCAATGACAAAAAGATCCCCCACAAGATTCAGCAGGAGGTGAAGGTCCAGCGGCCACATTGCTGGCCAGATCCTAGAGGGGGGCTTTTAAGAGGGTACAACAGAACTGCTTTTCCCTTGTAGGGCCTACAAAAGACTCCCCCAACAGACAGGCTGTCCTTTCAGCAAAGCAGCCACAAAATTATCCCCCCCCCCAAAAAAAAAACCAAAACCAAAACCAAACAAAACTCCAAGATCTTATTTTTACTTCCACCACTGGCAGGTACGAAGCCACAAAGGAAGAGCTCCTGAAGGGCAAAGCTCTAACAAGGCAGCCCTTCCCACTTCAGTCACCGGCCTGGAGCTGAAGCCCATTGCAGATTGTTCAGCCACTCAATTACATCTTTCTCTTGTTCATCTCAAGGATATGAAAACTCGCTCTCCTTTCCCAAATGACCAGGAGGGAGGCAAGAGTCCGCTGCAGGGACATCAGATAAGGCTCACTTGGCCTTTTGAAGAACGCAGATAAAAACCAGAACGGCTCCAGCCAAGAGCATTCCCAGTCCTTCATCCACTCCCACTAAACAGCCAAACCGGTAGCAACAGGAGCCCTCAGAACAATGCAAGTGTAACGGGGGCAGCAGGGGCATTCTGCTCATCTCCCCACCATAGGATCCTTGGAAGCCTGCACTCCAAACTGTGAGCCACGGCACACAGTGAGGGACTTGGGCATTAGCAGGGCACTCCTGTTGCATGTGGGATTTTGGCCACCAAAAGGGTTGGCATTCAAGGGCCTGCAGGATATTGGTATGGTGGGTCCCATGACCTTTCCTTTGCCCTCGGAGGAGGGCGGCTTTAGATCATTGGTCTCTGGCTCTTGAATGCCAGCCTTTTGGACGGTTGATGCCAATTGCTATATTTGTCTCATAAAACAGTCATCAGTTTTGATAAGCAACCTTTGGATTCTCTCATGATTTTATCACAGTTTCCAAAACTCTTAAAGTAAAACCTAATTCCAAATTCATTATTATTCCACTCCTCCTTCTTTTTGTGCTGCCTTTTGAAACTTGAAGAATGAGAATAGAGCACATCTTTTTATTAGCTTCTGTTGATACTGTGAAAGTTCTTTCTTCTGAAGAATAGGATAAAAATATTTCAGATAATACACGTACAAATAAACTTCTACAACTTTCAAACTGCTGAAAAAAACCTTTATTATAAAATTGAAGTGCCTTTTTCAAAGAATGTCCCGGGGTCCGTTTTTTCAAAAAATGCCCCATAAACCTCCCTGTCTACCTAAGGCAGGTAAGCCAGTCTGCAGGCAGGATTCCTGTCAGTGTGGTTAGCCCTTGGGAGGGGTGTTCCCCATAATGACCTTCTTCCTACTCCAAATCTAACCCCTGACTGAACCATTCAAACTCTCTGGTGGAATATGTAAACAATCATGCATTTGTTTCTCCGTCCGTTGGAAGTCAATTGGTGCTCTCTGAATCACTGCAGAGACCATCTCCAGTAAAGACCACCGAACACAGAAGCTAGCGAAATCCTGCATAAACAACCTTTTGCTCATCACGGTCTCCTTCAGAAACATAGCTGAGCTTCAAGGACCAAAGAAATGGAGAGAAAAAAGAGTTTTAGTCTGCAGAAGTGCACATTTTTCAGGCTGATCAGAGGCTTGGCTTTTAATGAGCAACGATCCCTCTCCACTCAGGAGTAGAACTTAATCAGGTTCAGGATGCAATTCAGATGCCAGTCAATATCTCACAATCCCACAAACCACTATATTTCTGTACCAAGGATCCTAAACACAGGAAAAATGTTTTTTTCTTATGCAAGTACCTAGTTTAAAATACTGTAAGAGTGTTCAGCCAATAAACTTCTCTAATCTAGATATCATTTCAAATCACAAAAGAATCATTACCAGGTAAACTGCCAAGAACATTGCTGCCACCAAGTAGTGATCTATCACTAAAAACAACAGCAAATAAAAAAGTAGATCATAGATGTCCAGAAGGCACACGCAGCCAATCCAACATCCTACAAGGGCTCCCCCATCACCCTGCTCTAGGCCTGGGAGAACGGACAAGCCTTCCATGGCTTTCTGAGTCTCATACGGGTGGGGGCCATCCGGACCTCGGGAGGATGCTGCTCCAGGGACAGGTGCTGCAAGGCCCCCATATGGGACACCAAGAGGCTCCTTCCTCTGCCTGATCTCACTGCCCCAGCAGAAACCATTGGAAGCAGGCTGTCCCTCCAATCTTCGGATTGCAAGAAGGAGCAAGAAGGCTTCAGCACAGAGGCGACCCGGTGGTTCTGCTGGCTCACCCCAAAGCCACCGACGTGGGATCCCTCCGGATTTGGCAGCCGCCACCCTCTGCCCCTGGCAGCGATAGAGGGGCCGAGGCAAAGGGCAGGAGTGGTAACTGCCGGAGCCAACGCTCCCCTGCTAGCAAGAGGCCTCTGGACCAGATTCACGTTGGAGAGCCTGGCCTGGCCCTCTCTGCCTCCAGAAACAGCAACTCCTGCGCTGTTTCTCCAGCCCGACCCCGGGAGGACTCCGGTGATGCCCAGGCTTCTCCCGCAGACCTCAAGTCCTCGGGCCTCTCCAAGCCACTCGCTCGGTCCCGGGAGAAGCGGCCCTCCGCCTTCAACCGCTGGGCGCCCGGCTCAGCTGCCAGCCCCGAGGCGCCCCGGGAGCCCTTCCCGCCAGAGCCCGGCTCCCCACGGCAGGGGCGCTTCTTCGGAAGGTCAAAGCAAGGGAGGCCCCGCCGGGTCAGAGCCTCCCGCCAGCTCCGCCTCGAGACCGGGGCGCCCTCGGGGCCTGGGGGGCTGCGGGGGGAGCGGATCCCCGGGCCGGGCAGGGAGCGGCGGGGCCCGCCCTCCCCCCACTCCCTCCAGCCGGCCCGAACTCCTCCGCCGGGGAGGCCTCGGACTGGCGTAGCGCGGCCGCGCGCCCGGCTCACCTTGACGCGGGTGACGAGGTGCGTGGCCAGCTTGACGACGGCGAAGTTGCCCTTGCCGATGGTGCGCTCGATCTCGTAGTAGCCGATGCGCGCGGGGCCCGGAGGACGGCCCGCGGTGGGCGGCGGGGCCAGGCGGGGGCCCGGGGCCACGAGCGGGGCCCCCCCGGCGCCGCCGGACACCGCAGCCGCCGCCATCTTACCCTGAAGGAGCCGACGACGACCCTCCCCCCGCGCCGCCGCCGCCGCCGCCTCCTCCTCCTCCTCCCGGAGCTGCGGCACCGCGTGAGCTCATCCGCACAGGGGCGGGGTCGCCGCCGCCGCCATAGCAACCGGCGGGGGAGGAGCGCGGCCGGCAGCGACGGCCGTGACGCGGGACGACGTCAGCGCCCCCAGGAGCGACCCGATTGGCCTGCGGAAGAGCGCTACGGCGCGCGAGAAGGCACAAGCCGCCTCGGCCTCCGTCCGGGACGCGGTTCGCCCTCGGGAGACCGGCGCCGTCGCGGGGCCCGAAGGGAAAGCGGCGGCGGCGGCGGCGGCGGCGGCGGCCTCCGGGAAGGCCTTCCGAGGCCCGCCGGTCCGGCGCCGACCCGACCCTGCCGGCGGGCCGAAGGCTCCCGGAAAGCCTTCCCCCAGGCCGCTTGCTCCGTTCAACGCGGAGGCCCGAGGCCTCCCCGCGCGGTCAAGTCGAGGTCGGTGCCGGGCACGGCCGAGGGAGGCTTCCGCCCCCTGCCTTTCAGCGCGGTTGCAGGAGACGCCCGCAAAGCCGCGGGGGACCCGGGCAGCCTCCAGCAGCCGCTCTCGGGCGCCCGGCAGAGCAGCAGCGGGAAGGCCGCTTGAGCGAGGCGCCCTGCCTTCTCCAGGGATGGAGCCAAGGCTAAACAGGCGTTTTCTTCGGGCCCAATAAAGGTCCTGGCCGCTCCCTGAATGAACGGAGGCGTCTGTAATAGGAACCGAAAGGGGAGATTAGAGGATCATAGGGAAAATCTCTGCCCGCGGTTTATAAAATGACATTGAGGTAGAGTTAAGGGGGGGAATCCGCATTAGATTCTCCTGCAGATGGTTGGAAGTAGCTCTCTGTTGTTGTCCTGGTGCCACCACAGTAGGAAGGAAGGAAGGAAGGAAGGAAAGCCCTTGCGTCCCTTAGCAGAGTTTTGAGTTGGCGATGGATACGGACTAGATGAATTTGGCTAAAATCGTCACAAGTCCCAATCGGAAATAACGACTTCCTGATCCTCCATGGTTGGGATTTTCAGAGGGCCTCGGGAGTAAAGAACCATTTGCTCTCGGCCTTCAGAGCTTCCACAAACCCGAGTCAGGATCCTGGGTTGTGGTGCTGGACACAGCAGGCCAGGCTCCGTAACGGCCAGTACAGCGATAGGCTCAGAAGACACTGGGCCGCCCTGGATTGAAGCTGGAAACTGGAACTGAGAAGCAACTTCCAGTCTGGGATTCCTGAGCAAGAGCTGGGAAGGACTACTGACCAAAACCCTCCCAGGACCTTGCCAGTGCCACATGGCTAGGATTCATAAAGAGTTAAGACCACCTGAAATACCTAGTTTACCCATCCCAGGTTTTGAGCAACTTCACCAAGGATACGGCTGTCAATGGAAATTAGTTGCAGTGCTGTATTCCAGTCTCCCAGCTCTTTAAAATACACTCCCTAAAATTGAGGAAGTTGGCCTCTTTGCTAGCTGTTTAAAAGACCTTAAATATACATTATAAACAGACTCTGATTTATCATAATCGTTGATGTTAATTTTTCTCCTTGTACATTTTAAATTATGTTTTCCTCGTAATCACTGAGGCACTTCAGTAGTTGGTGGTTTATTAAGTAGGGATGTTTTAATCAACAGGAAAAGCAAAATAGGTCTTCGTGTGAGTTGCTAGTACAGCCAAATGATAATTGCTGTTGCTTGATGTTCTTGGGAACTGGCCTC
Organism: Masticophis lateralis; assembly: GCA_030761175.1. Classification (NCBI taxonomy): domain Eukaryota; kingdom Metazoa; phylum Chordata; class Lepidosauria; order Squamata; family Colubridae; genus Masticophis; species Masticophis lateralis. The sequence goes on from JAUDYJ010000008.1 coordinate 17,266,177, forward strand.
AGGCGTCTATTTGGCCACAGAAGGTTGGATAGACCGGCTTTTTGTCTGCTGAAGTATACCTTATGTTCCTGTGGCATTCTACAAGCAAGAGGTGTGGGGAAGATGAGTTCCATATTTGAGTTCATTAGAAGAGTAGCTGCACTGAGACTAGGCATTCCATACGCCCTGTTGTTGTTAAGGCCCCGTCCCTAACTGGATCTTGTTCAAGGAAGATGAGCAGCCATCCGTGGCACCCGATATAAGTTCTGATGAAATAGCTATCCACATTAATAGCACCTAGACTTATATACCCACAGTGCTTTATGGTACTCTCTAAGCGGGTTACAGCATTAGCATATTGCCCCTAACAATCTGTTGCTCTCATTCTACCGACCTCAGAAAGATGGAAGTCTGAATCAATGTTGAAACAGTCAGGATCAAACTCCAGTCTGTGGGCAGTTTGCAATTTAACCACTGTGCCATTAGGGCTGTTGATACCCTGTCCCTTGTATGAATGTTTGAGAAGATGAGAGTTGATCTGGTCCGATGAGGGCAGAATTTAAACGTAAGAATGTGATTCACAATATATACGCATTTCTCCTTTTCTCTCTTTTTTTTTAAACCAGAGGTTCAAAAGGCAAAAGGAGGATAACTTCCCATTTTATATTCCTCTTCGTCATTCTGTTTCTTCTCCTAATAGCTACCAAATGATCTTGACCCAGCCACGGAAAAAGCTATTCTCGCTGGTTCTAAAATTTGAGAGCTAAATACATGATAATGACAGTTCTAATCTATCACAAATGTTGACCACTCGATTAATTTTGCACAATTAGTCCAGATGTGGGTGTTTTTGCACAATTAGTCCAGATGTTTATAGATGTGGGCCATGCAGGCAACAGCAAAAGAAGAAGCTGCATGAGATGCACTCCCAGAGTTAAAGGGTTGACTTTGCAGCTGGCTGATGGGCTCTGCTCCACATACAGTTCTGGGGCCTGCATCTTTTACTAAGGCTGTTCCCTTCCAACTGTTGCCTAGGGAAACAGCAGAATTAGTCTTCAGCAGTCCAGTGGTTGCCAGTGGCAACACTGGAGCATCATCTCCCCTGAAAGCAAAGAACAGGTATATGGTTACCTGTTGAAAAGAGAATTAAAGGGTAATCCTTGCATGGAGGGGAGGAAGGAACTGTCTCATGCTTAGATGGCTAACCTGACCTTTTGTGGGTTTCAAGTGAAAAAGCATATTCTGTGCCACTGCTTTATTTGGCTATTTCCATTCTACCACTATCTTCCTTTATTCAATCATCTGTGCCTTGTTTTGTGCTGAGACCTCAAAAATACCCAACAAGGAATTGTTGTTGCCTCACTGGCTCAAACTCAATAGAAAGGCTAGATAAGATATTTTATCTGGGAGAAGGCATGAGAGTAGCTGATGTTCTGTGCTAAGAAGAGGGTACAGTTTCATCTTCTACTCCCTGCTCCAATCCTAAATATTTTGCTTTCTCCTTTCCCAGAGTTTAAGAGTTTTGCCTTGTATTTATTAGCCTTGGAATAAGGCTTGTTCAAACACCTGATATCTCCAGCGTGAAAATCTTTGGCTCTCTATTATTCCTACAGTGACAAGCATCCAGTTCTTAGCTACTTAGGGTGGATACCTCTTCTGGCAAAGGAAGACAGAGCCCCCAGCCAGAAAACATCAAGGATTTTAACATGCAAGTCTCTAGGCATCAGCAGATAGAAAGGAATTTGGTTCTTCAAGCAGCGACTAGATGACAGATCGTATGAAGGGTATTAGCACCAAGGAATATGCTCTTGGTAGGAAAAGATGAGATGCTTTGAATTGAGGGAAAAGATGGCAACTTTACACAGCTAATTCCTTTGTTGTTCTTAGTTGTGAAGTCATCTCTGACCCATCGCAACCCCATGGACCATGTTCCTTCAGGCCTTCCTGTCCTCTACCATCCCCCAGAGTCCACTTAAGCTCACACCGACTGCTTCAGTGACTCCATCCAGCCACCTCATTCTCTGCTGTTCCATACTTCTTTTGCCCTCCATCATTTCCAGCATTAAGCTCTTCTCCAGTGGGTCGTTCCTTCTCATTAGGTGGCCAAAGTATTTGAGTTTCCTCTTCAGGACCTGGCCTTCTGAAGAGCACTCAGGATTGATCTCCTCTAGGACTGACCGGTTGGATCACCTTGCAGTCCAAGGGACTCACAGGAGTCTTCTCCAGCACCAGAGTTCAATGGCCTCAATTCGTTGGCGCTCAGCCTGTCTTATGGCCCAACTTTCACAGTCATACATTGCAACTGGGAAAACCATCGCCTTGAATATACACACTTTTGTTGGCAGGATGATGTCTCTGCTTTTTAGTATGCTGTCTAGGTTTGCCATAGCTTTCCTCCCCAGGAGCCAGCGTCTTTTAATTTCTTGGCTGCAGTCCCCATCTGCGGTGACCTTGAAGCCCAGGAAAATAAAATCTGTCACTACCTCCATTTCTTCCCCATCTATTTGCAAGGAATTAAGAGGGCTTGATGCCATGATCTTACTTTTCTTAATATTGAGTTTCAAGCCAACTTTTGCATTCTCCTCCTTCAACCTCACCAAGAGGCTCTTTAGCTCCTAATTCCTTTGCAACTCTACAATTAAACATATTTTTGTTTTGGGACTGATGATCATCCAATGGTTAACATTACATAGTTTCCTATTTTAAAATGTCAGTTATTTCGGATCTCTAAGAAATTTTCAAACTTAATCAGGCCCAACTTAGTGGATTTCAAATATTTATTGTCCATTCTACGAAAATCCTTAGTGACCAGGAGGCTTTGGGAGCTGAAGAAATGGGGTAATATGTGTCGCTTGTTGCCTCGGCTGAACCGGGACCAGGTAGTAGTTTGCACCACCCTCTCCGCACTGCCATTTGGCCTCAAGCAGACGTGCCGCATCGTGGCTGCTTCGGAGCTCCCCCCAGTCCACGTTCCGGAAGATTTGGCTCTCCTCAGGCGAAACGTTGCGCCGGACTGTGGCCCAAGACCCGGCAGGCAGGCAGGAGCCCTTCCAGGGGGTGGGACTAGGTGACCTCCAACGAGGCCCCGATCCCACCGTCTCCCGGCTGCGCCGCTGAGCCTGCGGTCGGAGCCGTCGTAGTCACCGTCCGGCCCCGGTCCTCGCTCAGCAACGGGGGCACAAGCGCTGCCACCGAGCGCCGCAGCTCCGCTTTCCCCGGAAGCCTCCGCGGCGGCGCCCGATCCACGTGGCCAGCAGCTCCAGGGCTCCCCCTGGAGGCCACTCGACGTCACCGGCCGAGGCCCCGCCCTTCCAAGCGCGTCACTCTTCCCGCCCTCAAGAGGGCGCCGGCGAAAAAAGCCCGCGAGCAGCGCCCCCTAGGAGAACGCCGAGGCGCCAGACAGCCCGGAGGCGGGACTTCCGGTCAGAGCCGCGAAGGCCGCGGAAGTGGGTCATCGCGCAGGCGCGCTGCGTGGCGGCCAGAGCGGGGGAGGGGCGCGCCCGTCGGAGCCGTGGGGAGGCTGAGGGAAGGCCGAGCGGGCGGAGCGGATCGTCGCCGAGGAGCCGCCATGGAGGCGCGGGGGCAGCCGCAGTCGCCGGCAGCGTGAGTGCGGGGCCGGCGAGGGACTCGCACCCCCTCCGGGCAGCTTCCGCCGAGCCCGCCCCTTCCCGCGCGGCGGGGCCCTGGGCGGCCGGTTCCCATGGCGACGGGCGGAGGAGGGAGGGAGGGAGGGAGGCCGGCCCCCGCCCACCCCTCCTCGTCTCTCTCTCTCGGCAGGGACCGGATGAGCCAGGGGGACGCCAACCCGGCGGCCGCGGCCCACATCGCGGAAGACGTGCAGGGCGACGACCGGTGGATGTCCCAGGTGAGGCTCGCCGGGAGGGCCCGTCGTCCCCCGGGGCAGAGGCCCGCGTGGGGAAGCGGAGGCGCCTTCGGGGGCTTCACGCTGCTCGTCTCCTTCCCTGCAGCACAACCGCTTCGTCTTGGACTGCAAGGACAAGGAGCCCGACGTGCTCTTCGTGGGCGACTCCATGGTCCAGTTGCTGCAGCAATACGAGGTACGTGGCCTCGGAGGACTCCCTTTATGGGACTTTCTCCTAATTCGGTAAAATTGCACGTTCGCCATATGATGCAGCGTTCGGCCTCCTCTGTTCATCAGCTTTAAACTGATCAGTAATAAACAGTAACCCTTCAATAAATAAATTTTGATTTCCAGTAGAAATCAAACGTGGATTTTTCTGATTTGAAAAGGGAGGGCAAAGGCTTGCAGACTGCAGTGAAGCCCCCTTAGGGATGCTGTTCCCTAAGACTCAAAGCAAAATGCCAGCGGATGTCAAAAAGGCTCTTTGCATCTCTTACTCTGCAGGCATATTTCTAAGCGGTTTGAGGATGCACAAGCAGCTAGGGTAGATCAGATGCCACCTCGGTGGGCAACGTCTGGCCCCTGGGAGACAGTGCAGCATCCGAAACACACAGAAGGCATCTTGGCTGGATTTCAGTATCATAATTTGGTTGTTTTTTGTGGTATTAGTTGTGTTGCATGGTGGAAATGGGCATGGGAGGTTTTCCAAAGACAAACCGATTCCATTCCCAATCCATAAAGTTTGGTAACCTCCAGATGATCAGAAGTGTCCAATGCACTTTAAGTGTTGCCCATCCTTACCTGGATTGCAGTGATCCAAGATGGACTTTTTGCTTCAGCCTGAATAAAAATGTTCCCTCTTTTAATCTAAGCAACCTCTGAATGCTTAAGTATATCAATAGTTTATTCCCGAAATCCGCTGCCTTTGTTCAAGGATGATTGAGAAAATTTATTATTGCAGATATGGCGAGAACTTTTTTCACCATTACATGCACTGAATTTTGGGATTGGTGGAGACACTACAGGACATGTTTTGTGGAGACTGAAGAATGGTGAACTGGAAAACATTAAGCCCAAGGTAGGGTGCCTGTAATTGTGAGAAAGAACAAGAAACCTCCTGTAATATCCTCCCCTCCCTCCCACGCACACAGACAAACACCGGCTGCCCTTTGCTAGCTTTTGTTATACCCAAAGCATTTCTGTTATTCTAATTCAGAGCCTGATTGATATCTGACTGGCAAATGAGCAAAGAGCTACTGATTGCCATGTTCCCTGGGCACTGAAACGTTATAGGGGCAGCATACGACGTTTCCTTTTCCTCTGAAACTGGGTAATGTGGAAATCATTGCAGTTTGTCTCTTTCTGGTCCCTCAATCACAGGTCATTGTTGTTTGGGTTGGAACAAACAACCATGAAAATACAGCAGAGGAAGTAGCTGGTGGAATAGAGGCCATCGTGAGACTGATAAATACCCGGCAGTCCCAGGCTAAAATTATCGTACTGGTAGGTAAAAGTAGCATCTTTGATGCATTTGTATATTTTTGTAACTTGTTTTTTTTTTTAAAAAAAAATCAGGTTGAAAGGAAGCATCATAAGAAGAGCTGTGCTGGCTTTTGTCACAGAAAGTCAGTTGGAGAAGCCTTATCTTGGCTGAGGAAGGGAACTGGAAGTTTGCCTCAGACAATCACTAATTTAATCATTGTTTTTCACAGCTTAATTTTTGTAAGCATCTGGATAATTTTTTTCACAAAGGCAACTCTTAAGGTCATGCCATGGTCATATTCACCTGAAAAAGGAAGGCTTTATGTAAGAGCAATAATACATGATAGTATAATTTTCCTCATACGGATTAATCTTTTAAAAAATGGCTGTTGAAAAGCCAAAAATGCATTGGTGGGAGACATTTTAGGACCAGAAGACGATAGATGCTTCTAAAAGATGAGTAAGAGCAAAGGTCTCAGCTTGCCAGAGAGGCATGTGTGTCCAGACAGCAGACAGGGCAGTGTCAGCGGACAGAGTGGTGCTAGGCTGGGGGTTGGGGATGAGCTTTCCGTAGGATTAGGAGCCTGCTAACCTGCCCTTCTCATCTCCCTCGTTCAAGGGCCTGCTCCCTCGAGGCGAGAAGCCAAACCCCCTGCGCCAGAAGAACTCCAAGGTGAACCAGCTCTTGAAGAGCTCCCTGCCAAAGCTGGCCAGCGTCCAGCTGCTGGATGTGGATGGAGGCTTTGTGCACTCGGATGGCACCATTTCATGCCACGACATGTTCGATTTTCTGCACCTAACGGGTGCCGGCTACACAAAGATCTGCAAACCCCTCCATGAACTCATCATGCAGCTGCTGGAGGAAACCCCAGAAGAGAAACAGGCAACTCTGGCCTGACAGCCTCCCCATCCTATCCCATCCCAGCGCCATCAGCCCAGTTCTTTTTTCCATGGCACTACTGAATCCTTGCTCAACGTGCTTTCCATTGTTGAATGTTACTGGGTGTTGTGTTTAGCCCTGGAAAGAGGGGTGGAGGGTGGCATGGCCAAAGTTGTCCCACGGCCTCTTTGGTCACTTGGCCTGGACAGGTTGCTTCTAACGGGATCTCCCCATAGCCGTTTCTCCCCCATCAGGTGGGGAAAATGCTGGTCAGCAACCTGCTGGCTCCTGCTGCTCTCCTTCCCATTCCTGCCTCCTCAGTGTCCAGGCTGCCCACAGCGCTGAAATGCCTAAACTCATCGGTCGCACTCACATTCCACTCCCTGGACTGAAAAGTAGCTGCTTCTTTAAAAGTTGGAATTGTTTGAAGAGTTTTTATATTTACTGGATTTGGGTTTTTGTTTTAAGTGATATTAGCTGCTTTCTTGCTTTGGCAAAGAAACAAAACCAGAACAGGAGACAGCTACCTGTTGACAACTTGATACATGTGAACAATTATGTGTTGAATGAGTGAACACATTTAACTTGGCTATTTCATTTCTTTGTTAAAAAGGATGTGTGATTCCTTTGCTGGGAACAGGAGGGGGGGGGGGTCAGCTTCGGAAAACTTGCCTCTGAGGTGTGTTGGTGCAGCACTCCCAACTTGTCCAAGGCCTTGGAGCCTGTCTGCTCATTCCCATCCAGATTAAACTGATGCTTCTCGCTCAGTTATCTGCAGCAGAATGCTCATTTTTAAGAGCAAAAAGCACCCCTCCCCCAACCCACCCTCCATCCCTTCTTGCAAGGCCAGAGCTTCCCAATCCCAGGGCATCCCTTTCTTTTTGGGGGTCAGCCTTGTACAAGTAATTTACTCATGCAAATGAGGCCTCTGGTGGCGGTCATGTCATCTGCCCATGATGTTCCAGGTCTGCCAGAATATGGGGCCCTTGTGAAGGGAAGCCTCTTTGTCTGGGCTTGGTGTGATGAGAAGTTTTTAGAAAACGTTTCTGAAGCATGATGCCTCAGTTCATACTTCCAAGAGGTTTTTCTGGGAAGAGCTTTCAGTCTTAGATAATAAGTGAGATTGTGGGAGTAAGATTTTATCACTAAACAGGCAGTGAAGAAGGAAGATACTTCACCTCTTCTTACCTGAGCGAGTGATGGGCAAGGGTCTGCTGCTTCCGTTCCCCAAATGTGGTGTGATACCAGAGAATGCAGTGTGTGACCACCCAGATGTTGCCATAATTTCCCTCCCCCGTAGGCCACCCCAGCTGTAGCCCCTGGAAGGTCACCCTTTACCCACTTGGCTTTACATTTGTTCTGAGAAGACTGCATTCATGGATGAGCTCTTGACGGTGCGTGTCTTCCTGAGGCTTCTGCCCTGGGTGGTCCGTGGTCATCCAGTCAGTCATCTTTTCCCCTGCATATCCCAGCACAAGCTTCAGCTTGACAAAAGCACAAGGCTTCCTCTGTCAAAGAATTCCCAGAGTGAATCCGCCCTCCTGAGGTGTTCTGTGTTGGCCTTCTGGGATTGGAATGGGCACCTTGCTGCTTTCCTGCAGAGATGCCTCCAGCCTGAGGCTTATACCATGCTTGGCCATTTCTGACCTGTGACTGCTTTGTAGCCCAGCGGCTTCTCTTGCATCCAGGCCTTGGCCAGCATCCTTGGATGGGGACTTGATCGCAACACTAAGAAAGCCCGGTGCCTTCCCATGGGAATGGCAGCCTCACCAGAGTCCCCTTGGGGTCCCCGCTGCGTCCTTGGCGCCAGTGATCCATATCCTGCTGCTTCCTTGTATCCCACAGAGATCCTGCCCCTTACATTTGTTGAGAAGTCAAGTTGGCTCATCTGATACCAGCCGAGGAGCACTGCTTGTTTGTACAACCAGCCTCTTCCTCCTCCTGGGCTTTTCCTTGCAGACCCTCATCTTGTTCCTGTTTGCCAGTGTGTACTGCGCCCCAAATCTTATCTGTCCTGTGATGTTTGAGCATTGCCTATTTTCTATTTATTGCAGCAGATGGGGAGTGTAGATGAGGGCAGGGCTGTCTCTTCCTTGTAACCTGCATGTGGGAAGGGGCCGCCTTTGCTTTGTAGGAAGAGCTGAGGGTTGGGGAGCAGGAGTCGCTCGGCCCCCCCTCCTATCAGTGGCTTCCGGGCGCCTCAGAGGGATGAATCTGCTCTGGCTAAGTGGCATCGATGACTGGTAGAGCTCATTGGTTTCGTGCGTGTTTCCATATAAAGATCTATGTTCCATCCACAGCCTTGTCCGCGTTTAATTTGGGCGGGGGGAGGGGGTTTCCGCCTGAGGAGCTTCGCAGCGGGGCCAGCGGCGTCTCCACCGCGCCGCTCCGTCTGGCTGGGGCGGGCGGGCTGGCCCTTCTCCTCCTCCTCCTCCGCGGCCCGCCCTCGCCCGCCTCCGCTTTAAAGGTGGCGGCCTCGGCGGCGCCGCCCAGACGAGCGGAGCGCCCGTCCCCGCGGCTGCTGGCCCCCGCCGCCGCCGGCCATGCTGAGGGCGCCGCTGTCGCTGCTGTTGCTGCCGCTGCTGCCCCTGTCCGGGGCCGCGGCCGGGCCGGCCGAGAAGCGCGTGGTGCAGAAGGAGGCGGCCTTCGAGCAGCTCTACGGCGACGCCGTGAACGAGAATCTGCTCAACATCTACGCCTTCAACCACAGCGTCTCGCGCAACCGGGTGAGCCGCCGCCCGCCCGCCCGCCTGCCTCGGCCCCGGCGCTCAATCCGGGCCGCCTCCGCCCGGGCCCGGCCGACGCGCTGGCACCTCGGGTGACGGGAAGCGTGGGCGGCGGTGACGCCTCCCGAAGAGGGAGCCCGGCCCCGGGACTCGGCCGCGAGACGAGGCCCCTTGCGCCGTCTCCGGCCGGCCGCTCCGACCTTTGCCCCGCGCCTGCCAGCTGGCTCCGGACTGGTGCCCCGCTCCGCCTCCCTGCCTGCCTGCCTGCCTGCCGGGCTGGGAGTCCCTTGGCCGGGGCGGCTCGGCCTGAGTCCCCCACTCGTTGCTCCGCAGACGGAAGGCGTCCGGGTGTCGGTGAACGTGCTCTCCCAGCAGAAGGAGAGGCCGGTGCTCTTCGTGGTGCGGCAGAAGGAGGCGGTGGTCTCTTTCCAAGTGCCCTTAATCCTCCGGGGCCTGTGAGTATCCTGCCCCCCCTCCCCGACGGGACGGCCCAGCTGGGAAGGCGGCAGGCTGGAGGGCCGGCTGGGGCCAACAGCTGGCGCCCTTCCCTAACCCGGTCCTGGGAGTCTGGCCCCGCCTCGGTCTTCCAGCTGCCCCCTAACAAAAGGAGGAAAGGCTGGCTGCTTTAGGGGAGCTCCGAGCACGGGGCCCGATTGCTCTGTGGCCCCTTACAGGAAGGGCCCCGCAGCAGTTCCTCCTCCCCCCCCCCGCAGGTTCCAGAGGAAGTATCTCTACCAAGATGTCAGCCGCACTTTGTGCCAGCCGCCAACCAAGAGCGAAATCGAGACACAGTTTTTCTTTGTGGACGTCTCCACCCTCTCCACCACCAACGTCTCTTACCAACTGCGGGTCTCCCGCGTGGAGAATTTTGTACTCAGGTGAGCCGGGCTGGTGGTCGAAGCGAAGGGCAAAGGCCCTGGCCATGGGGAGGAGGGCAGAGAACCCGGGTGGGTCTTAGAAGGCAAGGAGATTCTCCATGCGCAGCCCCGGAAGGGCACAAGGACTTGGGTTGTGAACAAAAGTCCTGCATGCAAAACACTCAGTCAGTGAGGAGCAGCAGTCCCTGTTTCTGGTGGGGAGGGGAGTGTCTGAGCCCAGGGAGCAAGTGGTCAGTGCGGCCCCTCTTGCAGTAGCCCTGCCCGCACCAATCGCTGTCCTTGCTGGTCTTTCTTGGTGCAGGACAGGGGAGCCCTTCACATTCAACGCTACAGCAGCCCAGCCACAGGTAGGCTTCCCCGCAGTCTAGGTGGGTGGGGTGTTGCCTGGATGGGAAGAAGAAGCTGCCGCCCCGCCCCTCCCCAGCCAAGGTTTGGGGGTCTGAGTTCTGGATCTGGCTGTCAAACGGGGACAGTTAGCCAGAGGTTGTGTCCGTCTCACCCCAGCACTTGGACTGGCCTTTCCGTTGTCCTCGGGCGCGGGGTCAGGCAGGACTCAAGGGAGGCCCCTGCGTGCCAAGCTGCAGCTCCTTTGCAGTGTTTCTTCTGCCCTCGGAGCACCGGCTGTGGGTTCCCAAGCAAGATGAGGCCTTTGGTTACTTGGCTTCCCTGGTGAGGTGCCAAAGAAGCTTCTCAGCCTCAAGAAGGGCCCCCAGGGAGCCACCACAGCTGGCAGGCAGAGACGGTCCAGGTTGGAGGTTGGATGTGCTGCCCCAAGAAAGGGAGGTATCATCAGCCAGGGTCTCCTGAAATGGCTCTCCTCTCTCTTCTTGACCCACAGTATTTCAAGTACGAGTTCCCGGAGGGGGTGGACTCTGCCATCATTAAAGTGACCTCATCCACAGCCTTTCCTTGTTCGGTCATTTCCATCCAGGACATTCTGGTCAGTGAGGGATGGGAGATGCTTACAAGACACAGGAGGCTCCAGGCCTCCTTACCCCAAGAGGCTGATTGCCCCTTCTTGCTTGCTTTCTTACTGCCCAGTGTCCCGTCTATGACCTGGATAACAACGTGGCTTTCATTGGCACATACCAGACCATGACCAAGAAGGCAGCCATCACAGTGCAGGTACAACTGATTGGCTGGAACCTTTGCCAGTCAGACCCCTATAATCTGACTGGACTGGTCAGCCTTCCTGTTATCTGGGATAATACGGGAATCAGTTAGCCAGCACTGGTCCTGGCATCGGTTGGCCTGAATGGCCCATCTTGCCTTGGCTTCTGAAGTGGCCATCTAGAACCACAAACTCAAGTCTCTGGACGGTTCAGCCACGTGTTGTCTGTAACACAACGGATAGTGAGTGGAATCCAGGGTGCCTGAGGGGCGAACAAGGAGCCTCCGGCTGCCCAGTTTGGGGTCTGAATATCAGTCTTATTTCTGATCTTCAGTCAAAGATTTTCTCCATTCCTTGGTTTTCGCAGAAGAAGGATTTCCCCAGCCACAGTTTCTACGTGGTCGTGGTAGTGAAGACTGAAGATGAAGCTTGTGGGGGACCTTTACATTACTACCCTTTTTCCAAAGGTATCGGGGGCGGGGAGCTGGGCTGTTTGTGGGTTCAGCTTCTGTCGAGGCTTCATCAGGAAGGCCTCCAGGGACGATGGTGCCTGGCACGTGAAGGATCTGGGAGCCAGCCTGTGGGGTGGAGATAACCTGGCCCGGGGGGAGCGAGGCGGTGTTCCAGGGCTGCTTCCCTGATCCCCTTTCCCTGTTTGGTCGCTTCCATCGGTGCATTTGGGGCAGAAAGCAGACATGCACATTGGAATAAGGGGAATGAGAGCAGGAAAGCCTTGGGGGCAAAGAGAGACAAGACAGCAATCTGTTCTGTAACATCTGGAGAGACTGGAAAGGTTTTTAAGAGGCCCTGGAGGTCCACAGTCGTTCTGCCTTCTGGCCTCCACTTTTACAGCTAGTCCAGCGTCCCAATCTTTGGGACAGGAAGATGGCTTGCCTGAGCTCCCCTGAGCTCAGGGCTTAAGGGTCTCCAGGGAGCCCTTCGTGATTAGCAAGGAGGTGGCTGGTTGAAGGAAGGGCCACGTTCCAAGCTCTGCACCATCGCCAGCAAAGGCGACCTGCGGCTGGGTTCTTCACCAGGCGAGCTGATCCTGCCCTTTGTGTCTTCCAGATGAGCCTGTTGACCAAGGCTACCGCCAGAAAACCTTGGACGTCGTGGTGACCCCTGCTGTCAGTTGTAAGCAAGCACCTTGGCTGCGTATTCCCCAGTGTGGAGAAGGAAGGGGAGCAACTCCCTGCCTCCTCCTGACTTTGACCTGGCTCTCCTGTAGACCTAAGTAGCAGGTAGCACGGGGACTTGGGGGGGGGGGGGGTTGGAGCTCCAGGAACCTTTGAGTTGAGGTTAGTGGCTGAGAGCAGCCAAGAGGCTGCAAGGGAAGCCCCTGGGAGGGGGAGGAGGGACAGCAGCCCTTGGCTCGCAGGGGCTTCCTAGCCTGCCAGGTGCGTGAGGCTGTCTCCCTGGCTCCTCTGCAGCAGAGACCTACGTGAATGGGATCCTTTTCTGCCTGGGTGTCTTCTTGTCCTTCTACGTCCTGACGGTGCTCATTGCCTGCTGGGAAAACTGGCGGTGAGTCTGCCCATGGGGGTTCCTCTCCCGTGGGAATGGCTTGGGCGCTGCAGAGAAGTGGCTTTGCCCTGCTTTTGCGGCAGAGGTGAATTGGAAGGCAGGGCAAAAGGGCCTTTAGGGGGGCACCATTCATGCCACCCAGTGCCCGCTTCTTCTGCGGAGGAGGGGTGCTTCCGGGGAAGGTAGCCGCATGTTCTTTCAGGGGGATTCCTTGCTTGACAGGCGGCAGAAGCGGAGGCAGCGGCAGCTCCAGCTCCTGAGTGCGGTGAACACACCCTGTTCCGATGAGGGGGTCCGAGGTAGGTGGGGGTCCGGTGCCATCGGGGAATGCAGGGTCTGCGGCCAGGGAGGGGCCTGTCCTTCTGTTCGGCTTCTGCTCGGGGTGCTTGCGGTCCTGACCGCTGCAGGCCTTTTGCTGAGTCCCGGTGGGGAGTGGTGAGGGTGCACGCTGAAATCCAGTTGGGGTCTGACTCTTGCAGGGACCAGCCCTCAGTTGCTGGAGCTCCAGTGCTGAATCAGCTTCACATGCAGCTCCATAATTCATGGTGGGTTTGCACAACATGCTGGACTGCGCTGAAATGCGGTCAGGGTGCTGCAAGGACTAGTTGCTGGTTGTGCATGTTACACAGAGATAACACTTAGATTTTGATAGTCCTGGGCTGGGAAGTGGCATGCAGACACTAAAGAGCTTAGAGGCGTGTTTCAGAACTACGGCATGCGTCTCCCTCACATCAGGCAGTTGCCTTAGTTTATAAACAACTTCTTCCTCCTTCCTTCTTCCTTTCCTTCCCCTTCCTTCTTTCCTTCCTTTCTTCCTTCCTTCCTTTCTTCCTTCTCCTTCCTTCTTTCCTTCCTGGATGCTGCTCCATGCCAAGCTTCTCTCCTTGGTAAGCAGTCAGCCTCCCCCTACTCGGCTTCTGTTGCTTCCTGTGCTGGGGGAGAGCCCACTTCCACTCGGGTAGGCCCTGAGATCAGATCCTCCCCCCTCCTCCCCCCTCCCCCGCACTGAGCTGTCCGGACGGGCTGTCCGGTCCAAGGCCAGCCAGGCACTGGCTCCATGATGGGGCTCCCCCTGTTTTCAAGCGGGGTTGTGGCTCTTTTGTTGCAGGGAACCCCCAGGACCCCCCGGATTCCTTCCAGGGACACCCTCCTCTCGGCAGTCAGAGTTACGGCTCCTTTGGTGAGTTCCAGCCTCCCTGCCAGGCAGAAAAAGAGGGGGGCTCCTGTCTGTTGGGGAACAACGGGGCTTTCCTTTGCTGCCGGCTGGGCCTGGCAGGTGGCTTTTTTCCCTACCTGACTTACCTGGGGGCCCCCCTCGCTCCCCCCCAGCAGACACCGGGTCGGCTGCCAGCAGCGAGAATGTCACGGACAGCCTACTTTCCACCGAGGCCTCCTCCAATTACGCTGGTGAGACGCGTGGCTGGCACGCTGGCACTGGGGATCCTTCCTGTCACCCGGCTGCCCCCTGCATGCATGTGGAGTCACCCCAGGAGGACGGTCTGGGCTGCGCTGTCCTCAGCTCCTAAACGGGCCTGGCTGGACAGGAGTGCCCACTTTGTGTAACCCTTTCCTTTCTCCCCAAGGGCAGGATATGTGCCAGCAGCGGCAGAGACACTGGGCAGCATTTGCAATGGGTAGAGAGACTGGCCTCCCTGTCAGCCTGGCATCTCCTTCCTGTGCCCCTTGCCTGGCCTGATGGTTCTCCTTTGCCAGTGGTGGGCCAGGCCTCTTGATTTGGGGCTCTGCAGAGAAGAAGTCTTCTTTAAAAGTATTTCTGAGCTTGAAAATATGGGCCGTGATTGGAAAGAATAGCGAACAATGAGGCGTGCGCCTCTCCCTTCCTCCCTGATCCTGTCAGTGGGGGAAGGTGTGCTCTCTGCACATGCTCTGGCCCAGGCTCTTTTCTAGCTGTTCCGTACTTTAAGGGTCTCTCGGTGGCTCCTCTGCCTCCCGAGGGAAGAGGGAACAGCTGCAGAACAACCTTGAAGGCCCAGGGCGTCCACCAAGTAACTTTCCCTCAGGGCCTGGCGTATGCAGGCCTGGCCCAGTGGCTGCTTAGCTGGAAAGGGCACCGGCAGTGGGATGCCAGACCCCCCTTTCCCTCGATGAACTGAGGCTTCCTGAGGGGCTGCCCCTGTGGCCAGGGAGGGAACCCCGTCTTCCCGAGTCTTCCATGCCCCACAGGAGTTAACCTGGGTGTCCGGCCTATGAGCCACCTCTCCCTTGGCACTTGAAGAATTGCAGCCCCTCAGAAAGCTCATGGGGGGGGGGGCAAGTTTGCATGATGGTTCCCCTCCCCATGCCAGGGGTTGCATGGCTTCCAATCAGCAGGGCAAGGGTGCTTGGGAAGTAGGGGGGCTGCTGTTAAGCCCTGTCTCTCCTCGGGCCTCCTGCCCACTCAGTGTCCAGACAGGCCAAGTGCCAGCAGGCTCCAGTCAGTTCCATCCGTAATTGGATGACACGGGCTGACTGGCACTTTCAAAGGGTGGGGTGCCCCAGGTCTTTGCTGTAACGCTGGTTTTCGCCCTCTCCAGATCGTTCCCTAGAGAACATGGTGGGGCGCCCCCGGCTTGATTCCCTCAGCTCCGTGGAAGAGGATGATTACGACACGCTGGCCGACATTGAGTCAGACAAGAACGTCATTCGCACCAAGGTTGCCCAGTGCGAGCAGGCCGGCTCTGGGGCTGCGAGTTGCCCAGAGATTAGGGAGAGGATCGAGATTGGGTGCTGCTCTGGCTGCCCAACACCTCCTTTCCTGGGGGGGCTGCAGCTGTTGCTGCAAAGCTCAGGAAAAAATCCAGCTCCTTTGAGGAGGGGCCCAGGAGGGCTGGGAACCCTTTGCCCCTCAGTCGGAAGGCTCTGCACGGCCTGGATGGGGGTGTGGGGGAGAGCTTGCAAGGCGCCCGGGCACGTCCTGCGTAAGCAGGCTGAGAAGGGCTCTGAATGCAGTTTCAGGCCTCTCCGAAGGCCGCTGAGAGTTGGGCCTGAGGGAAGACCAGTTTGTGGTTCATGTGAGCCCAGCGGCGACTTGAGTCCCCCCCATCCCCCGTTACCTGCAGGAGCCTCTTCCTGGGTGCCAGCAGGGGAGGCGCCCCAGTGGAGATGCTGCCAGGTTGAGGCTCTGCAAGGGGAGGTTTCCAGGGGAGGCGAGGGGATTTGGCGTCTCGTCACGAGGCCTCAGCTCAGCAAGATGCTGGTGTGTGTTGCAGAAGTTCCTGTGTGTGGCAGATCTGGCCCGCAAAGATAAGCGAGTATTGCGGAAGAAATACCAGATTTATTTTTGGTGAGAGAGTTGGGTGGGCCTGGGGCTGGCTGTGTGTCCCTCACAGATCCCCCTGGCTGCACGTTGCCAGGGCAATTGACCAGGGTCTTCTAATGGAGACTCCCTCCCTCCCTCCGCTGCAGGAACATTGCCACCATTGCTGTCTTCTACGCCCTGCCGGTCGTCCAGCTGGTCATCACCTACCAGACGGTAACCCAGTCCCCAGCCTTCCCCTCGGAGCACTGCCCACCCTTGCTTTGGCCCCGTCCTAAGCTCAGCCTGGCCTGCAGCCCCGTGGCTTCCTTCGCTCGAGCCCTCCTGGACCCCTGGCCAGCCCCTCCTTTGCCTCCCGCAGGTGGTGAACGTGACGGGGAACCAGGACATCTGCTACTACAACTTCCTCTGCGCCCACCCGCTGAGCAACCTCAGGTAGGAGCCGGGAGGGTGGCCCCGCCTTGCCCCTCCCCCTCAGCCCGTGGGGCCTGACGCTGCCCCTCCCGCCCCTCCAGCGCCTTCAACAACATCCTGAGCAACCTGGGCTACGTCCTGCTGGGCCTGCTCTTCCTGCTCATCATCCTGCAGCGTGAGATCGGCTACAACCGGGCCTTGATGCGCAACGACTTCCAGGCTGTGGTGAGGCCCCCGTTGCCAACGAGGCCGCTCTCTCCCAAGGGCCTGGGAAGGGCCTGGGACTCTTCGCCTCTCTTCCCCTCCGCCCCCTCAGCCTGGGAAGGGGAGCGGAGGGGGGGGGGCGCCTTTCTCAGTCGGGGCGTTCCGTTGCAGGAGTGTGGCATTCCCAAACACTTCGGCCTCTTCTACGCCATGGGCACCGCCCTCATGATGGAAGGCCTTCTGAGTGCCTGCTACCACGTGTGTCCCAACTACACCAACTTCCAGTTTGGTGAGTGGCTCCCTGCCTGGTCCCTGGGTGGGCGGCCTGATGCTGCAGCTCCCAAGGCCAGAGAAGGGCCCCCGGAAGCCCCAGCCTGGCGGTCTATCTCTGCCATTCAGCCAGCCGTGGCTCTTCTCTGGCAGACACATCGTTCATGTACATGATTGCCGGGCTGTGCATGTTGAAGCTGTACCAGAAGAGGCACCCGGACATCAACGCCAGTGCCTACAGCGCCTACGCCTGCCTGGCTGTCATCATCTTCTTCTCGGTCGTGGGGGTGGTGAGTGAGCACAAGCGGCCCCCCCCGGCTGCACCTCTGGGCTCCCACAGGGCATTAATCCTTGGAGATGGAGGGAGGCGCTGGGAATCCCGGAGATAGCGGGGGAGCCCCAGCCACCTCCAAGAGGGGGATCCTCTAAAGGTGTGCAGAACTGGGGACGCCTTTCCTGGGACACCCCCCACCCCCACCCAGCAGGAGACGCTGCGTTCCTGAGTTCAAGGAGAGAAGTTTCCCAAAAAGGAGCCCCCCCCCGCCCCCTTTGAAGCCTCTGTCCATGCCAGTTCTGCCGCTCAAGGGCTCTCTGGCCCCCAGGTGTTTGGCAAAGGCAACACGGCCTTCTGGATCGTCTTCTCGGTCATCCACATCCTGTCCACGCTGCTGCTCAGCACCCAGCTGTACTACATGGGCCGCTGGAAACTGGGTGAGTGGGTGCAGTCGGGGGCGGCGGCCAGTTTGTACCTGCGAGCTGTGGGGTGGGGGGCAGGGTGGGACTGCCGACGAGGGGGATGGCCAATGCCAGCTAGGATGTAGACCCACCCCTATCCTCTTGGGGGGTCTTCAGCGTCTCCATCTCCCCCCAGATTCTGGCACCTGGCGCCGGATCTTCCATGTGCTGTACACAGACTGCATCCGACAATGCAGCGGGCCCATGTACATGGTGAGTGAAGGGGAGTGGCCCCCTCCCTCTTTTCAGCTGCTCCTGGAAGGAATACCTCTTCCTGAAGGCCTCACCCATTGCCTCCGCCCCCCCCTTCTGTCTGCAGGATCGGATGGTGTTGCTGGTCATGGGGAACCTCATCAATTGGTCTCTGTGAGTGAGAGCAGCCGGCCAGACATGCCCAGCCCAGGGGGCAGCCAGCTTCCTCCCCCCCAATGGACCAAAGAATGCCTGGCAGCCTTTGGGGCTCAAACAGCCACTTTACAGGCAGCGTCTCAAGAGGCTGTTTGGGGCCTTGAAACCCACTGGGGCGTCTCTCTCGATGCTCCTGAGGGGAGGAACAGAGTTAGGGGCCCAGCAGCTGCTCTCAACCCCCTTCTTCTGCCCAGGGCGGCCTATGGGCTGATCATGCGCCCCAACGACTTCGCCTCCTACCTGCTGGCCATTGGGATCTGCAACCTGCTGCTCTACTTTGCCTTCTACATCATCATGAAGGTGCCTTTCCTCTGGCCGGGGGTGCTTCTCTCTCTGGAGGGGGGAGGGCCTCCCCAGGACCCCCCAAAGGCCCTCCTGACCACTCCCTTTCCTGCAGCTCCGGAGCGGTGAGCGTTTGCTGCCGGTCTCCCTGCTCTGCATTGTCTGCACCTCCGTGGTGTGGGGCTTCGCCCTCTTCTTCTTCTTCCAGGGCCTGAGCACCTGGCAGGTGAGCTCACTCAGGCCAGGGGGGCGTGGTTGTAGCCTCTCTCAGCCCCCGAGGGGGGCTGGGTTGCCTTGGGGCTGCTTGGCGTCCAGGCAAGGCGAAGCTGGGCTTCCTCCTTGGGGGGCCTGGTCCTAACCCTTCACCCTCTTGGCTGGGCTCTCGCACGGCGGTTGTGCTGTGCAGGCAGTGGGCAAGACGAGCGGCTGCTTCTCAGCCCCTCCTGAGCAGCTGGCCTGCCCTGTGCTTAGCCCCGTCCTCCGGCCTGCGCCCATCCTGAGCCCGGCTGGTCACTGCTCTCCACAGAAAACGCCGGCTGAGTCCCGAGAGCACAACCGGGAGTGTGTCCTGCTGGCCTTCTTTGACGACCACGACGTCTGGCACTTCCTCTCCTCCATCGCCATGTTTGGCTCCTTCCTGGTACGTGTCTCCAGCCAGCTTGGCTGGCCCAGAACCTACAGAGCCAGAGCTGAAAGTGCCACGACCCATTGCAGACCGGCCTCTTCCCGGGAGCTGTGGGGCTTGCCTCCTCCCCAGAGGAGCGGGGAGAAGTCCTGGGTAGAGAGTTTGGACCGGACTGGCCCTGCGCCTGTGTTGCAGCCCCTTTTCCAGCACATATCCTGCCCCCCAGTCCAGAGCCTGATCTGTTTCCTTTGCAATCACATTTCTTAAGACCACTCAGTTGCTTCGGTCAGGATCTCTTGGGTGAAGAAGCAGAGTGCTCCAGAGTGGAACACAACTTGGCTTTAGCCTGGGTGGCGGGGAGGAGGGAGGGGAGTGACTGCTGTTGGAGATATGCTGGTGGGGGGGGGGACACGACTCGCAGGGGAGTGCCTAGCATCGACCCTCCCCCGCCTTCCCCTCCAGGGGCATCTGATGGCGCCTTCTCTTTCCATAGGTCCTGCTGACACTGGATGATGACCTTGATTGCGTCCAGCGTGACAAGATTTATGTCTTCTGAGGGTGCCTAGAGACTCCTTGGGAGGGAGGCCGGGATTGTTCAGGACAGGTCTCCTGCTGGCGGGTGCTGTGGTTCTCTCCTCACCAATGCATCAAAAGAGAGTCTGCGGAAGGGGAATGAGGTTGCCATCCTGAGCCTCCGAAAGCTGAGCCAGCCAAGGCGATGGGTTCAAATGCCACCAGGGTTGCCTCTCTGGCCCTTTCCAACAGCAGACAGAAAAGCCCCTCCGGTCGGGGTCCAGCACTGCCCACAACTCTGGAGAGAGGCTGCAAGCGGAACAGCTGGGCTCCCGTTCAGTGCGGCAGCCCTTGGAAACTGACTGCTCTCTTCCTTGGTGCCTGCATTGACCTCCAAAAGGGCCTCCCCCTGGGACACAGTTGCCTTCTTTGCTAAACAGGGAGTAACGGCCACTCAGTCCCCCTCTGTCCACCGGCTGCAGCTGCAGCATTGTCCAGGCAGGGGGTGCCGCCACCTCTTCCTCAAGCCCTTGGGTGCCACGTAGTCACTGCCTATGGGGAGGAAGTGGGCCGGTGAGTCTCCTCCATGCAGGTCAGAGGGGCTGAAGGCCTGCACAGCTGAGGAGCCCCGGGGGAGCCTCCCTACTTTTGGCCCCCAAGCAAGGCAGGCCCTGGCTTCCTGGCCAGGGGGAAGGGGGGGCTTCTGCAGATAGTCACCACGATGCAGGGGCTGGAGGGGGAAGGGGGGCAGGAGAAGGTAGAAGGGCCAGTCCAGGAGGTGGAGGCCAAGTGCTTCTCTTTCCCCACTCAAGGATCGGGCCTTCCTTTCCTCCATGTTTGTCCATTCCTGGTTTTCGAATGTGGCTGAGACGGTTTTCCTTTGAAATGGTTCTTGGTATAAAACACTGTTGAAGAAAATTGGCATTTTGATCTCTACAGATGCTGCTTTCCAATGCAAACGATAAAAGATGGCTTTGCCTTCCTTCTTTTTCATTTAATACGGAGGCTGGAGGGAGGGCAGCCGCTGTGAGATGGGGTGGGGGTGTCCCTAAAGAACGGAGTCCCCTGAGATGCAGTGACATCAGCTCAACCCCCAGCTCCTCTCGGTTTGCCAGGCAGAAGGCCCCACCTTGTCTGGGGGGAGGCTAGAGTAGAGCCCCAGTTGCTCCTAGCGGGCCCTCCTTCCCTTCCTTGCTCTCTGCACCCCAAAACTCCTGAGTGACCTCATCCAGGAGGCAGGCATGAGGTCAGGGCTGGCCTGTCCGGCTGGGAAGAGCCCTGCCTAAAAAGGAGAGGCTGTGCGGGACCAGCCCAGGCCGAGCATCCGCTGAGACTCAGGCATGCCGAGAATGTCTTGGGGCAATAACTCTGCTCGACTTTGGAGTCTTTCCCCAAATATGGTGCGCAGCTTCAGCCACTGAGGAGGGGGAGGGACGGTGATGTCACAGGCCGGAGGGCCGGAGCCTTTTAGCCCCTCTCCTGGGGCTGCGGAGTCCTGGCAGAGCAGCATCTCGGGAGCCTCGGAGCCAGCACAGCAGTAAGTGCCTCTAGCCCATTCAGCAGGGTCTGCCTTGCGAGGTGTCTGCTCTGCTCGGGAAGGGTCACCTGGAAGAGTTCCCAAGGGGGGCAGAGCAGGGGGGAAGCCAAGACTCTAGTGAAAAGCTGGGCTGGGGCTGGTCCATCCCTGAGGCTCCAAATTGAGCTTCTCCCCTGGCAGGAGAGCAGGGCCTGGAAAGGCAGGAGGAAGCTGAACTGCTGGAAAATGCTGACTCCGTAGGCAGCTGAAGAAGGGCAGAGGGTCCAGAGTGGGGCCCTTGGGATCTGCCAAGGGGTCCCTGGGATGCGCTTAGACTTGCTGGCCAGGAAAAGGGGCGTGTGGAATTCCCACAAGGTGCTGGGGGGGAACAGAGGCTGTGAACGGAAGCCAGAGAAGGGGTGGCATGGCAGGATTTACCAAGCGGCTGCCACCTCCCTGGCATTGTCTCAGTGTGCCCAGTTGTCTCAACGTGCTCAATGGGGCGTGGCGGCTGGAAGGGTCTAGAGCTTTGGCCCTGGACAGGAGGGAAGGAAGGCTGCAAAGCCTGGGTCAGCCAGGCCCAAGAGCAGCCAGACTGGGCGCACTGAGGATGGCAGTGGTGTGCTCTCCCTTCCTGTGCATGAAGGCATCAGTGCTGCTTCCCCTCCACCCTGGCCTGGGTCTGGGAGCGGGTGCACCCTGCCTGCTGCTGTGCTGTGCAGCCCTCTGGGGCTGGGCCTTTGGGAGTTCCGCCTCCTTGCCTGAAGAGAGGGCGAGGGGGCAGCTCCAGGAAGACCTCTGGCCACCACTGGACCACTTGAGTGGGGCACAAGTAGATGCAAGTACAGGATGGAAGATGGCAGGATTTTGAGATGGATCTGCCTCTTGTTTGTTGCTGCCAGATTAGGAAAAGGTGCAGTTGCCTGTGCGGGGGAAGGGGGGCGGGGGGGTGGAGTCATCCAGCCATGTCTTCTTCAGCTACCTGGCAAAGAATGGTGAGCTGTCCAAACTCCTGGGTTTGAGCAGCAGATGAGCCCTTGTGAAGCCTAAGGGGGGGGGGGTGTCTGGGTGGAAGTGGGCAGGAAGTTTTGTTTCCCTGTGGTGCTGCACCCTGCCTAACAGCCATGGGGAGGTCTGGGGGGAACAGATGGAAGCCTGTGCCTGAGTGGCCTGCCATTGTTTTGCCTTCCTTCCTTCCTTCCTCCCTCCTTCCTTCCTTCCCTCCTGGTGTTTTTCAACCGCCGGCAGAGCGGCCCAGCTGCCTTAGTCTCCTCGCCTACTGCCTCCCCCAGACCCGACCTGTGGACATGGCAAACAAGGGGCCTTCCTTTGGGCTGAGCAGAGACGTCCAGGCCAAGATTGAGAAGAAATACGACGATGAGCTGGAGGAGCGCCTAGTCGAGTGGGTGGTGGCCCAGTGTGGGAATGAGGTGGGGCGCCCCGAGCGAGGGAGGCTGGGCTTCCAAGTCTGGCTGAAGAATGGCATTGTGAGTATGGGGGCTCCTCGGCTAACAGCCTGGGGGGACTTGGGATGCCCTTGGAGGCCAGGCCCAGTCCTGGCAGGAGTTGCAGGCGGTGGTCTCTCTTGGCAGATCCTCGGGAAGCTCATCAACAGCCTTTATCCCAGCGGCTCCAAGCCTGTGAAGATCCCGGATCCACCACCCAGCATGGTCTTCAAGCAGATGGAGCAGATCTCCCACTTTCTGAAGGCAGCCGAGGATTATGGGGTGGTGAAGACAGACATGTTCCAGACGGTTGATCTCTTTGAAGGTGGGGGGGGGGGCTGCGATCTGGGGAGGGGTAGAGCTTGTGCCATTGCTCCAGGGCCAGAATTTGTGATCACCTCATCCCAGAAAGATTGGGACCAGATGGGAGCCCATCTTCCAGATTACCCCCAGGTAGACCCCTTTCCTAGTCAGACTGGTGGCCAGGAGGGCTCCTTTCAAATGGGCAGCCTCGATGGCCCTAAGGGGCACTCTGGGGGTGGGGTGTTCCCTGGTCAGGCCACCCCCCCCCTTAGAGACACATAAGGAATGCGGGGAGACTGTCCCAAGTGGGGCTCAGTCCTCAGCCCAGCTCTGCTTTTCCCTCCAGCCAAGGACATGGCAGCTGTCCAGCGGACCCTCATGGCCTTGGGCAACCTGGCTGTGACCAAGGACGATGGGCATTACCAGGGGAACCCCTCGTGGTTCATGAAGTAAGTGGCGGTGGATGTGCCCAAGGCCTGTTGCTCCCAGCAGCTAAACTGCTCCCTGGAGGGAGGCTCTACTGGTCTCTTTGTGGGGAAAAAATTGCCTCCAGTGGCAGAGGCTGCCTTCAGGGAAAGCAGAGCACCAGGGCTTGCCCAAGGCTCCATCGTGAACCCCTTTTCCCTCCCCAGGAAGTCTCAGGAAAACAAGCGGGACTTCTCCGAGAGCCAGCTGAAGGAGGGCAAGAATGTGATCGGCTTACAGATGGGCTCCAACAAAGGGGCGTCGCAGGCAGGCATGACAGGCTATGGGCGACCCCGGCAGATCATCAGCTAAGCCCAGTCCAGCTGCTGTGCTGCCCCCACACCCCCAAGCCGGCCGGTCTTCCCGCTCTTGCTAACAGCCTGGCAAGCTCTGCCCCGCTGCTGCCGCCGCCAGGGGTATCCGCAGGGACCGTCCCCACCGTGCCCCCTAAGCAGTTCCCGGAAGGGGCACCGTGCCCAAAGACTTGTGCTGTTGCTGCGTAGCAACTCCAGAGCCGCTGGCCTCTGCATGCTGCCCGCTTCACCCTCCCAACCGCCGCGCACCCTCCTGGCCTGCTTTGGCCCTGGCACGCATCCCGGGGCTGCCGGAAGGCTTCTCCCAACTGCAGAACCGAACTTGGCTGAAGTTGCCCAAGGAGCCTCTCTTGACAAACTCTGCCAGGGGCGCAAACGAAGCTACTGTTTTGTACTTTTTTGGGGTTATTCATTAGATTAAAAACTGAATCTTTTAGGTTCCTTGGCTACGATTTGAGTTTCTTCTCCGTGTGGTAAACCAGGATGAAGGCTGCCCAGCAGAGGAAGGGACATGGCCAGGCCAGGGCCAGGCCAGGAGGGTGGGTTCCTGTCAAGTGAGTTCCCCTTTTCCAGCCGCCTCAGGAATTTTGGGGGGGGGGGGCTGGGGCTGCTCCTGGTGCACAGAGAGAGCAGCAGCGCTGGAGTTTCAACAACCGTTTATTTTGGAAAAGTGCAAAAGAAGAATTCTGTCTGCTGTTCATCCAAAGCCAGAGAAATCAAAATACGTCGTCCAGCTTGAGGGTGACTTTGGGAGAGGAAGCCAAGTTCCCAGAAAGATCCACGGAGTGGGAGGGTCCCAGGAGTCTAAGTGGAAGAACCAACTTGGTGCCCTCCAAGCCCCTCGGGCAAGCGCAGGAGCCGTGGCAGAATCTGGGGCTGACTCCAGGCAGGGGGCACAGCCAGTTGGCGCAGAGTGCAAGATAAGGCAGCAGGTTGGCAGAACCAGGACCTCCCAGGCCATGGGGCAAGGAGAGGAGCTTTGGGTGTGGCATGAGCCCACAGCCACAGCCCCCTTCTGGCCAGCAGCAGCACCTCTCCTCCGCAGGCCAGAGTCTCTTGTCCTTGGGCTGGACTGGTCTCGTTGCCCCAGCACTGCCCGGCTGGGGCCCAGGAATCCCCTCTGGCCCTCTCTGGGGGCAAAGGGGGGGCGGGCACAGCCAGGGCAGCCAGAGAAAAGCCAAGCTGCTTCTCAGAGAGCTGCTGGGGCAGGAGAGGTCTCTTGGCTGATCCCCGAAGCACAGAGCAGAGGGAGGCAGCACTAGCATGCTCAGCAAGCCACAACCGAGGTAGACTGCTCCTGCTCCGGGAGGTTTAGTAATCCTCTCCCCAGTGAGGGTCTTGAGATCCCCAGCCCTCCTCCAGGTCTCGCAGGCCCGGGGACGGTTGCTGGGCTCCGGCCTCAGCTTCCTTGCACAGGGGCACCGTGTCCTCCATCAGACCTCCTCCTTCCAGGCTCTTGGAGGCCCGGTGGCTACGGGCTGGGAGGTCCAAGGCCCCGTTGTCGCAGGTCAGCAATACTTCCAGCATGTAGTAGAACGTCCAGAAGACGGCAAAGCACCCAAGCAGCATCAGGGTCTGGGGAAGGGAGCGGCAGGGGCTCAGGCAAAGCACCTCCGAGTGGGCAGCCGCAACTTCTGGGGGGATCAAGACCCTCCCCAAAGTGGCAACCCCACGGGGGCTCCCACCAGGTCTCCATCCCTGCCCAGCACAAAAGATGTCACCTTGAGGGTGTTGGCAGTGATGGTGTAGGGCTGCTGCTCAGGGATCCGGAGGCCCGGGGGGCAAGGCAAGGCAAAGTCCCCATTCAGGAACTGGCCGCTCATCGCCTTCTCCAGCAGCCTGCAGGGGGAGAGGGGCCCTGCTGATCACCGCAGGGACCATGGGCCCCCTTGCCGCCTCAAGAGGTCTTCCGCCACCACCACCCCGCAAGTACCACGTTCAGCATGTCACACCAAAGAAAAAGCATTGTTGCACGCCAGTTGTGCAAAAGGAAGCTGCTGGAGGGCAACTGCGGAGAACGGGTCCTTCCTTGTTGGCCCAGGCGTTGCAAAGGTGGTGCTGGGCCTGGAGAGCTGCTTTTCCTTCCATGCTGCATACTTCCCAGCCCCCTCCCCCCCCACCGGGGGTCTCAGCATGCCTGTGGAAGCTTGTCCCTCCCGGGCAAAGTCTTTCTGCCATTGGCTCCTCTCACCTCTGCCGCTCCTGGATCTGAGTAGGGGTCCACGATGAGCCGTAGAGGGTCAGCTGCCACTGGTCCAGCCTGCCTGCTCTCAGCGTCTCGTCGCCTGAAGAAGACGTGGGTCACAAAGCGTGGGGAAGAGAGCCCTGCTTCCCCACTGCTCAGGAGAGATAGGAACTCACCCACGTCACGGATGGTCAGCCGGTAGGTGCCCTGGGCCTCCTCGCCCCAGCAGCGCACAGTGGAGAAGGTCCAGTCCACAAAGCCAGTGGGGTCTCTGTAGGGGAGGCAGAGAAGCTGGGAGGAGGGCCTCAGACCCCCTAGAGGGGGAGGGGGCTTCTCTCCCTGGCCCCTGCCCAGCTGAGCCCAACATCTCTGTCTGCCAGAGAAACACTGTCGGGCCTTGAATGCCCAGCAAGGCCTTCCCTGGGGCTGGAAGGGATGGTCCTGCCCCCATTTTGGCCCATCTGGTCCTACAGGGCCTCCTTTCACTCCTGCCCCCAAAAAGCAGGGCACTCACGAATCCATGCTGCGTGCTGTCCCAACCAGGGAGTCCATGCCACTGGGACAAAGGAGATGGATCTCCAGATTGCCACGGCGTGGGTGGGTGATGCTCACTGTCACAGCCACGTGCTCCAGCGTCTTCAACCCTGATGGCTCCAGGTCGGCTTTGGTCACTAAGGAAGGGGGAGGGAAACATCCCAAATGCGGGGTCTGCAAAGGTCTCCCGAGCCAGAGGCCTTCTGATGGCCCTGGGAAGGGTCAAGCGTTTATTATTATTATATTCAGTTTATTATATTTGCATACCGCCCTTCTCCCAAAGGACTCGGAGGACCCAGCAATGCAGGCAGCATTCAGAACACGCACAACACCGCCACAGACCACCCCCCAAAATTCCCTAGGAGAGGAGTTTTTAATAAAGGGCAGGATAAATTCACAGGGATGGGGGCTGAGCCCTCGGCAGCTGCTGAGAAGCAGCCCAGGAGAAGCAACGCTGCCGTCCAGAGTATCTGCGGCCTTCAGACCAGGTTAGATTCATGCCGGCTGCCTGCCTACTGGCAGGAAGTCTTCCTCCCGTTCCTTTCAGACCCTCCTTGAGGGGGTGTCAGTACCCCCTCCCCCCAGCAGAGGACGGGGTTGCTGTGTTTTGCAGCATTGAAGCTTGGAGCATCCCTCTCCTCCCCCCCCACCAGCTGGAATTCCTCCCCCCCAGGATTGACCCTGATCCCTTCTCCAAAGTTTGGCATTACCCAGCCCTCTTGCCTCAATAATTCCTTGTAGGGGAAAGTCTCCCCGGACAGCAAGGCCTGTGTGGAAGCTGGGAAGATGCTCGGTGTCCATCTGGACTCAGCTCCCACAGGCAGAGGAGAGCCAGACCCCCTGGCCAAAGAGACAGTGGCCTCTTTGGGGTGAGCAGAAGGTTGGCTGGCTTCTCCCCTCCAGCCCAACCCCCTCGCAGGTGGTGGCTCTCCTTGCCTGCCAGGGAGGCCACTGGGTTCTCAGGCTCCTCTGGTGCCAACCAGATGCCAAGCCAGTTGCAGGAGGGATCCGCAGAACTGTCAGGCAGCCCATCAGGCAAGGCTCAGCCAGACGAAAGGCGTGGATGGAGCGTGGCCAAACAGAAGCTGCAACATTGCCTAAAATGGAGAGCAAGCTGCAGCCCTGGGCGCTGGCCACCTCCGCTGGCAGGGCTGAGCATTTCGGCTCCTTTGGGTCTCTGCCCTGGGCCTGCATGCCTGCCTGCCCCCTGCCCCTCTTCTGCTCCAGGCAGAGGCCAGCCCTCCTCCAGTGAAACGGGTGGGGGTGAGGCCCGATTCCCAAGCTGCCCCCCCACCCTGCACAGACCGTTCCAGGTGGCTTCCAACTGCCCCGGGTCCAGGGGGATGGCTCTCTTCTCCTTCAGAAAGGGGCTGGCGTAGGAGGCCAGGTAAGGGACAGACTCCCAGACCTGCCAGAGGAGGAAGAGAGGATTCGGCTTTCCTGGCGCCACCAAGGCAGCCCTAGCCCACCCCTAGCCTTGGCAGACCAGCCCTCATGCCCATATTAAAGCTGCGACGGCAACATGGCTGCCCAGGAAAATGGCTGCCCGTCTTGCAGAGCACCTGAAGGGCAAGGCTGCCTTCCCTGCCAGCTATGGTCTCAGGGAGGCACTCCTGAACCTTTTCCTGGGAGGGTTCAAGCCAGATAGAAGGAGAGCTCGCCTCTCTCCTGCTTGCAAATATACTCTCCCCCCCCCACACACACAAAAATACTGAAGCCCAGTGGAGGCGGGGGCACCTTGGCTGCGTTGACCAACCGCCAGGCATTCAGCAGTCCGAAGCCGTGCTGGTGACTGTGGCTTAGCCCAGCCTGGTTGATGTCCCAGTGGGCACGATGGTCTTCGTACTGTGGAAGGAGGCAGTGGGAGAGCCGGTCAAGCCAAGGCAAGATGAGGCTCCAGGGCCCTGATCGTGTGGCTGGAGAGGACCCCGGATGGAAGGGCGATCCTTACAGATTCAGAAGGCATGCTTGGCACAAGCCCATGGTGGCAGGGCAGGGAGAAGCAGGCTGGGCTGTGCCAAGGTTCAGCACTGGGTGCCATAGGGGTGCTGGGGCCTGGCTGGCAATGCACCTCAAAGACTAGAGTGGCCTCTAGTAGTGTGGAGGAAAAGGGCAGGTCCTCCTTTGAGGCAGGCCAGAAGAGAAGCAGAGGGGCACCCTTATTAAAAGGCCCCACAGATAGGAGGGAAGCTCTGGTTGACAGAAAGCCAGCCAGCTCAGGTGCCAATGGCTAGCTGGAGTGGGGGGGGAGGCTCTATGGGCCTGGCTCACCTTGGTGGCTGTGAAGACTATGATGTGCTGGACATCCCTCCAGGTGAGGCAAGGGCGCACCTGCAGCATGAGGGCAATCAGTCCAGCAGCCAAAGGGGCTGCAGCAGAGGTGCCCGTGTGCCCTTCTGTGCAGCCCGTTCCCCTCTGCAAATCCCAGTCTGTTGTTGCCTGCAGAGAAACGGGAACTCTGTCTGAGGAGCCGGCAAGGAAGAGGTGCCAGAGGGAAGTCTCTCCCGGGGGACCCCTGACTCCCAAGTGGGGGGCAGCTCCAGCCAGGTGCTGAAGGATGCACAAGGACAACAACCTTGGGAGAGGGCAGGGCTCCTGGCCCTTCTCCCCCACGCAAAACCTCTAGAGGCATCCTGGGGTCTTGGTCCCCTCCTTGCTGGGATGGGATCTGGGCGGCTTCCAAGCAGGACTAATCATTTCAGAATCTAGCAGAGCTCTGCCCAGCCCAGCAAAGAGCCCACAGAGCCCCCCTCTACGCCCAGTGGTGCAGGTGGGGGGCTTCCTTCTTCCTCCCTCGCCAAGAGCGCTGAGCTAACCAAGATTCTGTCTCTTCAGTCAGTGCTAACAGCCGCAATTGGGAAGAAGAAACGGGAGAAATTCTTCCCGTTAAGGAAACATTGGCACCCTGAGGGGTCTGGCAGAAAAACCAGCCTTGCCAGGCCGGTTGCCGGCCCTGGGAGTACTGTGACTGGGGCCAGAGGGCCAGGCAGAGGCCCTTGTGTAGAGGGCAGTGGAAGCCCCTGGCCTCGGCTGCCTCCTCCTCCTGTTCGGCTTGCTCTCGGCATTTGGCCAAGCATCCCCCACAGAAGCCGACAGGAAGGGGTCCCTGCCACGGGGCAGCGACAAGAGGGGACAGGCAGTGGTGAAATCCAAAAATTTTGCCTACCGATTCTGTGGCCGTGGCTTGGTGGGTAGGGCTCAGTGGTCATGAGAATGGGTGGGCGTGGCTTGGTGGTATGTGAATGGGTGGGCGTGGCCAACTTGCTGTCACTGTTAGAGCCAGGAGATGTCATGGATTGAGTAAAATGTGGTGAAACTCACTTAAAAACGATTGCTAAGCAAAAGTGATTTGCTTAGCAATCAAAATTTTGGGCTCAATTGTGGTCATAAGTCAAGGACTCTCTCTGCCTTCTACTGCATGGCAGCCTTGTCCTAGTAAACTCCTCCTCCTTTCTGGCAATTTTCCTCGCTGTGAGAGGCTCCAAAATAATCCAGACCATGTAAGGTTTCCTGCTGCAGCAGGGGGTTGGACTAGATGACCTCCGAGATCCCTTCCAGCCCTAGATTGCTGGGCTGTTTCAGAGCATCTTCTGAAGCCACGTCTAGTGTTTGTGGTGTTTCCTTCCTCTTCTGTCTCTCTCTCTCCCTTCCTCTTTCTTTTCCTTCTTTCTTTGTCTCTCTCCCTTCCTTTCTTTTTTCTCTCCTTTCCTCTTTTTCTTTTTCTTTCTTTCTTGTCTCCCTTCATCTTTCTCTTTCATTCTTATTATTTTCTATCCTTTCTTGTCCCTCTCTTCCTCTTTTGTTCTTTCTTTCTTCTGTCTTTCTCTCTCTCTCTCTCTCACACACACACACACACACGGTCTGAGCAGCAGCAGCAGCAGAAGGAAGAAAGCGAGCGGCGGCAGAGCTCTGGGAGGGTGGGCAACCTGAAAGCAGTAGCTCCCCCATCATGGGCCAGATGGGGGCAGCGGGACCCGAGGTGGAGGGGAAGGTAAGAGGGCGGCAGTTGCCCAAAGGCCCCGCAGAAGATGAGCGCACCAGGCCCAAAAGGCCAGCAAGCCTCACCATGTCCCCCCAAGGCGGCTCTTCTTCGGCTGATCGCAGCAGCTCTCCCTCCCCCACCGCCAGCGTCGGCCTTGCCTTCTAGATCTTCCACAGGCCTCCGCCAGCTTATTCAGCACGCTCATCCCAACGGAGCCAGCATGCCCTGCGCACTGCAACGGAGCAGCAGTCTCAGCCCCGGCGACGGCAGCAGAAGAAGCGAGCGGCCCCTCTCAACACCGCCGCTCCTCTCAGCCCCGGTGCAGTGGCTGCATCTCCCCCAAGGGATGACCGCCCACTCGCTGGCCGGGCCAAGCCAGGCCGGTAGCGGCGCATCTCCCATCACGGGCTGGACACCGACCTTGGAAGGCAAGCGGGCATGAGGGACTGCAGGGAAGGCCGTGTGCAAGGCAAGCAAGCTGCAGGGAAGGGAGTAGACTGCTAGCTCCCTTCCCCACGGCCGGGCAACCCTGACTTGTGGGTCCGGCCACGGGGACACCGGGAAGGCCGCATGGAAGGCAGGGAAGCATGGCAGGGCTGCAGGCCGCAGGGAAGAGGGGAGGGGAGGCAGGCTGGGACAGTGAGGGAGGGCAGGGGCAGCTAGCTAGGCCATGATTTGCAGGCTTATCTGGCAGGCAGATTAGGGCCGCTCAGTTGGGGCGCAGCGCTTCAGGCAGGCAAGCTGCACAGCAGAGACTGGGCGGGGCGGGGTGAGCAAGCAGTGACCAGTTCGGGGGCATGGCCAGCCAGTGGTCCCTACCGGTTCGGTGACCCAAGACAAATGTCCACTACCGATTCACCCAAACCGGTTGTGTATCACCCCTGGGACATGGACTGCCCATAGGAAAAGCTGCAGTTGCTGCAGCCAAAGACACAGGCCCGGAAAAGAGGGGGCTCTTTTTTCCTCCAGGGCCTCTGGCTGGCCTAAAGGAGAGTCCAAGGGGAGGGCCCGGTGCCAGGGCCCTTGCCAACAAAGGGGGCAAGGGGTCTCCGCAGGGACTTTCTCTGCCCATGGCTGGCGAGAGGGAAGATGTAAGCCAGGAGGGCTCTGGAAGAAAGGACAGCCCAGAAAGCCTACCTGGAAAGGGCCAGAAAATCTGGGAAATCTTCCTTGGCATCCAGAAGGAGACAAAGCCCACCCTTGCGCCCTCCCTCAGCACTGAGAGAGGATGGACAAAGGCTGGGGCTCGAGCGGGCTCTACTCACAATGCTTCTCATCAACTTGTCACCTCCGCTGAAGGTCACAGCCAGCATGGAGGCACACTCCTCCGCGTAGAACGGCTTGTAACCCATCTCATCCACGGCGCCTGGGGAACAGAGAGCAGAGACCCCAAGTGGGGACTGGCACTTGCTTGGGGACTGCAAGAACCAACTGGATTCCTTCCTTCCGTCTGGCCTTGCTGGCTTTCCCCAGAGAACCAGCATTGCTAGCCAGAGTGATCTTGCCATGGGGCAGAGCTCCCCAGGGTCCATATGCCTCCCTCGCAACCAGCAGCCTGGCCTCCTTTTCTGTGGCTGCAGAGCAAAGCCCACACGCGTTTGCGAGAGCCCAGAGATCCACAGCAGGCAGGCAGGCAGGCAGGAAGGGAGCCTTTGACGGCCACGAATCCAACTCTGGGTGGGAAGAATGTTACCCACCCACTCCCGAATGGCAGCTGCTTGGCCTCCTCCCGAGCAGCTCCCAGGCAGCTTTTCCAGGCCTGCTGCAATTTCCCTATGGGCTGGCCATGCTGCTCCCTTCCCAGCCTCTCGATTGGACAACACATCTCCCAGCAATGAATGACAAGGCAGATGGGCAACCTCAGGCCGGCTGGGTCAGAACTCTCTCTCTCTCTCTGGCAGGGAAATGACCACTCAGCCCCTTTTGTTCTGTCCAATCATGCCGGATGTCAGACCAGCAGCTCCAAGGGGCAGAGCTTCTGCCTCAGGTGCTTTGCGCCCCCCCCCCACGCCATGCTACCTCCCACCCCACCCTCAAAGGCCCTTCACCATCACTCTAGGGACAGCAAAGGGCCACCTAGACACACTTGGCCTGCGCCAGTGGCCCCCAAGCTTTTGGGGGCCGCAGACCAGAGGGGGCTTGGTTTTGCTTGCTGCCTGCATCCTGCAGAGGGAGCTTTGCTTGTTTGTGCAGACCGTTTTTTGGGCTGCCAAGGACCGGGCGTTGGGGACTCCTGGCCTATACCATTCCCCTGAATTCTGCCTCGGCTCCAGACCTGGGAGTTGCACGATGAAAAAGGGGAAACGCGGCTGAATCCGCGCAGGTGCTCCTCTCAAAGAAACCCCGGCAGATCTTGGGAGGAGAACCAAGAAAGGGTTCTGCATCTCGTATGGCACAGGATGCAAATGGCTCCCCAACCAACCGTCAGGGCACCTGGGCCTCCCCCAAGGCCAGACGGGAGACAACCCAGACCGAGGAGGGCGAAAGCACAGGGACCCCAGCACTGGCTGAGCCCTTACCAATGGTGACTGTGTAGATGGAGTTGGCGTAGCCATCATAGTTGCAATTGTCATTGTGATGGCCCCCATTGCCACTGGCCACCACGAAGATGCTGCCAAAGCCCCTCCGGCCAGCAATCACACCATGCTGCAGGGCGGCCTGTGGAGGACAAACACTTCAGGAGGGCCACCACCACAAGAACCCTCCCTTCCTGGCCCTGCAGAAACTGTGCAGCCCCCTATGCCCAGTTGACAGCTTGGCAGACTAAGGGAGCGGAAACTCATTAGCCACCTGACCCTGCAGATGCCAGGGCACCACCGTGCCAACCTGAACCCGGGCATGTGCTCTGCCTCCCTGAAGGCCTCGGGCACAGAGCTCCCCACCCTCTCCTACATTCCTTCTTACCTTTCCAAGCTGATGGGGGCCATCCACAGTTTTGCCATCGTCGTCTGGGCCCCAGCTGCAAAGGAATAGGCAGAGAAGGATGTTTAAAAGCACAAGGAGAGCAAGGGCCGGGATTCAGCAAGAATCCCCCAAAGAACAGGGCAAGGGAACTTTGAGTGAGCCAGGGCTGAGCAGGAGTTGGCTTTCCTTTGAGGTCTGCAGAAGCCTGGAGAGCAAGGGAGCCTCTCTGGGTGGCCCCCTCTCTCAGCTCAGCCCTCCACACTGAGCTGCTGTGGAGGGGAAAAAAGGAGGAGGAAAGAGGCGTGCTCCCTGCCTGGAGTTAGTTATAACACAATAATGAAGGCAGGAGCAAAATAGATACACAAACAGTTCGCAATTTCCACCAACCTGCAACTATAGATGTCGTTGATCTGATAGTGTTTGTTGAAGGCAATCGCCTCCAGGCTGTCTGTGAGGGGCCCATCCAGCACGCGGATCCCTGCGGGGCAAGAGGCTGCAGGTTATTCCACCTGCATGGGGACGGGGTCTGTGTGGCCCAAAACCAAGGAGCGTGAAAGGCCAAGGAGGCCCTCCGGCAAAGGCTCCTGTTCCCTCCGTTGTTACTGGGGCTCTTCCATCCCCCCCAAAGCACGCAAAGGGAGCAGAGAGCTTTTTAGGGCATGAATAAGCAGCTCCCAGTAAAAATCCAGAGGACTGGAGAAAAGCTGTTTTGCTTAATTTTAGTTAAAATCAAATACCTTGCAAATTATTCAGTCTCCAGTTCTGGACTGAGTAATTCCCCCCTTTGGCAGCTCTAAAAATCACCACTTGGTGGCCACTTCCGGGCTGGGCGGGGCTGGGCTTCTCAGGAGCTGAAGCTCACCATCACCTGGTTTCTAACCTGCCACTGAGAGGCTACAATCCTTGACTCCCGGGCTTATTTACCTGGCCCCAAAGACAGTGCCAAGGAAGGAAGTGCCACCTGGGAGGGAACGAATGCTGCTTCTTATGGGGCTCTCCAAAGGGAGGCTGCCACCTGGTTCTGGGCATCTCCAGGCTCCCTTGTTGAATGACCCTCCAAGTGGCCTTGGCCCTGCTGCCATCTGCCCCCTGCCGAAAACATCTGGAAGTCGCTTCCGAGACAATGCCAAGGGGCAGGTCTCTGCACACCTTAAGGCCTAAACAAGGAGCTGTGATGGAGACAACCTTGAGCTGCTTCCTTTGCACAAGGGACCATCATACAGCGGACAGCGGATGCCCCCTGCGGTATACAAG
Source organism: Masticophis lateralis (assembly GCA_030761175.1). NCBI lineage: Eukaryota > Metazoa > Chordata > Lepidosauria > Squamata > Colubridae > Masticophis > Masticophis lateralis. The sequence goes on from JAUDYJ010000008.1 coordinate 17,300,228, forward strand.
GAGGAAAGCAGCCTTCTGCATTTGCAGAGCAGGGGCAGCAGCATCCTGACCCCCCCCCCCCCGTGAGCAGCCCCTCCATAGGTGGGGACCCCTCTTTGCAAGACTGGAGGGTGTGAAACACAGTGTTAAATGTTTTAATTGCAATCTGTAGAACTTCTGGTTATTCCGAGCGTTCATGTATGTGACCTGTAACCTGGACAGCTGTTCTCTGTGGCTTCCCTGCACAGTGCAAGCGAGGAAGCTCCCCTGCCCGTCTTTTTGGGCTTCCTCTCTCCTGCCCTGCCAGACTTGCCAGGATGAGCAGACCGGAGACAGACCAGATGAGCTAAGGCTGCATTGACAGAATCAATGCAGTCTTGAAGGTACCAGTTTCCTTTAGAGCCTGAAAGCTGAAAGGGGCTGAGCCTTTTTCTCTGCCTCTGCAGCTGGGGGCTACTCCCCCTCTTACCCCTCTGATCCCTCGGCAACATCTCCTTCCTATCTCCACCGGTCATTCCCGGCATCCCCCAATACCTGACCCCCTCCCCTGCAGAACTGGGTGGGAGCAGCACCTGCAATCCGGCTCCCAAAGGCAACGCCCACTGCGCAGAAGCTGTTATTGGAGACGGCTGCAATTTCCCCAGCACAGCGGGTCCCGTGGTGGTTGCCGTTCTCCTCGTCCGGGTGGGGCATGGGGTCAGGGTCATTGGAGTTCAAATCATAGCTGCCTTCTGGGCTCTGGGAGAGAGAGAGAGCAGCCTGAGACCCCTCCTCTCCTTGGCCCAGCAGGGGGAAGCCAGCACATTCCTGCCCATGACCTTCAAGCCCCAAGGGACTCCCAGCCGGCCTGGTCCAACCACAACCCATCAAATCCTCCTCCAAAGGGCATGAAACAGCCGTCCTGGGGCCAGGCCTTCTGAGAGGAAGGGAAACAGTGGGAAACAGGCCCTGCCCCATTGCTTCACCCACCTCCACCAAGAGGCTCAACAGTTGTAGGGAGGGGAGACCTTCTGGAGAGGCCCCCAGGCCTGAGACAGCTGCCTTCTAAGGGGCACCTCTGAACCTGTTGGGAGCCCAGCTTCCTTTGTCCTCCCCACCTTCCTCACCTGAAAAGGGCCCCAAACCCAGCCCTGACTGCCCCTCCTCTGCCAGGCCGAGAGGAAAACACTGCCACCCCCATGGACGTGAACTGTGGCAAGGGGGGAGGGGGGCAAGACTCACGTAGTTGGGCTGGATGTCCTTGATAGTGTGTTCAACACCATCATCCACCACCACCACCGTCACCCCCTGGCCGGTCACATTCCGCTCCCACACGCCTGTCACGTTGATGTCCATCCCAGGGCTCTTGCGATTGTCCTGCTTGCGAGAGAGCAAGTGTGGCCAGCAAGGGGGCAGCATCCCCAGAGCCTCCTCGGCGGCGGGGGAGGCACAGCGGAGCAGGACTGAGCGGTCCAAGCCCCCGGTGCGGCCCTCCTTCCTCCCCAGCGCGGCCTCGGGGGCTGCGGGGCCGGGGCCGCTTACCAGGTGCCACTGCTGGGGGAACTTGGGGTCGTTGAAGTGCAGGGCGCGCTTGGAGCGCTTGAGCAGCCGCTGCGCCGCGTGCCAGCCCACGCCCGCGTGCCGCGCGAACAGCGCCTCGGCCGCCTTCCGCAGCTCTCCCGGGGCCCGGTCGGAGGCGCCGGCGGGCCGGTAGGCCAGGAGGTAGTGGCCCTTCAGCTCGCCGATCCGGCCCACGTTGACCAGGCGGGCCTCCCGGGCCAAGTCATCGGCCAGCCGGTCCAGCTCCTCCTCGGGGCCGGTCAGGCGCACGGCCCACGCCAGGCTCTCCCGCTGCTCCGGAGCCCCGAAGGCGCCCCAGCCGGGCAGGCCCAGCAGCAGCAGCAGCAGCAGCAGCACCGGTAGCACCCGGGCAGGGCCTTGGCGAGCGTCCCCGGCGGCCTCCATCACCGATCGCCATGGCGGGCCAGCATCGGACCAGCGGCTGCCGGGGGAGAGAGGGGGGGGAGAGAGGGGAGCTCGTCCCGGCTGCGCTCTGGTCGCCCGGGAAGCGGCTGCTGGGCGGCTCCCTCTCGGGCTCAGGCCGGGCCGCGACCCTCCCCGCCCCCTTGCCCGGACAGCGCGGGGGGCCCTGCAAGGCCGGTCACCCGGAAACCCCCGCCCGCCCTGCCGAGACGCACCCACCGCGCGAGCCGGGCTGGAGCGGAGGGCGGGGCGGGATCCGGCGGCGGGGGAGGAGCGTACGTCACGTCCGGTGCCCGCTGGGCCCCGCCCTCCCTGCTGGCGGGGCGGGGGCGGGGCAGGCAGACACAGGGACACTCCTCCTCCTCCTCCGCGGGCGGGCGGAGCTTCCAAGGCTCGCACTGCACATGCTCCGTCGCCACTCCGCCGTGCCTACGGGGGGCGCTGCGGGCGCGTCCGGCTTTCCGTGCCGCCGCTCTGGCCGCTCGGCCTCGCGGCGCCGCCCGCCGGCAGGAAGAGCAGGCCGCGCGGAGGCCTCGGCGGGTTGGGCAGGGCGCGGAGTGGCGGGCGAGGGTTAGTCCCGCGGCCGGAGGGGCAGGCTGAGCCCCGGACACGGCTCCCCGGCTGCGGCGTCGGGGTCTCCCGGAGGGGCTGCGGCGTCGCCTCTCGGCCCGGGCGATGGCGTCGGAGGAGGCGGCCATGGCCGAGGCGAAGGCCCCCGCGGATGCCGGGCCCTCCCGCGCGCGCCCCGCCGCCGCCCCCGCCAGGTAGGCCGGCCGAGACCGGGGGACCAGGGGGGCCTGCGGGGGGCGGCGCCTGGAGGGTCGCTCGGGCCCTTTTCGGTTCCGCCGGCGCCCGACGGGCCGAGCATCCCGGGAGAGCCGGGCGGAGCTCTCCGTCCCCCGCTCGGCCTTTGCGGGGCTGCGCTGCCGGTGCGAAGCCGCTTTTGCGGGCGCCGAGTGGCCTGCAGGGCCTGCGGCAGGCAGGCGGAAGCGGCGCCTTCCCGAGAGGCGAGCGGGGCTTCGGGGCGGCCCTGCCTGGGGAGCTTCCCCAACGCCAAGCGGAGCGCCTGCCCGCCCGCCCGCCTCTTCCTGAGCTTGGTCGCCTGTGGAGAAGAGCGGCGCCCGGGCCTTGGGCCTTCTCTCCGGGCCCAGCGCTGGCGAGGGCTTCCTCGGGAAGGGGCTGTGGGGCGCAGGGAGGGCGGCAACGGAGCCTCCTTTGTGATGCATCCTTCTCTCCCCCTCCGCTCTCTTGGTCGGCCTTCGTCACCTTCCTGTCGGCAAAAGCAGCTGCCTCCCCCTGGATCCTGCCAAGCCCAGCCGGCCAAAGGAGCCCGAGCGCCCGGAGGATGAACTCGAAAAGGATTGCAAAGACTCGGACTCTCCCTCGGCCGCCTCGCCAGCTCCCAAGCACCGCAACCTCCCAGAAGAGTCTTCCTTGTCTGAGGCTGCCGACTTGCCTCCGGCCAGCCCCTCAAGTGAGGCACCCTCCTTGCCTGATCTGGACAATGCTGTGGGAGAAAAGAGAGCCTCCCCGCGTGGGGAAAGTCTACCAACAGCCCTGCTGCTTCCACAAACAGCCCACTCCGAGGACCTTAACTGCTCAGAGGCTGAGCTGGGGTCTTTGATCTTGCAGCATGGAAGGCGGCAGAATGGGTGCCCGGATTTGGAAGATGTGCCTCTGGCAGCCTCTTTGGGCATGAAGAGCCAGGGCCAGGAAGATGATGGGGCTGCAAAACCGTCCCAAAACATTGCAGTCCAGGTCAGGGAGTGGTGAACCTTCCCAGTAGGAAGTGGGGCTGGGGTGTGGGAGGCTCAGGATCCCCGGAAGGGGCCTGGTCCTGCACTGAAATGCAGCAAAGAGATGCAGGTGGTTTCCTCGCCTCTGCGCAGTCCAAGAAATCTGGGTGGCGAGAAGCCCCCTTCTCTGCGTTAGTGAGCGTCATGATGGGGGACCAGCCAGGACCCAAACCTGTGTGGTGCCACTTGGCCAGAGGCCGCTAGGCAGAAATGATGGAGTCGGTCATGTTTCCTCCTTTGGCTGCTGACAAACAAACCCTTTTCTCCCTTTGCAGACTGACTTCAGGACGGCTGACTTGGCAGCTAGCACCGACCCGGACATGGAGAAGAACTTGGTAAGTACGGGACTCTCCTCTTCTGGTGGTGCTGGGACTCATCCAGTGGAGAAGGGGGGCTTTATGCACTCCGCTTGTCAAACTGTTCTGCTTGGCATCTTCCCTGGTCAGGGTCCTCTAACCCAGTCAGGGGACTTCGGCCATGCTGGCTAAAGGTTTTGTCTTTTGAAGGTGGCCCAGAGAATTCAAACGGCTCTCTTGTTGCTCGATAGGACAAGATGATGTCTGAGAGAGCTTCGTTGAAGGAGCGATACCAAGAAGTCCTGGACAAGCAGAGGCAGGTGGAAAACCAGCTGCAGGTGCAGCTCCAGCATCTGCAACAACGCAGAGAAGAAGAGATGAAGAATCACCAGGTGGGCCTGCAGTGGCCAGTCTGGGAGTGCCAGGCTCAAACCAGGGGGGCACCGGGGAAGAAGGAGGGAGTGATGCTGCTTGGTGGAGAATTTGTGGGACTTCTGAAATCCCATCTGACACCAGAAACGGAGAGCAGCTGAGTGGGTTATCCATTGAAGATTGTGGAGCCCAAACGAAGTGTCTAGAACTTTGAAACCACGTTCGCAGTGCTGAGAAAATGCTTCTGCTTGTTTTCTGCCCTAGGAGATCTTGAAGGCCATTCAGGATGTGACAGTTAAGCGGAAAGAAACTAGGAAGAAGATGGAGAAGGAAAAGAAGGAGTTTCTGCAAAAGGAGCAGGACTTGAAGGCAGAAATTGAGACGCTTTGTGAAAAAGGCCGGAGGTATTTCAGGGTGCCAGCTACTGGCCTGTTCAGAAAGCTGGTTCTGAAGGGGGACAGCAGGTCACGGATAGCGGCAAGGTGGGGATGGGGCTGCATCTAGGCCCACCTATCTCTGCTGGCCTTCTGAGTCAGGAATTCACGAGGTCCACAGCCCCTTGTGGAAGCAGCTCAAGTCAGCCTTCAACCTGCTTGGGCCTCCATGGCACATCTAGTCCAGACCCCATTGGGCTTCCTGTTGCCTAGTGCAGCCACTCTCCCTGGGAGTCTTCACTGGGCTGCCCTTCTCTTCTTCTCTGCCTCCCTCAGGCTGTTGAAGGAGCAAGAAGAGAAGGAGACCAAGATTGTTTCGCTGATTGCAGAACAGGCAGAGGAGAAGTAAGCAGTGTGGGGCGGGGTGAAGACCTCAAATGGAAAGGAGGGCAAGGGACTCGTCCCCACTGTCCCTGAGGCCTCTTCCTACTTCTGCCAGCTGGAAGGTGGCTCCTCCAGGGCTCCTGGCAGGCCTCTTTGCTCAGCGGGCATCTCTGCTTGCTCTGCAGGGAAGCCTGGGAACTGGAGCTGGGCAAACTGAAGAACCAGCAGAGTGACATCAACCGGTCAATCTTGGAGGAGACAGAGCGGGCCTGGAAAGCAGAGGTGGGGGAGCTGGGGGGAGAGCACTAAGCCTCCTCCAGGGGCTGCTTGCATCAGTGCGAAGGACACGCCTCCTCTCCAGATATTGCTTCGGCAGCCCCCGTAAGGCTGGTGTGCCAGAGGCCCTGCGGAGGGAGGTTACTGTGACCTGGGCTTCCAGTGCCCACACCAGACAGCATAAGCAATTGGCCCCCTCCCCTTCCTCAGATCCTGTCTCTCGAGAGCCGGAAGGAGCTCCTGGTGCTGAAACTGGAAGAGGCCGAGAAAGAAGCGGAGCTGCACCTCACCTACCTCACGTGAGCGTGGCTGCAGGGGGGCACAATGGGCGGAGAAGGCCCTGTTGCTGAGGAGCCATCCTGACCTTGGAAGCCAGCGGGCGACTTGCTCCGGCGACCTTTGGGGCGAAAGGGGCCATGTCGTCTGCAAGAGGGAGGCCTGGAGCAGAAGCTTGAGTTCCCCCCATGCCCCCTGGGGTGGGGGGGACTTGCTCCTGTCCCGCTCTTCAGCATGCTTCTGCTGGAAAGCTGAGCTCTGCGCACGACTGCCCCATGCCCATTCTCCTGCTTCAGGCAGGCCTTGTCTCCCGCTCCATGACGTCACACTTGCCCTTCTGTGACTGAAGGTGCAACGCCTCATTCAGAACCTTGGGTTTAAAAGACTCGGGGAAGAAGAGGAGCAGGGGCAGGCTGAGGCTTCTCCCCCTGAGGCGGGGGGGTCTTGGGGTTTGCAAGCTCAAGGCAGAACTCTCTTCCTCCCCTCCCTCCCCCTTGGCATCTCTTGCGTGTAGGTCAGCGCCCCCAACACTGGAGACCATCCGGCCAAAGCAGGAGTGGGAGACTAGGCTGAACAAAATACGGATGACCAAGGAGAGCGTCCGCGTAAGTCCCCCCCCCCTCCCGCCCGCCCCAGTTGCCTCAGTGGAATGGGACTTGCGTCCCTCAGGATCATGGGAGGCATCCCAGGGCTGTTTCCATGGAGGCTTTGTGGATCTGGAGGCTGCCGGAGGGACTTCCTCAGCATAAAGCTGGAAAGACCTTTGTTGGCTTCTGGAGGAAGAGGTTTGTGGGGTGCCCCATTTTTGAGGTGCTGCTGGAGCTCTTCTCCAGGACTGTTGTGCCTCCTACCCTGCTTGGTGTCCTCCTTGCTCAACGCACATCTCTCTTCTAGGACAAGTTCAACGACCACATCCAGCTGGTACGGAACGGGGCCAAGTTGAGCAGTCTCCCACAGATCCCCACCCCCCCTCTGCCCCCGCCCCCATTGGAGGTGAGCTAGGAGGTGCAGAAGGCTGGCATGGAGGCCCTGGCCGCTGCCAGGCACCAGACTGACAGTCTTCCTCCTCTTTTTCTCAGACAGACTTTCTGCTGCCTCCTTTCCAGGCCAGCTCCTCTCTCGCCCCCCAGCTGCCCTTTCCTATCGGGTCAGTTTCCATGCCCCCAATGGTCATGCCCAGCGCTGACCCACGGGTGCTCGCCTTCCCCCTGCTGAACCCCAGCCTCATCGCCAGGCCCAGTCAGCCTTCGCCGACTTTGCCTGCAGCCCAGGAGCGGAACAGCCCCTGCCTCAGTTCCCTGGTCAGTTCCCATGGGGCGCCCGGACCCTCGCTGCCTCCCCCACCAGGCCTGGGTGGAGGCAAGACCCCATCTGACTTCCATAGGCCCCCCCCTGTGGACAAGCTGGAGAAGATCCTGGAGAAGTTGATGTCGCGCTGTCCTCAGTGCAACAAGTGAGTGTAGGAGGCAGCCCCCAGGGCGAGGGGCCGCTTTGGGAGGTGGGCTAGCTGTACTCCTTTCTGCCCTAGCAGAAGGAAGACTGCATGGCAGACCGGATCTTCCGGCCTTCACCCATTGGCTGGTGGAAGGCCTGCTTGCGGCCACTGGCCCACGGGAGAAGGCGGCCGGTGGGGGCAAGTCTGGCCCTTGCCCGAGCTGAGCCCTCTCCTCTTCACAGGGCCCAGCTGACCAATGTCCTCCAGCAGATCAAAGCAGCTCGAAGGACTTTGGCAGGACTCACCATGGAAGAGTTGAGCCAGCTTGTGGCAGCCAAGGTGGCAGAGCAGCAGGAACGGGCGGCAGCTGTTGGCTCCCAGGTGGGCTGGCCAGCAAGTTTTGGGAATTCTAGGCATTATGAGGCTGCAGGCAAGCTGTGGGGCCGAGTTTGGCTGCGACTCCGCCTAACGGGTCTGCTTTCATCTGCCACAGCCCCATAGTCGGATGTGCTCCCCCTTGTTCCCGGGTCCATTGCCACAGATCAGCAACCCTTTGTTCTTGCCACCTGCACAGGGCTCCTATTCTGGGACGCCGCCCCAGGTGAGTCCAGTGGGGTCTTCAGAGTTCGCTCAGCCCACATGTTGGAGAGACCCCTCCCCCCATCCCTTGCCTGGACTTCATGCCTGTCTTTGCTTCTCTCTCTGCCAGGCACCTGTGACCTGCAAACTCTGCCTGATGTGCCAGAAGCTGGTGCCACCCGGCGACCTCCACCCCATGGCCTGTTCACACGTGCTACACAAGGAGGTGAGGGGGCTGATGAGAGCCGTGTGTGTGTGTGTGTGTGCACGCTGGCCTGACTACATAGAGGATCACAGGTGCTCCTTGGGCCTCTGGGTAGAGAGAGTCAGGAGGAGGGTTGCTTGGGGAGGAGGGGTTTGTAATGCCCCCTCCCCTGTCCTCCTGGGACTGAAGGGCAGCACTTCTTCCCCCCACAGTGCATCAAGTTCTGGGCTCAGACGAACACGAATGACGCCTGTCCCTTCTGCCCTGCCCTGAAATGACCCCGACTGGAGAGAGCAGGCGGAGGCGCCTTCCGAGGGGCCTTGCGCCCGGCCTTCCTACCGCTCTGTATTTATATGGCAATGTATACACCTGTACATTTTTATTCTAGAGGGAATGTGTGTATAGAAAGTCCACATCCATACCAGTTCATAATAAAATGTGTATATTATGCAGCAGTTGGGTGGGATCTTCCTTTGCCTACTTCAGAGGGACCACGGTTTGTCTCCAGAAGGTGGTATGAGAGCCAGAGCATTTTCCCTCTGCTTTGGCGACGCAGCCCGAGGAGGTTCGTGGCTCTGCAGTGAGAGAGGTTCTTGTGGGCACCCCGAATGGCCCAGCCTTCCCTGCTGCTGCTGACAGGCAGGCAGGCTGGCTGGCTGGTGCTGGTCTCACTGATGCTTCCTTCAGGGGGGCATCAGGGTTAGAGCAGGATAGACGCTGCGGGGCTGCGAGGGCCCATGGGTTGCAGAGGCTGGCTTGGATTGCCTAGCACCCATCCTATGAATTAACGAGAGGGTGGGGGGTTCAGGCCTAAAGCTGGGACTCTAGCAATAGGGGAAACCCCCTCACTGTGAAGGCACCTCTGATAGGCACACTGAAAATGCTACGCTGTGGAGGGCAGTTCCAGCAAGCGTCCACATTGAGCGGGACTGGAAGACACTGATTTTAGCCCAAGTTGGCTCCAGATAAACGGTCCTCGCAGGAGTGAGAAACACATCCCCCATCCTGTCCCAGCTCTCCCTCTGGGCAGCATGAAACCCACGAATCCCCACCAAACCACCGGGCACTTAGCAAAGCACAAAACACAGGTAAAAGGTTTTCCAGCATTTTTCTCCTTTTGCATTTGAGACAAAATGGGAAGATTGGGGAGCCAATATTACAAATATTTACAAAATATTGTACAAGCACATTGACTGCAGCTGATCCCCATCTCCCACGCCCACAGTCTCCCAAGGAGCGTTCCATTGACAGCAGTGGAGACCCAGTGGGGTCTCTCTCTGCCCCGTCAGCCTCCCGAGGGCAGAAGTGCCCAGTCCCACAGCCATCTGCTCCTCTCAGGCAGAGCACAGCCAGGGGCCTGGGAAAGGGGAGGGGGCCTTCTCACACCCAAAAGGATTACAGCAGTGGGAATTGTAACTCCTGACCCGCTTCTGTCCGCTGCAAAGGAAAGACACTGCAGAATAACAGAAATTGGAAGGGACCCTGGAGGTCAACTAGCCTATCCCACTGCTCAAGCAGAAATGCTATGCCACTGTGGAAACGCTGCCTGTGCTCCAGAGGGGTCTGGTCACTGCCCTGTTCCAATCCTGCCTGGCCCTCCACGTTGCTCAGCAGAGGCCCCGGGTGACCAGCTGCCCGGAGGCTCCCGTTTGGCAGAAAGGCAGCATATTGGGGGCCTACAGCTGACTCTGCAAGAGCTGGGGGCACGGCTGGTGGCCCCGTGGCAGGCCAGCTGCAGGCTCCTGAGGAAAGACATCTCTGTGACTGTCCATTCCCTGAGAAGCCTCTGATGCCCCCAATGGCCCAAGGCCACTGGGTGCCCAAGCTGGCCACAGGGCTGCCTCGGCCTCAAACCCTCTGAATCTTCCCACCCTCCTGGGCTGGGAGGAAAAATGCTGGGCCAGATCCTCAGAAGGGGAGAGGAAGAAGTGCCAGGACACGGCCGCCGATTCAGCTTGCTCAGCATCCAAGCAGGAGGCTGGTATCGGGAATCCCACTGATGGGAGGGCAGGCTCAGTGCTTGCTCTGTCAGCAGGAACTCTGCCAGTGGGAGAGTTCCATCACCCTACCTCCCAGAAGTGGGGCCTGGCACTCGGACCCCCAATGGCCAGCTCACGGGGCCTCCCTGGAGCAGGGGAGCCCACTGGATACTTCCTAGGGAGGAAGGGCAACACAATAAGCAGAACAGCAGAAGGGTCTCAGCCATCCCGATGCCTGGAATTCAGGGCTCCACAGCCTACTCCCCACCAGAAAACCTCCAATGACCCCTCGCCAATTCAGTGGGTCCATCATCTTAAACTGATCCCTGTCCCAGCAGGCACGGGGGAGGGGGGGTGTACTTTAAATGGTGTCACCAGACAGAGTTCCAAGCAGGCAGCTGAAGACTCCGGAAGTGGGGTACGGCCACCCACCTTCCGTTTCATAACTACTGAAATTCAGAGAAAGAAGCACACAGCCCCCCCCCCCCCCCCCGGATAAATTAGAAAGAAGTACTGCTCAGAAGCCCCCGCCCCCTTCATCTAGTGCTTGGTGCACAAACCGCAGGAGTGACTGGCAAATTCAGAGCAGCAGGAGAAAAGGTGCTTTCTGGACAGATGGTGGGACCCTGCCGGTCTTGCCCACTGCTTACACCAGTTGCGGAACTTCTGGGACACCAGTGGGAGCAACGGCAATGGTGGTTCTGCCACAGCTGGTCCTGCCAACCTCGCTGCCTGCCGTGGGCTGGGGGCCAGCCGCTGTGGTGGGCCCTGGGCGGCAGCAGAGCAACCCCAGCAACAGCAGCTGCCCGCTTGGAGAAGGCGAAGGCACGGCAGCCCTAAGGGAGGGGACGACGGTCCCGTTGCCAATGCCCAGCCATGTCGCCAGCAGGGGCTCTGGGCCGGGGGGGAGGCAGCGCTCACTTTAGCAGGGAAATATCATCCGCAAAGTCATCGTGGCCGCGGCGGAGGCAGCGCAGACAGCGCCACTGCGAGACCATCAGGCAGAGAGGAAGCATGAAGAGCGCGCATATGGCTGCCATGATGTACGCGATGGTCATCAGCGTCGACTCATCCGTCTGGGGGATATTGTAGCCACAGTCCTCCATGTTGGGGTGCAGGAAAGGCCCGTCCACTGAGGCCGTCCGAAACGCGTCCTGCACTGGACACAGGAACAGAAGGGGAAGGGGAGGCAAGGCGAGACGAGACGTGACTACGGGGGCCTGATGGAGATCCGTCTCAACCTGGGGCCAAGCACCAGGCCAGGGATGGCAGAGGAGAGGCAGACCAGCATGGCCAGCTGATGTTTGGGGAAGGGCAGGCAGGAGCGAGCCAGGTCTCGAAAGACATGGGGCTCCGATAACCCAAAGGCCTGGGGAGAAGGGGAGCTCCAGACGTGTTGGAGGGCCAAAGAACCCCTTCAGAACCTGCCACTGAGACCCCCTTTGGGGCGGAATTCACACTCCGTTTTCATGCTGGTGGGGAGCAGAGCGTGGCCCCAGATGCCCCCTAAGGGGCTGTGGAGCTGTTCGGGTCAGGGCTACCAAGCTCTTCTGTGGGGAAGCAGCAGATGCAACTGCTGGCAGCGCTTGCCCGCCTCCCTGCTCTGAGACCTACCATGGCAAGTGCTGACCGCAAAGCCAATGCGCCTCTGAGCCCGGTCAAAGACCACGTAGAAGCCCTCCATGATCACAGCGCCCATGACGGTGCCGGTGGAGGACTGGGAGACGGCAAACTTGTAGCACTCGTCCTGGGAGGTAGCCACGTCCTCGACTGGTCGCAGGTATTGCTGAGAGAGAGGCAACCAAGGCATGAGGCCAGGCCGAGTCCTGAGCAAGGGTCAACGGGGCAGCAGCCTTTGGCAGGAGGATCAGGGGTAGCCATGTGCGCCCTCTGCCTTTCAGGCCTTCATCATTTTACGAGGTCCGGCATTAAGTTGGTTGGAAGGAAGTCCAACCATTTCTTTGACAGAACTGGAAGGAGACCTTGGGCCTTGTGTAACTCAACGCCCGGCCGGCCAGAGGCAGAATTGCACTCTCTGGCATCCTGATGGATGGGCATCAGGCCTATGGAAAACTCTTCCCAAAGGTGTCTGTCCCATTTTTTCTAACATTCAATCCAAACTTTTCTCTTAACTGTTATTTCTTGTCCTATCTTCTGGGACAATTCTGAACGACTTTCCCTGTCCTCTACACAACAGACCTCGAGATATTTGGAGACACCCAAATTTCTCTTCCCCGGGCTAAGCGCATCCCATGGCTCGAGCGTCTCCTTGGCTGCTCACCTCTGAGCTGCTTCAGGGTTTGTCAATTCCTTCCTAAAACGGGGTGGCCAAAACTGGGCTACGGGTTCCGAGTGCAGTCCAGCCCACGAACCGTAATGAGAATGACAACTCTTCTTGATTTTGATCCCTGCTGCATTTCCCTTCCTGGCTTGCCAAGAAAAGTTAAGCAGCATCCAAAGTCAAGCTCAGAAGTTAATCTTTGGATCAAATTTACTGCTTGAAAAGACCCGATGCATTTTTTTTTTAAAAAAACAAAGTGCTATTGTAGGAGTGGCATAGTAGCTATAGCCAGAGAAGCTCCATGTTGTGGGGGGAAAGCCTTTGGCCTTTTGCTCACTGCTGTTGTTAGGGTTTCCCCCTTGGGTCTCTCGTCCTGCAAGGCCACATGGCTGCCTTATCAAACAACAAGGACTGACCCAAACCAGGACAGCAGGGGAAACAAGGCTGGCCTCCTGGAAAAGATTACTTAGTTAGAGTGGACCAGTTCCCCTTTTCTTGTTGCAGATAAAATTAGCTAGAAAGTTTTACATGCTTAATTACCAGCCTTATCAATGAGAGACAGAAAGGGAAAAGCAATCAACGGTTTAGCCGATACTGTCTTCACAATGTGTAAAAAGTTCCTATTTTGAACTTTTCTGATAGGTAATGTTAGTATTATATAGTATTGCTAATGTGAATAACAAAGTGCAGTAGTCCTTGACTTATGACTATTCTTTTAGCGACCATGCGAAGTTCCAATGAATGAATGGTAGTTATGACTGGTCCTTGGAGTCACCGCTATCCCAGCACCCTCATAGCCACATGATTAAGATCAGGCTGCTTAGCAAGCGGCTCACACTTCAGTGCCCTGCCATCGCCTGATCACCAGTTGTGACCTTCCCTTCTGGCTTACCCAGAAAGTCAATGGGGAAGCCGCCAAGGAAAGTCAGTTTCCCCCATACCCATATACCCTCCCCAACATATGCTGTGCTTCCCTTGTGCCTCATCCACCCCTCCACTCGCTCCCAACTCAGCAGCAGCCCCTTACCTACTTGTCAGCCTGGGACTTGCAACCTCCTGTGGCCTCCCCATTGACTTTGTGAGAAGCCAATGGGAAGTTGGTTTGCCTAACAACCTTGGGGTTAAGTGGGGTTCGGTGTATGACTACAAGTAGAACTGCAGGAATTGCTGTTGCAACCACATCCCTTAGCAATGGAAATTCCCATCCCAATTACCACTGTAAGTAGAGGATTACCTGTAATGCTACAGGTGTCCTGGGCTCTCTTGCTTAGCCTCTAACACTAATCTTTAGATGCTGCTTAAAAGTGATTTTGAAAAGAACAGACCATTCTGTATTTCAGCAGTTGACAAAAGCTCCACATTCTCAGCACAAAAGCTGATATGCTCGAAGCCATAACAAATACCAGGCCACGAGTTCAAGTCCTAGAGATTTAGGCATTTTTCACAAGACTGCACAAAGGCAAAAGAGCTGGTTTCTACTACCAATATTATCAACTGACCTTCCTTTCAGCACCCCCTTCCACTCTGCTGATATAGCCCTCCAAACAGACCGACCCCCCCTCCCCACTTTTGAGAAGCTGGCACCCACCTGGGGCAGGATGCTGATCCGGAAGGAGTGGTTGGTGATCTCACCCATCAAGTAGAGAGAGATGACTGGGAAGATGTTCCAGGGGGTTGTTCCCACCTGCCAGCAAACCAGCTGCTCCCCCAGCCAGAAGCCATCCGGGAACTTCTCTGTCTGCGGTGAGGGAGTCGGAACAGAAACCGCTCACCAAAGGCAGCCTCCAGCAGAGGCCAGAAAGGTGCCTGACCCGTCACTTTCCATCGCTTCCCCAGCTGCAGAATCTGACAAGCTGGTTCTAGCAGGGACTAAGTGCAGCCCTCCACCCTCCCCCAGGCAAAACCAAAACCACCCTTGGGGTACCGTGCCTCTTCTAGCTTCTTGAGCGGGAGAGATCCCTGCCCATGAACGACTGCCCCCTGCCCACCAGCCCGCAGGCTCCTCTCACCGAGGAAGCTGTCTTGATGGACTTCACTGCCTCCTCAAAGACCTTCTTGGGCAGCCGAAGATTGGTGGTGCCGCTGTCCACAATGCTCTTGTCGTAATTGTACTGGGGAAGGAGGGTGGGGTCACAATCCAAGTGCTGGCTCCATGTTTGTGCAGAGGCCCAGCCAGCCTGATCAGGCAGGAAAGCCGCTCGGGAGGCAGCAGGGCACTCTCCGAGGGAGGCAAGGCAGTCGCGGTGCTGATGCTCCCTGCTACAGTCCAGGTGAACTTGACCAAGTCGGCATGCAGCACCTGTGCCAAGTCCCCAGATGGCAGCCCTTCCCCCCACCCCCGCCTCTCTGGATCAACAGCCCCTTCACCTCCTTGCAGTCCATCTGGAGGTCCTGCCCATTGATCTCAATCTTGACTATGACAACCTCGTAGTACCATTCCTTCCGGATGGGCGTGTACCAGATGTTGCCCCTGTAGAGAGTCTGGTCGATGCCCCCAATGATCTGTGAGGAAAGGGGAGAGCAGGGGAACCGTTAGGGGCGGGATGCACCCAGAACGTGGCTGGAGACTGGCTTACATCAGGAGCAGCTTGCAAGCCCCCTTCTTTGGGCGCAGGGCAGGCACAAGCTGATCCATTTGGGGGAAGAAACAGGGCCTTGCTGTAGCTTCTCTAAACGTAAATGCTTTGCACTCTCATTCCTTGTCTCTCAGAAGAGAATTTACTGAGATCATTTAAAGACCATGATGCCCTAACAGGGAACCACCCTCTGCAAACAGAGAGGAGAAGCCTCTTGGACACATGCCCTTACCATGCTGCCCCCCACAGATGCCAGGGTCTCCGAATCATTGGTCGGGAAGCTTGTGCCACACAGCTGCAGGGAGAAGAGGTTGGCCACTTGCGTCTGCTTCACCAGAGAGTCAAAGAAGGGCTCCAGGCTGTTGTCCGGCTGGCGGGAGAAAGAGAGAAAGGCATGCCAATAGTGCCATTGGGCATCCTCGCTCAGCTGGAAAGAGGCATCAGGTCAAGGCTATGACTTCTCCAATTGCCCCCCTCCCCCAGCAATATAGTGGCTACAAATTATGGGAAGCATTGCCGTGAAACATCTGGAGGGCAGAGGGGCGCAGGAGAGCTGGAGGGCTTTAACTGTCTTCCTGATCTAGACAGGGTCTTGGGTTGCTCTGGGCAGCAGTGCTGCAGTCGCTTCAAGGCAGGGCCTTTGATTAACTCCAAAGGGCAGGGCTGTGCCCTAGAGAAAGCTGGGGAGTAGCTTGGAAAGGGTCAAATTCTGCATCTCAAATGCCCCAAACAGACTCTCCTCATTAAAGCTCATCCAACCAGCTGGCATCCTTCTCAGGAAAAGAGGGGCTGCTTGCATAAAAGGAAGCTTGCATAAAAGGAAGCTTGAGCAATGAACAGAAGGGTAAAAGAAGCTCACCCGGGCAATTTCGGCATATGCCAAGCCCAGAATGCCTTCCCAGTTGGAGCCGTTGATAAAGAACTTGTCCGACTTGATGATGGCGGCAATGTTGGCCCTGACTGTGACATTTGGGCCATGAGGGATGGCCACCAAGTCAGTGCCTAGCTCTCCCTCCCACTTCCCTTGCGTGTAGGGCACGTAGACTCCCTTCCGCAGGTCCCGATAGGTGCTGGAGCTACAAGAGACATGAGCAGAAAGTCAGGGCTCACCCTCTGCGGGGCCATGTGGCTCCAGACAGGCCAGTCAAGAGGAGGAGGCCGGGTCAGCCTTCTGTTAGTTTCCAGGAGCCGAAGCCCAAAGCCCAGCATGCAGGTGCAGCAGAGGGAGGGGGGAGCAACAAGGCAGGACACTACCACCACCCCCCGCCTTTTGCAACGACTTGC